>JAPYXD010000658.1:0-718042 GCA_030998225.1 Diplolepis rosae | reverse complement strand
CACGCTGTAATCAAAGAATCAAGCAATGCAACTAAATTACGCGTAGTTTTCGATGCTTCTATGAAATCTACAAACGGCAATTCATTAAATGACAACTTGCTAGTTGACTATACAGGACGACTTACTTAGTCAGTTATTTCAATTTCGTACATATAAATACGTAATAATTGGAGACATAGAAAAAATGTATCGTCAATTTCTTATTCGCGAGAAAGATCGGATATACCAAAAAATACTTTGGTTCGATAACGGAGAAATTCGAGAATATGCTTTAAACACAGTTACTTTCGGCGTGACCCCAGCCCCTTTTTTAGCAATACGGCGTTTACATCAGCTTGCGGAAGACGAAGAAAATAAATTTCCATTAGCTTCAAGGGTCTTAAAAAAGAACATGTATGCTGATAATATTCTTACAGGTGCTAATTGTAAAGATGAGGCGCGCGAAATTTGTCACCAAATGATCGACATTTTACAAACTGCAGATTTAAAAATGTATCAATGGGCATCTAACGATAATGAGATTCTTAATGTCATTGCTAAACGAGATCTCGATGTGAATTTCGATTTTAGTAAAAGACAATCCTTTAAAAACTTTAGGTTTATATTGGAAAGCTAAAAATTATGTTTTTGTGTATGAAATAAAGAATATTAAAATTGACAGTAAAATTACAAAAAGAAAAATTTTATCTGATATTGCAAACATTTTTGACCCATTAGGTTTTTTGGGTCCAATACTGTTATTTGCTAAAATAATTATGCAGGAAATGTGGCAAGCAAAAATTGAATGGGACGAATCAGTTCCAAGTAATATTCATTATGCATGGAATGAATTTAGCCATCAATTAAATCCCATTAATTCTATCAAATTTGATCGGCTAGTTGTTACTCACGATGCGCAGACAATCGAAATTCACGGATTTCGTAATGCAAGCCAAAAGGGCTACGGAGCATGCATTTATTTAAAATCAACAGATTTCAAGGAAAATTCTAAAATCACGCTATTATGTTCAAAATCTCGAGTTGCACCGTTGAAAACGAGAACTATACCTCGATTAGAATTATGCGCTATGCAGTTATTAGCGAGTTTGTAAAAGCAAGCTATAAACGTGCAAAATATAAATTTTCACAATACATATTTATGGTCCCACTCGAGTATAGCTTTGAATTGGAACAGAATGGTTGGTATCATGTTCGTTTCATGGACCGCCGTGGCTTAAAACCAAAAGGATCAATGGCCTGAATCGAATATTCCCGGTATAAAAGAATCACCCGAAAAACGAAAGGCATGTTGTCTAATACTCAATCCATATACAACTCATGTTTATAGTCTTTTAGAAAAATACTCTTCATTTACAAAATTAACTCGGATCATAGCCACGTGCCTTCGTTTTATCAAAAGATATCGTCAAACAGGCCCTTTAAAATTCAATGAATTAGAAAAAGCAGAGAAAATAATCATAAGGCTCGTGCAAAGATCTGCTTTTAGTTGTGAAATTGATGACCTTAATTATAAAAAATATTTAAATGAGAAAAATCGGTTAACATCATTGGACCCCTTTTTGGATAATGACGGTATCCTGCGTATAGGCGGCAGAATTCGTCGAGCTAATATTTCATTTTGAAAACGTCATCCAATTATTTTACCGCGAAATAATCATGTTAATGATTTAATAATCAGACAATATCATTTTCTGAATTATCATGCAGGCATAAAGAATACTTTATACAATTTAAGAGAAAGTTTCTGGCCTATAGACGGACGGAATCAAGTCAAAAAATAATACGCAAATGTACAGCGTGTTATCGCGCTAAACCGAAATTATTACGTTACAAAATAGGAAATCTTCCCAGTATCCGTATACGAGAATCAAGGCCGGTCAATAATATCGGGATTGATTATTGTGGCCCTTTTTCTATTAAAGAGAAGAAAGTTCGCAATAAAAAATTCATTAAATGTTATGTAGCTATATATCTCTGTATGGTAGTGAAAGCCGTACATATAGAAATAGTCGAAGATGTTACGACTGAAGCATTCATAGGTTCACTTCGTCGCTTTGTGTCGAGACGAGGTGTGCCAGAAAATGTTTATTCTGACAATGGAACAAATTTTCACGGGGCCTATAATGAGTTAAATAAATTATATGAACTACTTAATTCAAATAACCTTCAAAATCAGGTAAAAGAATTCACATCAATTCATAAGATTCAATGGCATTTTATTCCTCCTCAAGCACCGAACTTCGGTGGCTTGTGGGAAGCTGTAGTTAAACAATTCAAACATCACTTTCGACGCGTTGCTTACGATAAACGATTTACATACGCAGAATTCGAAACCTTTTCAGTCGAAGTAGAGGCAATTCTAAATTCACGCCCATTGACGCAAATGTCAACCGATATAAACGACTTATCAGCCCTTACACCTGGGCATTTTTTAATTGGTGATTCTATAAGGAACCTACCCGAATGCGAGTATAAGTCTATTCCAGAGAATCGATTGAATGCATAGAAAAATTGAACAAAAATAAAACAAGAATTCTGAAATAGATGGCACAAAAGAATATTTGAACAGTCTGAATATTCGACGTAAAGCACCAAATTATAGTAAAAATGTAAAACCAGGCTTATTAGTATTAATAAAGGAAGACAATGTTCCCTGTATGGAATGGAGTATTGGTAGAATAGTCGAAATTCACCCAGGTTTAGATAACATTGTTCGAACTGTAACTGTTAAAACAAAAGGTGAAGTTAAAAAACGCCCTGTAACCAAAATAGCTATTTTACCTGTATTGGCAATTCAAAATTGCAATGCGAGACCTGGTGGCGACAAGCGAACTAATCAATATGGCTACCGTTGAGCTTCGCGCAGCATTGTGTATACTATACTAAAGCCAGATGCTCACAGTGTAACGCAGTAATTAATTAATTGTTTGACAAATAAATATTTAATAAAAATAATATTAATATAAAGAATTTTTAGCACTTACAGATAAACGTAATTTGAAAAGTCCTATTCAGATCGACAGTAAATACGTGAAAGCTGAAGCCCTGCGGCAGCCATGATTGTTTACATGCAGCAGCGCCCCTAAGCCCGCGGCGGACGTTTGTTTTGCCAATATGACGATGTATCATAAATAATATTTTATAAAGGGTGTTTTGATCGTTACCCTCTCAAGGGGGGGAGTATGTTCGCGCATGAAATATATTTAGGATCATATTTAAGATAACTTCTAATCTGATTATTAGGAAATGTTAATTTGTTTGGTTCAACGAAATGTGACATGACGATTGTCTGTAACGCTTGTAATACCGTCCACTCCTAATAACGTAGACTACAACATTCCTGTACTCCCACTACTGTGTTTGGGACCTAGGAGTAAGCTGCAGGGCCACCCTGCAGCCAGTGTTGCATCGTGTCTAGACTATGGCGGACCCTTCGTCACTTCCGTATTTCCATTAAGACAATAAATATCTTTTGAGTTTAAGTGACATCATTTTATTTATAATTATTTCATATTTCCTAAATAAAACGACCCGTGACAATTTTGGCAATCCTGCCAGGATCCCTCGAAACAATTCCACGGAATCAAACCCGACGGATCTTTGTGAAGAATTTGTAAATTTTTGTAGTGCTTTAGTTAAAAAGTGTTGAAGTGGAAAAGTGTAAAAAGTGTAATAAAGTACAGTTACCAAGTGGAAAAAAAGAGATAGTCTACGGATTATCGAAACAGCCAATTTTATACTACACGGTGGAGAAATTTCACTGGTTATCACCAGGGACTACGATATTAGGCTGAATTAAGTAGGCTTAACAGTCACTCTGTGGGTAGAAGTCCCAGAAAAGGGAAGAAGTCACTCAGCCAAGCTGACACCGTTGGAAAAAGGAGAAAACTCGTTTTCTACCTGTGCCACGGCCCAGCACTATAACGGGAAAGTTTGAAATTTTCGTCGCTACGGTTCATCAGCAAGAGGAAGAATCCCATCCTGCCAGATTCCATCAAAAGTACGTAAATTGTATTCACGTCATAACGTTCTATTATCGAACAATTGTTTGTTTAGAAACTTTATTACTAAGTTAGATAAAAAAATCGCGAAAATAGGTCTTTTTTTTAGAAAATCGCGAATAGAGAATTTTTTTTAGCACGGTAAAAGAGAAAAAAAATTTAATCAAGCTGGCATTCCATACCTATCGACAAAATCTCCGTGAAATCCCTTCCTCTTCCGAAGACGAAAGTTCAGATATTAACGACCATTTTAATATTATCAACCCTTTTCGAAAGGTATTGAAAATGTCAGATACAGATGCAGGTGCCCTAGAAATTCTATTAAACAAATTTAGCCAGCTCGAGGCGGGTCAAAATTCCTTGTTAAGAAGTATTCAACTCCTGAACGAGGAAAATATCAAAAAGAGCGGATGAAATAAAAATACTGGCTCGGAAAAGCGATGCATTGTTGACCGAGGACGAAAGCGCATCCGGTGGACGGCAGACAGCATCGTCTCACACAGACGATCAATATAAGAACATAATATAAGAACAATAGAGGATCTCAATGGGCATGATGACATTGGGGTACATGATTTTGTTCAGAGCGTGAAAAGAGCTCGAGTCCTATGCTCTCAACCCGACCTGCTATTAGACTTCATAATCGCAGAAAAGATAAGGGATCAAGCGAGGCAATCCATTAGGCACACGGGAATAGGGTCTTACGAAGATCTTTATGAGACTTTAAAAACTAATCTCGCCCCTGTCCATTCAATAGAGTTGTGTAGAAGTCGCTTAGAAAACTGTCGACAAAATAACGATACTGTGCAAACTTATAGTACAAGGTTCCGACAACTAATGAACGCACTCTATAATGCTATACAAACCAAGCATGAACGACCTTCTGAAAGAAATATAGCAATAAAAATAGAAGAGCGTACAACTATAAAAAGGTACATAATGAACTTACGCGACGAAATAAGTATACAGGTACGACCCTTGCAGCCGAAAACATTTTCTAAGGCACTTCAAGACTCTCTAGAAGCCGAAGCATGGCACCGAGAGAGACTGAGGAATACGGCATACTCAATGCCAAGGTTACCATCTCGAGTCAGTAACCCAACAATCTCACGACCTACTAATTTTGCTCGAAAACCGACCACAAGTTCCACGACACCACAGACGTATAAACCTGCATACGCAAATCCACCAAACCATGGGCTTCCTCTACAACAAAGAACTCAAATGACTTGCTTTAATTGCAATAAAATAGGGCCCGTCCAAAGTCAGTGTCCGAACCACAAAACAATTCAGGGTTTTCAGCGGGGTCACCATACCAACCGCCCTCCTCAGAGAGTGCATGCCCTAAAAGAGATAGAGGAAACGATTGTAGAAACCATCGAACATCGCGAGGAGGAGAAATTCTAGAACGAGTATCCGCAATATCCGGAAGAAGACTACAATCAACAGTCATCCGAGGAGACGGATTGGGAGACACAAGATTATTGGTCGACTCAGGATCATCAATAAATCTCATTAAAAGATCTAACGTGCCGAACAATGCAAAGAAAATTGCCAAGGACAACAGATTTGTTACGGGCCACGACGAACATGTATCTTCCCACGAAGTGATAATCCCCTACCTAGGAATACAACACACCTTTCACATTGTTGGAGAAGACTTTCCTATACAAGAAGATGGTATAATGGGATTGCCTTTCTTACACCAGTATAAATACAATTTCACCAATAATGCTTTGTATTTAGATAAGAAAAAACATGAGCTGATAGATGACGGTATAATTATACCGCCATACAGTGTACAACTAGTAAAATTTCAGGTAAGGTCCACCAATGAAAACGCAGTACTCATGAATAACAAATATCTACCTGATTCTATCTACAGAATTACAGATCAGCAAGTCAAAATACCCCTAGCAAATCCCACTCCTGAGTATAAAACATACCAAGTCAACGAATTTGATATTAGGCCAAGCAAGCTGGAATTTAAAGAAACTCCTGTTATGTACATAACAGAGCAGGAATTTTTTGAAAGGATTCAAAAAGTATTAGAAACCTGAAACCTGAACTCGAGTATCTCGAACACTTAATAACCTCGGAGGGAGTGAAACCTAATAAGAACAAGTTAAAGACAGTAATGGAATTCAGACAACCCAGAACTCCAACGGAGGTCAAAAGCTTCCTCGGCTTGTCGAGATACTATAGGAAGTTTATACAAAACTATAGTACTATTGCCAAGCCTTTGACAGAACTTACAAAGGACAAAAATCTCTTTTGCTGGACGCTGCAGTGTCAAGACGCTTTTGACGAGCTAAAAACAATATTGTGTTCAGCCCCAGTCCTAAGATACCCAGACTTCTCAAAAGAGTTCACCTTGACAACTGATGCCTCTAATGTCGGATTGGGAGCCGTTCTATCCCAGGAAGGCCATCCCTGTTGCTACATTTCCAGGACACTGAATGCGCCTGAAGAAAACTATACTACGACTGAAAAGGAACTCTTTGCCATAGTATGGGCAGTAAAGAGACTACGGCAATATCTGCTAGGAAGATAGTTTAGAATACAGACTGATCATCAGGCACTTACATGGCTTTTCAACGTGAAGGATCCTTCTTCCAGATTAATGAGATGGGCAGACAAATTAAAAGAGTACGAATACAAGATTGAATACAAGAAAGGATCGGAGAACCAGGCCGCTGATGCTCTATCGCGTGTTTTCCCCATTCGAAGAGATCTACCACAAGACTCTTTAGAAAATATAGCCATCGACCTTGAGGAAAAACTCCCAGACATCGAAATCTTTGAAAACCCAGGAGAACGAGATTTAGTAACACTTGAACCTAATGAGCAGCCACCAAGGATTCCTACCCCAGAGGAAATGCAAATATTACCACCTCTGGTATATGCACCTGACACTGAAGTCGAAAAAACTAATGAGGAAAGAAAGAAACTGAACGACGATTACTACAGATGGTTTTCTCAACCGACTGAGACACGGGAGGTCGAAAAACCGAACGCAAATGGTAAGCACTGGAGACAACTGATCAAAAGAGAATCTGCCACATCTAGCTCGGTGAATATGGGTAGTCACCACGAAACCAAATGGTTAGCTGCAATAAATTCGTTAGCTCTGGAAACTCTTAACCGGAAGCTCGGAATTCTCAGACTACATTTCAATGATCCCACAATTACTAGCACCGCAAGAATCAAATTAAAAACAGTCGTCGCTTTCATAGGTCATAAATACTCTCAATTGAAGATACACACCTGTTATCGGTCGACAGCAGAATTATCTGAAGAAGAAAAGAAACAGATCATACGAGAGAGTCATGGCTCAGAAATGGCGCAACACTTTGGAAAAACAAATCCATCGCTAGGGCACGCGAGCTAGGTACATGGACCAATATGGAGGAAGACATCATCAAGTTTGTCAAGTCCTGCGATGTGTACCAAACTCAAAAGTTAACGCGAATCAAAAGGAAGGCTGAAGGCATTATTCCTGACACAACCGACGGATCCAAATGATAAGATTGCCATGGACATTTTTGGTCCCCTACCCATGAAAAAGAAGGGTAATGAGTACATCTTGTCAATCCAGAACATGTTAACAAAATATATTACCCTTATTCCATTAAAAAATGTTATGTCGGAATCCATTGTCGAAAACCTATTCGATCATTACATTTATATATTCGGATCCTCTAAACATATGCTAAAAGACCAGGGACAGAATTTTCTATCTGAGCTAGTTCAGAACTTTGAGAACCTGTTCAAGATCAGACACGTGAGAACCACAGCTTTCCATCCTCAATCCAATGGAGCCCTTGAGAGAACTTATGCAACTATTAAGGACCTTATAAAAACTGCCATGTCGGATTTACACGTACAATGGGACGATACGCTTAAATTCCTTTGTATGGCCTACAATACAATGACTCACGAAGGAACAGGATTTAGTCCTTTCCAACTAACATTTGGACGAGATGCCAACATACCATCTGCTTTAGCAACGACGCCAAATTTAAAATACTCCGTTCTAATTAAACTATGGCAAGAACGACATGAACGTTATCTTAATAAAGCAAAAGACAGGATACATAAAAAAAAAAGGAAAAGTACAAACGACAGCAAGACTCACGAATAGCACTGCCTCAAAGAATCTTCGAACCCGGTGACCTAGTAAAAATTATGAACACTAAAGAAAATTTAGCCACTGTTGTTAAAATCTTGCCAAGCAATAATTACGAAATTCTATTTAATAACAAAAGAACTATTGTTCACGCGAATCGTTTAAAAGAACAATATTAAATTCTTACAGATGGAGTTCATTTGGTTACTAGCTCTTCTTGGCTTCTCACATGGGAAATTGACAACTAAATCCCTTGATGATGTCATAGTTTATGCGGAGGACCTAGGAGAAGTTCGTCTATACCATCAATCCTGGACGCTGATAAATGTAATCGACAGCGACAACTTATACAACCGTCTGCACCAGATCCATACAGCGTTAGAGCTTGTAAAAGAGCAGTGCATTGTACAATCTCAATCACATGTTGGGCTATGGTCGACAAAGAAGAAGATTGATAAACGGAATAGGTACCCTCTCTAAAGCATTATTTGGTACTCTTAACGAAGATGATCTTGCTCTCATCAACGTAAATATGAACAAATTGTTCAACGACAATGAAAAAATGTCACAAAGTATAGCCAATCAGACTATCATTATGTGTACTCTACTTGACTCTACCTCCCACGATATCCACAAAATGAATGAACAGACTAGAAGCCGACTGGATGAATTAAATGGGCTAGTAAATGCTACGAATAAAAATTTGCAAAACTTACAATTAGCAAACCAACTATTAGCTTGCACCATTAGTATACAAGAAATTAGTAAGGATGTTAATCTGTTAATAAATGCTATCAACGACGGCAAGCATGGGACCATGCAGGAAACTAACTTGCTCATTACGAGTGCCTATTCCTGAAACTGACACCTTACAATATCTACACCTAATCCCAATACCTAAACCCCCCGGAAACACCTTCCCGGCTGCTATACCAACACACGAAATCATTTTGATCAACAAAGAGAAAAATTTCTATGTTCCCGGCGATTCTACCTCTATGAAATCTTGTAAAAGCTTAGGCGAAATTAAGATCTGTAAACGAATACAGCCCAGTCACTTTTTGAGCGAGATTCACTCTTGTGAAAGCGAATTGTTTAAATCAACGATTAAAACTCTCGATAGTAAAATATGTCAAATATCAGTTTTTAAAATTCAGGAGTTAGTTTACATTCCTTTATACAGCGATAATCAATACATTTTGATACCCAAAAAAATTTAGAAATTAATACTATATGCGAAGGGCATGCTAAGACAATCACGCTAAACACCGCCACTTTTATAGCAGGAACTAACTGCATAATACAAACTCCTAAGTCTATGCTTAAGCTATCCGGTCCCGTATCAATGGAAACCAATATCCTTTATAAGAAAAATGTGTCAATGCCTTTTCAAGAGACCGAATTAGAGTTACTAAAGGACAGTCTTCCATCGATACAAGAAACTCTGACGCATGCCAGAATTAATTAATTTAAAACTACATTACGCGATATAGAATCCTCTATGAAAACTGTTCGAGACGACAGAAGAAGACATTCCTGGGTAGAAACCGGGCATGATGTATTAAGATATATGGGCTATATAATCGTAGTGATTATTGTTGTATATCTAAGCTATAAGATTGACCTCTTTAAGTGTATATCAAAATTAATGCCAAAAAACTTATGTATCAAGCTCTTTTGTATGAAACCAACTGTCAACGCAACGTCTCAAACCTATGTGGTACCTGTCGCACCCTTCACGCAATCAGAACGACTACTCATCGAAGAAACAGAAATTGTTAGACCTAGAAACCTTAGTCTTAAAATTAGAGACTAATGTTACTCTAAATCGGGGTGTGTAACGCTTGTAATACCGTCCACTCCTAATAACGTAGACTAGAACATTCCTGTACTCCCACTACTGTGTTTGGAACCAAGAAGTAAGCTGCAGGGCCACCCTGCAGCCAGTGTTGCATCATGTCTAGACTACGGCGGACCCTTTGTCAATCTCGTATTTCCACTGAGACAATAAATATCTTTTGAGCTTAAGTGTAAAATGATATTGTTTCTGATCCCGACTCTTCTAGTCAAATACTTTCGCGCCTTGGTGCCTAAGATTAAGTTACTTCTAAACAGTTTGGCACATTGCTTTTTTCGGTGTGGCCCTTAGTGCTCAGCGGCGATTCTCAAGAAACATTGATAAAAAAGTTATATAAGCTGCCGTCTATGAGGCATCACATTCATTCAAAAACGAAGTCTTGTTCTGTACTAGTGCTCAGAGGAATCTATTTCCATCAATTATATAATGTTATAAAATATTTAACGTCCAACTAATTTTCTTCATTTTAAAAGCAGGAAAATGACCAACCTCGGACAATCAGATGTTTAAAATTCTTTAATTACGTTTCGATGATCATATGTCATCCTCTTCAGATTTACAGATTATATTCTTGTTGTAGAATTCTATAATATTTTAAAAAAGGACAATTATAAGAATAACCAACATAAAACTCTATAAAAATAAGTACAAAAGTAAAACTAATTACCTGTAATTTTTGTCAACTTATCTTACATCTTCGAAGTAGATCTCCGATTATTATTTGAAATACAGTTGTCCCAATTAATTTTTAAAAAAAATTTTTGTCAAAATCATAACGAGTAAAGTCGTCGAAATCTTTTTTTACAACCCAAGGATGTCAAATTATTTATTACATATTTTTTCTCACTTTTAGTCCCAAAGGAACTGTATTACAAAATTATTGTTACGACAGATGAACCTTAACTTCATATTTTCCTTAATTTAGAACTTACGTAATCAGAGTGTGGCTTCACTGAAGCTAATATCAGTATACTGAGAAATACTAAACTGAATCTATATGTGACAGATTTGACAGTGCCGTTGTAATGGAAAACCACTTTATAATAATAATAAATTAAACCTATTTTAATTTTTTATTTTTTAAGAATATAGAATCAAAATTATAAGATTGTAATTAAATTGATATAAAATTAAATTCTATGTGAGTTGATCCAAAATAATGTCATAAGAAGTGTTATAATCTTTTAAGTCAGACATCACATTAATACTATTTTTTCCTTATTTTTTATGTAAAACATTTCTGCAATTATTCTATTAAAATAATTTGTTTCTTTGTGTAAAATTTTTATGTTATCCCAATCAAAATTGTGTTGAGAACCTGTATCATTTTTATTATTTATTCTATGTTTTGTAATAACATTATGATATTTTTCATTTAAATTAATGTTTTTTTATGTTCATCACATCTGACAAAAAGCATTTTTCCGTTTAGCTGTCTTTTAATCCTACAAGATAAGTCTCCATAATAAGGAATACAAACTACAGATTTGTAATCTATTTCTCTTTCATTATTTATCAGCATCAAAGAAGGCTTTTTGTCTTTATTTTTTAGTTGGAAAATTCTATTTTTAATATGTTTACTAATGAAATTTTTAGGATAATTATTAAGCATCAAAAGATTTTTTATTGTTTCTATATTTTCTTCATGGAATTTTTCATGTGACAAAAGTATTGCCGTATCTACTAAATTTTTAATAATTCCAATTTTTTGATTAAGAGGATGATTTGAGAAATAGTTCAAATATCTCCCTGAGAACGTGTTTTTTCTATGCCAATTCGTATCAATGGTACCATCATCATTTCTGATCATCAATAGATTTAGAAAAGAAAGAGTTATCAAATTCTGATCCATATGTAAAATTTAAACGTGAATGATAAGAATTAAATATTTTTAGAATTTCTATAATCTTATTCTTAGGAATAATTAAAAAAGTGTCATCAACATATCTGTAGTAAGCCTGTATATTGAAACTTAATTTTTTTATAACTTCTTCCTCAAGATCTTGCAAAACTAAATCAGCCAAAATTGGGGAAATAGGAGAACCCATTGGAGTGCCAAAAACTTGCTGGTAATATTTGTTATCAAACTGAAAGAACGTGTTATTCATAAGAAATTCAATACCTTTTTGAAACTCTTGTAAAGTTTTACATTTGTACTTATTTTTATAGAGTTTTATGTAGGTTATTCTTATATTGTCCTTTTTTAAAATATTATAGAATTCTACAACAAGAATATAATCTGTAAATCTGAAGAGGATGACATATGATCATCGAAACGTAATTAAAGAATTTTAAACATCTGATTGTCCGAGGTTGGTCATTTTCCTGCTTTTAAAATTATATAAAGAAATAAAAACGACTTCATATTAATTACAATTCCAATTTCTATCCGAAACTTTTTTCATGAGATTAATTTCTGATGAAAGGCACCCACACACTGAAAAAACAGTATAGCTAAGAGAATTATATTTTGGTCCTCAGAACCAAAAAATATTGCTATCAGACCAATGCTACGGTATTGTCCTCAAAACTATACGAGTATAGGTGAGACAGCTATACAAGTTCGTTGATATGACAATACCTTACATAGCGATCGTAAACAAAATATTATGCCATCGTTATCGCTCTTGTGAATTTTCGCCTGTAATAAAACAATACGCGATACGCAAAAATGATCTTTCAAAGAAAGAAAAAATGATCCAAACAAATCGACAAACGCTACGAAAAAACGCCTCGAGAAAATGACACTTCTTTCTCATTTTGAGGTTAGAGTCGCGTGCATGCGAAGCAATTTATAGGTCGCGCGGCAAACCAGTATAGTTGTCTCACCTATACCGCATGGGTCGAGATACTATATACCGGTATAGGTCGAACAGCTATACTGTTTTTTCCGTGCACGATGGTGCAAATATTTTATGAAAATTTATAAATTATAAAAACAGAACAAAATACAATTAAGAGAAACTAGTCATTTTTTTAAATCAAATTTCCTTTTTAAAAAACATAAACAAATTATTTTTTCACAATGAAGAAAATGAGGCTAGAGTTTTTGTAATAACATTTTTAATCTTTAAAGCATATGGGACAAATTTTATTTCAATATTTTAGAATTTTTAAAATTCAATGCGGTCGCATTCAGCAAGAAAAAAGATTTGACTGAGACAAGATAGATAGATTGTTTAGAAGGTTGTTTTAGGTCTCAATAAGAGTTACATTTATGTAGACAAAAAAAATTGTTTTATTAAGGGCATTTTATAGTTAGAAAAATAGCGAATATTATTGATTTTAGGTTTCTACATGTTTGTGTAAAAATTCATAATATTCTGTTCCTATAATTTGGGAAATGGTAGAGAAGATAGAAGCGAACTCAGATATAGACACTTTTTGGTTTAAAAAATGAAATTAATTTCTACTTTTGCAAAATTTTTGGAAATTTTTTTTCATGAACAAAAAAAAAGTAGTGTTTGTACGTCCATTTTTACCTTCTCTATCATTTACCGAATTTTAACGACAAAATTTTATGTATTTTATGCGTGAATATCTTTGGACCAAATAAATATTTATTCAACTCAAATAAATTGATCTGCAAAATAAAAATATTATTGGATTCGCATATGATCAGTTATAAATTATTCATAGAATTTTGTCATTTCTAGTTATTTTGGCATAGGATAATATTCTTGTTATTTTCTTCGATTAAAATTTACACTATTAGATATAAAAAAGCTCAAAGTTTGCCTTGCTTTCTTTTTGAGCATTTTTATATCTAATAGTGTAAATTTTAATCGAAGAAAATAAGAAGAATATGACCCTATGCCAAAATAACTAGAAATGACAAAATTCTATGAATTATGGGTCAATATAATATCAGACATGTTATCAAACATGTCACTTTAAAATATAAATTATTCAATTCAAGGCAACAAGTTATTTGATTTGAACAAATTTTTATTTGACCGAAAGGTACTTGGCATAAATAAAATTTTATTTCATGCAAATAATGTTATTTTTTAAATCAAAGAAAGTTTATGAATTCAGGAAAAGAGTCTAAGAATTATTGATCGTGCATTATTATTGAGTAATAAATAATTCTTCATCATTTATAAGAGACAGTTCACTAGTTTTATTATGTTCTCCTATTATAAGCTCTGAATTATTTATATGTATATGCAATCGAAAAGCTTGTTCAGAAATAAAATTCGAAGGATTCTCACCTCGTATAGCCTTCTCTTATGTTGCTCCTACATTTAAACGATGGACAAGATCACTGGAAGGCAATGCGTCTAAGAAGAAGTCGATTCTTCGAATTTTAGGGAGGGAAAGGGTGGTTGCCGAAATAAAAGTGTTATTAGTTTCTTAAATTCGTAAATTTAAGAGAACAAAATATAGTGATATAATTTGGTTCTCTTAAACTCACGAATATCTCAAACGAATAATGAGAATATTTTATGAAAATTTGTAAACTATAAAAACAGAATAAAATAAAATTAAGAAAAACTAGTAAATTTTGAAAATTAAACTTCCTTTTCTAAAACATAAACAAATTATTGTTCACAATGAAGAAAATGAGGCTACAATTTTTGTAATAACAATTAGATTCTTTAAAATATGTGTGAAAAATTTCCTTATGTTGCTCATACATGTAAACGATGGACAAGATTATAGGAAGGCCATGCGTCTAAGAAGGAGAAGTCGATTCTTCGAAATTATAGGGAGGGAAAGGGTGGTTGCCGAAATAAAAGTGTTATTAGTTTCTTAAATTCGTAAATTTAAGAGAACAAAATATAGTGATATAATTTGGTTCTCTTAAACTCACGAATATCTCAAACGAATAACGAGAATATTTTATGAAAATTTGTAAATTATAAAAACAGAATAAAATAAAATTAAGAAAGACTAGTAAATTTTGAAAATTAAACTTCCTTTTCTAAAACATAAACAAATTATTGTTCACAATGTAGAAAATGAGGCTACAATTTTTGTAATAACAATTAGATTCTTTAAAATATGTGTGAAAAATTTTCTTATGTTGCTCCTACATGTAAACGATGGACAAGATCACAGGAAGGCCATGCGTCTAAGACGGAGAAGTCGATTCTTCGAAATTATAGGGAGGGAAAGGGTGGTTGCCAAAATAAAAGTGTTATTAGTTTCTTAAATTCGTAAATTTAAGAGAACAAAATATAGTGATATAATTTGGTTCTCTTAAACTCACGAATATCTCAAACGAATAATGAGAATATTTTATGAAAATTTGTAAACTATAAAAACAGAATAAAATTAAATTAAGAAAAACTAGTAAATTTTGAAAATTAAACTTCCTTTTCTAAAACATAAACAAATTATTGTTCACAATGAAGAAAATGAGGCTACAATTTTTGTAATAACAATTAGATTCTTTAAAATATGTGTGAAAAATTTCCTTATGTTGCTCATACATGTAAACGATGGACAAGATTATAGGAAGGCCATGCGTCTAAGAAGGAGATGTCGATTCTTCGAAATTATAGGGAGGGAAAGAGTGCTTGCCGAAAGAAAAGTATTATTTGTTTCGTAAATTCGTAAATTTAAGAGAACAAAATATAGTGATATAATTTGGTTCTCTTAAACTCACAAATATCTCAAACGAATAATGAGAATATTTTATGAAAATCTGTAAACTATAAAAACAGAATAAAATAAAATTAAGCAAAACTAGTAAATTTTGAAAATTAAACTTCCTTTTCCAAAACATAAACAAATTATTGTTCACAATGAAGAAAATAAGGCTACAATTTTTGTAATAACAATTAGATTCTTTAAAATATGTGTGAAAAATTTTCTTATGTTGCTCCTACATGTAAACGATGGACAAGATCACTGGAAGGCCATGCGTCTGAGAAGGAGAAGTCGATTCTTCGAAATTATAGGGAGGGCAAATTTGTAGTTCGCGAAATAAAAGTACTATATTAGTTTCGTAAATTTAAAGGAATAAAATAATGTGATATCATTTGGTTTTATTAAACTCACAAATATCTCAAACAGATAATAAGAATATTTTATGAAAATTTATAAATTATAAAAACAGAATAAAATAAAATTAAGAAAAAGTAGTAATTTGTTGAAATCAAACTTCCTTTTTAAAAAACATAAACAAAGTATTGTTCACAATGAGGAAAATGAGGCAAGAATTTTTGTAATAACAATTTGAATCTTTAAAACGTGTGAATAATTTTCATATTTTGCTCCTACATGTAAACGATGGACAAGATCACAGGAAGGCCATGCGTCTAAGACGGAGAAGTCGATTCTTCGAAATTATAGGGAGGGAAAGGGTGGTTGCCGAAATAAAAGTGTTATTAGTTTCTTAAATTCGTAAATTTAAGAGAACAAAATATAGTGATATAATTTGGTTCTCTTAAACTCACGAATATCTCAAACGAATAACGAGAATATTTTATGAAAATTTGTAAATTATAAAAACAGAATAAAATAAAATTAAGAAAGACTAGTAAATTTTGAAAATTAAACTTCCTTTTCTAAAACATAAACAAATTATTGTTCACAATGTAGAAAATGAGGCTACAATTTTTGTAATAACAATTAGATTCTTTAAAATATGTGTGAAAAATTTTCTTATGTTGCTCCTACATGTAAACGATGGACAAGATCACAGGAAGGCCATGCGTCTAAGACGGAGAAGTCGATTCTTCGAAATTATAGGGAGGGAAAGGGTGGTTGCCAAAATAAAAGTGTTATTAGTTTCTTAAATTCGTAAATTTAAGAGAACAAAATATAGTGATATAATTTGGTTCTCTTAAACTCACGAATATCTCAAACGAATAATGAGAATATTTTATGAAAATTTGTAAACTATAAAAACAGAATAAAATTAAATTAAGAAAAACTAGTAAATTTTGAAAATTAAACTTCCTTTTCTAAAACATAAACAAATTATTGTTCACAATGAAGAAAATGAGGCTACAATTTTTGTAATAACAATTAGATTCTTTAAAATATGTGTGAAAAATTTCCTTATGTTGCTCATACATGTAAACGATGGACAAGATTATAGGAAGGCCATGCGTCTAAGAAGGAGATGTCGATTCTTCGAAATTATAGGGAGGGAAAGAGTGCTTGCCGAAAGAAAAGTATTATTTGTTTCGTAAATTCGTAAATTTAAGAGAACAAAATATAGTGATATAATTTGGTTCTCTTAAACTCACAAATATCTCAAACGAATAATGAGAATATTTTATGAAAATCTGTAAACTATAAAAACAGAATAAAATAAAATTAAGAAAAACTAGTAAATTTTGAAAATTAAACTTCCTTTTCCAAAACATAAACAAATTATTGTTCACAATGAAGAAAATAAGGCTACAATTTTTGTAATAACAATTAGATTCTTTAAAATATGTGTGAAAAATTTTCTTATGTTGCTCCTACATGTAAACGATGGACAAGATCACTGGAAGGCCATGCGTCTGAGAAGGAGAAGTCGATTCTTCGAAATTAAGGAGGGCGAATTTGTAGTTCGCGAAATAAAAGTACTATATTAGTTTCGTAAATTTAAAGGAATAAAATAATGTGATATCATTTGGTTTTATTAAACTCACAAATATCTCAAACAGATAATAAGAATATTTTATGAAAATTTATAAATTATAAAAACAGAATAAAATAAAATTAAGAAAAAGTAGTAATTTGTTGAAATCAAACTTCCTTTTTAAAAAACATAAACAAAGTATTGTTCACAATGAGGAAAATGAGGCAAGAATTTTTGTAATAACAATTTGAATCTTTAAAACGTGTGAATAATTTTAATATTTTGCTCCTACATGTAAACGATGGACAAGATCACAGGAAGGCCATGCGTCTAAGACGGAGAAGTCGATTCTTCGAAATTATAGGCAGGGAAATGGTGGTTGCCGAAATAAAAGTGTTATTAGTTTCTTAAATTCGTAAATTTAAGAGAACAAAATATAGTGATATAATTTGGTTCTCTTAAACTCACGAATATCTCAAACGAATAATGAGAATATTTTATGAAAATTTGTAAATTATAAAAACAGAATAAAATAAAATTAAGAAAAACTAGTAAATTTTGAAAATTAAACTTCCTTTTCTAAAACATAAACGAATTATTGTTCACAATGAAGAAAATGAGGCTACAATTTTTGTAATAACAATTTGAATCATTAAAACATGTAGGAAAAATTTTATTTCAATATTTTAGAAAATAGAATGCGGTGACATTCAGCGAGAAAAAAGATTTGATTGAGAGAAGATAACTAAATGGTTTGGATGGCTTTTTTTGATCCAAATAATTTTTCTTTTAATTAAAAACCATTTGTTCCATTTAATCCGAATATCTTTAGGACAAATAAATATTTATTTAAATCAAATAAATTTTGCTAAAAACTTTGCAATAAGAATTTGATTCTTTAATATGTGGACAAATTTTATTCCAATATTTCAGAAAATTGACGTTGGTAAAACAAAGACAGAAAATTAAGAATTAAAATTTATTCAATTGAGAATTATGGTTCTGATGAATTGAGGGCGCCGATGCAAGAACGACACAAAATTTCCTAGACTCACACAGAATGGCCCCCTAAATGCATCCATACTTGTGTTAAAGTTTTAATGTACAGAAGACATATTTCAATGGGCTGGTTTAATCTGTGTTCCGATCATGAAAAATACAATTTAAACAGAAATGTTCCTGAAATTATGGGTCTTTCTTGTCTCGTGGTCCTCAAATAAACTGATAATTGTTACCTTTCTTCACGACTGTAGAATGCTGTTATATCCACTTGGGTAAAGTCAAATGCACTGTATTGTATTCCAGAATATTTTTAATGAGTCACTGTCACTATATCAAGAAGATTGTTCCTGAGACAATGGTTATAAAGCGATAAATTAGTTTTAGAAAAATGAATCAACGAATGGTGGGGATAAAAGAAGTGGGGTGTCCGAACCAACCAACCCTCCAGTGAGCCATAGTGATTCCAGAACGTGAAGCTGGCGGCCCCCACCATAAACCCCACCAGCTCATGGCTTCTTCCTCGCTCGACTGCCACAGGTTGGTTTTTAATTAAAAGAAAAATTATTTGGATCAAAAAAAGCCATCCAAACCATTTAGTTATCTTCTCTCAATCAAATCTTTTTTCTCGCTGAATGTCACCGCATTCTATTTTCTAAAATATTGAAATAAAATTTTTCCTACATGTTTTAATGATTCAAATTGTTATTACAAAAATTGTAGCCTCATTTTCTTCATTGTGAACAATAATTCGTTTATGTTTTAGAAAAGGAAGTTTAATTTTCAAAATTTACTAGTTTTTCTTAATTTTATTTTATTCTGTTTTTATAATTTACAAATTTTCATAAAATATTCTCATTATTCGTTTGAGATATTCGTGAGTTTAAGAGAACCAAATTATATCACTATATTTTGTTCTCTTAAATTTACGAATTTAAGAAACTAATAACACTTTTATTTCGGCAACCACCATTTCCCTGCCTATAATTTCGAAGAATCGACTTCTCCGTCTTAGACGCATGGCCTTCCTGTGATCTTGTCCATCGTTTACATGTAGGAGCAAAATATGAAAATTATTCACACGTTTTAAAGATTCAAATTTTTATTACAAAAATTCTTGCCTCATTTTCCTCATTGTGAACAATACTTTGTTTATGTTTTTTAAAAAGGAAGTTTGATTTCAACAAATTACTACTTTTTCTTAATTTTATTTTATTCTGTTTTTATAATTTATAAATTTTCATAAAATATTCTTTTTATTCGTTTCAGATATTCGTGAGATTAAGAGAACCAAATGATATCACATTATTTTATTCTTTTAAATATACGAATTTACGAAATTACGAAACTTGTAATACTTTTATTTCGCGAACTACCAATTCCCTCTCCTCAATTTGGAAGAATCGACTTCTTCTGAGACGCATGGCCTTTCAGTGACCTTGTCCAGCGTTTACATGTAGGAGCAACATAAGAAAATTTTTAACACATATTTTAAAGAATCTAATTGTTATTACAAAAATTGTAGCCTTATTTTCTTCATTGTGAACAATAATTTGTTTATGTTTTGGAAAAGGAAGTTTAATTTTCAAAATTTACTAGTCTTTCTTAATTTTATTTTATTCTGTTTTTATAATTTACAAATTTTCATAAAATATTCTCATTATTCGTTTGAGATATTCGTGAGTTTAAGAGAACCAAATTATATCACTTTATTTTGTTCTCTTGAATTTACGAATTTACGAAACAAATAATACTTTTATTTCGGCAACCACCCTTTCCCTCCCTATAATTTCGAAGAATCGACTTCTCCGTCTTAGACGCATGGCCTTCCTGTGACCTTGTCCATCCTTTACATGTAGGAACAAAATAAGAAAATTTTTCACGTTTTAAAGATTCAAATTGTTATTGCAAAAAGTCTAGCCTCATTTTCTCCATTATGAACAATAATTTGTTTATGTTTTTTAAAAAGGAAGTGTGATTTCAACAAATTACTAGTTTTTCTTAATTTTATTTTATTTTATTCTGTTTTTATAATTTATAAATTTTCATAAAATATTCTTTTTATTCGTTTCAGATATTCGTGAGATTAAGAGAACCAAATGATATAACATTATTTTATTCTTTTAAATATACGAATTTACGAAATTACGAAACTAGTAATACTTTTATTTCGCGAAGTACCACTTGCCTCTCCTCAATTTCGAAGAATCGACTTCTCCTTCTGAGACGCATGGCCTTCCTGTGATCAAGTCCTTTTCTCGTTTTCATTACGTTATATGTTGCATTATGTAATAACTAGATTGTATATTCTAGAATGTTTATCTTGAATAGGTATCTTAATGGCTGTAATTGCCGAGGTAGAAACTACACAGAGAAAAATGGGTGTGTAGAATTAATATCTAGGTGTTTCACTATGGGACAGCCATCTTATATGTTAAGTTGTAATATCTAGATATTCAGCTGCAATATCTAAGATGTTAAAATATGCAGAGATTAATATCTTGGATATTACAGTTCAACATCTAGATATTACAATTGAACATACAAGATGGTTGTCCCATAGTTAAACATCCATTTTCCTCCGTGTACTTTCGATTTTGAAGAAAAGCTTTCTTGTATTTTCTCTAGTTTTCATATTTTGATAGCTCCGTGAAGTTAATGAATGTTAGCGTCATTAAAAATGCCATATTTACTGAGGATTGTAGCTTCTAATATGTTTCAAACATTATTTTGTTGGAATTGGCACACGCACAAATAAGAATATTTTTTCTACTTACCTGATTGATAAACACCGTACTATTTAAATTTCTTGTCATTATTACTAGCATTTCACACTGGAAACACTGATAAGAATTAAATTCATCAGATAGAATATTGGACTTGGAATGCATAACATAAACTATTATAAGAAATATTTGCAAGAGGATTTAGATGGCATACCCAAATCAACTGAACGGTCACGACGTAAAAGAAGAGCTGCGGGTGCACACGTTGTACTGCATGTTTCCTCTGACAGTGATGAAAGTGAAGTTAGTATATACCACTTTATTACATTAAAAAATAACTTTGAAAATGTATTCTCCTCGGGTCTGAATTTACTGATAATTTCTCGTTTTCGAGCATGTGATTAGTTTCTTTGTATTGCTTAAAAACGCATATTAAAAATGCAGAGGCAAACACTTCGGTCCCAAATATTCAGACAACTAATTTTATTGAGAATCTTGTAGAATTATCACCCTCTATAATGTGTAGTTGGTAGATATATAGGAGTCGATCAAGTTCTGGGTTAAAAAAATGAATGAAATACTCATCAATAATTTGTCATGAGCAACGTTTCGTTGGCTTGGTTCGCCAACCTCGTCAGGCTTGAACTTGGAAAAAAATCATACAAAGTGGTCAATAAATTGAAATGATTCTTCTGTGTATATTTATGAGAGTATCTATACCAACAACACTTTTTTCGAAGGTTATATGAAATAAATTTTCATTAAAGAAGGCCCTTATTTGGGATTGAAGCGTTTGCCTTATACGTCTTTAGGGTATTGAAATAACCTTTAACCTAATCCAAAATAGCGAAATTTGATCAATTTTGATGTTTATGATTGATGAAATAATGGAATTTGTCGAAAGCATTGCATAAAATACTTTATTACTGCTTTTCCCCTGCTGTAAATAGAAAGATAGAGATAACAAAAGGGATAAAAAGAGATAGAACCTCTTCTATCACTTCCAAGTAGCCAATTTGCATCCCTTACACGCTGTGTATTCCTATTATACATTGTACCATAGTTTTAGTTGCCCAAAGTTTCAATGGACCATAAAATCACCAGAAGTCACTATATTTCAAAAGCAGTGTTAGACGAAGATTATGAAAGGAATGTGTTGGCAAAAATTATACTAATGCTATATATGCTCGCAATTTTTGCCACCACATTCCTTTCATAATCTTCGTCTAACACTGCTTTTCAAATATTGTGACTTCTGGTGATTTTATGGGCAACTAAAACTATGGTACAATGTATACCTACCGTATTTAGGATAAAAAAGGGAATTTTTTCTCAATAGTGCTTTCTTATAATCGAAACATAAAATGTATGGGTCATTCCATATTAGATTGACAGTCGATGTCACAGATTTGAACGAGATAATTTTTTTTCGCTTCTTTATCAACAATAAATAGACACGTATTTTTTTGTTTGGCCAAACAAATTTTTATTACAAGTATACGATTTTTTGAATTTTCTAAGAAATTATATTTTCGACATAGCAAGCGCACTTTCAAGCCTGTTTATCTTGAAAACAATTGTTCGCACGAAAACTTTTCCAAATTACGAAAATTAGGGTTTTGACTCTTTATTACAGAGATTGTTGCGAAAAAATTGTTTAAATAATTTTTAACATACAAAAGTAAAGAAATAAACGCAAAATCGCTTTTTTCCAAATTTGGCCCCTTTCGAAATTTTTTTTTTCGTGTATTTAGATTCTTTGAAGTCTCTTATAAAATATGACGATTGAATCAAAATGGCTGGATAAAATTATTTAAACAATTTTTCCGCAAAAATCTCTGTAAAAAAGAGTCAAAACAATTGTTTTCAAGATAAACAGGCTTGAAAGTGCGCTTGCTATGTCGAAAATATCATTTCTTAGAAAATTCGAAAAATCGTATACTTGTAAAAAAAATTTTTTTGTCCAAACAAAAAAATACGTGTCTATTTATTGTTGATAAAGAAGCGAAAAAAATTATCTCGTTCAAATCTGTGACATCGACTGTCAATCTAATATGGAATGACCCATATATCCTATCGAGAAGTGTCTTGATGAGAATTTGTAGACCCCATTTAGGCAAATAATTTTCCATCTAAACGTGTCACTTATTGTTAAGTCTCTAAAACTAAATGGGTATTTTCGTTCCCAAATTTTACTATCCTTTTCATTTATTTATAAATTTTAAAATTGTGAGAAGATGAGAAAGCGAAACATCTGCTGTTTACCGAAATAAGTAATTTGTTTTTTTATTTCTTCTACAGCTTTTAGTTGCCCAAAGTTTCAATTGCCCATAAAATCACCAGAAATCACTATATTTGAAAAGCAGTGTTAGAAGAAGATTATGAAAGGAATGGGTTGGCAAAAATTGCAAGTATAGATCAAATATAGGCGGTAGAGGGCGCTTAAGGGAAATGTACAGGAATCCTGCATCTTGTAATCCTTGCAATTTTTGCCAACACATTCCTTTCATAATCTCC
The DNA here is from genome assembly GCA_030998225.1 of Diplolepis rosae. NCBI lineage: Eukaryota > Metazoa > Arthropoda > Insecta > Hymenoptera > Diplolepididae > Diplolepis > Diplolepis rosae. Next base: position 694,284 of record JAPYXD010000658.1, on the reverse strand, counting down.
GTCTAACACTGCTTTTCAAATATAGTGACTTCTGGTGATTTTATGGGCAATTGAAACTTTGGGCAACTAAAACTATGGTACAATCTATACCTACCTCAGAAATTGTATTTTCCTGGACTCCGTGCAAAGGAGGCGCGAAATAGACGCCGAATTCAAAATTACGGAATATATCATTAAAAAAATTACACTTATTTTCTATATACTTTGAGAAAGATTGATCTGAAATAAGTATCTAAAAGATTTTGTGAAGTTCTAAGATGATTTAAATACTTGAAAAATAATTTTTTAATGAAATTTAAAGTCAATAAATGCTTAAAGATTCGAAACAAAATATCGATTTCAGTATTTTTTTTTTTTAATTATGTAGAGAGTATTTTATAATAAGATATCGTTCAAGATAAGATACAAGTTTCAAAAATGGAGGGTTTGAACATTTTTATAATAGGTAACATCTTTTGTATGAAAATTTCGATAAATAAATGTAAATGAAGTGTTTGCTGATTTAAGGTAGTTCATCCACAAAAATTAGACTTCAGGGAAAAATATTTAATTTTTTTTTCAAGAATAGCAATATTATTATTGAAGAGATCATTTGGAAGAAAAGAGATTAGTTTCCAAAAAAAAAAATTAAAACATTAAAAAAGTAATGAATTTAGCAAATTTTATTTTTACCCGGACTTGTTTTCTTATCGCTTCATACCAAATTTTAAAAAATGATGTGATTCTGTGAAATCACGGATCATTTTTTCAAGAAAAAAGCTTTCTACAACTTAACAGTTTCCATTTTTTGGAAATTAAAATAAATTTTTTAATGGCTGAAGTCATTAAAAATAAATTTTCCAAAACAAAATTCTTGTAAACAAATTGCTGAATTTGGCAATAACATATTCATTTTAGAAATATGGAAACGGCCACGTTGTATTAAATCTTTTTCCTGAAAAAACGATTCTTGATTTATTTAAATCACATCGTTTTTTTAAAATTTAATATGAAGCGATAAGAAAAAAAGTCGGGGTAAAAATAAAATTTGTTAAATGAATTTTTTCTTATGCTTCGCATACTTTTCTAGGAAATTAATCTCTTTTCTTTGAAATGATCTCTTCAATAATAATTTTTCTATTTTTGAAAGCAAAATAATCTTTTTTTACCTACAATCTAATTGTCGAAGATAAACTACCAAGAAAGTACATAAATTATATCTGAATTCCCATATGAATTTACACCTTAAATTTTTTTTGGTATGATGCTAATTCTACAAACATTCACTTCTTGAACTTTAATAGAGTAAAATACTTTGAATACAATTTTTTGAAATACGAAACATCTTATACATATGGCAATTTCAATAGATTAATGTATTATATTATTATATTATATTAATTTTATTAATATATATTATTATTATTAATATTTATATTATTAATATAATATAATTATTATATTATATTAATATATATTATTATGTATTTAAGAAAATACATAAATTTTATATGAATTTACACCTCAAACTTTTCTTGATATGAAGCTAAGTCGACAAACCTTTACTAAAAAGTAAAATACATTGAATAAAATTTTTTGGAATTTAACATCTTTTACATTACAATTCGTGTATATATATAAACTACCATCGGAATTACAGGTTAACCTGGAGTTTCAACTTTCGTTAAAGTGTTTTATTTCATAGAAAGATATTACGAGACATTTTAATTTAGATTTATAATTTTAAAGGTTTTTTTCAGTATGTCTTCATTGTTTTTTGTTAACCTAATCAAAATATTTTTAAAAATTCTTTCCTGGATTCTATCTTGAGGTTGAACAGAATTAAAAAAAGTCATGCAATTTTTAAAATATGTAGCTTCCTCAAGAAGTTTTTAAAAATCGATGTATATATAATAAATGTAGACATATTTATCAAAATATTGATAGTTTGGATAATTTGAATTCTTCAAATTAATGCAGTATAATCATTATTTGAAAATTGATGATTTTTTATTACCATGTTTGATATAGCAGAAAAATTCCAAAAATATCTTAATTAGAAAAATACTATGAAAACTCACCTTTGAAATGAGACTAGAGACTTTTCACAATGTTAGTTAATTTTAGGGATATTAATAATATTAAGAAAGATCTAAATTTGACGTCTTTAAGATTCTCATCATATGAGAATTAAGGTATTGGTTTTATGTGAAAAATCATTTTCGGAATTTTCGTCAAATCTTTACGTTTTGAGATCTCCTGAGTCAGAAAAAACGGTTTTTACGAAAGTAAAAAGTGTCTGACACTCTGTCTGTAGTAGATGCTTTCCATCTCAATTCAAGCGGTCCATTCGGGACACGAATTTATTATTTAACGAAACTCAAATATGTTGCTCTTTTATCGAAATAATGAGACACGTCTTTTTTTTTTTTGGGCCGAAAAAAAAATTTCTGAGATTTATCGGCAATTTCGTTTTTGGGGTCAAAATCTATTTTTACATTCTCATCATGGATGAGAAGGTATTGGTTTTATGTGAAAAATGACTTTCGAAATTTTCATCAAATCTTTACGTTTTGAGACCCCCTGAGTCAGAAAAAAATGGTTTTTACGAAAGTGTCTGTCTGTCTGTCTATCTGTCCAGTTAAATTATACGAGATACGAAAAAACGTTATTATGCAATATTATTTACTACATAAAGACCTACAAATTTTAATTGTATCATTTTTTCATAAGATTCATATTTTTCTATTTAACCCCTTCGTTGGCACTGACGCCATTTGGCGTCAAATTTTTTCGTGTCCTGCATGTCATGACGCCATTTGGCGTCAACCATTTTTTTCATATTCAACTAAGTCCTACTTGGAATCCAAGTCTACCTATGGGTTTTCGGGCTCACTGAATCTTAATCTGTAGTCAAAATTCATAAATTCTAAACGCTCTTCAGTATGTAAATACTTACCGACTCGCATACATAAAACCATTACATAAAATTACATTACATAAAGCCATTTTGAATTTTGAAGTTTTGAGATCAGATTCGTAATTAGCACCCTCGAAAACCTAGACATACGAATTTTCAAGACAAAATATTTTCTTGCCATTTTGGGCACTTTTTGACGAAATTTCTCTGCCAACGAAGGGGTTAATTTAAAAAAAAGACTATTGAAAATCCATAATTCAATTTTTTAACAGTAACATGTGAAATACGAAAAAAACGCAAGAATACAAAGTTGTTCGTTTCAAAAAGATCTAAAAATTTTGTCTCACACAGTTTCTGAAAAAACATATATTTTTCGTTTCAGTTCCAAAAAATACGATTAAAATTCAAAAATTCCATTTTTTAGACAAAATATGTGAGATACAAAAAAACGTTTAGATGGAAAATTGTTCGCCTAAATGAGGTCTACAAATTCTCATTGAGACATTTCGGGACAGGATGTATATTTTATGTTTTGATTTTTAATATTAAAAAAATTCGATTTTTTTCACCAAAATATGTGAGATGCGAAATAAGCGTTGTTTTGCAAAATCGTTTCCTTAAATAAAGTCTACGATTGTTTTTCCTTTTTGAGAGATTTAGAAGAAAATAAATTATTTTAATCATGTAATTTATTAAAAAGTTACTGAAATGTATACAGAAAATCGAGCGCGAAGCGCGAGCGTCATGATGAGAATGTGTTCCTTAAGGCTGATAGAGCCTTAAGTAAATTGAATCTCATGTTTCACTCAAATTCAAAAAGAAATAGAGTGACTTTGAGAAAATGTGTAATTCACATCATCTGTAATATTATTATAAAATTGGTTTGAGCTTCAGTATCAAATTATAAGAAATAAACTTAAATGTATACAAAAATTGCAAATTTTTTTGTTAATTCAATATCTCGAAAAGTGTATTTTTTTTTCTCTCAAACTTTTTTTGCATTAACTAAATTACGTAATCATTATTATGTTTAAGGGACGATAAATCAGTAAATTGTAGATGAAAGTTTTGAATTCGCGAATACAAAAGTTATGTTCACGTGACGCATTCACTGATTCCTCAGTGAAATCAAAGCAGGGCACTGATTCATCAGTTAATATATTTCCACTGATGTAATCAGTGACTATTTAACTGACTCAGGTTTAGAGAGTACTTACAAAAAATGTGTACATTGAATACCAAGCTGTTGCTGAAGACTTTTAGGTACAAAATTGAAAAAAGCGTTCAATGAAATTCGTCGTTAAGTTGAAAACATTCGATAGATCATATCTAAGCACAGTCAATTTGTCATAAAGACTGAGTAAAAATTTTTTGTGATCGTTAGAGTTTGACAATATAATCGTAAAGGACAACTATACATCGTTATACCATACACGTTGGACATATAAAGTTGATATTCATTGTGCAGTCCACGTTTTTGCGAAGAAAACGATTTTTTTTCTTCAAAAAATCTTAACTTGGAAACAAAAAATTTTAGCTACTAGAGATTCAGTAGAATTGAAACTCAAGGTGTTTTTGACAAAGTTATAGACAATTGAAAAAAAAGTTCTCGCGAATAATTGAAAAAATAGATTTTGACCCCAAAAACGAAATTGCCGATAAATCTCAGAAAAATTTTTTTTCGGCCCGAAAAAAATACGTGTCTCATTATTATGATCAAAGAGCAAGAGATTTGAGTTTCATTAAAAAATAAATTCATATCCCGAATGGACCGGTTGATTTGAGATGGAAAGCATCAGTAGTAATAGGTCGTATACTCAATAGCTCTCGATAGAAAAAAATTATCGGATTGAATTGAGCTTTGGCATACATTATCGGAGCCGAAAAAGTAAGGATAAGTTCGTTTACCAGCTACATCCAACAAAAATTGTCAAAATAGGAGCATTTTTTGTGTTTTTGAAAAAATCAAAAATTTTAAGACTGGTTTCTGATAAATCTCGTAAATCTCTACTAATTATCCTTATAATATTTTGCGATTTAAATAAAATTAAGAAAGTTACAGTATGTTAAATTCGTGAAATCATTCATACAAAAAATATAAAAATACTTTTAATGTATTTCTAAGTTACATATTTTCTATTTTGTTTGTAATAATTAATTTTCACAATTTGTAGGATCCGCTTTGTAGGTATGAAAATACTTTGAATTTTTACAACTTTTTGTTTCCCTAAATTTCAACTTTCACATTTCGTGAATGTTAGAGAGGATGAAAACCGACGTAGATAGACTACTTTTGGTTTTGAAAATGAAAAAAAAAATTAAATTGTTCTTATTATACTGTTTTTATTAATGTTAGTTAACTATTTTAAAAATATAAATTAATATTTACCTTATTTTATATTCTATTTTCTTTAATTATTCATAATGATTTACAACTAATTACAATTCTCATCAACTTCGTTCCTTGTTCAGAATTTTGCATTCTTTTTTCCATTTTTCAACTTAATTTTAACTCAAAAAAATAATATAAATGCAGTGAAATGTAGACAATTTAATATAAAAATTTAAAAAAAGTTATTATTCAATGCCATAAAGGAATAAAAGAGATATTAATATTTAAATTCTAATATCAGCTGAATGTTTCAAAATAGTTTTTGTACGAGATACATATGAATAAAAAGGGGAAAATTTAATTAAAAATATTCAAATAATATTAATATTTAAAGCCTGATCTCTTTTATTTGTTTATGGCATTGAATAACGTATTTAAAAATTTTTTTTATTAAATTCTTCGTATGTTACTGTGCATTTTCAGGGACTGATGGTACAGTTAGCGCCGCGTGTGATGGTTCGGCAAACTAACTTAGGAATTCAAGTTAAGACACTAACGGGGTCAAGTTAGAATCGTGAAATACGGGCTGATGCATACGGCTGTTATTTAGATTAAGTTCTAAAAGTTGTACTTTAATATTCATTAAAGTTAATGAGTCGTCGCCGTCACTTGTATTTTTCAATTTTTATAATAAAATATAATTTAACTATTACAAGTTATTTCATAACTAAATTAGATACATCAAATTAATTTAGGGTGTATCAGTGCACGAAAAATACCTTTGCACAAATTTTCACTTATACTGTTGTTGTGATAACTACCTTCAACAGTTAATATACCAGCGAATTTAGTTGCAGTAATGAACAGAACTAGTCATAGCAACCTGATCAACGGTAATATTCTATTTCCAGTTGTGACAACTACATTTTCTGGTTAAAAATGTCTTCAACTAGAAAATTTAAAATATAAAAAATTTCAGCAGAATTTTAAATCGCCAGACGAGGGACATAAAATGACCATTGTTGGACGGTGTAAAATTACGGATGGAATGTAAATTAGAGACATTTCGTAAATTTCTATCCTTGATCGTAAAATTCCATCTAGTGGTGAATTTTACGAACTGCTACTGTATTATTCCTAACCTTGTGCGTAATTATATACGTAGCGTGGAACAAAAATTCCGGCTTTGGATCGAAAATACAATTAATGGGTGGTATTTCCCATCCACATCCTGGATTTTTTTAATATACACTGTAAAAAATGATCTGGGGAAAATTATGGAATTATAGAATTTTGTAAACTTTGATATCTGTAGTGATGTGGTCTACTAGAAATTCAGTTTTTTGAAAGGTAAGTTTATTTAATTGATTATTTTTGAGACAATTATAATAATGATTTCAATTTTTTTAATATAAAGTAAATCTTTAGTAAAAGTAACATTTTATTTCTTATTTTTACTAAAGATTTACTTTATATTAGAAAAATTGGAATCATTATTATAATTGTCTCAAAAATAATCAATTAAATAAACTTACTTTGAAAAAACTGAATTTCTAGTGGACCACATCACTACAGACATCAACGTCTACGAAATTCTGACTTTCTGACATCCAAAATGTCGGTTTTATAGTAACGAGATGAAGAATTTAAAACAACCGAACAGCGGATGCAGAGTTCGGGAACATAAAATTCCGAAAGTAAACTGAAAATTACGAACAGGGAAATGAAAATTAAATTCTCATCCGGAAATTTACAGCTAGGCGGTAATTTTGCGCAAACATCAAACAAAATTTCAGTTTACGTTTGGAAAATTCATACGACAGACGATGCGATTTTACATCGCTCAACGAAGGTCATTTTATGCCCAACGCTGCTCGAAGTGATTTTACACAGTTGTCGGAAAATCACGTCCTCCATCAATATAATCTTACGGAACTATGTAAATTTACACAGAGAGGCGCTGTGATTTTACGAATTTTCCATAATTATCCTTGAATAATTTTTTACAGTGTAACTATATACAATGAAAGATTTTAGGCAAACAGAAATTCAGGTTGTAGTCACCGGAAAATCACGTACACCGCCAAGGCAATTTAGTTACATCAAATCAAATTCTCAAAAGAGTTGCTATAGAAAATAATGTGCATTACTCGAAACAATAGTATATTACATTACATGAGTTGCATTCGCTGTGTTTTTTTCGAGTAATGTATACGATGTTTCATAGCGCCTCCTTTAAAAATCCGATTTTCGGTACCTGTAAAGCGGGTTGAGACAGCGACTTTCAACCCTAGGGTTGAAAATCGTAGTTTCAACCCGCTCTACAGGTACCGAAAATCCGATTTTCAAAGGAGGCGCTATGAAAAATAATGGATTCAATGATTGTGAATGCAGCCCTCGCCAGGGTTGCACGGTTACGCGTAACTCGAACTTTTATACTTATATTACGTAATTTACGTATTATACGTAAAAATGTAATAAACGTAAAAAATGGCGGACTTCTGTGGAGGCAGGAGGGTGAGGGAAAAAAGCATAATATAACCTCACTTATTTTTATTCCGGAATGCACTAAGTGCGAGATGAAGTGAATTATTCCTTATATATTAAGATTTTAAAAATGAGTGAAAAGTTGGTAGTAAAAAGGGAGAAACAATCCTTTGGGAAGAACTGAAGTTTGAGCGGTTGAAAGTTGAAAATGAAGCAGTTTCAAAATGCTCAATTTGTAACATTATTACGTACGTAATTTACATGTAAAAAAACTACGTAAATTACCTAAGGTATATTACGTTCACAACCCTGGCTCCTCGCCTCGCTCGGGCAGCAAACTTCACACTCGTTGCAATCGCTGTGTTTCATCCCTCGTAATGTAATAGTATATTGTCATGACCGTAATTATGTTTCCTTGTTAGAAGATAAAGACTAGAAAATGAGATGATCAGTATTCATTTAGGAAGTATCGATCTCACACGAGCATAACCTGAAAAATCAGGGTGATCAAACTTAGAATTGCATGTCACTCCTACTACAAATTTAACTTGTGAAAATCTTACAACTAATATTTCTGGTTATTGCAGCAGGAAATTTCGGTGATCACAACTTTAAATTCAAATTTCTTCTCAACCTGAGACTTTTAGTTGAAGACAATTTTAACTACACCAATCAGGTTACTATAACCTGGAATTTCTCTGTATATGTTTTTTTCGTATTTCATATATTATTGTTAAAAAAAATTTGATTTTGGATTTTCAATAGTATTTTTTTTAAATTTGAAAGAAAAATGTACATCTTATCAAAAAATGTTACATTTAAAATTTGTAGGTCTTTATGTAGTAAATAATATTGTATCATAACGTTTTTTCGTATCTCGTATAATTTAACTGGAAAATGAAATTTTGATATTGACTTTTTTCAAATTTTAACATGCTGTAACATTTCTAATTTTGGTTTAATCGAAATATGTTATTAAGATAATTAGTGTAGATTTATGAGCACTGTCAAAAACCAGTATTGGAGTTTTTGATTGTTTCATAAACACAAAAAATATTCGAGTTTCCTCAATTTTGCTTGGATGTGGCTGGTTAATGAATTTGTCCCACTTTTTCGGCTCCGATAAAGTGTACCCAAGTTCAATTCAATCTGATGATTCGATCGAGAGCTATCGAGTACGAGACCTACTACAGACAGACAGACACTTTCGTAAAAACCGTTTTTTCTGACTCAGGGGGTCTTAGTGATGAGACATCGAAAGAAAGCATCGATGAACAGTAACATCGATATATCGGAAGAACAATATCGATGTCGAAACAAAACATCGATGTTAAAGAACAAAAACATCGATATTTCAAGAAACATTGATGTTTAATTTTATTTTTAAAAACGACAGAAGCCAGAAGTATAGATTTTTTCTAGGTTACGTTGATTTCATATGATTCAAGATCCGGCAGATTGAAAGGTTTTCAATTGTACATAAAAGCTGTAATAAAATACAATGTAATTAATTTACCTTGCATACTCTGATAATAAAACTATTTCACGTACTCGCTTTTTCAGCTTTAAATTTCAAAAATGGTTAGAACGGTTAGAACTTTCCCAAAAATATCTGAAGAGAAACAAAGAAAATCGAAACATCGAACATCGGAAGTTTCTTCGATGTTCGATATCGATATTATGAATGGTGTCATCATCGATGTCTAACATCGATACATCGAAACTAAAACATCGATGTATTCGATGTTTCGATATCCCATCACTAGGGGGTCTCAAAACGTAAAGATTTGATGAAAATTTCAAAAGTCATTTTTCACATAAAACTGACACCTTCTCATCGATGATGAGAATGTAAAAAGAAGACTGATAACCCTTCGATGGTAAAAAGCACAAAAAATTAATAAATTTATAATGCTTACACGGAGAAAAATAGTTGAAGTAATTTTACTCAACTCTGTCGATCAAACTTGGGACATAAGGACATTTGAACATCTATTGAATCCTAGTCGGGTAAAATGAATTTGATAAATACCTAATTCACCCAAAGTGAATAACAATAAGCGTTACATGGGGAATAGTATGGAGTTGAGTAAAACATTATCGACGACAGGGCACCAACATGCGTCAGTGGGTTAACATGAAATGTATAAGTATATCACCGACGCTTGAGGTGCTTCAAACCGTAGTTGGGTAAAATGAGCATCAAGCGTATTATTTCAACTGGCCATGGTATGGTTCTCTCGAATAAAAAAAATCTTACCTCGAGCCTACCAATAGTCATCCGGTACATACATAAACAACATACAAATACATTCATACCATTCAGTCGTAGCCAATCATATTTTTAGTCACAAATACAGTTAAACATTTAATCTTACATATTCAAACCTAATAACTACACTTATATATAGTACAATACGCTTTCGTCGAATCACGTACACGCTCGCTTACAATTCTAAGGCATAAAACTTGGAACTTTGTTATATAGTGACTGCCAGAGTTATTCAGGGCTTGTGAGAGTAAGTGTCGCCAATAAAGTTTTTGGGCCTTACTCAAGTAAAAGTAAATCAACTTTTTTCATAAATTATTCATAAAATATTTTTGTGAAGTAACATAATTAATTAATAAATTATTATAATTATGATTGTTGATATATATAATATTATCATTAATTAATATTTAGTATACATTTTTATTACAACTACGTATGAAGTTTTTATGAAACTAAAGTTTGAAATGTAAATTAAAAAATTTCTATAGTATCAAAAAGAATCTTGTGTAAAAACATTTAAAAGAAGGTTTTTTATTTTCTGTGTTGTATATTTTTAGAATATGGATTTTACAATTGCGATTTCCAAATTATTATTGTGCATAAGAAATTCATGTGCAATCTAAATCCTGTGTAGATTTTTCAAATTTTATATAATACACTTATCAAGACTTTTGCTGTTCAAATTTTCATGAAAACAATTTATTTTAATAAACTTAAGTGAAAAAGAAAGAAGTAGTTATAAATGAATTTAGAAAATTTATGAATCAAGAATTTATTAAACTTACAGAATCTATATGACTAGATTATGTGAAACTTTTAAATAAATTATATAAACTAGCAGATAATCATCAAAGTACGATGAATTTTTGAAATCAGTATTTTAGAATTCACTATTAAGTAAGTGGTGCATTACACACTAGATAAAACAGTGGTTATTCCACTATTTCTAATTTAGAGAATAGTAAAATAAACTGTAATTGTATTTTGTATGTTTTTAATTGATTTTGATCATTGAATATAATAACGTGGAACATCAGTATGTTGAAAATTTAACACGTTTTTGAAATTAAAAAATGTTAATGTGTGCCCTGGGCGCAGATTACTTTCATTCGTTCCTGCGTGAATAGATTCAGCTGGGGGAATAAGTCTTGCGATTCACGGTTTACTCAACTCTCGATTGAAGCGTAGAGTAGAATGAACGGAAAGCTCTACTACTTTTGTGATTTAATAAAAGATTGGTTTTTTATAATTATACTACGAGTAATAATATATATATATATTTAGAAACTTTTAATGCACGCTTTCATACTTCACCCTACACTTCCGAATTTTACTCAACTTTTATTCACTTTTAAACATTTATTATATCACAAATAATTACAATGATACTAAATAACTTCTAACTTGTCCATATGTCCCAAATTTGATCGGAAGTTGAGTAAAATTACTTCAACTATTTTTCTCCGTGTAGATTGTCAGAAGCAGTGAAAAATGAGGTTATGCGGATAAGAATTGTTTGTTTTGGTATACATACATTCCAAAATTTGTACATCGCACTCTGGGATTCCTAATATTCTAAGGAAATCCATTTCCTTGAAGCATCCACGTTAATTAATCGCGATTATAAAACAATATATCGCAATTATTTAATATTTGAAGGATTTATTTTCAGGGTCAAAAGAAATCCATTATCAGTAAAACTATTCTCGTTTTACATTTTACAGATAGTTTTTCAACAGTGAAACTATTGGTTATATGTGGAAGCAGGCATGCAATAAATGAGACAAGGATTGTATATTAGAGTATTCAATGGAATGTTCCTTCTTCAACTTACAGAGTTGAACTAACCTTACAAGAATAAAGTCACACGAATCATGGGGTTGTGCTTTCATATGATTACTCATTTTTTATTTTGATTTTGATAATATGTGAGTATGGTGGGAGCTTATAACTCTTGAGCTTTCAGCTCTGGACAAAGATACAAAGTGACGGCTAGTGTGACGGGGTATGTTACAAAATTAAATAAATAAAATAATATCCGTGGATATCAACCATTTATTAATAATAGTTACAAACGTAGAGGTGCGGTGTCGCACGTAACACGAACTGTCTGACACAGACTCTTTCCCTTTGTTAGGAAAAAGTAGTTTGGGAAGACGGGAAAGTGTCACGACCGGTCCCTAGGAATGCGTTTTGGTAGGGATGCTGCATGGCGAGTTGTCGTTGCTATGCAGCTGACCCATACAAAAGTAAAATACATATAATTTGTAGACGCGTCACACTAGCTTCTAAAGGTGAATTCCGATGACAGCAGAAAACGGACAGCCAATTACAGAAGATCTTTAGATTTCTTTCTTCTTAGAGCTGTTCTGTAATTGGCTGTTCATTTTCTGCTTTACGTTTTCTGCTGTCATCGGATTTCACCTTAAGAGGGGAATCCCGTTTAGCAGCCTGAAAAGTAACCGACTTTCCAAGATTTTTTTGGGGATAAAGAAGATAACAAAAAAGTTTTGAAAAAAATTAATAATTTACAAAGAAACCACTGGATAAACAAAAAACCTTATTTTTAGGCAAATTTTTGTTCGAATTTGTTTAAATGAATTGTTTAAAACAATTTTTTATCAGTTTTGAGTGGTTCACCGACTAATAAAACATTTCAAAAATATGTATGCGCGATTTCAAGTTGATAGGTCAAATACTCTATGAACTATGAATCGGGCAAGTTCGAAAAATATGAATTCGAGTAAAGTGCGTTTAAAGTTTCGCGTTGGAAATCTGGAAGGAACGCGGTGCGCGGTTTCAGAGATAAGCAGTTCAGGTACGGCTCTAGGATTATAACTATATGTTTTTGAAATACCAAGCATTCGTTTAAGCGAAACAAAAAAATCGGTTTTTTGGTCTTAAGAAATATAAAATGAAAATTGGATCCCTTATACTTTTACATAAGCAAAACACTTATATCATGAAGAGTAACAAAAGAAATCTGCTTAATTTCAATGGTTGCATTCTGAAAGTGACGTAATTTCACTACCAATAGATTTTTTTTCAGAGCGTACCTCTAACATATTTCTAACAATTTTATAAATACATTACTCTATACGCGCAGAATATTCTAAGTTCGCTGCGAACGCACATAACACTGAAAAATCTGCAAGTACCAAGATGCGAACCCTAACCGCACGCACGCACTAATTGATTGCCAAACTTTTAATCTACTGAGCATAAAGTAGAACATGTGATAACTGTAAAAAAAACTCGATGTTATTCATGAGGTAACTGCGGACCCACCTGAGAATCTACGCAATAAGTCCGGTCAATTATTATTTTTTAATATCACTATATTTCTCACAATTTATTATACAAAAATTATGCAAATGGCAGATTCATGAAATATACAAAGCTAGTCTCTATTTTTTCATTATGTTTTAATTATGTTTCTGAGTCCTGCATCATATATTGATTCCTACTTTACCGCCTTTTTTTGTTTGTGAACTCATATCGTTATAAATTGTGATATGGAGTTACAAATGTTTTAATTTTAAAAACCTTCTAATAATTCTTAATCAATTTCATAAGTTTGTTTACATCGATACAGTAAGATCTTTTTCGTAACAGCCATAAGAAAAACATAATTGTGGGTCAGGAGCGTACGGAGAGGTATGACAGTGTTTCTTCTGGACAATCCTCGTGCTTATGTTTATCTGAAAGATGCACTCCTATGCCCACCCATTTTATCACTCACCCGTACTTATGCTTTCCTTATGAAAGCTACGAAAAAGACCTCACCGTATGTGATACATTGCCGTAATTCTAATATTAAAGGTGCCTGCTGCGGAAAATATCCATTGCTTCAATGAAAGTGAAGCACATGTTGAGAGAATGGAAGACGAAAATCTTTTTGAAGAACGCCTCGAAGCGGAAAGCAGTAGTAATGAAGAAACTTTAGAACAAAGTGTTGAAAGAAGTGAAGAGGAAGCCCTTTCTATTATCTCGGAAGAATTCACAGAAACTGATTCCGATGCAACGACTAGTTTAGAAGAATACGTTCAAGAAGAAACTGAAAGCGAATGTAGCGACTCTGGAGTGGACGATGAAACTTTTGTAGTATATCACGATGAAGATAATTTAAATGATTTTGAAGGAAATGGAAGTAACGTATCCGAGGTACGTACAGTATATTTTGAATATTCTTAGCAGATTACTTATGAGAATAATACATTGAAAAAACGGTTTTGCTTGACCACCAAAATTTTGTTGTCCTAACAAAACACTTTTGCTCTTTTAAAATAATATAATTTCGCAGTTTTGTTTCAAATTGCATTTGAATTCCAAGCACTTAATTTTCTAAAAGTTTTGCGAGAAAGGAACTGGTGGGCATGAGAGCCTCAAATGCTTCTTTATCTATACCTTGCTCTTAAATGCAAAAAGTTAAGTCTTAATATGTTTAAAAATTTAATTGAGATATATATAAAAAGTATTTAAAAATAATAAAATGTATAACGATGAATATATCTAGGTTAACATTTTGCGTATACTTAATATTTACTTTTGAAGGTGTCGATGAAGCACCTTAAACCCCAGTCTTCCAGAAGTCGTCTTGTTTCCTTGTCATATTATTTGAATTAAACTCGTTCACATACAATTGACTAACGAAAATATATTTCAATCGATCATAGAGAATAACAGCGGAATCCGCCATATTAGACATAAACGTGCTCGCGTTTTCGACTAATAATAAATGAACACGCATGCGTGATCGCGTATCTAATCAGTCTAACTAAACAGTTTTGTTGGCTCAACAAAACTTTGTTTAGGCCAACATAATAATACTCAACAAAATAATTTTATGTCAACAACACAATATTTTGTTGGCCCAACAAAATAATTTTGTGATAACAACCAAAATTTTGCAATGGCAACAAAAACTGCTGAACAAAACGTTTTTGTTGTGATGCCTACATTTTTTTTCAATGTTAAGTTGACCACTTAGTGTAGTTTGCAGCCACCCTGCCAATTGAGCTCCCTGGTGCAAGAACAAAGCATACAATTTTTAGACATGTGAGCATTGGCCCCTAACTATATCGAAAATCGTTTTCAAATTTTTATTTTTGAAATACACATTTCAATAGACTTATCAGAATCTATATTTCAAAAGTTAAAACTTAAAAACGATTTTTGATATAGTTTTAGAGTCAACGCGTAAGGATCCAAAAACTATATGTATCGCTCCTGCATCGGTGTTCTCAATTAACATTGCAACCTGTAATTCTAAATCTCAAGTGAACAAAAATTCCATTCTTCTAGATAAAAAAGTTATTCCTTCATTATGATTTACGATCAGGCGGCATAATTCATGTACAATATACAGTTTACTTTTATTTTTATTTCTATTAAAAGAATTTGAAATGTTTCTGTGAAAAAAGAGACGCTTTCGACTGTGCCTTGATTCCAGCCTAGGTCTTTTGATTGCCGTTCGATTGCTCTAATAAATTGAGCTACACAGGCGTCCGACATCTCCACGGAGAAAAATAGTTGAAGTAATTTTACTCAACTCTGTCGATTAAACTTGGGACATAAGGACATTTGAACATCTATTAAATCCTAGTCAGTTAAAATGAATTTGATAAATACCTAATTCACCCAAAGTGAATAACAATAAACCTTATATAGGAAATAGTAAGCAGTTGAGTAAAACCTCATCGACGACAGGGCATCAACATTCGTCTGTGGATTAACATGAAATGTATTAGTATATCACCGACGCTTGGGGAGTTTCAAACTGTATTGAGTAAAATGAGCATCGGGCGTGTTATTTCAACTGGCAATGGTATGGTTCTCTAAAATAAAAAAACATTCTTACCTCGAGCCTGCCATTAGTCATCCAATACATACATACATATACATTGAGTCCCTTCAGTCGTAGCCAATCATATTTTTAATCACAAATACAGTTAAACATTTAATCTTACATATTCAAACCTAATAATTACACTTATATATAGTACGATACGCTTTCGTCGAATCACGCACACGCTCGTTTACAATTCTGAGACATAAAACTTGAAACATTGTTAAGGTGAAAGTACCCCTTATGGAACGATTTTATGGAAGTTAAAAATCTCGGTTCGATTAAAAATATTGTAAGGTGTAGCAATGTTAAACTTTGGGCATTGTTCGATGGGCTAATGATTAAAGATGAAAATGGGATCTGTGAAATGCAAATTTTACGTAAATTGACATTTTTTACTCGATATCTCATTTTGCGTGGACAGAAGTTTACAGGAAAAGAAATACCATATTGATCATTATGGTCTGGTTGATCCATGGCTTTAATAAAATGTAATTTTTTTTAAATTGAATATTAGACCAAATTTTGAGGCTCTAGAGCTTTTTGGACGATAAAAGTGCCTTCCCTTCCACTGTGCACAGAGTGCTAATATTAGGTACGTGCTTGACGTTCGCCCGTGTCGACACTAAAAAATCGAAATGCGATTTGATTTTGGTCTTGAAACTGTGAAAAAAAGACATTCTCCGATACATATACTGTTGATTTAAGCCATTTCCAAAAAATCGATTTTGTGGAATCATAATGACTATCCTACCTTGAATGCGAGTGAGCAGAACATAGAATACCATATTATTTTTCTTGTACGTGTACGGACCTGCACGGAGATTTTAGGCAGTCATTTTTATGCCATTCTAAGTTTTACCCACTTGAACTCACGCGTTTGCTAATTCGTTGCAAAAAACTTAACTGTATATGATATCGAATATTGAAAAACGTTTAAATTCGTAACCAGCCCTATCCGACGACGAGCTAAATTTCGGTCTCTTAGTGATGACAGGCAAATACAAGCATATATTTATACTTTTTATTTTTGAAAATAAAACATTTTTACCAATTCATTTTCTCACAAAATAATAAATACTTAAGGGAAGTAGCAAGTTTATGTAATGAATGTGGTCCAGTTACGACATGTTTATGTCTAAAATATATTTTTTTAAAATTATAATTTAGGAAATGGTAGAATAGATAAAAATAGACGTAGATAATAAATACATTTAAACTTTTTGAAAAATGTTATTGAGTGATTTATTTATTTATTAGTTTGATTGTATATTTTTCATGCATACTGTAATTTGAAAAATGGATCAGAATATTGACAATTTCCGCATGAAATATTAAAGTTTCTTTGATTTAATGGAATGCCCTTTCAATAGGTGCTATAACAATTTTTTGCAAATATGCAACAAAAAAAATTTATGGTCGACTTCTTCTCTCCATGGCGTAATCATTCCAGTGCAAGATTCCTTATGGATTTCAACTGACTAACTATTTTGATTATTTGTCAATTTAATGTTCAATAATGTTTCATATTAGTTCATTAAAATAATTTGAATATGATTAATGTTCCATAATAATATAATAATAGACAATTTTTATTTTTTCGATTAATTTATTAATTGAATTTTTTATTAGATCATTAATAATTGATTGCTTGAATTAATTATATATATTAATTCAATCCATTAATTAATACTAATACTCTATTAAAGCAACTATATTAGATCAAATGATAAGGTCTTGTTACTCACATTGCAATGCATAATATTTTGTATTATCAACGTAAAATAAGGCAATTAATGAAGAAAAGCAATAAATAAATATATTGCTAATATTTCCATTATTATCGATATTGGTAAAGAAATATTAATAAAGAAATAATTTTACTCTAATTATTCGTGATATAAGGATCCTATATGCAAGACAATTTATTTCTTGTATTTTTGCGATTAATTTTCTAGAGTGTCATAACTATTTTATGTTTCAAGTTCTGATTAGTATTTAAAAATGTTATTTCAATAAAATTGATAATCTTAGTTCTTCAAAAATCATAAAACTTTAATTGTTTATCAATTTTCTCCATATAAAACAATACTTTCATATGAGAGGACGGAGGTGGCGCCGCTAGCGGATTAGTCCAACCTGTCATCACTAAGAGACGACTTTTTTAACATTGAAAAAGGCCTTCGTCGGACAGGGCTGTTCGTAACCAAAAGTACTCTTTAAGTGAATAGTATCGAGTGATATAAATACCAAGAGTGTGACACAAAAAATGGAAACAAGGTAGACCGGGACAAAAATTTAAGATATGTTATGATTAGAAAACTAGCTACAGAACACCAGTTATTATTATACTTGATAAGTTTGATGAATAAAGACTTTAATGTACTCTTTTTCTTTCTCTTTTCAAAGAGATAATTACTAAGAAAAGTATACTTTTGCTCTGTATTAAAAATAAAGGACGCTTTCTATTCTCAATTTTTCAGTAACAAAAAAAACATCATTCTACCAGTTTATGTACTTGAAGTTTGTATAGAAGAGAAAGTAATTGCGGTTGCGAAATTTGCGTGAAAGTAGATTTTCCCAATGTTATTGTTAGATTACCGTTAAAGGATCACTTTTATTTTGCAGGAGAGAATCCCGTTGTATGATGGATGTGATCTCACAAAAGAAGAAAGCCGTCTACTAATTCTGACTCAAGCTCTTCGTAATCGTTTTACAGACGTTGCTTTACAAAGCTCTCTAACTTTAATAGACTGTCATCTACCGTATGTTTCACATGGCAGCAAACATCATTTTTTAAAGACTATTCCAGACCAAAATGAAATCACGTGTTATTATTGTCCACTGTGCCTAACTATTATCAATTTTGAAAACTCAAATCAAGTACAATGCGTCCAGTGCAACAACGAGTACACTATGTCACGTTTGAATAAAGATGGGAATTACTTTTTTTACTTGCCACTTGAACCTCAGTTGAAAGATTTGATTAACAGTAAACATTTTCAAGATTTTAGGAAAGATTGCAATGAAAGCGATGTCGTTAATGGACGGATTTATTGTCGATTACGTGAAGAGCATATTATTTCTGAGCATGATATCACAATTCAATGGAATACCGACGGAGTAAATGTATTTAATTCATCAATAAGATCGATCTGGCCCATTTTGGTAATGGTTAATGAATTGCCATACCGTTTGCGAAAAAATAATATGTTGTTGTGCGGCTTATGGTTCGGCGAAAAAAAGCCAGCTATGAATCTTTTTCTCCGACCATTTATCGATGAACTTATTCGATTGCATGAGTATGGTTTTCAATCATCGATATTTCTTAACAAAGAACCTATAAGGATCAGGGTACACACTTTACTTAGTCCAGTAGATTCGTCTGCACGTCCAGCAATACAAAATATCAAGCAATATAATGGCATGTTCGGTTGTTCTTATTGTCTTCATAAAGGAGAGAATATAACTATAGGGCGAGGAAAGTCGCGCGTTTACTGTGGCGAGATAAAAAGATTAAGAACAACAGACCAACACAATAGGGACGCTGAATTAGCTGACGGAAACTTACCCATCCGGGGTGTTAAAGGGTATTCTGTCGTTAGCCTTATACCACTTTTTCATATAAGTAAATGCTTCCCCCCAGAATATTTGCATTCGGTTTTAGAAGGAGTTGTTAAGATGCTTGTCAGTGCAATTTTTAATTCTGAAAATTCTAAAAAGGAATGGTACTTAGGTAGGATGATTAACGCTATTGATGAAAGACTTAAACGAATAAAGCCACCGTGTGAAATAACAAGAACACCAGGTACCCTAAAACATCACAAAAGATGGAAAGCTTCGGAATGGAAAAGTTTCCTTCTTTATTACTTATTAATATGCTTCAAAAATTTCCTACCTTTGAGATATATGAAACACTGGTTATTACTTGTATACAGTATAAACACTTTTTCAAAGTTAAAGATAACTGAAGCTGAATTTATGAAAGCCAGAGAAGCACTTCGTAAATTTGTATTTGGTGTTGAAGAACTGTATGGAAAAGAGTATATGAAATTTAATGTACACATTTTATTGCACATTCCTCAAGCTATACCGAACTTTGGTGCTCTTTGGGCTTGGTCGACTTTTCCTTATGAACATTACAACGGTGTTTTGAAGAAATTATTTAATGGAACACAATATGTCCCTGAACAAATTTGCAAATTTTATACAAGGTTTCGATTCATTAACATAGCTTCAGAGATTTTTAGCAGAGAAAATTGCAGTGAGAGAGGAAAAAAATTATTTAGATCACTGATGAAGGAATGCGGTATAAAAAGATGTATTCAGTATGGAGATTTCTTGAGAATATTTGGTGCTCCATTATATGTAAACTTAAAGATAATACAAAAACTTGTAATAGAAGAAGTTCTCGAAGGAGTAGTTGATGATGCAGCTGAAGCATTCAAACGTTTTGTTTACAAAAATGTATTGTATCACACATCTAACGATAATAGATTGATTAAAAGAAATAATAGTACCATTGAGACCACGGACGGACGTTTTATGGTCATATTAGATTTTCTAATAGTAAAACTTAGTGAGACAGGAGGATTCAAACATGTTATTATCGGTAAAGAATTGCAAAGACAAAATAAAACACTATTTAATGTAGGAAATGTCTCATCCTCTGAGTTTTCCTATATTGTGAAAGAAACCAATAACATAATGTGCTGTATGCCATATATGATAAAAGTAAAATGTGTAAACATTCAGTGCGATGAAACTGAATTGTGCCTTTTGCCAATTGTTAATAATTTAGAAACAGATTAAGAAATAAATAAATATTGAAGTTTATACTTTTTACCACTTCACTGAGAAGAAACTACTTTTCAATGTATGGCATCAGTGCTGTGTGCAGCCAGAGCAAGATTAAAAAAACGTGAGTCTTTCTTTGATACATTCGAATCAAACAAAAGGAAGAAAGCAGGGCTTTACCCCTCCGTCTTTCCTTCGTTTAACACGAGTTAGAGAAAGACATAAGATTTCGTAATTCAGCACTGTCTGCAGCCTGTAAAGTCAATGAATACACATGCTATATAAATATCATGGAATGCCGCTCTGATTAGATACGACATTTTTTAATTCACATATTATTATTTGATAATTGAACCCACGGGAAGAACTCGCCTGGCCCTCGAAAAAGGGGAAAAGTATTGTCCACTTTCTAAAATTGAAGTATAAAAAAGTTGTAAAAACTCGAAATAAAAAAATATGAGCTGATAGAGCTTGTCAAAATACAACTTTTATTCCTCAAGTATTTTTTAGTCCAACATGATTATTACGGAAAAAAAAATATAAAAGGTATTTTTTGAATATCCTAAAATCAATGTTTCAAAAAACATAAATTGCGATTTCTCCGTAAGTACTGCAAGCAATGAAGTCAATTTTGCGTATTTTCATTCAGTATTCATTGCTGATGCCGAATAATCATTTAAAAACTATAAATACCATCAACATTTGATAATATTCAATAACAAAACAATACCTGTCAATTCTTTGTTTTTCGCGATTCGGAGTGAAAAAGTGACGAATAAATTTTATGTTTCGAAAAATATGAAGTGACAAAGTTATTTATTTGTATTTAAGGAAGTTTTTCGGGAAATTTCAAATTATTCGTACTAAATTGAATCCATTGCTTGCAGTACTTACGGAGAAATCGCAATTTATGTTTTTTGAAGCATTGATTTTAGGACATTCAAAAAATACCTTATACATTTTTTTTTTCGTAATAATCATGTTGGACTAAAAAATACTTGAGGAATAAAAGTTGTATTTTCAGCTTTATATATATATATATATTTCAGCTTATATTTTTTCATTTCGAGTTTTTACAACTTTTTTTTTTACTTCAATTTTAAAAAGTGGACAATACTTTTCCCCTTTTTCGAGCGCTCGGCGAGTTCTTCTTCCCGTGGGCTCAATTATTACAGACATTTTTAATACATAATCTCGAAGAATGGTAACCTCTACATCCGAATATCCAAACAAAAATGCATCTTATAGCGAAAATCGCACACATATCTTATGTTTGTACCTAATTTTTCTACTATAATCTTTAAGATTCTAAGTAGCTTCGATGATAATTTAAAAACTCCTGCAGATGGATCTAGTTTGGATGTCATATGATAATTTATAAAATACTCACCTTCAATACTTTTTAACAGTTGTAAATATTCAGGCACTTATTACTATTCATTTCACACTTGTCGCATTCAGAGTTCCTTCACTTTTGTTAATTTCCGGTCTTTAAACTATGATAAGTGAATCAGATATTTAATCCAATCGCATTGAACAGTAAATTTACATAAAATCTATACCTATACATCATTCAATTAAGGTATTGAATTGTATTTTATTAAAAATGTCATTTATCTACAAAACTTATTAAGAATACTATACAACTGTTTTAGATAAAAGAAAAGATAGTAGCTTTCGCAAAATTTAAAATGATTAGCAAAGCACAAATAACTTCGTACTTTGTGAAACGTACTGTACATTTTATATGTTACGAGATGTAAAAATTGATAGACTTACGTGTATTGTAAGTTACCTAAATGTAAGGAATATGTAATTGCCAATATTGTTATGTTATGTTATGATAATTGTATATCATTCAAAAATTCTCTACGGAAAAAACTGAATAACACAAGTTTTGTAAGGAAGCCTAGATAAGTTAATCATGATGTACAATCAACGTTTATTTTATAAAGTATATTATGCATATTTGTAATGTTGGATAATTGGCTTTAGGGTCCATAAATGAAAAAAACAGTAGTTTTAATCAAACGTTTCGACTCTGATTTGAGTCCTCATCAGTGATCTTTATTTCTTAGGTCATTGCAATTCCTTGGTTTCTGATAAATTTAATCCTGGTTTTAATTTTATCTTTTTTCTACGTCGCTGTTTTTTAAGGCATATTTTCATAAACTCACTATAAGAGGATCGTTTAGTGACAATGCATATTATTATTTAATTTATACAAAGTTATCAATATAAATTGTATTTTTTACTGAATAACAAATAATCTATACCCTTTTACTTTGTTTTCAGTAATTTTACATAGTCGAATGTAAATTTTCCATGATAAGTTTAGTTCATTTACAAAACGTGGGAAAATTACTGGAATAAACGTATAATTTCACAAAATTTTATAAATCGCTTCACTTAAAATGGATCGCTTTATTCCAGCGATAATTTTAGCGATTTCACATAATTTCGTAAAATTACTATCTTTATCGTAGTGTTTTTCTTTCATCTGTTTAATGTAACATACTAATTGAATTAAATTTTATATGATTTCGTAAAATTAACAAAAATAATATGAAAGTGCATAACTCTTCTTCTTACAGGGTACTAATAAGATAAGATTATACTGTAATTGACGAAAATAAAAAAACTTATATCCAATTTGTGAACAATTTTTTTCAACGCTCTTTATTATTTCCAGAAATAAATATAAATACTGAAAATTTGTAGATGGTAAATGAATTTTTGAACACTTCTTTATCACTCATATTGTTTCATTAAGTTGTCTAGTTATATAATTTTCAAATCATCTTAAAGCATTCAATTCAGTGCATTCCGGTATTTTTTGCTTCAATACTTATCGCCAATACTTATCGCCAATACTTTCGGCGCGAAAAAAGTATTGGATTTACCAATACTTGTTCCAATACTTATTACAATACTTATTCCAATACTTGATCCAATACTTGATCCAATACTTGATCCAATACTTTTTTTTCATAAGGGATCTTGGATCCGCCATTTTGAATGTTTCAGATCTGAACTCAGATTCGTATTCAGCATCCTTGAATACCCAGGGGACCAAATTTTTGCTCTTCTCGTTTTTTATCATTTTCCTCCGCCATCTTTTCACAAATTTCAACACGGTATTCAACGATTCACTTCAAGAAACAATATAAAACCGCTTCAGTCCATTTTTTCAATGCTACGCAAAGTTTTACACTTTTCCAGCCGCCATTTTGAAAATACTAATGAAAATAAATTTTTTCCAAATACATGATTTTGAAGCGCATATAAAAATTGCACGACTTTTGATGAAAACAGGTCGATTCGAATGGTCAAACGATTTGAAAAAATTACTTTTTTAGAAAAACTACCTCAGAAATTGGTCGAAATTTTCTTTTTAATTGCAAAATTTTTTGGGTAAATCAATTTTGAATGCTCTCTAAGTAACAAAATCGGAAAGAGCATACTCGAAAATAGTCGGGTACGAATTTTTGTAAGATTTCCATTACCCTATCGTTGTTGATAATCGATGAAATATGATCATGTGAAAACCTACAATTTGGGCGTTAACGGGATGAAATGACGGATAGAACCCAGATAAGAACTGGGTGAACGTCGTTTCTTATCCGGCGCTACTGGATTTGTACCCGGTTTTTGTCCCCGGTTTATACTCGGAGATTATCGGGTTCTATCTGGGATCGTATAATATCTCTACCCGGTTTCTACATGGTTCTTACGTGGGACCCTTGAGATTTTAAACCGGTATGTATCTGGCTCCTTGAAATACGTATACCCGGTTCTAATCCGGCACTTAATCGGATTCTATCTGGGTTGATATAATATTTTGTCCGGTTTCTATATTGGTCTTATCTGGCTCTGTAAGAGTTTTATCTGGTTTGTAGTCGGGTCCTCAAAATACGTATACTCGTTTCTTATCCGGCGCTATTGGATTTGTACCCGGTTTTTGTCCACGGTTTATCCCCGGAGCTTAACCGGGTTCTATCTAGGATCGCATAATATCTTTACACTGAGAGAAAAAGTACGGGGAAAATTGGAGTTAAGACTAATATTTACCGCTTTCAACGGCAACGGAGGGATATTCGCTTGGAACGTTAAATTTACTGTGTTCATAGTAAAAATCTGTTTTCAAGCTAGGAAATTTTTTCTGAGTAAATTGATAGTACTTTTTTGTTACACGTGCACCGAAAAAAAATCTCAGTAGGTTTGACTACTTTTTAACTTTACGTAGTTCGTAAAAGCCCTAGTGTCATTTTTGAAGTTAAGTGATCTGCAGGAACATAGGTAAATAGTCCAAGCAACAGGGAATTTGTTATGAATGATTTATTTTTTATTTCAGAAAACGGACTGCACCATCAGAAGAAATGTTGGTCATGGAGTAATTGTGTCATGTTTTAGACAACGAAATATCATTTATAAATTTTTTATTAACATTTAACACCAAAAAATCGCACTTTTTTTAGTTTTTTGTTTATAAGATTAAAGGTAATTATCCAATATTAATGACATCAATTGAAAAGTTGTAGACAATTGAATTGCGAATGAAATAAGCTGTCGTTTGATCTGATTGGATAATAAGAAGCAGAGAAAATTTGTAAAACCCGGGAAATTCAGCTTTTGTTAAACAAATTAATATCTCAGGTAATTTTTAACTTTTCAGGTTGAGGTTTGGTGGGAAAGTAGCAGACTTTATGCTCTTCGAATGTATAAGAAAACGGACACTTTAAGATAATACGTTTCCGCGCTATTGACATTTTCATTTATTTAATGCGTGAATTGTAAAATGTCTGCTTGCCGCAGAGGTGGTTCGATTTTCATTTTGAAAACGGCTTTTAAAAATATAAATCAAGCACAACAGAACGTCAATCTTGGTTTTTCGCTAAAATGTTGCAAATTTTATTTAAAAAAGCCCCAAACATGGCTTCAAACGCCTGAACGCAGCAAAGTGACTCAGTGAGCCTACTCGTCTTCTCCCCCCACCACTGTCACTTTCCTGCGATCAGGCGTTTGAAGCCATATTTCGGGCGTTTTTTAATAAACTTTGCAACATTTTAGCGAAAAACCAAGATTGACGTTCTGTTGTGCTTGATTTATATTTTTAAAAGCCGTTTTCAAAATAAAAATCGGACCACCTTTGCGGCAAGCAGACATTTTACAATTAACGCATTAAATAAATTAAAGTGTCAATAGCGCAGAAACGTATTATCTTAAAGTCAAAGTCGACAACTATGTGACGACTAAGGTCACACAAGTTTTAAATTGTCGGAAGGACAATTTAAAAAGTAGATTTTTGAGTCTAGAGTTTTCACTCTAATAACTCAGGAACGAATTTAAGATTAATTTAGCAGTCCGAATAAGCAAAAACTTCTTTTTAAAACTAGGGGAATTATTGAAAATTGGAAGAAAGGAGGTGAGAGTTTAAACGAATTTGCACATCGCATTACGGAGCACACCAGATCGTTTAAAAACTCGGGGATAGGTTTAGGGAAAGATAGGTATGAATATCGATACCAGGTTGGTTACTGGCACCCAGATATTCATATGGAGGATACAATTAAATATTCAAATAAAATAGAAAAAGAAATAGTTAGATAGCAATGATTTTTATTTAACTTACTTTATTTTATTGGTAATCCTTATTAATCCCTTGAGAAATCGATTATTGTAGAGGTCTGGTAATCCTAATCGAGTAGTTGAAAAAACGTTGAGAGGAGCTTCGTAAACTTCGCGAGAAAGAAAATAAGGCGTTGCTAGTTACTTCTTGTAGAAATTTTAATTTAATATTCATCAATATAAAAACTTGTGCGTAGTTAAATTTAGGCGAACTTGCGAAAATATAGAGTTAGAGAGAAACGTTGAACTTGGAGTGTAATGAGTTTTGTAGAGAAGCGGGACTTTGTAAAAATCGTAGAGAAAAAAAAAGGGACTTAACGGAACTTAACGGAACTTCGGAACTGTTTGAAAAAATGAAAATGCATAGCTTTTATGTATTCTCATCTTTTCCCTTTCTACTTGAGAAACTTTTAGGGGAGTTGAAACTACTAGTTTTAGATGTCTGATTGGTTGGCTGTCTATAGTGACATTGTTACGCCCCCGCAATAGTCGACGAAAATCTTAAGGGCTGACCCATTGGGTTGGGCCTTGTAGGAGTTTCCAAACTTTTCCAGATTCATCGATTTCCCAAGAGGTAGCGCTACATGTATATTATAAAATAAAATACTTTAAAAATTAATTATTTAAACAATTATGTTTACAGTTTTAGTAATTTTTAACTAAACGAAGAGTCAAACTATAAAATGTTTCATTTACATCCTAAATTAACTTACAAAATCGTGAATTTACATTAAATTAGTCATATTTCAAATTCCAAAGAATCGTTATTGCTTAAAAATAATGTTTATTTCGAAGTTAAATTTCTAAATTAATCTTATTAACCGTTAAATGTTTTGTTTAAATACATATAATTCTTACATTTGGGAAGATAAATTTATATATAAGTTTTATCTTACTGAAATTCATTTCTGAAGATATAAGTACTAATTCTAAAATCTGACTTTGAATTTAATTTTCTATTGCTTTGTTTTAACATTTTTATTTGTAGGTAATGATGTTATAATTTAACATTTAAAACAAATTATTTTGATTTGAAGGTTGCTTACAAAATTACTAATAAAATAAATATCTGAATACATGATTGTGTCGGTAAAACAGAACATTACTATTACTTAAAATTCTGAATAACATTGGTTTAGTTGCATTATTAATTATCTAATACAATTATATTTCTGAATGTTAATTACGAGTTAGTTTGGGGTTTTTGTAACTCAGATTGATTTAAGATTTTATGAAGTTTGAAATATGATTGTAAAGAATAAATGTATATTTTCATGAAAGTAAAATAGTTTGGTTTATTAAATTACTATTGAAAATAAATATGAAATATTTTCAATTATCAAATAAATTGATTTTTGAATTTATTAGAATTAATTTAAAAGTAGATCCCTGATTATTAACAACTTTTAAATAAATTGCTATTAGTTTACATTCTATAAGTTTCAAACGTTAGTTCAAAAATAAAATAGATGCAAGTTGCATTTCTCTTATTAGTCGAAATAATTTCTTTTCCTATTCATAACATACTGAATAATATTAAAAGTAATGTTAATTTCTTATTTAATTCAATTATTTTATAAAATATTATTTTCGAAAGTTTTATTTTCTATGTTGAATAGGCCTAAGATCTTATCTAGACAGAGAGTGCACTTTGTATCTATTTGTCTTTTCATGGGCGGGGTACCAGCGCGATCCCTTTTGAGTGACAGCCTAAGCTGTTTATGATTTCCTGTAATGGCTAAATACTGGACTATTTACTGCTTGTATTTGTTTGGAGTCTTATGAATTTATCTTGTTAGAGGCTGGTAGACGTTTGTATTTGAAAAGGAAATACGATTGTGGGCGATGCGTTTTGGTCGAAATATAGAGGTACAAAGTTTATTATATTTTATGATAATCTAAGTAAATTTTCGGTATTCATATTGATGCAGCTGCGTTTCGAATTTATCTTGAAAGGTGTCTAGTCTTAGCTATTTACAAAAGATTGAGAAATTCGTCGAAAGGTATAAAATAATTTATAATGTAAAACCGCTCTTAAAATTTGGAGAAATAGTAAAGAAAAATAAGATTCGGAGAAAAAAGAAAGTAAGTAATTTCAGAAGACGTCACACCCCCACCGTTAAATGGTTGCTTGGAGGTTGAAAACTGAATAGCAAACATATCTCTGTGTATACATTTCTTAATTTTTGAAGAATTTGTTTACAATAGAAAGGATTTGATCTTAATTAATGATGATTTGGTTGAGATGGTGTATAATGTAGTTGTTGCTTGTGAAGTTTCCACATAAATCAATTGTGTGTTTTTCTGAATTCTCTCAGTTCATTATGTTAACTGAAAGAATTGTTTATTGTTGGTTCGGGTGCTTCGTGTGTCGAGTCTACTTCTTGTGTGGCTGAATTTCCCATCTCGATATCGTTAGTATCCTCTGGTCTTTTAGATGCGTATATCAAGAAATGTGTAACTGAAGTCCATAGGGCTCCCAATAGGTGTACTGACCATCCGTAAACTGAATGAATGGCGTACCCTTGTAGTATAATGTCGACCGTAATTTTGATGATGTGGATGATCGTTAATATAGGTATTATTCCTGCACCTATTGTTCCAAATGTAAGGAATTTGGTCCAAACTCTGGTCCAAGTGTTTTCAATGATTTTCTCCATTGCGTTTTCGTTTAAGAGTTTTAAAAGGCTTCCTTCGCTATTTCCTAAAGGATGTCCTCTCATTTCTCTTGCAAGGTCGTTTAATACAGCGGGCCTTTCCACTGGAAACATTATCCTTTCCCTGATCTGGTCCAATTCTCTTTCGGTGTAGATCCCGCTAGTAGCTAAATCTGCAGGGTTAGTGTATTTCCATGTTGGCCTTGTCATCGGTTTCATTATAGTTGGTTTCTCAGCTGTGGTAGGTAATGGTAAGACCATTGGTTTTCTACGTAGTATAGTGATGGTAAAATCCTGTTGCATGGTATTTCTGTACCCTGCGTTTTAAGTACGTGGGTCCTTGGTGTGAGGAAGAATGTTTGGTTGTTCCTAGTGACTTGAAGTTCGGCAAAACAGTTGTCTCCATGTTTCATTTTTATTTCGACGGGCACACACTTGACTATGTGTACTACTTCACCTGCAACGACTGCCATGTAACCTGGTCCTTTCATCAGATCAAATGCGAATTCATCTGGTGCTTGCATTGCTATTGACAATGAATTTTTGAGCGTTTGTTTTTCTAGATTACATTTTTGAGTAATGACGTCATTATACAATTGTTTCATTTGTGAGCGAATATGTTTTTCAACGTATACAAATTTAGAGTTTACATAGGCGAAAATATCGAGATTGGATACAGAATTTTCTTTATTAATTGCAAAACTGTCTCCTCTTATTGTTTCAAAAATTACTAATTTAGGATGTTCGGTCTTTACTAATGTATATCCGCATACTGATTCCCTACCTTTTGCTGCCAAGGCGAAAGTTATAACTTGTGTTGCAAAGGAATATATGATTTGATCGTTATTGAAGTCAAAGTCCACCATTTTATTGGCTAGACCTTCGAATAAAATGCTGTATTGATTAAATTTACAATTGTCAATAGGTATTGCGTTCCAAAAAGTATAACCTCCCTCTTGGTCTATGCAACTTCCTTCAGAGAGAGAACATGCGGTTCCAGAGCGTAAATGAATGGTATTAGTGTTTAAATTGATTCTAGCTTGTTGTTCAGTTAGAGTAATTTTAATGGTTCCTTGAACAACTACATTTTCCCATGTACCCAAGGGATCTGAACATCCTGCTCCGTCGCATTTTCCTTCTCCGTTTAAATATCCTGCTAAAATTATACTATGTGTAACCGTTTGATTTACTTTTATTCCATGAACGATGTGTGATTTACTTACTTTTAAAATACCGGTTTTGTATACATTCTGACATGCGCTTTTACTTACATCATTAATATATTCGTTTTCGCCATTTAAAACAATAGAGATATGAGAATTCATTCCGCAATAGTAAATTGTACGATGAATTTCCATTTTACATTGAATAATTCTTGTTTCGGTATACTGATTTATCTGGAGTAACTGTACGTATCTTTTAGTTATATTTATTTTTGATTCCGGTAAGTCGCAATTCCCTACCTCTAATAACGATAAGGTTGTTACATTTAAATGACGCGACCCACAATCATATCCTATAAAACCATAAGCTCCTGCTATAATTGTGAAAAGTAATGTCCAAATCATCTATAATCAAAAAGAGTACTACTTTTGATCCATTTTTATATTGGATCTTAATGTTATTTTTATTTATTATTTCTAAAATCTTATGAGGTCCTGAGTAATGATCTCCAAATTTTTTTGGTTTAGGACCTTTTAATAGAAAAACATAGTCTCCTATTTGGAAATTACGAGGATTAATAGCTCTATCATAATATTTTTTTGATTTTTCCTTTGATTCTACTAAATTATCGTAAACTAAAGTTCTAATTCCGTTTAGCCTTGTAACTAAGTCTATAATGTATCCTTTATAAGTGGGCAAAACATCTACTTCCCTTAAAAGATCACTTGAGGGTAATCTTGCAAGTTTTCCGAATACTACCTCGTAAGGTGTATGTTTTGTGCTTTCCGAAACACATGTATTATAATTCAAAATAGCGATCTCTAACCATTCATCCCATTCTTGGTCTACAGTTGTATACTGCTTTAGAAATTCACCTAGGGCATGATGTGATCGCTCTAGAGATCCGTTAGATTGGGGGTGGAACGCGGTGGTTCGTACTTTTTTAATTTTAAATCGTTTAGAAATTCGCGTCATGAGTTTGCTTAAAAAATTTTGACCTTGATCTGTGAGTACTACTTTAGGGGCTCCAAATATACAAATAAATTTCTTTATAAAAGAATCCGCTATTGTAGTGGCTAAAGTGTCTTTCAAAGGAACAGCTAGGCAAAATTTCGAGAGTTGATCTTGCATAGTAAGAATGTACTCATACCCATTTTTTGTTTTAATTAGAGGTCCTACTACGTCAAGTGCGATTTTATCAAATACCGTCCCCGGTGTGTCAGTAATTACCATTGGCTGTTTGGTTTTTAATCTGACTAATTTTTTTAATTGGCAATTAAGGTATTGTTGTATTCTTCTTTGTATATCCTCCTTAAGATTTTCCCAATAAAAATGTTGTTTTATTCGGTTATATGTTTTTGAAACTCCTCGATGTCCTCCAATCGGTGAACAATGTAATTCGTCAAAAATCTCCTTTCTTTTTTCTTCGGGAACAAATTTAAGGATTTCTTTGCAAACAATTATTTTTATTGTTTCATTTTTAAAAACTTTTTTAAATAAAAATATTACCTCAGACCATGGTAAATTCTCTATATTCTCGCTTTTCGCGATGCTTAAAGTTTTTAGATTTAGCTTAGATATTAAGTTTTTTAATTCTACTAAAACTTTATATACATTTTCTTTGATAGTTGAGATGGATTCGGGTTCAATTCCTTTTATACAAAGAGCAAAATGGTTTAATTTACTTCTTTTTAATGCATAGTTTACACTTATTGGTTTAAAATTTTGTGAAGATTCAATTTTATTAAATTCAATTAGTTTTCTTGCTCCTTCATCACAGGGTTCGCCTGTGCTTGATACAAAATATATAAGATTATCACGTCGGAACTAAATCATTTCTTTAGTTTCGATCAGTTGACACGGTAAATTAGAGTTGAATCTTCTTGTTTCTTGATATGATGAATCACTATCAAAATTTGAAGTGCTTGCGGTGGTTGAAATTGATGCTTTTTCCTTGTTTTCTTCGTCTTCAGAATTTGATCTCTCCATTACAACTGTATCTTCGTTGCCTGAATAAGTACTTAATTGTGGTATTTCGGATAAACTTTTGTCAGGAGGCATTTTTATTTTTGCCTTAGGATTAATTGAATCACTGAATTCACTTTCTACATAATTAGGTTTATTTACAGTAGTCGTATTTCTGAGTTTCCTCGGAGTTTCACCTTTGTCTTTGAAAGTTTCTTTTTTAGACTTTTCTTTTCCTAAACTTTCTTTGATTTTTGAAGAATCCTTTGCTGGTTTTAGTTTATTTAATTCTTCTAGTTTTTTCTGATGTCTGGTAACTATATTTATCACTTGTTCTAGTATGGGTTCAGCAAGATTTCTCGAGAGTGCATCCGCATTTGCGTTTAATTTCCCTGGTTTATAAATTACCTCATAATCAAACTCAGATAATTTAAATCGCCATTTTTGAACTCTTGTATTTAGTTCCGCTGTTTTGAACCATACCAAAGGTTGATGGTCCGTTATTAAATTTACCTTTTTACCATAAATATAATATCACATAGTATTTTGAAATTTGTCTCCCACTCCTTTTAATAAAACTGTTTTATAATTATTAATATCTATTTCGGTTGGCAATAAGTGAGATTTAATTATATTGGCTTCTGATCCAATATCTATCATAAATTGACCATAGCTATTTGAAGGTGGATTGAAGATATCTATAAAGGGTAAGGTACTTGTTGAATTTTTATTCCATTTAGATATTCCATTTACTTGTAATTCGAAAGGTAATTTTTCATTCTGCTTAAATTTCATTGATCTTTCGCCTACAATAAGTTGTCTGGTTTCAAAATTTAATGTTGCTTTTGTTTCTAGAAAATATTCTGAGCCTAAAATTCCATTGAAAGGAATGCAAAATTCTTCAGGGACTATGTGAAAAGTTACCATGTTGTTTAAAATTTTAATCTCAATTGTTCCTATTGTAGGAAGGATTGTTGTATCGATTCCTTTTAATAGTACAGTTTGGTCAGTATTTATTGTTTGAGTTGAAGAGACTGAACCAATTTTCATAATATTTATTTCAGAACCAATGTACCGGTGTACATCAACTGTACACTATTTCTTTTGTCTGCAAATTTAAATTCAATACATGGATGTAAACTTGACTGATTATTTACTCCGATGGTAACAACTCTTCTCGAAGAACCTTTATTTGATTCGAATGCTCTTGGTTTCTCCTCACCTCCATGGATGCATTCTTGTCCTGAAGGTTCCGTCCGTTTCCCGCGTTTTGTTCTTCATTGTATTTTCTTTTTCTGCAATCTTCGATGGTGTGCCCAGGTCTTTTGCAGTATCTGCATTCTTTGATATCTTGTACCGGGGTTCGACAATACCTAGCTTCGTGTCCGGATTTGTTGCAAATTTGACACGTTAGTATTTTGACCGGTTCCATGGATTTTTGATTAAAATTTTTACTTAGTTGAAAGCATTTATCTGCACTATGGCCTAATTTATTGCAAATTTGGCAGGTTATTTAAGGTTGATTACGATTTTTATTAAAGAAACAGTTTTGGGCTGCTTTCTGGCACAATTGACACTCATTTAAGCTATAACATTGAGTGGCAATGTGTCCTTCTTTCTTACAAATTTGGAAAGTAGTTTTATTTGATGGATATTGGTTTTTATTTTTGAAACAATTTTCCAGAGAATGTCCATTCATTTTACAAGATGGACCCAGAATTTACTTTTGCAATCTGCTATTTCATGGTTGTTTTTATTGCATATCTGGCATGCAAAGGTCCTTCGTGGTTTGAAATTGAGATTTTCTAATTTAGGAATAACTTTATTTCTTAAATTGCGCTGGGCTTCTAATCTTCTTTCAATAGTAATAGCATTTTGAACTAGATCACCTACTGCTTCATCTTCTAGCTCAGGTAATCTTTTTTCGATTTCTAATTTCAATCCTCTTCTAAAGGAATCGACTATAGTTTTATCGATGGATGCCTTAAAAATTGGGTCCAATCGTCCACCATCATCTAATTTTTTAACTTCTAAAATTCTTGTTCCTATTTCCCTGATTCTATTTGCGAACGCTATTACACTTTCTTCGTCCCTTTGAAATTCGTTACCTAATTCCCCTAGTAATTGTGGGATAAATTTTGCTGGGGAGTAAATATTTTTAAGAAAATTCTTGAGTTGTTCTATATTTGCAAAAGATTGTCCGAAAATAGATTGACGTGCTTCTCCTGTTATTTTACTTCTTATCAATTTTACTAAATTCGCTTCAAATTCTGGCTCTATCATTTCTTTGGCTTCGCTGCAGCCTTCAATGAATTCTCCAAGGGGTATATTTTTTCCATTAAATTCGGGTACCATAGTAAGTGCGTCCCTTAATGTGACCATTTGACCTGAAGGAGTGTGAACAGGAGGGTTATCAATTTGGTCTTCCATTTTAAATATCTTATTTTTATTGAATTTACCACCAAATTTATTACCAGGCTTATTACTAGAATTGTCACTAGAATCACCACTAGAATTTTCAGAATAGGATCCTAAATCAACTACTGTATTATTCTCTTGGTCAGAACCTGACATAGTAACATGGTAACTCTTTTCTAGGTGCAAAAGGGTTATATTCTTCTATTTCACACCTTAACTCATCATTATTTTGAGCTTGAGTCCTAGTGATTCGTTTATTTGACATGGGTAATTCAGAATATCAAAGAATTCATAAAATTCGTTTAGGAAAACAAGTTCAGTAAAACAGACATACGTAGATTTAAAAAAAAAAATATTTCAATAACTTGCATTTGGATTCTCGTGATCCTTTAAAGAATTTTGTAAGTAGGCTTTATATTCATCTATAGAAATTTAGAACATTTAAAATTCGGATTATTTTAATACATTCAACGATTTATTTAACCCCTTTTTATTTTTCTTATTTTTAGAGATTAGGATTTTTAACAATCCTCTTGAATTTTACTATTCTAGAATTTTGAAGTTTGAATTCTTTTAATCCGTTTAAAATTTTGTTACAAATTTAGGATTTTTGTAATCCTTTTAAAATTTAGTAAAATTGGATTCTTTTAATCCGTTTAAAATTTTGTTACAAATTTAGGATTTTTGTAATCCTTTTAAAATTTAGTAAAATTGGATTCTATTAATCCGTTTAAAATTTTGTTACAAATTTAGGATTTTTGTAGTCCTTTTTAAAATTGAGTAAAATTGGATTCTTTTAATCCTTTTAAAAATTTTTGAAAATTGGATTCTTTGATCCTTTTAAAAATCTTGAAAATTGGATTCTTTAATCCATTTAATTTTGAAAAATTGGATTCTTATAATCCTTAAAGCTTTTGAAAATTGGATCTTTATAATCCATTAAAATTTTTGGAAAATTGGATTCTTATAATCCTTTTGAAAATTTAGAAATGTAGAAAATTTTTTGAATCTGGACTCTTTTACTCCATTTTAATAATTTTAGGATTCTTGTGATCCTTTTTTAATAAATTTAGGATTCTTATAATCCCTTAAAAAGTTTGAAAATTGGATTTTTATAATCCTTTTAAAAAATTTGAATATTGGATTTTTATAATCCTTTTAAAAAGTTTGAATATTGGATTTTTATAATCCTTTTTTTAAAAAGTTTGAATATTGGATTTTTATAATCCTTGAAAAACATTTTTGAAAATTGGATTTTTATAATCCTTTTAAAAGTTTAAAACATTTTAGAATTTTGTAATAAATTTAGGATTTTTATAATCCTTTTAGAATTTAAGAAATTTGGTAAAACATTTAAGATATTTGTAATCCTTTTTATTTTTGAAATTTCATGATTTTCCATGTTTGGATGTTTAATGTTTTTATAAATATAAACTTTTGTTATATTGCATTTTGAATTTGAATAGTAAAAATATATAAAACAATAAACATTTTTGGTTTCAAACCAAATTTCTTGAAAATGGTCATTTATTCAATATTCCGATTGAAATTTCCGTAAATTTCATAGTTCTTTTGAAATGAATGTAATTTTTAGAGACATTTAATTCAATATCCATTTCATTTAAATTTAATTATTTAATATTTAATTCAATTATTATTGTTTAAATTGTTTTGATTGTTTTGATTGTTTAAACATTCAATACAAAGAATCTCAAAATGGCCGACTCAAGAAAATATTACAATTATTATTAACTGAATAAACGCCATTTTGCTGGCCTATTCTCATGTAATTACGTCATAATTTACGTAGGTTCATATTACGTATATTACGCAGGTATGCGTTAAAAATCTAAAGGCAGCATAACAAAAGAGAGAGAGAAGAGAAAAAAAAAAGAAAGAGAGAGTTTACGTATTTATGACCAGTAATCTACGTATTGCATATTAAGAAAGATGGGAATATTCATGGAAACTTCCGTAAATTTTTTTGGAAATATAAGAGAATTATGATATTGAAAATTAGTTTTCATAAAAATTCAATTAACAATATAATTTGATTATGAAAATATTACACATGTTTAGAATAGATAGTTTTATAATATATACGGTAACCAAATAAACAGATGTTATTAGCAAACGATAAATTCTCAGTTTCAGTTATATATTCAAATTCCATAATATTCTCGGTAAGTTCTCGTCCTGTCGGTAATGTATGGAAATTTCCTATTTTACCTACCGCAATAATACTTGGGAATTTCGAACTCTATTCAAGACTACCCTCTAAGCAGTGTGTCCAGATTTGACACGCGAACGTTACGCACACAACGCACATCTGAAGAGTTTTATAATATAAAATAAATTTTACAAATTTAATACTCAAATATTTGGGAACAAAATTTCTTAATTACCTAAAATTATTTTTAGAAAATTCTTGTATACAAGTGTGAATAAGAGATTTTATTATTTAAAAAATTGAATAACATGTTTAATTTAGCATAAGAAATTTAACTTTGAAATTTGTCTAGTAAGAAATAAATTTCAAAAAATTTCCTTTAGAATAAAGTACCTCAAAAAAGTTTTTAGAATACTTAAAACCTTTTACATGACAATTTCATCAAATAAATGTAAATAAAATATTTGATTATTCAAAAATAAATTATATTGTATTTGGATATAAATGATTTAGAGACTATCGAAGTGTGAATAAATAGTTTGATTCTTTAAATATCAAATATATTATATTTAAATTTGAATAATAAATTACATGTTGAGATTTCTCTGATATGAAGTGGAAAATATTTATTTGGAATAAAATATCATTAAAAATTTGTGGAATAGTTAAAATCTTTTACATCACGTGTTATTATAAAAATGAAGATGCTTTAACAGTAGATAAAAGTACAAGTGAACCTGTAATTTCTGATGGCAGTGCATATACTAAAATTATCTTTTAAAAGATCTTACGTATTCCAAAAAAATTATTTAAAGTATTTTAGTTTACTATAAAAGTTTGTCGAATTATCTTCATACCAAAGAAATCTCAATTTGTAGTTTCGCATGCGAATTCAGATATGATTAATTGGCTTTTTTCAATAATCAAACCTTTCATTTACATTTATACATTAAAATTGTCATATACAAATTTTTAAGTATTCTAAAACTTTTTTTTAAAGTATTTTATTTTTATAATATTGGTCACTTTTACTTAATAACAAAGAATCACAATGAGTAATTTCGTATGAAAATGTAAATATAATTTATTCATCAAAAAAGAAAAGAAACCTTTTGTTTACACTTATATATTGAAATTGTCACGTAAAAGATGTTATGTATTTCAAAATATGGTATTTAAAGTATTTTACTCCATAGTAAAGGTTTGTCGAATCAAGTTCATACAAAAAAATTGTTTAGTAATTGTAATTTCGTATGTGAATTAGAATATAAATTATTAAATTGCTTAAATATTGATCCCCTTAATTAACACTTGTTTATTAAAACTATCATGTAAAAGATTTTACACATTATAAAATTTTGATTTTAGGGTTAAGTTTTCAAATTATATCTTCCGTCATTTCGAATTCGGCAACTCTTTCGCGCCTCTTTTGCACGGAATCCAGCAGAGTCGAAAGAAACATAAAAACCGAGCAAGCTGTCGATTTGTATTTTGTAAGCAGTGCTCCTACACACTGTTGAGTTTCATATAGCAATCTAACTTACACAATTTTAGCTAACAGTGCGTACATGTAATTCCTCGCATACGCAATACCAGCTGTAGGTACAAGGAGCCTTTAGCCAGAGAAAACTCAGAGAACCACTGCGAACAGCAGACACACTACGCTGCGCGCGCAACCATTCTCACCTACGTACTGCTGTTGGCGTTGTGTGCGTAACGTTCCGTGTCAAATCTGGACACACTGCCTCTAAGTGTCTTGATGAGTTTAAGATCATTAGTTGTGACAGTGATCCCAGAATGCGTAAGATTTTTGCTCCCACCATGGGTCCCACCAGCTCATGGTTTCTTCCTCGCTCTACTGCACGAAGTTGGTTGAATGAGGAAGACGCAATGAGCTGGTGGGATGCATGGTGGGAGCAAAAATCTTACGCATTCTGGGATCACTGAGTTGTGAAATGTCATTGAATTCACAAACTTCTGACATAAAATATGGGAAACTTTTCAAAAAAATAACATAGGTTGTTGCCAAGGTTTAAAATTCAATGAAATGAATATTATATTTTTAGAATATATCTACAAATTTTATCATAAAATATATCGAAATTTGTAAAGCGCAAAAGTTATGTTTTATTTCCAAAATTTTGTAAAATTGGTTTAAGTAAAAAGAAAATTGGTAACTTATGTAACCTTTGTTTCGAAATTTTTAGGTTAGTTAAATTGATTAAATTTTGTGATATTTTAATTAAAAATTTTTGAATAATTTTGTAAACTTTTGTTTGATTTTATTTGATTTTAGGAAGAAATTGGTAAGATAATTTGTAAGATTTTGTTTTGTTTAGAAAATTCAATTTTATTTAGTAAATTTGTAATATTTCGTAGAACTCGTAAAACTTTTAAAATTTGAAAAATTTATAAAACTTTATAAAGTAATTAAATTTTTGTTAAATTTGTAAGCTTTTAATTGATTTTAAAAAGAAAATTTGTAAGATTTTGTAAAATTCGTAAGAAAAATTTTTTAAGATTCATAAACTTCTAAAATTTTCAAAAAATTGTGAAATCAAATTGTATAATTTTATTAAATTTGTAAACTTGTGTTCGATTTTGTTTTATTTTAGGATATATTTGTAAAAATTATGGAAGTTTGTGAAAAGTTGAAAAATTTGGAAAATTTTAAATAATTTTGCTTATATTGCAAAATTTGTGAAAGTTGGAAGATTTGTATATTTTTTTGTACAAATTGTAGAACTTTGAAAAATTGGCAATTTAGGAAATTTGTAAAATTTTTAAAGTTTTATTTAATTGGAATAATTTTAAGAATATAAAAATTTGAAGGTTTTAAAAAATTTAGTATGATAATTTAAATTCATAATTATCATTTTTAACCACACGATTTATACGTCACCATTGGAAAATTTTTAAGTTTCTTCCTTTGTATAGGAAGAACTACTCAGATTGGGACTTAATCTGAATCAAAACATTTAAAAACATAAAACATTTGAACTACATTTTTATTTTCTTGAGTTCTATAGCTAAACCAGAATTTCACACATATATATATATATATACGAAAAATATAGAAGAAAGAAAGAAATGAAGAAACATATATAAAAATTTCGAAACTTTTGAAGGGGAATTATTTCAAAAGTTTTCTTTAAGAAAGAAATTTTAAGTTCAAACTGCCAATCAAAATTCCATCAATCCCTCCGGGGCCTCCAAAAATTTTCTATGTGACGACTAAGGTCACACAAGTTTTAAATTGTCGGAAGGACAATTTAAAAAGTAGATTTTTGAGTCTAGAGTTTTCATTCTAATAACTCAGGAACGAATTTAAGATTAATCTAGCAGTCCGAATAAGCAAAAACTTCTTTCTAAAACTAGGGGAATTATTGAAAATTGGAAGAAAGGAGGTGAGAGTTTAAACGAATTTGCACATCGCATTACGGAGCACACCAGATCGTTTAAAAACTCGGGGATACGTTTAGGGAAAGATAGGTATGAATATCGATACCAAGTTGGTTACTGGCACCCAGATATTCATATGGAGGATACAATTAAATATTCAAATAAAATAGAAAAAGAAATAGTTAGATAGCAATGATTTTTATTTAACTTACTTTGTTTTATTGATAATCCTTATTAATCCTTTGAGAAATCGATTTTTGTAGAGGTCTGGTAATCCTAATCGAGTAGTTGAAAAAACGTTGAGAGGAGCTTCGTAAACTTCGCGAGAAAGAAAATAAGGCGTTGCTGGTTACTTCTTGTAGAAATTTTAATTTAATATTCATCAATATAAAAACTTGTGCGTAGTTAAATTTAGCCGAACTTGCGAAAATATAGAGTTAGAGAGAAACGTTGAACTTGGAGTGTAATGAGTTTTGTAGAGAAGCGGGACTTTGTAAAAATCGTAGAGAAAAAAAAGGGACTTAACGGAACTTCGGAACTGTTTGAAAAAATGAAAATGCATAGCTTTTATGCCCAGTAAGAAGGCTTGAATTGAATAGGATTAAAAAAATTAATTCCATTTAATACCTGATTTTTCCTTTGTGTCTTATTCTGTTAGTGGTAAAAGAAAAAAAGCATAATCCAATTCATGTTAATTAACATAGGAAAAGAAAAGGAAGTGAATTAAAGGGAATCAAAAAATACGAAAATGCGAAGAAAATAATAGCAATTTTATTCTACTTTGTGGAATTAAAATAAATTTTTTGTTACGCAACCAAATATTTGAATAATAATTTCAATTTTTTGATGACTGGAAATAAAGGGTGAGAGAGTGAAAGATAAAAATACTGTGAACACGTTTCTTTATTAAACCTCTGTAATAAGTTATATTTTCACTGTTATTTAACCAACACTTTCTTATCAAGTTGACGTTTAAAAGATATTCAATTGTTTATATATTTATTTATAACTTTCTAAAATGTATGAGGCTCATTTCATTTGTACCTAGAATTCATAAGAATAAAATACCTACGAAACAAATTTCAAATATTGAAATTAAAAGTACACAATCTCTTCATAATATAAAGTACAATTCGTTCAAATTAAATATTTCAGATTTATATTCCAGAAAAAAGAATCAAAAGCAGTTTCATACACTAATTGATTTCAAGAACTGGAATGAATTAAATAAACCTATAACGTATTCCTCTTAACGGAATACAAAACAATATAATATAGATAATCTTTGTTGGAACTAGAACGAATTAAACAAAATAAAAATATATTCTAC
Organism: Diplolepis rosae; assembly: GCA_030998225.1. Taxonomy (NCBI): domain Eukaryota; kingdom Metazoa; phylum Arthropoda; class Insecta; order Hymenoptera; family Diplolepididae; genus Diplolepis; species Diplolepis rosae. The sequence continues at coordinate 652,915 of JAPYXD010000658.1, read as the reverse complement.
TTTATGGAATTTAACAAAAATGATAGTACGTTTTTTTAATAGAACAGAATTAAGATTTTAAGAATTTAAGATTTGATATGTCTATAGTGACATAGTTACGCCCCCGCAATAGTCGACGAAAATCTTAAGGGCTGACCCATTGGGTTGGGCCTTGTAGGAGTTTCCAAACTTTTCCAGATTCATCGATTTCCCAAGAGATTGCGCTACATGTATATTATAAAATAAAATACTTTAAAAATTAATTATTTAAACAATTATGTTTTTACAGATTTAGTAATTTTTAACTGAACGAAGAGTCAAACTATAAAATGTTTCATTTACATCCTAAATTAACTTACAAAATCGTGAATTTACATTAAATTAGTCATATTTCAAATTCCAAAGAATCGTTATTGCTTAAAATTAATGTTTATTTCGAAGTTAAATTTCTAAATTAATCTTATTAACCGTTAAATGTTTTGTTTAAATACATATAATTCTTACATTTCAGAAGATAAATTTATATATAAGTTTTATCTTACTGAAATTCATTTCTGAAGATATAAGTACTAATTCTAAAATCTGACTTTGAATTTAATTTTTTATTGCTTTGTTTTAACATTTTTATTTGTAGGTAATGATGTTATAATTTAACATTTAAAACAAATTATTTTGATTTGAAGTTTGCGTACAAAATTACTAATAAAATATATATCTGAATACATGATTGTGTCGGTAAAACAGAACATTACTATTACTTAAAATTCTGAATAACATTGGTTTAGTTGCATTATTAATTATCTAATACAATTATATTTGTGAATGTTAATTACGAGTTAGTTTGGGGTTTTTGTAACTCAGATTGATTTAAGATTTTATGAAGTTTGAAATATGATTGTAAAGAATAATTGTATATTTTTATGAAAGTAAAATAGTTTGGTTTATTAAATCACTATTGAAAATAAATATGAAATATTTTCAATTATCAAATAAATTGATGTTTGAATTTATTAGAATTGATTGAAAATACAATGAGAAATGTATGAAGAATTTTCAGTAATTTATAACCTGGTATCTTACCTTCTTAAATAACTTTCCGTAAATTATCACGTCAGTAAAGTAGATCCCTGATTATTAACAACTTTTAAATAAATTGCTATTAGTTTACATTCTATAAGTTTCAAACGTTAGTTCAAAAATAAAATAGATGCAAGTTGCATTTCTCTTATTAGTCGAAATAATTTCTTTTCCTATTCATAACATACTGAATAATATTAAAAGTAATGTTAATTTCTTATTTAATTCAATTATTTTATAAAATATTATTTTCGAAAGTTTTATTTTCTATGTTGAATAGGCCTAAGATCTTATCTAGACAGAGAGTGCACTTTGTATCTATTTGTCTTTTCATGCGCGGGGTACCAGCGCGATCTTACTTACAAGCATTCTTTTGATTTCTATAAAACAAAAATTTTAGATTTTGAAAACAAGTTAAAAAAAGATTATATCTTGAAATGATTCATATTCAAAAAGGAGAACTTTCAATAAATTAAAAAACTGATATTGAATACTTTAGCTATATTTATCATAAAATCATCAAATTTATAAAAAAATAATTTTAACTTTACTATTTATTTATGCAGATTCTTTGGGAATTTGGACACATAGTGAAAGAATTCATCAGCACAATGAAGGTAAATTTAATAAAGGCCGTCCTAAAAATTTTGATGATTATGACCGCTAAGCTCTCAGAAAATGAAAATCTAATAATCCAGTTTCTGAAGCACATTGGAGACTTTTTGTCAGCAGGAAAACAGAGAAAAGAATTTTGATTGAAAACTATTGCTGCATGTAAAGGGTTTTCCAATAGGGACATAACAATTTCGTATCTTTATATGAACGCACCCTTGAACTTCTTTAATGAACTGTCAATGTCAAAACGTTAGTTAAAGTCAACATTTGCATCATGGTAAAGTTCACGAAGCAGCAACGTTTGGAAATTATTAAAAATTACTACCGAAATTGCGAGTCGGTGGTTGCAACTTTAAGAGCGCTTACTCCAATTTTCGGCCGTAATAATCGCCCCACCCGACAGGCTGTGTGTGCTATAGTGGATAAATTCGAGACCAAATTTACACTATTGGACGTTCCGGTGCCAAAAAAGATCGCAGCAGTGAGTGCACCGATTTAAAATGAGCCAAATCAGTCGATTCCACGTCGTTCTCAAGAATTGGGCATCGCTCAAACGACTGAAAGTGTTCGATATAGGCCTATATTAATTTTAATAATGTTTGCGGACCCAAAGGTGTAGGAAAGAATCGTAGACGTGATTTATGGATGAATTGCAACAAAGTCTTTTATTATAACTCAAAATCCTTACATCAATTTTAAATCATATTCGAATGCGGCGTTGTACAATGGCTGACACAGCGCTAAATATATCAAGATATCAAAACAATTGCAGTCTACAAAGTGTAGGTGGCGCGGCTATCGCGAAATTATATATTCAATTTTTATGCAATATTCGATTGTGGTGTTGCTCAATGGCTAACACTACGCAGAGAAACATAAAGAAATATCGAAATACTCGTACATATATAATATATACTCGTATATATTAGAACTTTATGCAATGTTCGACGATGTTGTTGCTCAGTGGCTAACACAATGTAAAGAAATATATAAGAAAATATCAAAATAATCGTATTTTTAATGTATATTACAATGCACAGATGACGCTGCTATCGCCAGGAGATATATTCAATTTTTATAAAATAACAATTATCAAAAATTAATGAGTGCTCCAGAGCCATGGCAGTGTACCTAGAGTCACTCAGCAAATATAGTCACCACTATGTTCCTTCTTGGATGGCCCTTTGGCTGCTTCTCTGAAGGGTGGACAGTTCAGACTGAGAGTCTGACCGATGCCGAGTAAGTGGAGCCCTGGCTGGAGGTCCTGAGACCCCGGCTGGAGATACCGCTGAGAATTGAGTGCGCTCGGTTACAGACACGCGGTTTCAGGTTTACAGCGGGCAAGCTTGCGCTGCGAGCCTAGCGGAGACTGTTGGTACCACTACCCCTGAGTTCCTACTGCGCCGCGTGTACTATAGCTTTAGTATGTCGTGGGCGCAATCAGCTGACGTGATTGTGACCGTTTCACGACACTGTGGCGTATTATGCGAAAATATCTTGGCCTACATGCTTCCAAGATTAAATTGACTCAAGAACTAAAGCCACTTGATCATTTTAAACGCCGAACAATCGATTTATTGAAACGCAAATTTCTCGAGAAATGGTCGGGACAAATGGCCGCCTCGTTCATGCGATCTAACGCCGTTGGATTTCTTTTTATGGGGCCATATCAAGTCACTGGTCTATGCCAACAAGCAGGAAAATTGGGTCCAAAGAATCGACCGCTGTAAACGGGCTCGTGGTGGTAATATGACCGATATCGAATTTCATTCATAAAATGTAATCCTTGCACGACACCCACAATAAATTTGAACTCAATATCTCAAATATTTCTGTGTTTTATTCATAGATAACATTTTTATGTCCCTATTGGAAAACCCTTTACTTGTACACATTTTTACTCGTATATCTTCTTTCTGAGTATTTAGTAACCCTGGGTCAAAACCCTTTTAGTTTCGGCCGCACGAAGAAAAAAGTATTTGCTGTATTAGCAAACTGGATTGCTGATATGAAATCTAACAAACTTTTTTTAGTTCTTCCAAAAAAAGATTTTGCTGGAAGACACCTTGCCTGAGCCTCTCAATGCAATATTCCCAAACTTGCTTTGTGAGTTTTAGGAAATATTAAGAGAATTTTGTGTGCTATCTAGGTTGGTTTCGTAGACTACGTCAGAAACCCTTATACCGAAGCGATGGTCGGTTGTTCGTCAGTCCGTTTGTCAATCCATAGAAAATTAGTGCGCATCGCTTGCAATAAAATCTTTTAAATCTTGGTATGTGCTGGAAAGCTGCCATTGAAATATTCCAATCTAGGCGGACATTGGCATTTTTCCAAAAACTCCCAGGAACCTTCCAGCGGAATATACTGTTAACTTTTTCTAACGACAAGACTTAAAAAACCATCTGGGTATATTAAATTTCAGGTCTTAACCTAACTTCTCCGACGAAGATGTATTTTTAACATCTGAACTGTCAGAATTACTTATTAGAACGACGAGACCTTCTAAAAATCATCCAGATATCTTAATAATCAAATTTAATTTCTTAACACAATTTAATCATAATTTTTCAATCATTTTAATATATAATTTTAATTACTAAATAATTCTCAGTATTTAGTAAAAATATTTAAAATCTTTGGCGGTATAATTTGATCACCTGGACAAAAATTATACACTGAGCATCATCTCTGTTGCTTTATTTTATAAATATATTTAAAAAAACAAATTTCTTTACCGACTTGATGCTATTTCACATAGTAAAAAAAAACAGAAATAAATAAACAAGTAACAATTACCGCTCGACAGATACGAGTGAACTTGTATGCATATTTATTATTTGACTTTCAAAAGTGGATCATTTTGATCCCAAATTGGTAGTCAGTTTGATCTGCAACAGTTTGATTACCTACATTAGTATGTTTGGTGGGCCTGCGTTGGAATGGTTTCTCCGCAACATTCAAGCGCGTCAGGACGCGTTGCGGAGCCAAAGCGTCAGGGAACAGGTTCCTTGATGCCGCATGAGTGGAAACAGTGTGAATGCGGGGGGCCCCTTAATCGGGGTATCAACCCAAATGCACATGCGGCGGTAACGCTGAACTTCCCTCGTGCTCTCTCGCGGTCACATCACAACCACATGCACGATACCCACACCCACACATACCAGAACGAATGCACTGCTGAGTGAATGGGCTGCGGCCGGCGCCTGTTAGATATTCCCGATAGACTAACCAAGGAAGGAGTAGTAGCCTCCCGACCAGGGTAGGACGCGATGTCAGTACCTTACCTCTGTGGAAGTAATATGGGTAAATGTAAGTCCCTTCGGCGTTCGGCCGCGAAGGGCAATGATCCCGTGAAACCACATGTTGAACTGGGTAAACCGCTCATGTTTCTACTGTCTGGAGCCAATTTCGGGGTTGAAATCATGGCCGCCCGGGCGCAGGAATGAAGGATTACTTGGTAAGTATTTCCTTATATGCGACGCAGCGTAGGATAAATCGCACAACGTCTAGCCTGAAGTCCGGGTCAAGTGTCAGGGCGGACCCGGCACCGCTCGGTCGACAAGGGTGACGTTAAGCCTTTAGCATCATTATGGCGTGGGCCTACCCTGTAACCTTTTTACTAGCTTCATTTAATGTGCCGATAGGATCGACCATCCGATAAGCCGCGTCTCGGTTGCGGCGCACATAACTAGGGATCTATACAGGCGGGGATAGTAGCCCTACTGCGGCAGGGCTCCCATGATGGGCGAACCGTCATAAGACACTACGGTAATAAATATGAATTCTACTCTAAATAAAGGAGGTGAAGAGGTGAAGGCACCAGATGTATGCTGAGAAACAACCCTGGCCATGTTAAGGACAAGAGAAGAGGGTTGCTCCTCCTCCCCCCGAGGATCGGCTTGCCAAGAAAGGGAAGGGTGGCACATCGCCATCTTACGCTGCGGCCGCCAGAGGCCAGACTTCAAAAAAGGATGAGGAATGGCAGCTGGTGAAAAGAAGAAAAAGAAAAAAAAAGAGAAGAAGAAGAAAGAGGTTCCTGTGCCCTCTGCGCAGGAACCTAAAACAAAGGAGAAATTTCCGAGGCGCTCTCCTGCCGCCAGATCGGGCGACATTATCAGGGTGTCAGCGAAGGATGGAGAGTCCTAGGCCGATATCCTGAAAGCTATGAAGGCGAAGGTAAACCCCAAAAATGCAGGAGCGGAGGTCCTCTCCATTTGGAGAAACAGGAGGAAATAGATCCTCCTGGTCCTCAAAAAGAAGGGTGACGTCTCGACCTTTGAAAAGGCGCTCGACCAGGTGATCGGGGAGAAGGCCGAAGTTAAATATTTTTTTTCGAAGAGGTCCCTTGAAGATAGGGACCTCGACGAGACAGTCACAAGAGAAGAGGTTGTGGCCGCGCTATGCATCGCGCTGGGCAAGCCAGACCTCGGGGACCAGTGCAGGCTGTACAAACGCTTTGGTGTTGGTGTGGGCGGCGAGGCGGAAAGTGGTCGCAGCATGTGACCACTCCATGCCTCGCCGCGGGCACGGGCGTACCGGGGACTCGATGTGCTGGTGGAACGAACAGTTGTCTGTCCTGCGTCGAAAATGCCTTACAGCGCGGCGGAGCTTTACCCGTTCAAAGGGTGATCCTCTGCTGCTCGAGGCATGGAAAAGAGCAAAATCAGCTCTAAGGCAAGGCACAAAGAAAAGCCGACTTCAGTGCTGGAAAGACTCGATCGGGGAAGTCGAGAAGGACCCATGGGGTCTCGCCTTCAAAATAGTCACTAAGAGATTGGTGACTAGAAGAAAGACCCCTGGCCTGGATAATGCAAATCGAGTCAAGTACATCGTGCGAAGCTTGTTTCCGCATGTAGAACCGTTCCAAAGACAGAACCGAAGTTCCTGTGAGGTCCGGAGCGAAAAACTCTTCACTCTCGAAGAACTAAAGAGAGCGGGTGGAAGGCTCAATGCAAACACAGCGCCGGGGACCGACGGGTTGCCGAACGAGATCCTCATAGAAGTGATCGGGGTATACCCAGAGATCCTCCTAGAAGTCTTTAATTCCTGTCTTCAGGAGGGGTTAGACAGGTAGTGAGATAATTTTCCTGTCACAAATGTCTTTGGATTTTTTGAAGCTGTTAAAGGACTGTGAAATAACAGCAATTGGCGAAAATGATGAAGGTCAGGACTGGTCTGAAGAATTTTCAACATAACTTTAAACTTGTGTCTTCTGAACGTCAATTACGAAGATAGGCTAATCAATTGATATCATCAATAACACATAGTTACACATTATAGCTCACTTCAACTGCCTATAGGAAGTTTTTGTCGCCCCTCTTTATGGGTTTACAAAGAACACATGAAAAATGTGGACCAATAGCTGGAAAAAACTATTTTGGCCAACAAATGTGTATGTGACAGCATCAAAACCTGGAAAACCCACGTCTGATATTTTATAGGTCCAAAATTTTCGATTTCTATTGGGATGCTAAATAAGCTCTGTTTCTTTTCTTGAAAATTAATGCTTCATTTTCTAAAATTAGTTGGAAACGTTTTACTGAAACTATTTTTACCGGTAGCCATTACATTCTCCCATCTTCCTGGCAGCATATGAATTCCACGTCGAAAAAACAACATGTCTTTTGAGGCTATCTAAGTGTCGACCCATTTTTTTGGCATTTTCATAAGAATGGAAAAGCTGCTCAACTAAACCATGTGTCATCAATCAGAACAAATAGTAATTTGAAAGGGCAATGTCTTGTGAATGCGGCGGGTGAGGTAGGATTTCTCATTTAAACGTTTTCAAGTAGGTTTTGACCGGTTTGACAATATGTCAATATTGTCAATATTGTCAATATAATATAAAAATATATCAATATGCCAGGCGTTGCCATATTGAAATATCACTTTGTCGTATCTCTGCCTATATAGGAGCCGTTTTTCCTTCAATTCTCGATTCAAACGCATCAGTTGTAGTCGATAGCGATCTCTTATGATGGTTTTGTTCGGTTTGAGCAGCTCATAATGAACTATACTATCGGCAGAACAGGAGTTTGGAACCTCAGATATTCGTCTTTGGAAGAATTATGTTAAGCATTTTTCTGATGTACTACTTTACAGTTATGACGTAAATCTTCATCTACGGAATAATGTTATTAAATTGCAATCCCTTGTACAGAACCAATTGTCTTCTTCTAGGTATAAAAATATGTTCCAGTACGTTTGGTATAAAGGCGTCTATGTGTACATAAAATCAGGAGATTTTGAAAATCCTGTAGATTCTGCATTTAAAAAAGATACGCGAATAAAGTATGCGTTCTGTGATGAAACGCCAATAGTAAAATGCTCGTGGTGTGAAAAGCATTGTGCTTGAAATACTTTTTTCATGAGCAGCATTTTTGTCAAGGATATGAACCTTACAATATTGCAAACAATACGTATATACATATTGCGAATTACAATATACATTAAGCAGTAATAACTGTAAAGAAAGCTCTTAAAAAATTTAAATAAAATGAAAGTAAAAATAGTATACATATTGTGTTTCTAGGATCTGAGGCACGTTTTTTGGGGCGAGGACAGATGTGTTCAGGCTGAGTCGAAACATAACACGCGCGCAAGGTGGAGATAAGGACTGAATACAATGGTCGGGTCCCAAAACAACTAGGCTTCGGAGCACACACGAAGATTTTTGCAGAATACGTCCTAAAGAAATGTTTCAAGTGTCTGTGGAGCGGTATTGACAATGTCCATTTACGACTCGGTGCACTACGAACATGTCTGTGAATGGCAAGTCTACGGGATAACTAATATTGCGTTTGTCCAACTATTGGCGTCTCTTGAATTTTTTATTGCAAGAAATATGTAACTAGTTGATGAGGGGTAGTTCACTCTTCGTGGTGGTGATGAGTAGTTAAATCACTTTTCTAGTATCACGAAATAACATTCATTCATTTTGCTTTAAATCAAATAAATATTTCAATTTTTTGCACAGGTATCATTCCATTGAGGGTAGTTTATAACATAAATAAGAGTGGTTGGTAGCATGAAAGTCATTAATTCATCAATTTTTGACTCAAAATCAATGTAAAGTAAATTTATAAAGCAAAATAGAACACAAAAGTATTGTTCTACTCAAAAATATTTTTGTTTTCCAAAAAAGACTGGAGGTGATGGTTTGAACCCTTAATTATGAAAAAGGTCTGACATAAAAAACACGTGTTGCTTATTTTTTGGTCCTCTACAACAGGCCTGTCCACCAAGGGGAAGCATCTTCACTTTCCAAATGTGACACTTTCCCCACTACTCCGTTTTCTACTGGTTTAAAGATCTCGGATGATAGTTGTGTCGCATGGTTTCTCCTTAGCATTTTCTCACTCACTAGTGCTGTTAACACAAATCATTATTTTCCAATACCTCTACTAAAATTGTTGCTTTTCAAGCCCGTTTCGGAGAACAGAAGTTATGAGTTTCAGGTGTATTCAAAAAACAGAGAAGCGTTGCCGGAAATTTACCCTTGCTAGACCGGCCTGCCTTACAACATATCCAAAACCAAACAAAAATCGGAGCCGGACACCTGGTAAAACTATTAAACAGATTTACTTTAAAATTGGACAGCATGTGTGACGGAGAATAGGAGAAAGGCCCTAAGGGGTGAAAATTCGATTTTTTGTTGGAACTATTTGATTATAGTTTTAAAGCTGCTCCATCACGTGGATGAAGTAAAAATCGCACTGTCAAAAATCTTGTACATGAGAGCCATCTGAGTCGATGCTGCCGGAATGGAGCATTCGACCCGCTTCATGAGTCGCACATGACAATCACTGCTGATACACATCGTCAGTACTGGTCTATCCACGCGACATTTTTGTCAGTAGAATTTGATATTCGGTCTACATTCATCGTACACCATGAAAAGACGATTTATGAACTCAATTGTCAAATTTTAATTGCGTCTGAGCAACTATTACATTTCAATCATTAAACACATACATAAAATCGATTTGAAACGCATTGAATAGTGTGTTCTTTTTTTATTAATCTCGGAATAGCTAATGAAATAAGGTTGGATCTGGAAAAATGAAAACTTTGTTCTTTTTATTATTTAATTTTTCAATCTAGAATAAAACAGACTCACCGTAATTCCATCGTTTACATTAGGACACTAAAATTGTATGACTTCACATCGCATCTTCACAGTGCGACAAATAAGTAAGTTTCGAGACTGGCCGTGGAAAACATAATTGAAACAAGATATTTGGATATTTTTCAACTTGACACACAGACTTGATTTTCAGAAAAAAATTGACGAACAATGAGTGAGGTGTGACTCGGTGCATTATCTTGCAACAGAGACCAGGTCTTTGGATCATGATATTCTGGTCGAATGCACGGCACGCCAGATAAATCTACGTGAAACAAGTTTTCACAATTTGTAAGAAGTCTCGTTGTGAGTAGTTGCAGTTTTCATAACTTTAATCGTTTTATCGACAATGTAATGAATTTCGTAGAACCTGAAAACTTGTAATACTTACGATAAACAAGAGCGTGATGAATGAAGAAAAGGTATGGAGTTCGATTAATTTCCGTGTTCACGTCTTTGACCCATACACACATCGATATGCATATTATATTTTTTTACTTCTATACCACAGACATGTTGATTAAAATTTTACATGTGTAATAATATTGTTACCTAAATCTCGTTTGATATAATTGAAAAATTCTAATCTTGCACATATATGGTTCGTAAAATTATCAACATATACGATATTTTTAGTAGATTAATTTTACGATTAGCCGACGTTCATAACTCTAAATTTCTTCTTCTTCTTCTTGGTTGTGACAGTTTTCAATAACTCTAAATTTCAGTACTACTAAAATTTTAGTTATACATTTCAATAGATGACTAAACTTTGACATAGATAATCTAGAGCATATTACCTGTATTGGTTGAGTCTCCCTTACTTCAAGATATCTTCCATCAAATTAATACCGAAAAATATCCTAAGCAATTGTTACAATTTCATTACTTGACGCACTCCATCTTGAATATAACTCTGCACTTTATTATTAAAAATCATGTCAACTGTTTCTACAAAAAATACTACACTCTCCGAAAACGATTTTTTGAAATTAGTGCATTCACATACAAATTGAAAACCTGCTTTTTTCTTAGCTACATTAGCCAGGAAGACTCATATTCAGTAAAAATAATCGTTAAATCTAAACTGCGTACTTGTAGCAGCTGTTATGAAAATCTAGAAAGTATAAGTTTCAAAAATGTCCACAAACTCAAACACTTTATCGTTATTAATATCAGTAAATCACAAACATATTCCTCACTTAAAGTTTCTTTAAACTACAATGATAATATTTCACTTATCCTATTACATTCCACTAAACTTCCCCTAGTCTTCACGTCTTCTGGAACTGTGCATCATTTTTTCTGCTTTTCAAATTCTTTCGATAGTTTCTTATTCTCAACTCTATCTTCCTAATTAAAAATTGGTGATCCAAAGTATTTCTTTTGAAATATTTGATTTTGAACATCCTTGAATAATTTTCTCCCAGGAAAATTTATAAGAATAAATTATAGTACAAAGTTCTTATATTTTTACTCACATATTGAATACATTTTTGCAAATACAATCTTTGGAAATTTCTGGAATTCACGAAACGTATGTAGCAGCCATCACATCAACAGCATCGCGCTTCGTGAGGGGCGCGGCGTAACTGAGAATGGATAACCAACTTGGGTGCTATCACACTCCGGGGTTGACTACCCTCCCTCTCTCCCTTTTGGCTTATTTCACCCCTTCATGGTCGTAGCCCCACTCCCCCACTACTCCACGAAGCCAGCATTTTCACCACGCTTCACAAAGGAATAGTAGTTATGCTATGTATCTCTTTCCGCTAACACGTATGTACAAGTACGTATACAGGTCACTACTATTTTATCAATGAAGCAGAACTTTTCTGATAATGTGTTCGAAAGCGATCAAATATCTCGTCCAGAAAGCATTTTTTTTTAATCCGCTGCTGCCTCCTTCGTGGATGCATTTCCATTGGGCACAGCTTGCAAATTTAGGTTATTTCTTTTTGTTCTTGGACAAAATTAAACTTTTTCATTTCGAAAATTCAATATATAGGCTGAAAAAATGAAATAAACTTATGATTAAAAGATTTGTAAGTAGTGGCATCTAGAAAACGCCATGTGCAAGTTGAAATTAGTATGAAATGAAGATGTACATTGGACACACGTTATTATATTTAATAATCGATACCAGTTATAAGGATGCAAAATACAATTAGTGTTCATTTCAGTCGGCTTTTATTAATTTAATGAACATTTTTTAATATTCATGTATATTTGTTAGGAAATTCGCGAGTGGTTACGAGACACATCTCTATATGGGGCATTATTTTTTAACTGATTCAAAGTTAGAAGTCATGTCTTCTAATGCCCTTTAAAATTCTAGAGTTTATTTGTCTATACGACAGAAGTTTGCCCACTAATTTATAAACTTGTAATTCCATCCCTTTCCGAACTACAGAAGATAAAATTTCCATCCCCCAAGAAAAACGGGTATTTTCGAATGGTCATAACTTCCTTCCTACAAATACGAATTAAATATTCTATACGTGATTTTTGAAGAGTTTTTCATGACAATTCTGACAATAATTATGTGATTAATATCAGGGTAAAACTCTCTTTCGCGCACTCGGACAGGCCAGTCAGTCTAGCCAGTGCACCGACTGGTGCTGATTGATTCGAACTGGATTCATTCGAAAATAATTTTGATCGATGCAGAAACTTTTTTAAAATTAGGATTGGCAGATCTAGATTTACAGCCATCTAAATTTGTAGAAGAGACTGATTTAAGAGATGGAAGAGTAATCAAATGTTTTTTTCAGTGAGAAACGAAAAAGGAGGATACAATGATGAAAATCACTTAGCGAGTCTCAAAGTTCTGAATTATATAAAAGAAAAATTAGAGCAAAAGGGTACTTTATATTAAAAAAAGATTTGTTTACATACACTGAGAAAAATCGGCTATAGTTGTGGCAACTATATTTACTTAGGTGTTTGGCTTACAGTTAGATGTAATATATTCTGCAGTTGGTATGTTGGTTGGTAACTATTTTATAGTTACAGACCTCCAACTGTATTTTACAATTTGTTTTGGTGCCAACTAATCCCTGCAATTGACGCTACTATAAAATGCATTTGCCCCAATTTAAAATCACGCAGTTACGAAAAATCTGCCATGTAAATGAAAATGAGCGTATTTGCAGAAGAGCCAACTTTACACTGCCATGTAAAGGTTACATAACTCTGTCGTATTACGTGGTTGTCATATTCCTCTCTCGGTGTTTTAAAACTACATATGAATGTTCGTTTCATACTGCTGTCATTCCCCAGTGAACACTCACAGTTGTTACGTAATTGTTACATAACAGTTACGTAAATATGTCGCCATACAAGTGTCGCAGTTACAGAACAAGAACAGTTATGGAACAGGTATGAGTATTCACATAACGAATCTTGTTCTGTAACTGCAACAGTTATGGGACGAAATTTTTACAGAACCGTTATATAACAATTACGTAACAACTGTAAGTGTTCACTGGGTCGTTATTTTAAGTTGTGCCACATTGAATGTTACATCACTGGTACAATTTACTGCACAAAGATGTTTTATTATACAACTACATCTGATTGTATACAGAATTAAAACTATATCTGATTGCATACAGATTCTCAATGTTTGTACACAGTTTTTAAATGTTTTACACATATCTTCAATGTTCTATCACTGTTATGTAAATGTTACATAACTCTCTCACAATACTTCTTGGTTATATTCCTCTTTCTGTGTTATAAAACTGCATACGAATGTTGGTTCTTACGATTGCAATTCGTTATATAAAGTTGTGTTACACTAAATATTACATCCTTGTTACAATTTACTGTACAAGGATCTATGCCTTCAATTGTGTTAACATTTCACTGTCATGTAAAGGTTACATAACTCCGTCTTGTTATGTGGTTGTCATATTCCTCTCTCTGTGCTATAAAACTACATATGAATGTTCGTTTTATGCGGCTGTTATTCGTTATGTTATGTTGTGTCACATTGAATGTTACATCACTGTTACAATCAACTGCACAAAGACGTTTCGCCATAAAACTATATCTGATTGTATACAGATTCTCAATGTTGTACACAGATTTTCAATGTTGTACACAGATGTTCAATTTTCTATCTCTGTTATGTTAATTTTACATAACACTTTTACTTTACTTTTACTTTACAAACTCTTACGGTTTGAATTCGTTACATAAAGGTGTGTTACATTAAATGTTATATCCTTGTTACAATTTACTGTACAAAGATATATATCTTCAATTTGTGTTTCTATCATCTTGATGTTGAGTGCTTGTAATACTTTGCTGTACAAAGATTTTTAATCTTCATTCAATGTACGTAAATATCGCATGACTCTTGCGCAATAATTAGTTGTCATTTACCTTCTTCTATGCTATATAACTATGTTGTTATAAAAGTCACAACCGTTATATAGCAGCTACATTACCAGTATCACATTGCTTCTCTTGATTAATACGATAAAATATGAATCTGAAATTGACTAATACCTGACCAGTCTTATCATACATTGTAATTTCATATTGTTTGTTATAACATATACACATTAATAATATATTTGGAAAATATACCCCGTTTCTTTCCCTGGAAACCAACACTAACATGTGATTTCCATCTCTCATGTTTATTGAGACGGTTGACGTTTCGAAGTTTTGGGACAAGCTCTTGAAGTTCTCCAAACACATTTTTCCTTACACATAAAAGCATTCTTGACATTAGCCTTTAAATGTCATTTACCATTCCTTTGAATCAGTTTGCGTTTTCACTTGGAAGGATCTCGACGAACGCCGATCCTTCCACAGTTCAAAAAACGTAAAACTATTTTTTTCACCTTTAATTGCGCTCACGTGTATGTGTAGATCCATAATGAGTATTCAATTTCAATAATTAATTTACTTTTTATTTTTTCAACTGTTTAATTTCTTCAAATTGTTAATTTTTTAATTTTTCCGTATGTTATTTTTAGTGTTGGTGTAAGTGTCAAAGGTTATCTGTCGTGATAATTTACTTGTTGTGAATTGATTAAAACTAAAAAAGTGATTGGTATTTTTATAAAATTCTGTCTTCCATTTTATGTTGTTTTAAATATATTTCAACGATTGTGCGGTGATCCATGTCAGTAAAGTGATTAGTATTAAATTTTTTTCTCCTGTGTTTTTATGTTATTGTGATTTTTGTGTTGGTTCTATTTTTTCAGGTTTCTTGTGTTTTTCCAGGTCCTTTGTGTTTTTTTGCTGTTTTTAAATATAATTCAACAAGAGTCTCGTGCTCTAGACCAGTAAAGTCATTTGTCGTTTTTTGTGTTTGTTGGGTTTTTATTAGTGGTTTTTCGTGTTTTCTGGTGTTCGTTGCATTGATAACTGCACACTCACGAGCGCAATAGGAAATTTACCACCAAAATTGAACCTTGCTTGTGGTTGACGTGTTTTCCAGCACTAGGCCTTCGCTTTTCATGAGTTCCTTACCAAGTTTTTTGTGCATGGTTTGCTTAATTAGTTTAAAAAAAAAACAAAAACAAGAAACAAAAAAAAGCATTAGTCTTAGGTTATTTAATGGCTCAAAGATTGCACATATTTCAGCTTTTAATTATTTATCGTTAAAGTTTATATTCTAAGTTAGTCTAGACACCCTTAATGGTTAAAAAAAAAAATCTGGCACTGAAGAGGGCCCACATCTGTGGCCGAAATGTTTGCCCATTGAAATCGTATGGTTTCCACCACTTAAAAGGTTGGAAAAAAACTAACTGACCCCATGCCAATTCAATCATCACAAAATTATTTGTATAGTTTATGATTTTGTTACATAAATGATTGACAATTTATAATTTTATTACGTAAATTAATGTTAGTTAATGGGACTAAAAAAGCGAACACTATTTTCTGGTGAAGTTTGTACTTTTTAATTCACATAAGGCAATCACATTTTTTGTTACATTTGGTATTTTCTTCATTAGAAAAACACTTAAAACGATGGTTAAGTTATTCAAACACATGTTTTTAAAACTATTTATAGTCATGCAAAAGTAACACTTAAACGGAGACTTAAATCCTGATCACATTTTTTTTAAAGCCTTATTAATTTATCATAGAAATTAATATTTAAGAAAATATTCAAGATAATGATTAGAAATGAAAGAAAGTCAAACGAAATTTTAAGGAATCCACTTAAAACGAGTACATAATGTCCACTAATCATAATCTTGTAATTTAAAACATAAATATTTGAAATGTATAGCAATGTTGTAATCTTACATTTGTCGCTTTCTAACTAATTCACTAAAAAACGGAAATTTTTATTTTTCTCATACATATTTAAGGGGGTAGATCACAGTAAATTTTTCAAAAAAGTCATTTTTTTATTGGCTTAAAAAATCCTTTTGACCTTCTAGAATAAGGGACAAAAGATTCTATACCCAGCACAAGTCGTTTTCTTTGAAATTTCAAGTTATCATTCGAGCGCCTCGAAATGCTCTGAAATGCGCTCTTGCGATGATTAAACGCGTTTTTCTCTAAATGATGTTTTTCAAAACAGTGTACATGATATCTCAAGATCTAATTAACAAATCGACTTGAAATTTGACACACTTACTCTATGGATGAGTGCCTCTGGCGTCACGTAGGATTTTGCAAATATCTTGTTTTTTTCAATAATTATAAACAATCATAACATGAAATTTCGGTCCAAGAAACGTATGTTCAATTCAGAAATTTTTTTCTCGTTGACAAAAAATGCTAAAAAAAAGGCTACGTGATGTGATAGCCAATACAATATAGATGATGAGCATATTTTGTTTTTTTGTTTCAGATGACTGGTTTTCGCAGAATCATGTACACCATCGAACCATGCGCGAAAATCATAGGGATGCGCGAAGCAGCATATATCAAAAAGTTTTTTTTTTTTAACAACAAATTTTTAAAAACTTTTTTGATAAGTATGGAAGATAATAAAACAAAAAAAAAATAGTGGTGTAACATCATTATTTAGTTAGCAATAAATTTATGAAAATGACCCACAAAACATGCCCGTCACTGTGTGTATGATAAACATAATGACGACTATCTAAATTTTGACAAAAATTGCAGATACGCTCATTTTCATTTGCACGGCAGAACTGTCGGTGATATAGTTCGTCTAACCAAAACGCGCGCCTGCGCAGTATATACTTTCTTTTACTTCTTCTTTCTCTCTCGTTCTCGTAAAAGTTTCGAGACGAAACAAAACACTTAGGCGAAAAAAAGAAGTTTTTCAAAAAAAAATTCTGGATAGAGATTTCAATCGAATAACTTGAAAATTGTCATGCTCATAATAATCATTTTAAAATTTATTTGAATATTTTTTATTTTCAAAAATGATGAGTGTCAAGGCCGCTGTAGACAATCTCCGGGTGCTCCTCAAAAAACAGATGTTTTGCGGCGTGCATGATATCTTGTGACTGGATTATCTGAAATCATAAAACCGAAAAGATTTTCTTAATATAATGTATTATCTGGTAATTGAACGAAGAATTATATCAATTTTTAACAAAATTTCGGCTTTTCGAAATTTTTTTTCCATTTTTTACCAAAATTTTAGCCTTAAATTATTCATAGAATGGAAAATATTTATTGGTCAAGAAAATCCTTGGTTGAATTACTAACAAATATATTTATGAAGCTTGCGTAACATTTTTAGACTTCCAATGCGTCTTTACAAATTTGCGTGTAACTTCGAGAATATTTTTCAGATCGACATAACATTTTGTGTGTTTTAACTTGAATATATGTATATTACGAAATTGGAATTTTAAAAAAATCGATTTTTTGAAAATCCTGAGTGTGCATAACCCCTTAAGTTAAATAAATTATGAAAATTTGTACTTATGCAGGTTCCAATGAATTTGGTCGATGAAAAGCAAGCTTTGTATTACAAGATGGATGGAGTACAAAATGGAATACTTGACGAGTCCAATAGAGGACATGAATCTGTGCCAGTAGATAATTTTGTTGAGGAACCAATTGTGCAAAATATCAAAATTGCTGGGAGTTCTGAGGACGAAAATTGATGAATGCTGAGTCTAGTAAAAAATAGGATAGTTACAAAAAATCATATTCACAAGTCATTCATTTCAAATCATAGTTGTCATATTTCAATAGGCTCTGAAATAACTATTATTTTGGCGATTTTGTATGTATTCCTTATTTAAATCAAAAGATGATGAGGAAAATGAATTTAATAACTTGTCAACTATTTCAGCAATACTCTCTTTATTCGTTTCTATATATAAACTGTTTATGGCGATATTTCATGTAAGAAAATGTCAGATTCAGCACAGCCTCGCTTATACCTGACCCATTCCTTCTTATTGTCGAAGTAGGAGAGGGAAAGATTCAGCGAGGGAAAAAGGGCCTTTTTTGTATTTGTTTTGCTTTCTTACCCTAGCGGACCCGTGTGAGAGAACGGTCATAGAATACTCTGACCGTTCTCTGACTGTTCTATGACCGTTCTATGACCTCGCATTATTACGGCTAAGATCGGTAAAAAAGACATTAAAAGCTTTGCAATTATGATTCTGGGGCGAAATTTGGATTAGAAGGTGAAGCAATAAATACAATTATCTTACTTTTCAGCGATAAAAACTAGAAAAACATAATACCTGTCATTGAAGGCAATGCAGTGATGAACATGATGAACCACTGCACTGCCTTCAATGACAGGTACATGATGTATTCCTAGTTTTTATCGCTGAAAAATAAGATAATTGTATTTATTGCTTCACCTTCTAATCCAAATTTCGCCACAGAATCATAATTGCAAAGCTTTTAATGTCTTTTTTACCGTTCTTAGCCGTAATAATGCGAGGTCATAGAACGGTCAGAATATTCTATGACCGTTCTCTCACACGGGTCCGCTAGGGTATCGCAGAAGAAAGAGAGGGAAAAGGAAAATTCTCTCGATGGTAAACATTCGGGGTCATTATGACCTCTTGAAAATTATAACAATAGGTGTGTCATAAATTTCGAAGTTTTACAATATGGAATATAGAGACTAAATATGGATTAAGGGAGTTACTCAGGATGAAGAATTATCGAACAGAAAAATCTTAAACTTTGCAGAACGTTAGAATATAATTAAAAAATTATCCGTACGAAATTCTAGTCTGAGGTGGGTTTTTTAGTGAGATATTCACATTTCTATTTTGCGCCTCTTGTTGATTCAACATAGGCTCTTATGAGAAATCGCGGAGTTTATCGTGTATTATCATTGATATCTTTTCAACTGACGAACAGATCATAACGGGATTTGAACAGTAGAAAAATAAGATGTTCAGGAATAGTTATTAACTTTAATAACATTCAAAGGTGGGTTCTAAAAGTAATAACAAATACGATGAAGATTGGAAATTGCTGTGATTTTGGTCTTTGGTTAGGTATGTGGCAACGTCGCATTCGTAGGTTATGTGCGCGAAATTTGAAATGTATGCGTTATATCTTTTCAGCAGCTCGTACCAACTGGTGATTAAAATTTGTTATGAAACTCATGTTTTTAATAAATGAAATATAACATATTAATTATTCGTATGACAAATAAACGAATTAAGTACATACAAACAACTTTATGTATATACATATCATAATACGTAGTGCGTAAAATCTTTCTCAATGACATACTAAATTTGTCTTATTTTCACAGTCTTAAATCGATATAACAATTTTTTCAATACATATCTATTATCATCACAATCGTTCATTAATTATTATTTAGAATATTTGATACATATACAATAAATATATACCAACTAAACTAAAGTAAATTAGTATTTTGTTTTCAGATAATCACAGATTTTATTTTTAACCTTCCTATTATTTGTCACACGAATTTTCCCGTTTTTATCAGCACCAAACAAACGAGATAATCCATCAAAACCATGTTCTTTGTATGCATCGATAACCATAGCTACCTAGATGTCAGAGGCAATCATTTTTTTCCTCATTTGGACGGATGTGCAGCTTTTTAATTCATTGTATAATTAAGTACATGTCTGAGAAACATTTCTTAGGTACTGACGTGACCATTGTGCGACTGTACACCTGTGCGCACACGAACAAACGAGATGCGACGTTGCCAGATCAAGTACTACTGTAGTCAACCTGCGTGTTTAACCCTGTTTTGACTAGGTGGGTAGGTGAGTAACTCCCTTAACAAATAAATTGGATTGTACACGGAGAAAATCCTACACTACTGGTTACTTCTTTCTACATGACAGTCGTGTAGCAGAACAAAAATATCACCTACACGACTGAGTAATAAATTAAGAAATAATAGAATATTGATCCAAACTGTTTGCATTTGAATTATAATGAATCGTGAATATAATAATGGAAGAAAGAAAAAATAACTATATAACAACACTTGGTTTCAATTCGTTGCCTTTACATTATCGGTATCGATGGACAGGGGTGCTAATTTTTCAACCTTTCGTTTGAGTTTACCTTTAGCTGTTTTTATGTTGACAGTCCTTACAATTCCGTCCGACCCAGAAAATGTTTCAGTGATACGTCCTAATAACCACTGCATTGGTGGATAATTTTCTTGCTTTAAGAGCACGATGGTGCCTTCTCTTATTTGGTGATCGCCATTGTTCCACTTATGTCGGATGTTTAACTCATTGAGGTATTCTTTATGCCACCTCTTCCAGAAATGTTGACGCATTTTCTGAATATGTAGCCATCTTGCTGATGCTGGAGGTGAGGCTGGGCCAAGATCTACTTCTGGTAGACTCGTGAGTGAATCACCTATTAAGAAATGAGCAGGAGTGAGAGCAAGAATGTCATTTGAGTCGGAAGAAATGGATGTAAGAGGGCGTAAATTTAAATTCGCTTCAACTTAAATGGAAAACGTATTGAATTCTTCAAAAGTATATAGGATATTGTTTATAGCGCGTTTGAAATGATGTTTGAACATCTTGACTGTGGATTTCCATGTGGTTCCAAAGTGAGGTGATAAAGGAGGAATGAATCTCCACTCAATTCCTTGATCGCGGTGCAATTGACTGACGTGTGTTATAAGTTTTGGATTGTAAGATATCCTGAATTTCCTTGAATTCATTGTTTGCGCCAATGAAATTCGGCCCGTTGTCGGAATAAACAAAGTTAGGTTTTCCACGCCTGCCTACGAATCGACACAGTGCAGCCACAAGACCTTCAGTGGTCATGCCACTGATCACTTCCACATGTACTGCCTTTACCATGAGACAAATGAATACTGCGACATAAGCCTTGATTTGCGTTCTGTTGCAATACTTCTTCTCCTTGGTCTGGAATGGACCGCAATAGTCTATCCCGACATTGCAAAATGGACATGCTTGCGTGCCTGGGATGCTTGGTAAGTTGCCCATTATCTATTCAGGAATCAATTGATTAGCACGAAAACATCTGATACACTTACGTACCACCTTTCCTACTTGATTCCGGCCATCGAGGGGCCAAAATCGTCCTCGCATGTTTTAATCCCAGCATGTTTATTGCGTAAGTGTTCGTCTTAGATAATTAGTTCTGTGACGTGATTTGAATGCGGTAAAAGCATTAGATGTTGTTGGGAGTGGGGAATTGTAGAGTTTTTTAATCGACCTCCTACCCTAATAACTCCATCACGATCAATGGATGGATCGAGTGTCACAAGCTTGCTTTTTTTATTAACCCTTTTTTCCAATTCTAAATCGTGAATTTCTTCAGTAAAGTCAGCCTTTTGTGTTGCGCGAATTATAGCTTTCTCGGCATTGGTCAACTCCGTTACTTGTAAATATCCCCTTTGAAAATTTTCTAGTTTCAAACGAAGACAATACACGACACTTCGTTTTAGTTCAGAATATGATGAGAATTTGTGGAAGAACTCAGATTTCAGAAGAGTTGTCAAAACGAGTTCTTTCTTTAATCCTGGGAACTTACTTGAATATGGAACCTCGATGACGCAGGCGACGCAGATTCTTGATTGTTAAGCCAGTCTGGTTCGAATTTCCAGATGGTATTTTCAATAAATTTTTAAGGCATTTGTCCTCTTGATAATGCATCAGCTGGGCTTCTAAACGATGAGGAGAAATGTTGATCCAAAAATATACGATGATTGAGTCTATCCAAAAAACGGTCTTTTTTACTAAGACCTTGATTGCTTTATCTACTGTTGTGTATAATTTGGCAAATAATTGCGCGCCACAGAGTTCTAATTTTGCAATGCTGATAACTTTATAGGAGCTACTCCTGATTTGGCAGAAAGTATAAATATTTTGTCAGACAAAATGACTGGTCCGAGTAATCCAAGCGGATTGAAAAGTTTGAAAATGTCCGGGAGTATCGTCCTTTTAGTAATTTTCGGATTCGACAAGGGAGAACGCATGGAGTAAACTATTTGGTCCCTAGTGGAGTTCCATGAAACTCCCAGTATTTTCAACGCTCCATCATCACTAAACTGTAGATTTTTATTTATATCACTCTTCGCAATCCCCTGCAGGAGACTTACATCGTTCGATACGCACTGCCGTATAATTAAACCGCCGAGACTTAGGAGTTTTATTACCCATTCACGGATTTGAATTCCTTCTACAATTGTTTTCGCTTCTGTGATAAGATCATCAACATATAAGAAATAATTATATACGAAAAACATATAAGAAAATTACATAAGAAATGTAATTGTGGAATCTGAATCGTAGTAGGTGTGTGAACATGTCTTGTATTGTAATTCATATATATATATATATATATATATAAGTTTCCAACGCCAAAAGCGCAAATGTTGCAAACATGTGGGCAAAGTTGCAATATTTTTAGCGCAATATAGATAACCATGACCTCCATTTCTTGTGGTGTTGATTGATTTTTTCTTATCTTCATTGTGAGGACACTTACTGTTTGTGTCGTTTAAAGTTTGTTATTTCGTACTTTGAGGGATTTTTTATTAACGTTTTTACTCCAAAATCTGCCACCATGATTTGCAACATTTGTAAACTAAATGTTTCTTGAAGTAAATTAAACATGCGCCAGAAAATTTTGCACAGTATTGTTCCTTCAAATTCTTATAAATGCAAAATTAATGCGTGCAATTGGAAATATCCAAGCAAGATAAGTTTACAAAGTCGCGTGAAACGTTTTCACAAGCCTGCAAGTGTTCAAACCATTAACAACGGTCCGATGATGGAGACAAAACTTTTACTTCAGTTAAGAAAGTAGTAAATGAACAATGTCAAAATAACAATCACTTCTTCACTGATAAAATATTGGTCTTCTCAGAAATAAAGAAAATTACGAAAAAGATTTTGCAATTTTTAAAAGTAATGGGACTGGTATTAAAGAAGATTGCATATTCCACGAGCTGAACGATTTTCATGTGACTAAAAACATTAGTGTAGATATCATGCATAATTATTTAGAAGGAATTCGTTCATATGTTATGATTCTGATAATCAACCGCTTGATTAAAAGCAGTTATTTCACATTGAAAAATTTGAATTGGCGCCTAAGATTCACTGTCATTAATAATCACGGGTCTCCTACTATTTCTGAAAAAGATTTTAAAAATTGGAAATTGAAAATGACTGCGTCTCAAATAGTCTTCAGTTTTGGAGTCATGATTGGTAACAATATTTACGACAAAAATGATGAGCATTGGATCTTGTTCAAATTTTAGATACAGTTTTACGAACCAGTATAACCAACGGAACTTCTCACATGTTACAAGTTCTTATTAATGATTACAATAAATAGTATACTATTATACTATTATACTAATAGTATAATACACAGTATTCTATAATACAATCTGCAAAAATTGTATTGTATACAGTAAGGGCGCAAGTAAAGCAGCTATAGAAAGAGTGTGAATGTGAATAAGAAAAACACGGTGAGACATAATAGTGACTCCGAATTTCTCTCACCCGCACTTGTGCTTTACCTATGGTTACTTGAGTCACGTCTTTATTCTATACATTTACTAAATGCAACTAAAACATTTATTACATATAGTATATACAGTTCTTTCTTGAACTTTTTTATACAAATTTTATAACAACCTAAAACATGAAAAAAATTGTTTCACTACTTATTAAACACTATTTTTTCTTTTTACAGGGTGAAGACTATTGCTTCCACGAATTAAAGAATAAATTAGATCCGAACGACGATCGCATTCCTGGAAACGTCAAATGTTACCTTCAAGAAAAAATGTAATATATTTAGATATTTTATTAAAAACATGTTTCAGTAAACGTTATAGCATCTTCCTCTTTCATTTTACCTATAAATTGATGCCCAAAATTATTTATAAAAAACATTCCCTGCATTAGTATGTTTGAAGCTGCAGTATTATCTATAAGGAAAGTTTCCTGAATGCTGTAGAAAATAATTCCAGGAACATTCTCAAAAATTTTTCCCTAAATGTTCCCGCGGAATGTTCCAAAACGTTCTCTGCGAATGTTCCCTGAATGTTCCCATGAAAAGTTCTACGAACGTTCGATACAGATGCTCTCTGAACGTTCTTATGGAAGGTTCCAGGATTTTGCAAAATGAACGGGCACTCTTTAGAAAGTTGTTTTAAATCGAAAAATCAAAATATACCAAATAAAACAATTTGCCAGATTCGTAATACAGAAGAACACAAAGCTACTATGCTACAGTATGTACGAGTGTCAATTGTGCCAGAAAGGGGGGCATACAGCCCAAAATTGTTTCCTAAATAAAAATGTTAACCCACCTAAAGTAACTTGCCAAATCTGTAATAAATTAGGTGATAGCACGGACAAGTGCTTTCAACGAAAAAGAACTTTTAATCAAACATCAATAGAACCAGTTAAAATACTAACGTGTCAAATCTGCAATAAATTCGAAGATGAAGCCCGTTATTGCAGAACTCTTATACAAGAAATTGAAGAATGCAGATATTGCAAAAGACCTGGACACGTCATTGAAGATTGCAGAAAAAGGAAATATAATGAAGAACAAAACGCGGGAAATGGGGGGAACCTTCAGGGCAGGAATGCATCCATGGAGGTCAGGAGAAATCAAGAGCATTCGAATCAAATCAACTGTCTTCAAAAAGAGTTATTACCATTGGATAAAATAGTCAATCAAGTTTACACCCTTATATTGAATTCAAATACCCATCTGAAAGAAATATTATACAATTAATGCGAGATATGGTTCGGAAATAAATATTATGAAAATTGGTTCAGACTCTTCAACTCAAATAATTAATACTGATCAAACCGTGCTATTAAAAAGAATCGATTCAACAATCCTTCCCACGATAGGAACAGTTGAGATTAAAATTTTAAACCATCCCTAGCGAACTGGCTGAACGCTAGCTATACGTAGCATAAAGCTAGCGTAAAGCTATCGTAAAGTAGCATTATAACTCACGAATGTGGCAAAATAAATATTCAAAATGTTTTTGTCCTTATTCTACGTTAAGAATAACGTTAAAAGGTAACGGACATATGCAATAAAAAAAAAATGTTTCTTAATTTCAGATTTCCATTTGCAATCGTTACGGGACGTGACACCTCCCCCCTTTGCCTTGAATATGGGAATGAAGTCAGCATGTTAAAGTTTATATATAGAAATTCGAAGTTTAAAACTTTTTTTTAAAACATAGTTTGGGTCAGTAAAGTCATATCCTAAACTTATCTCATTTATCGTTTGTAGGGGGCTAATTACATTTATAATATTTCTTGCTTCGCTTCCGTATTCTATTTTCTGAAACAAATTTAATAATATATATTTTGGATGTGAATTTTAAGTAAAATACTTAGATAGTACAAGGGATATGTTTACACAGAGAAAAATGGATGTTCAACTATGGGACAGCCATCTTATATGTTCAATTATAATATCTAGATGTTCATCTGTAATATCCAAGATAATAAGCTCTACATAATTTAACATCTTAGATATTACAGCTGAATATCTAGATATTACAACTAAACATATAAGATGGCTGTCCCATAGTTAAGCATCTAGATGTTAATTCTAATCATCCATTTTTCTCTGTGTAGGCATGTGGAATGGATGTTAATTAAAATAGTTCTTTGAAGAGATTTTTCTTAAATAAGTATGATTTATTCGAACAAGAAATGGTCTTTTACTTCGATTTCACATTCTAAACTTATCCTAGGGGCATGATCTAAATATCGTTCGATGCAATTTAAGCATTCATATGTTGGTTGAAAACGCTTCAATATTTCTGTTTCGCAACGTTGGCATTTGGTGTTGATTAGTTCATTTTTAATTATTGAATCCCAAAAAATTTTACATTGATAATTTGAACGTAAAGGAATGTGTGTATTTGAATAGCACAATTAGCAGATTTTTCTCGCTGTGATTTTATGAACGTATATTATTTTCACTTCTTGTTGTAAGCCGATACATGAGCAATCTTGAAGCAGTTGGTAAGCTTCTGGATAATTTTGTGGATAGACGCCATCGATATATCTTGGAAGATTGTGTAAAAAATGTTTAGGCTTTGGGATCATTGTCTTACGTGAAAATGATGATTTTTAATGTTAAAAAAAAAAAAAGATGATCAGTGTCGAAGGACGTCGCTTATATATCAGGTAAGTTATATAGTTCACTTCATTAGTTTACAATGAGGTTTCCATATATTGTTCTTTTACTTCTATTTCGAACCCTAATTACACAAATATTTCTCTATACAACTAACGCAATCGCAGGCTCATGTTATAGGCTCAATTATTTTTATAACAATGTTGACAATTTGTATAATTAAGTTATTTAGTAGCTATTGAATGCCATTCAGTTTTATATTCGTAATTTCTTTGCAAAGAGAATGACAATTTAAAATAACAGATCATACAGATTTTGTTTCCTGAAAGAGTATAAATATAAACTGCCAATTCGCCTTCGGCTATTGGAAAAATTTAGGAAGTGTATATTTCTGGATATTCTGAAGGGAACACACCATCATGATATTCTATATGCACTGTTCTTTCTGGATTTGCTGTTGGAATCATTTTTGTATATGAAAGAAAACGAAAAGATTCCAATTATGCGTTTGTTGAATTATTTTAATAATTTTACTACTCTATCAAACTCGATAATAGTGAACATTTGATTGGAGAAACTATGAATACTTTTACATTACTAGCAAAAGGAGATGAAAAGAAAAAGAAATTTATATTCTCTTATTAAATCTAAAATTGATCTAACTAATTACATGTATACAAATGAAAAGGTATAAAATGAAATAAATAAGAAAAAAATAAAAATGCGTTTAAATGATTTTATGGACTGTTCTAAACAGGATGTAGTGAAATGCAATAACAGTGCAAGGATAAAGAACAGCATATGTTTTCCGGAGAGTTTCCTCTGGGTTGTAGGTGCGTTGTGATGGCGCTACGTGTAATATATTTGGGAATATCTATTTACTTTGGGTAGGAGTGACACTTTATTGCTCATAATTATTAATTGTCTCTCAGATTAAATGGAGAAAATTGAGATGAATGTAGGGCATTGTAGGGGGGATCATTAATATACCCCTTTTTTTTAAAACGTGAATAGTTTTATCTTTTATATATAGGTGGGAGTACCCAACTGATTTAAGATGGGTACCTTGAAAGGGATGATGGAAAATTTTTTATGTCTTTTGAGAAAACTTTCGAACAGATTTTAGTAGAAGTTGGTCTTAATGACCAACAGATTTTTCCAACTGACGAGGAAATGTCCATGAAAGAGTTTTTCAATAGTGTTGATTTTGGTGATTTAGTTTGTGAAGAGTTTATAAATGTTGAAGATCAACTTATATTGAAAGAGTTATTGACTATTGTAGGGAAAGTGGATCCAATATCCTTTTTTACTTCAGAGGAGGTTCGTGCTCGGATGGTGCCTTTGGTGGAGGATATGTGGAATTTGACTCCATGGAAAGAACGGCCTTGTAATTGTACATACATGGTTCAGGTTTTCCAACATGATTTAAAAATTTCAAGTTGAGGAAACATTTTCCCCCCAAACAGAGAGGAAAATTGGAAAGAGAATTCACAGACCAATTTTTTATTCGTGGCCATGATCGTGCTTTATCTGTGGGAAGTGAATGGTGTGGTTTAAACGATTCGGACACTTTAGTGAAGGTAAGAAAGTTTTAAAATTTTGTTTTTTTTTGTTTTTGGTGGTTGAAAAAAGTGTTTATTTATAATATGATTTTTAGGTCGATCCACGACAAATTCGATGGAAAAGTAAAAAGCGGATAGTCTTGGATCCGGTTTATGTAGAATATGACAGTCATCGCATTCAACTTCCGTTCGAATGGTCATTTTTGAGGAATCAGGAGAAAGATGCGCAAAAGATCTCTCTTATTTCTCTGTGGAGTGAAGCTGGGGGTATTGAAAATCCCATTTTCTACCTCTCCACAAAATATTTGGTTGTAAATGAACTGAGGCGAATATATTTATTCAGTTTGGTACATATATATTTATACATGTCCGTAATCAGGTGAATTTATTTACTTATTTTGGCTACAGAATTAAAATGAAGCCTACATATGAGGAGTTTGGTGGGCAATTGATTCAATTGCCTTGGGACTGGGTGAGATTAGGTTTTGATAGGATGCAGGGGTGAGTGCATGAGGCTCGAAGGAGTTTTTTGAATAGGGACCATTAATTTATTATCTCTAATCCAAGATGACGGATTTCCAACTTTTAGGATAGCTTTCTATGAGTTTAACTATTATATTGTTTTTTATCATTATTATTATTATTATCGCACTCGAACGGATCCGGCGTCTTCTCCGTTACATCCAAATCCCCTCCGAAAATCTGCTCACACATCGTTTTATTTGAATTTGACATCTCCATATTTAATCCCACGAGTAGCAAGGGAAGTATTCGGTCCGCCCCTGCAGAGCCCCGCATGCAGGGGCAAGGCCTCAATACTCTAGGAGGTGGCCTGGTTTCCTAGAGACACCGTGTGAGACACCACTCCCTGGTGCCATGCAGCCCTCGGCACGGTAGTTAACACCTTGGCTTGGGGGTTATTGCTTCGAAACCATCCCTGGAACATTGTCCGCGACTGCTTATTTAGTTTTGTATCGGTATTCAGCAGTAACCCTTGGTACAGGGCCCCTCTATCCGCAACCTGAGGACGCGCCCGGTGGCCTATTCTAGGGCCCCCTGATTGATTTCCGAAGAAAACATTGCAGGACCGAGATTATAATTATTAGAATCACTAGAAAAGTTAATAATAATGCAATGATTAGAGTTGTTATCAGTTTCAATATATACTCGTAATAACAAATTTCTTTACATTCCAAAATTTCATTAAATTTTTTATTAACTTGTTCAGTTGTTGATACTTCATGTTCAAAGAGTAGTAATGGCATGTTTCCTTCTTGTTCTTTACTTTCGATAATTTCTTGTACCTGTAAGAAAAGAAAAAATTCTTTTCTTTCAGGTCATATATTTATTTATTTATTAGGCCACTTATTAGTATATGACCTGAATGAAAAATTTATTTAATAGAAAAGCTAAAATTTATGAATAACAGATTGATTATGAAAAGAAATTTAAAAATTTTCTGAAAATTGTACTTTCTTTGAATTTTGTTGATTTTTTCGAATAGTTATTTGAAGTGTGGTTTGAATCTTTACAAATTTTACATGAACGTAATAAGGGTGTTAATTTTGGTCGAGGATCTGTTTGAGTAAATTTGTTTTGGAACCTCACGTTTGATGTTTCCGTTGTTACATGTTTTGTTTCACAAATGTCATATATTTCTTGAATTAATTTTATTTGTTTGAATGCTGCTTCATGTTCAGTTATTACTGAACATTGATATATCTCCTGTAGTTATTACTGTTTGATCTCCCACTCTACAGTAAGATGTAAATATCAATGTCTGATTACACAGGTCTGCAAATAATGGGTTTGTATTTGTTGTTGAAAAGCTATGAGTCGTTTTCGGAGTAATTTTTGACGTGGAATCCGAATCCGGAATCAGAATCAGCCTATCACGTCAGGATTTTGAGATATTTGAGGGTATGTGCTCGAAAAATGGGGTTTTTCGCTAATTTTGAGGTTATGTACAGGCCGCAAGAAATTTTTTTGGTTTTTTTCTCAAATTTCATCATTTAGCACTACTTTTTCCCTTTAAAATGAGCTATTGAATAGTTGCGAGCGATTTTTTTTCACAAAGATACGGCCATATTAAGTTTTGACATTTATCCGAACAACCTTATGAGCATTCACATTGACTCTTTGGTGCATACCATTTTGCATTCGAAAATTTATCTTGAAAATTTGTGCTTGCGGGTTTTGATGGTCTGCGAATAAGAATTTACAGTCAGAAAATTAACATTAACATTTCCATTTCTAAGATGGCGGATTCAAAATGGCGGAATTGCTGATTACGAAAATGGGGTCGCAAGATTGACATTTTCATTTACAAGATAGCCGGCCGTTTTAAAATGGCGAACTAAGATTTACGGGGAAATCAATATTGGTCTCTAAAATTCTGTACTTGAGAGTTTTTTGAGTTTCGCGAATTATTTCACAGCGTTTATGACTTATTGTTGTTTCGAATCGTGGAAATAGATTATTATAAGTTTGGTTGCAAAATTCAAATAAGTAAGTAAGAGGTTTCTTTTTTATTTGAGCAATTTCATTTGGTAGATTATTGTGAGACATTAGTTTCTTTTATTTTTAGGAATAATATTCTCATTAATACAGCATTAAGTTTCTTATTATAAATGTATAGGGTAATTAGATGTTTCGAAGTTGACCGTGAGGATGAAGATTTGATTCGGTATGAGTGTATAAATTACCTGTGTGAGTAAGTTCTGTATATAGTGGTGATTGTACCATTTGTTGTGGATTTGACGGCTCTTTAATTCGTAACCCCAATGTTGATTCTTCCGTCCGTTTCCTGTCAGGTCGGAGTTTCCCTAAGTGTAATAAAAGGTTAGTTACGGAGCCCCAAAGAGCGCCCAAAAGATGTATAGACCATCCAAATATATTATGTAGTGCATAACAATGAATAATAGATATTTTATTCAAGGTTTCTTCATCTAACAGATTCATTAAAGATACTTTGTCATTTATGTTGGAATGTCCTGACATTTCTCGTGAATTGAACGTTAAAGTGAATTTAACACGTTTGGTTTTTCTGCAGGGAACATAATGTGGTCTCTTAACTTGTCTAGATCTGCTTGCGTATACATTCCTCTTGTTGCTACAGAGGCTGGATTTGTGTATTTCCAAGGTTTGACGGTAAAAAAATGTTACTTCTTTCCGTTCCCTTTCCTATTATGATATGTGTACGAGGGGTAAGAAATACTGTTTCATTGCCCTTATTAATTGGAAGTTGTAAGTAACATTGATCAGTTTGTCTAAATTTCACTTCGATCGGAATGCATTTAACTATGTGTACAACTTCTCCTGCAATAATAGACATATATCCTGGACCTTTCATTAGGTGATATGCAAATTCATCAGGTGCTTGAGTTGCTATAATTAGGGAATTTTTGAAAACCTGCTGCTCAAGTTTACATTTATGGGTCAAAAGGTCATGGTATAATTTACTCATTTCTCTAAAAATGTGCCTTTTGACATACATGAATTTGGAGTTTATATAAGTGAAAAGGTCTATATTTTCTACTAATAATTGTTTATTTTCTAAAAATGGATTTCCTCGAGTAGTTTTGAAAATTAGTAATTTTGGGTGTTCTGTACGCATTAAAACGTAATTACACACAGGTTGCATAGCTTTTTGAGCTAAAACATAAGTTATATCATTGGTAGTTAAGGGGTATATAACTGGTGGATTTTATCAGTATTTATATTGATTGTTGCTTGATATTCCTGTAGAGTTATTCTGTATTTTGCGTGTACGATAACATTTTCCCATGTTCCGAAAAGATCAAAATATTGTGATCCTGAAGATTGTCCATTTATTTGTGTAGATCCTGCTAGCATTATAGCATGTGAAGAAGTTCTATTGATTTTTAGGCCAGATATTTGTGTATTTGGAGAGACCAAAAATACTCTTGTTTAGTGCATTTTATTACATTGTTCTCTAGAGATTTCTTGGATGTATTCACTGTATCCATCAATAACAGCAGATGTGTGAGAATGCATTCCACAGTATTCAATTTTCCTGTCTATTTCTACTTTACATTGAATAATTTTTGTCAAAGTGAATTTTTTCTACTTGTACCTGAGGTTCTGGAATATCACATTCTCCTACCTCCAGTAAAGACAAGGTTGTTATATTCAAATGATTTGTCCCACAGTCATATCCAATGATGGCGTGTATTGTACCACTCCAAAGTAAGAAGCAAAAGATGTAGATTTTCTTGAGTTTCAGTTTCATTACCTGTAAAATGATATTTCTTGATTAGCGTTCAACGGTCTTAATGCGTTCAATGATCTTAATGCGTTCAAAGGTTTAATTTCGGGTCCGTGATGCGACCCGAAGGGCATCAACGAAAGCTGAGCTGGGAGGGAACCAGGGACCCGCTGGTGGTGAGGCTGCTTTGGCTACTGATGAAGCTGCTGGGCTACTGCTGAGGCTGCTGATGGCTGCGGCTGAGGTAGCTTGGCTACTGCTGAGACTGCTTGGCTGGTGGTGGGCTGCGTCGGTTGATGCAGGAGCTGCATCCGAGGTGATGAAGGCGTTCAAGGTTTCGATTTTGTTCAAGATTCCAATGCGTTCAAGGTACAGTGCGTTCAAAGATGTTTCGTTTTTCTCGTCCTGAGAAGGACGGGTGTATGTTAAATTTATCCTCAAAAGGCCAGTTGGAGTTATTACAGAAAAAGAACAGTAAGGGCAGTTGGGGTTGTCAAATCAAGAACAAGGAAGTTCTCGTATAAAAAGACTTTTACTTTTCCACAAATAGAAAAATAATATGGCGGAAGAGAAGGGTGTGGCAACTCTTCGAGGTCTGTGCAGCAGCGGTTTGTGGAGGGGAAGTCGATGAATCGTCGACCGTGTCCCAAGAGGTACTGACTTCTGTGTTTTTTTTTTCTTTTTCTGTTGATGAGTCGAGGAGGGGAGATCTTCAAAAGACAGAAGTTTGGTTTCTGCCAGGATTTGCTTGTTGCGTATATAGTAGGGGATGTTCAAAGCAGAACGGAGAAGGCGCATATAAGTGCCTTGGAGCTTTGACAGGAGATTTGGGGTGGCAGAGCCCCAGATTGGGATCGCATAGGTGCAAATGCTCCTAATTATGGCGTTAAAGGCTCGGATTTTGGTGGTTTGGGAAACGGTATAATTATTAAAGAAAGGTTTGAGTAAAGTGAAAGCACCGATAGCCTTGTGGCGGGTGGCGAGGATTTGTCTTGACCAGGTGAGACTCTTGTCGAAGATGACTCCGAGATATTTTGCGGAGTTGCTCCATTCGATTGGAAAAGAGTTGACAATGAACCTGGGAGGCGTGCGCATGCAGCGAGAGAAAAAGACTGATTCGGATTTAGTCTTGTTGATCTCAAACCTCCACTTGGAGTACCAATCAAGGATAATTCGAGTAAATCTGTTTATGCGACAGGAGCAGTGATTTATAACTTTAGAAGTTTGAAGGAAGCCGACGTCGTCGGCATACTGAGCAGTTGTAATTTTTTCATTGACAGGAATGTCGTGATAATACACATTGAAGAGAGAAGGAGAGAGCTTGGACCCCTGGGGAACACCAGAAGTGATGAGTTGAGGTTCCGATAGGGATTTGCCAACACGAGTTCTGAAGCTTCTGTTCGAGAGATAGGATTCAATCAGACCTATTAGGTAGTGAGGAAATTTCAGCTCGATGAGTTTAAAGATAAGACCATCGTGCCAGACTCTGTCAAAAGCCAGCCTACAGTCCAGAAGAAGCATGGATGTGTGTTTACCCTTGTTGAGAATGTCAGCAATGTATTCAGAGACACGCAGAAGTTGATGGGCTGCACCATGACGCTTTCGGAAACCATGCTGGAAGTTGGGTAATATATCGTTTAGCAAGACAAATTCGTCGAATCGAGTGAGTATGATGTTTTCAGCTACTTTGCTAAGAATGCAGAGTAGACTGATAGGACGGTAGCCGGAGGCTGAGCTCAGAGGTTATCCTGGTTTTGGAAGAAAGATAACAGTGGCCTCCTTCCAAGCAGAAGGGAAATATTTTAGCCGCATCATTGCATTAAAAATGTTGCAGATAGCTACGACATGCTTGCGGGGGAGAATTTTTAGGACACCGCTACCAATGGTATCGTTGCCGGGGGCTTTTC
Source organism: Diplolepis rosae (assembly GCA_030998225.1). NCBI lineage: Eukaryota > Metazoa > Arthropoda > Insecta > Hymenoptera > Diplolepididae > Diplolepis > Diplolepis rosae. The sequence continues at coordinate 618,865 of JAPYXD010000658.1, read as the reverse complement.
TGTTACAGAGAGAGCGGATGGTGTCAGAGATTTCTCTGGGAGAGGTTGGAGGAAAAACTTTATCTGTCGCAATGAAGTCCTGAACAGTTTTTGAGATATGGTCGTGAAAGGAGGTGAATTGGTCGAGGCTAGGAAAGGGGGAACATTGGTCCTTAAAGGAATCCGCGAAGATTTTTGCTTTATCCTCATCGAGAGAGAAGGATTGGCCATATTTGACAAGGGATGGGAGATGAGGTTGTCTGTTTCGAAGAGATTTTATGACTTTACAGCACCTTCTGGAATTTTGTTCAGCTTCAGCAATGTAGGATTCGAAGTGAGATTTATTTGCAGTCTGAAGAGCAGATTTGAGTTCTTTTTGGATGGAATTGAGGTGGTGACGAAGCCCGGGATTTCGGTAAGATTGCCATAGTTTTCTGGCTTGGTTTTTCTTATGAATAAGATGGCGGATGGCGGAAGAGACCTTGACTTTGGGTGAAGAAGGGGTTTTGGTTATGGTGGCGAGTTTGATGGAGTGTTGGATGTCTTTCGTCAGGGCTTCGAATGCTGCGTCGATATCTGATGCAGATAAGATTTGGCAGCATTTGAAAGAGGAAGTTTCCAGAGTGTATTTGAGGTGAAGATAGTTTATTTTGGGTACCATTGGTGGAGAGAGCACAGGGCTACCTGTTAATTCCAGGAGTACTGGGTTATGGTCGGAGCTAAGTTCCGGTAGAGAGCATGCATCTTTGTCCGTAACAATATTTTTTGTTATAAAGACATCAAGAATATCGGGTTGGAATTTCGGAGAGCCAGGGAAGTGGGTGGGTTCGCTGGGTGCTTCAATGGTGAGGTCGTGTCGAATGATAGTTCGCAGGAGAGCATTACCCTTGGGGTTGTTTTTGAGACAACCCCAGGATTTATTCTTAGCGTTGAGGTCACCAGCAACTATAGTGGGAGTGTTTGGGTCGAAGAAGTCCGATATTTCCGAGATGTCGTTGATATGTGGTGGAGAGTAAGGAGAGAAAATGCGGAGCGGGCCAGAATCGAAAGAGATTTCGACACCCGTTACATTGCAGGAAGATGAGTCAGTGTTTATAGCCTTTTGGCAGAGGGTGTTACGAATAAGGAGTGCCACTCCGCCACCTCTCGATGAAGTATGATCATTTCTGTATACCGAGAAATTAGCGATATACAATTTATCCTTAGGTTTTAGGTGAGTCTCGGTTATGCAGACAACGTCAATAGCTTTCTCGTTAAGAAGAAAGGTGAGTTCAAGTCGTTTGGGTGCAGAAATGCCATTGGCATTCCAGGTAAGTATGGTCAGTTTGTTTTTATGAGTGTTTCGCGTTTGAGAGTTGGAGGGCAGCTGTGAAGATGGAGAGGAATTCGCGAAAAAGCTGCTGTAGTTGTGGATTATGTGAGGGGTCAGGGATAGGAGAGAATTGACCTTGATTAAGAGTTTGTGGTCGGGGGTTGGGGGAAACTGCGCTGGCGTAGGAGCGTTGCGGTTTGGAAAGGTTGGAGAGGTTCTGTGGACTAGGTAGAGTAGGAGAGGATGTAGAGGGTTGCCTGCATGGTGCAGAGGGGTTGTGGGACCCTGAAGTGGATTGGGTATTTGAACGTTGGTAATTAAAATGGGACTTGGAGCCTGGCTTTTGGGGAACTTTGGGGCATCCGCGGTATGTGGCGCGGTATGGGCCTTTGCAGTTGAAGCAGGAAGGGGTGGTATCCCTTTGGTCCTTAAAGGAACAGGCGGTGGTGGCATGGCTGCGCGCACAGAAGGCGCAGTTCCAAGGTGCGTGACAGTAATTTGTCGTGTGGAAGGACTTAAGGCAGCGAAGACACTGAGGGATCATGTGGGATTTGCGCTTAGTTTCAACCTTGATGCTGAGTCCAGCTATAGTTTTAACGTCGAATATGGATTTTGCAGTAGGGGCAGACGGGTCAAGATAGACGAAAATGAGGGGCCAGATCTTATCGCCTTTTTTCATGCGGTGAATGCTTTTTACCGACGGGATTTTCATTTGAAGTTCTTTGAGGATAGATTCGTCAAGAAGGGATTCGCTGACACCTCGAATGACAGCGATGAGGTCTTTGTCCTGATGAAGTTGGTTAGTGGTGTAAGTAATATCGTGTTTTTCCAATTTTGTTGTGATGGCACGGAAGCTATCAACGGTTTTAGGGTAGACGAGAGTGGCGTCAGTAGTATTTTTTGCTAAGCGGATAGGGATGTCAGCTTTCAAAAGGGCCTGGTGTATTTTTGGCCACAGGTCTTTGCGGAGGATTCAGATTGGTGGGGGGCTCCGTTCCTTGGGTACGGGTTCATCTTCGTCAGAAGAGGTGGAGAAGATAGTCGTCATCTTCTGAGTGTATGGGGATGGATGATTTGGTGGTGCTGTAAGAGCGCTTGCGTTTGGACCGTCTAGATTTTATGGTTTTAAAGTCCTCGATGTTTATGTTATTCTCTGATGGAGAGTCAAAAGAGGTTCCAGTTTGTTCAGTGTCCATGCTGGTGCCATTGGATTTTGAGGGGGGCGAAGCCCGAGAGAGAAGGGCAGTTTCGTAGGAGTTGAGAATTTTGCGAATATCGGATATGGAGGCGGTAAGCTGAGTAAGGGAGAGAGAGTCTGGGTGCGGAAAGCAGACAGGTGTTAGCTGAGTGGGAGGTTGGGTAGCCGCAGTGAAGGAGAGGAAACTGTGGTGTCCATGGTGCGTGGCTTTAGGGATACGATTCAGGAAATCCAGTGAAGGGAGGGGGCAGCACTGCAAACTTCCCCTTCCAAAAGCAGGGCTCGAGAGCCGACAGCTAGTAAGGGTAGAGTGAGGACCGAGCTGAAGGAGAAGTTGGTAGCCGCGTAGTGTACTTAAGTTAAAGATGGTGTGAAACACGTTTTTATGTGTAAACTTCTGGACAGAGCGCTGGAAGTGGATGATGGTGTGAATAATCTGGCGAGGGTGAGTGAGAATAGATTGGGAGAAAACTTAGTTTAACGGTGCGCTGTACTTGAGAGTACAAGTCCGAATGGAATGAATGAATGACTGAACCAGTGATCCCAGAACGTGGGAGCTGGCGGCCCCCACCATAGATGCCTTGAGCTCATTGTGTCTTCCTCACTCAACCAACCTATGGCAGTCGAGCGAGGAAGAAGCCATGAGCTGGTGGGGTCTATGGTGGGGGCCGCCAGCTCCCACGTTCTGGGATCACTGGACTGAACTGACTGACTTCTGTGCTTGGCGGCGGTCTACTTATTCACTACTGAGCTTGGCAGCGCGCACCAATCAAAAGCGTCGGAAGGGCTTGCGTCCCGTGCTCCGACGTGATTGGTCGGGAGGCTAGAAAGGTCCCGCACCCATGAGAAGCGCTAAAATGTGTCTTGGGAAAACCAATGCTTTATTACGACACGTTGAGGCTTGCGGACTATGCTTCACTGTGATTGGTCGAGAAGTCGAAAGGTTCCGCACCAATGAGAAGCGTTGAAAGATATCCTGTGGAAACCTATGCGTCATTAAGACACATTGAGGCTTGGGGACTATGCTTCGATGTGATTGGTCGAGAACTCAAAAGGCCCCGCACCAATGAGAAGCGTTGAAAGATGTCCTGGGAAAACCTATGCGTCATCAAGACACGTTGAGGCTTGGGGACTATGCTTCACTGTGATTGGCCGAGAACTCGAAAGGTCCCGCACCAATTTGAATCGTCGAAAGGATCCCGGAAAACCGCGCGCACCAATCAGAAACGTTAGAGCAACAGTTCTGATCGGTTTTCCACCCGTCTCTCTCTCTCAGAATTTCCACATATCCACTCCGCGCACGATATTATGAGTTAATTTTGGTACATGATTAATATGATATAGCTAATAACAGTAATGCTGATAGAACTTCAATAATAATAATGGTAATAATAAAGTTATACAAAAAGGTAATAATAATGATAATAGTAATAGAATCTCTAACATAAAACTAATATGGTAATGCATTACAAAATAGAAAAGGAAAATAATGAAGCAAGAAAAACGATGATTCAGGAAGGATCGTCCTGACGAGAGACAAAGGTTTAGCAATCCCACCAAATAGCTTTCCATTAAAACATTAAAGCTATCTTCGTCTGTCGTCTTATATGCCCCTGGCCAAAATCATTAATGAATTAACAACATGCGACTATTGGTCATTTTTATAGGGTTTCATTTTCATAGTTATTGTGTATTTTCCTTTTAAAAATAATCATTATCTATAAGCAACACATCCAATCTTTCTTTTTAGAATTTTATTTATTTTTTTAAATCTTTACACAAAGTTCACACATTCCTATTCTGCTGTCCAATGGGAACCCGCGCTTACGCAGGTGGCACGCGCCAACGGGAAGTAAAATGGGGAAAAGGCTCACGTCATCGTCGCGCGGTAGGCTTTCTCTTTTCAGCGCATATCAATTTTTAAACGCTTCCACCAGATGCAATATGCAACTATCTGAAAATTGAGTGGCATCATCAGAATCGCGAAAACATCAGCTTTCTCCTGATACCGATTTCCAACCCTAAAACGGTAGCAAAAACGGGGAAAACATCGTGTATAAAATTCTTAATTTATTGATTTAATTGGACTTGATCGCGGTCGCTAATTCAGGCGCGCGCATGTTAATTAAGGGGGGAATTGATTAAGAGGTGGAAATCCGAGGCGACGTGCTTGATTGCGGATCCTCAAAATTGAGTCCGGCTCCGCACCTGCAAAAGGTGAGGACTTATCGCTCGTCACGGCGATTTTTGTTGGACACTCACAATTAATCAAAGCTCGTAGATAGGTGTGGTGCATTGTAGCATCACTGCACCTAACTATTAGACAATTTGATTGTTCATGTTTTCCCCGTCCCCCGTGATGATAGGGATTTGTAGGCTCTTGTTTTTTTTTATTGTTTTGGGCGCATTTTACACGTGAATTTTATTACGGTTTATTAGTTTTTTTTGAGACTTGATATGTGAGTGTGAGCCTGAGTGCTTTTTGTCACGACAGAATCCTGATGCCATAAATTGGAAGACTTCCTTGATTTAGAGTGAATAGATTTTTGTCATTGTTTGAACGTCTCGAGAGTGGATTAGGATTCGCAGGGCAGAAAACAAAAATATAGAGACACAAAAATTGAATTCATTGAGTTCATCACATGAAATTTTGTGGAATGAGTTCAAAATTGTCCATCAAGAAAAAAACTTTCAAAAAAGATCTTTCGCAGAAATGGTTTTCATAAAAAAAGAAAAAAACAATAGTCTAAACAAAGTCTCAGATTTGGAGGATTTGAACCAATCTTATAATGCTATTCTGGAATTCCTTTTATAAAAAAATTTTATAAAAATAGAAAAAATTCCGATTATTTTTATATTTTTTCCCCTTACTTATATTTTGGTTTCCATTTCTTACTTAATTTATAAATGAATGTCATCTTATCTTATGTTGTTTCCTAAATTTTATTTATTTATAAACAAATTTGACTTCTTATTGACTCCGTAATTTTAAACTTCGACGATACGCTCCTGTAATATTATAATAATAAGTAAGTGACAATTTTAAAATTCAGTTAAGTCGGGAGCAGAGCCGTGTGCTCTGCTTCCTAACAAAAATTTTCATATTTGTTTAACCTTACAATGTTTGTAAAATTATTCTGGTTTATATGTTTATTCTTACAATTTTAAGGTATTTACTTTTTTATAATAATATTTTTATAATAATTTATCTGTTACAATCGATATAAAATAATCCATTATTACAGATTTAACAAATTTAATACTAATGTGGTAATAAGAACTTTTATTCCCTGATGAGGAGATACATTGTGTTCTCGAAACGTTGGAACTGTTTTTTAAAATCAAATGCCTTGGTCCGAAAGTGTCGTTTTTTAATTTCAAACACATTACATGTGTACTACACTTGAAAAATATATTATTATTTATTTTATTAAATTTAAATATAATATTAAATTTAAAATAATTTGTAAATAAATTTTTCAAGTTATTATTAATAGTTTATCATATCGGAATCGTGAGTCGAAAGAATTCGTTTTATTCATATGCGATTTATTCATATCATTTAAAGGAATGTGTATTAAAATCATTTGAAAAATCAGGCGACGTGATTTATATTTAATAAAATAAATACAAAATGAAATTCTATACGCCTGAAAACTCGAGACAAATAATTATACGCACAGGAACTATACACAGTTATATATATTTAATAATTTTAATATTTTTAACCAACTCACTAAAATTTATCCTATACCATAAAACTACTTTTGAAACAAGACATAATAATTTTAATTTTGGAAATTTGAATAAATTTTACACAATAAAACTCTGTAGGATAAAAGAGAAAACCCCACTGAACATAATTTTATTAATAATTTTTTAAGCACGATAAAATTGTACACTAAATTATAGAAATTAAATTTTGTACATTCAAATGAAAACAATCTAAATTGTGCATAAGACTAAAAATAATAAATTCTTTCGACTATGGCGATATAAAATTAAAATACAACTATACATATCTCAACACTTGAGAAACAAATGTTTCCGAAATATTTTCTTTTTCAATCACTTTGTACAGAGCGTTTTCATTCCCCTCATTTTTCATTTGATTTATTATTACATTAATCAACCTTTTATTAATTATGTTAAATAAATCTTCTTTGTCCTATTGTTCAATAGTTGTTTCAATATTTTCATAAACTGTTCCTTTTTTATATCCTTAATATTCAATTTAATACAACATTTTTCATCATTGTCTTTATGATTATCTTCATCATTTATCAGTAAATATTCTTTGTTTAATAATTCTTCAGTATCATTTCTATCAATTTTGTCTTCATCAATATCCTCATAATAACGTTTTTTATTATAAACATTTTTATGTGCTTCAGGCACGGAAACTCGTTTTTCCGTTACAGCTGAAAGTAACGGAATGTTGTGTATACCGTTACAGAGGAATACAATGTAAAATTTGGACTGAGCTTGCGCATATAGTCTTACAGCGGAACACAATCTTTTTCTTATTCTTCTTCTTCTCACTTCTTCTTCGTACAGCGTTAGCACCTTACTGGCAAACTGCGCATGCGTCTATTGAAATCAAGATCGATAAAATCAAAATGGCCGGGACCAGTCGTGACATATCAAGTATAATGACTAGCGCCGCAACAACTACAATACTAGATTAGATTCGTGTGTACGCATAAAACACCGTATCCGCATCAAAGTCACATAAAATAAAATACGTGCCAATGCACACAATTCGGGAAATTGCGAGACTCGCGACAATGCTCGCAGGACTGATCGCGCCTCGGCTTTGTCTCGGCTTCATCTCGGCTTTGCCTCAGCTACGTCTCGTCTACGCCTCGACTATGCCTCACCTACGTCTTAACTACGCCTTGGCTTCGATCTCCTGCGAGCATTGTCGCTTGTCACGCAATAACCCTCATTGTGCGCCTAGGCACGTAATATACTATTGTTTGTGGAACCTGATAAATTAAATCATTAAAAATTTGTTGCGAAAAATTAGAATTCTTCTCTGTCTTCTAACTTCGATTTTTTGTTATTTTGATTTATTTTTTCTTTATGTATTGTTGAATATTTTCATATACGCTTTATTATTGTTATTGGAGACAATTGCGTTTCCTAGGTAGACTCCTTCGCAAAGATATAACTGTGAAATAAATCTCTGTTTTTGTTCACAGTTCTTTATTCTTACATAAAAATCTCAAACAGTTCTTGCTGGTACCAATATAGTTTCCTGTGTTTCAAAAGGGTAAATTTCGTTATCTTTTTCAAGCTGTTTTTCTGCATACTAGATTTTAGCATTATTTTTTCTAAAAAACTCTGTACCTAGTATACCATCATGTTCTAAAGGTACTTCGTTAGGGATTATGTTGAGAGTGGTCAGGTAGCCGAAAATATAGATTGCTATCTGTCCAAGTGTAAATACAGGTTGTCCATTTATGCCTGTTAGCTTGAGGCATTCAGATTTATTTACCTTTATATTTGCCTTGACTGCTTGTTTTTTAATTAAATTTGATCCGGCTCCTGTGTCTATCATCATGTGTATAGGACTTTTCAAACCTTCAGTCGAAGGAGTGCAAGGCTGCCCCTAGGTGCCTGACTTGTGCTGATAGGGGCGAAAAAGATGTCTCCCATGCCTCAGGGAGCGGTTCTTGCCCAATATTTAGGGCAGAGCTCCGGAGGTTGAGGGGCGGAAAGTGAAATTTCTACAGCTCCACCTCGGGAGAGGGAAGGAAGTCCAGGACCTTCTGATGCAGACTGCCAGGGAGAGGGGGGCCGATGTGTTGCTCATTAGTAAGCAACACAAATGGTCCGAAAACTCTGCTTGGTGCAGTTTTCGCAGAACGTGGACGTAAACAGTCCCCACCATGTACCCTACCAGCTCATGGCTTCTTCTTCGCTTCACTGCCATAGGTTGGTTGAATAAGGAAGACACAATGAGCTCGAAGCATCTATGGTGGGGGCCGTTTACGACCACGTTCTGCGAACACTGGCTTGGTGCATTGAGTTCAGCATCCAGGAACGGCGTCACCCAGTGAATGTGGGAAGGGGCGGCAAGGTGAGGAGCCCCTCCTGGAACACAAAACGAGTCAGCAAAGACAAGCTTCGCGAACATCTCGAAGAAACCAGGCTCATAGATGAGCTTGGTTGGGCAGGGTCTGCTGGGTCGCTGGAGGACACTGTTCGGGTGGCAAGGCGGAAGGTCGTTGCAGCATGTGACTCGGCTCATGTCCAACATTACCTAGGGAAGCTAAGAGAAGGCTCGTGGCGAGCGTAGTAAATTCGAAGCTGCTTTATGCAGCTCCGGTCTGGACAAGTGCCCTTAACAACCACGCTATCCAGAAAAAGCTGTTCTGGGCACAGCGGTGTGTGGTTCTGAGAATTGTCTCAGCATACCGGACTGTGTCGACGAGCGCTGTCCTGGTTCTGGCGAGCGTCCGCGGAGGAAAGAAAGGAGACCTTTCTGCTCCGTAAGGAGCTCACCTGCCTAACTAACGTGCAGGTAATCGCTCTCCCGAAGGAGGCCATCCACAAGGATGGAAGACGCAGACTCGTCGAGAAATGGCAGACGAGATGTCATGGTGACCAATCCGGGAGATAGACACACCGTCTAATCCCGGAGCTCGCCAACTGGCTGGATAGAAAGCACGGTCAAATCGGCGTTTACCTGGCGCAAGCGCTTTCAAGCCGTGGTTGCTTTAATGCATATCTGAAGCGCTTCAAGAAAAGAGACGATGAGTCGTGTCGCTACTGCGGATCCCTTATGGAAAATGCAGAGCACACGCTCTTTGTCTGTGCTAGGTAGGGCGCGGAAAGGGAGGCTGTCAGTCTGGCAGTGCGCGCACAAATAATCTTCCAACATAGCACGATAGCGCTCTCCATTGACGGTAACATGACGGTCGTTTTCATCCACGAAAAAATACGGCCCAATCACACCTCCGGCATGAAAACCGCACCAAACAGTCACTTTTTGCGGATGCAACGTTGTCTCAAGAAGCACATTTGGGTTTGTTGCTGACCAATAACGCATATTTTGCTTATTAACAAAGCCATTGAGCCAGAAATGAGTTTCATCGCTGAAGATGATTTTTCGCTGAAATTCTTCATTTTCTTCAAGCTTTGCCAGAGCCCAATTGGAGAAGTTTCGGCGTTTCGAATGATCAAGTGGCTTTAGTTCTTGAGTCAATTTAATCTTGAAAGCATGTAGGCCAAGATCTTTTCGCATAATACGCCACAGTGTCGTTTGAGCGATGCCCAATTCTTGAGAACGACGTGGAATCGACTGATTTGGCTCATTTGGAATCGATGCACTTGGGGCTGCGATTATTTCTTCGCTTCGAGCAATACGACGTCTTTTTGGCACCGGAACGTCCAATAGTGTAAATTTGGTCTCGAATCTATCCACTATAGCACGCACAGCCTGTCGGGTGGGACAGTTGCGACAACCGACTCAGACTTTCGTTAGTAATTTTTAATAATTTCCAAACGTTACTGGTTCGTGAACTTTACCATGATGAAAATGTTGACTTTAACTAACGTTTTGACATTTACAGTTCATTAAAAAAGTTTAAGGGTGCGTTCATATAAAAATACGAAATTTTTATGTCCCTATTGGAAAACCCTTTATATTCTACCTAAATCTCCTTGCAATTGGTACACAGTTTTCGATGGGGCGAAAATTGTTTTTAGTTTTAAAATGAAATCCTCTAAATTATTATAATAATTCCCGATCATACATCTTTTTTTTACAAACTTACATATCCTGTAAGTTTGCTTCTTAATAATGTTACCAAATTTCCTTCTGCATTTGGGACCATTTCTTCTACTTCCCTTCCAGCTTCAATAAAAATAGTTAGCGGTACTTTACTTGATCCGTCGAAATAGGGTACTATCTCTAAAGCATCTCGTAGAGATACTTGCTGAATTGACCACGTTTGGCGTCTCTGGGAGATATCCCAAAAAACCAGGCTAAGAGTGAAAAGAGGGCAGCACCCTCCCCCCCTCAGGAAAAAACTCCTAAGATGGGGAAAGGCGGCCCGTCACCCTCGTATGCTCAGGTGGCCAAGAGCCAGGCCCCGACTGAAGAAGGGGACTGGCACGTGGTCACGAGGAAGAGCAAAAAGAAAAAAAAGAAAAAAAGGAGAAGACGGCTAAGGAACCTGTGGAAAAAGTACAGGGAACAGGAACTCTGTTGAACCAAATCTAGAAAAAGCCATCAATATCCCCACTAGGCATTAGAAAAAACTTGAACAAATGAATAAGCAAAAACCAGCAAAGGATTCTTCAGAAATTCAAGAAACTTTACAAGGAGAGAAGTCCAAAAGAAGAACTTTACAAGGAATAATATAGTAATAGTCGAAACTAAAGAAATGATCCAGTTTCGAATTCCTGAATTTTGAGTTCAGATTCGTGATATGCAACGTAAATAACCCATGATTACCAAGATTCATCCAAATAAATCCGCTTTTTGCACTTTTGATCGTCATATTAGATCCGCCATTTTGGACTTTAGAATTTTAACTTCAAATTCGTAATCAGAAACCTAAATAACCCATTAGAACCAAGATTTATCGAAATCAAGCCGCTGTTTGCATTTTCGTCCATCATATTAGTGATGCAATATCGAAAGGAAAATATCGATATTTGCAATATCGATATATCAGGAAAGTAAATATCGATATCACTGATATATCGGCGAAAGTTTCCGATATATCGATATAATATCGATATTAAAGTTTTTTTTAAATTTTAAATAATAATTCAAGTACTTCATTCAATGCAAAAGTAAAACAAATAATTTTATTAAATTTAATGTAGATAAAACGACTGCTGTAACAGTGTTCTTATATCGTGGATCAAATTTACCCCCTCCGCTTTACAATTTTATCGAGAAAAATAATAATTTTAGTAAGTATATTGTTACTACATATATAAAACCCAATACTCACTACACAAATACATTTGTCAATTGTGTACTGTCAACGACGCTGCTTTGAAATTGATTCCCTTCTTCAATATCCACGTCATTGAAAATCTTCAAATACTTGGCTTTTTGATCTTTCCTTTGGTACGTTCTGCGAAATTTTCTTTGCCTGTAAGAAAACAAAAAAAATTATCATTACTTTTACTAATAATTTATTTACTAGACCATTGTTATTAATATTGTTGATAAATTGAAATATCATGTTAAAGAATTGAAGAAAAGTAGACAACAAATTAAATGAAAGGAAAAAATTGCTTCAATCCCAGAAGCTTTAACCGAAGATAAAACTCAAACTCTGGATTTTACAAAATTAATTTTACCAAAGGCTTCTGTCGACTTCGTTTAAGAAAATTTGCATGTGAAGCTTTTGTCCTTTCAAACGATTTATTTTTTCTGTCATAATGTTTCCGGCCTTAGAAAACAGCCTTTTACAAGGACCGAAGTTGCTACTACGCTCAAATATTTTAAAGCGATCTTGGACAGATGTGGAAAACCTTTCGCCATGTCTGTCCAATATTTTATAGGATTGGCCTCTAAATCCGTAAGGAGGGCATTTCAAATAAAGGCTTAATTCTTCAGGCAAAGCGGGAACAACAGAACGAGCAGATGCTTGATTTTTGTTAGCTAAAGCCATTTCCTTAAGATTTCTGTGTCTGTTCCAAAGTGAGAACTGCTCATTTTCTGTAAAAAAATTACTATTTTTTAAACAACTCCATAGACGTATGTGCTTAACGAAAGTAAGAGAAATAAAACTCTAAACTCATTCTCATTCCAAAAACAAATTATTTTAAACTAAGTAAAAGTAGAATTAAGAAAATATTAACCTTATAATGAATTTATTTAACTTACCCTTTCTTTGTATATCGTAAGAAAATATCGATTATCGTTATATAAAATATCGCGCCTGCGCAAGTGTTATAATGTAATTAGAGGTTATAATAAAAAGCTGGTTTTATTTTATTTGTATAGTTTTGTCGATAAAAAAGTTTTAATTTACAAAAAAATTTAACCCACCATTATTTACATGTTATTAAACTTGGAGAGGGACTCTAACCTCAAAATTCAATTTGTTTTTTTTACTCAACAAATATTAGAATAGGAAAGTTTTTGGCTTTTTGGCGGTGTCTCTTTTCTAAATAAAAGTGGGACTGCAGGTAAAAAAAACTTCTAAATTGAATGCTTTTTACATAAAATTATGTTTTTGAAAGTCAGGGTTAATACAGTTTTGCACAAAAAGTATTCAATTCACAAATTCTTTTTACCCGCACTACCATTTTGATTTAGAAAAGGAACACCACCATGAAGTCAAAAACATTCTAATTCTAATTTTTGTTAAGTCGAAAGAAGAAATTGAATTTTGAAGTTAGAATAACGCTTGAACAGCCTTAAGGATGCTCCTATTGCTTGTCTTACGTCAGAAACGTAACATTTCTCTTCTTAAAAGATTCCTCGTTTTATGTTAGGATCGAAAAGGATCCTCTCTAAGGGATGAGGAGAAGTCAGTGATTGAGAATGGTTATTGATATAAAGTATGTTTATTGACAATCAAATTGAGAAACGAATAAGCATCATGGAATTGGAAATCGAATTGAAATTTAGATGTACCTTTGGAATTACTCCGAGTGAAATTTGTCTGATGAATTATTGAGTCCAGTGGAGCGAAGGTGGTCAGTTGAGTCCTCGTTGAGATCGTTGAGATAGTACTTGTTTGATGGGAAATTCGTTGTTGAGACGGTTGGTCTAGTCGATTCTTGATCCAAGTTTAGAGAGGATTTTGGACGGTGATTCCCCTTCACTTTCTAATGTCGTTGAACTCAGCGTCGAGTAGGAATTCGTCTGAGTAGCGGTAAAATCTGATGAGGCTGGACTGAACTCATAACGTAGAGATAATGAAACTGGACTAGACTGAACTGAACTAGCCCTGTAGAGATGATGGTACTGGACTAGACTGAACTGAACTCGCCGTGTAAAGATGATGGTACTGGACTAGACTCGCGTTGGTTACATTGTGAAAATCTGATGTTGACTGAACTGATCTCTATTAGAACTTTCGCTTTTTATAGAACTTTTGCAAGGTTGCCCATGGTGGGAGCAAAACAAGGTGTACCACCTTTGGTATTAAGATCGGATGAGATGCCCTCTCTGATGACTCGTGCTCCAATGAAATTCATTACCTGGCACTAATGTCGCAATCTATTTTATCTGTTATTCGATTCTAACGAAAAGGTCAACTACTGTGGAAGTAAAAACAAGGTGTATCATCTTTTCCCTATTTGGTATTTTAAGATCGGATGAGTTGCCTTCTCTGATCACTAATGATTCCATGGAATTTATTACCTGGCATTAGTGTCATAGTCAAATATATCAAGTCTATTTTATCTGTTATTCGATTCTAACGAAAAGGTCAACTACTGTGGAAGTAAAAACAAGGTGTACGATCTTTTCCATATTTTGGTGTTTAAAGTCGAATGAGTTGCCTTTACCGATGAGTCACGTTCCGATGAAATTTATTACTTGGCGTTAATGTCACAGCCAAATATATCTATTTAGATTTGCCTTTCGATTTTAACGATCTTCCTATTTCTTGTTAGATCTTGCTGTTGAGTCAATATAATCAAGGACGTGGTAATGTTGCCTTGATCTCTTCATTGGTTCCTTAATTTGTTTATTACTCTAGGTTGTAGAGTCGCGGGACGTAACACTTCAAACAATTTTAATACACATTCCTTTAAATTATATGAATAAATCGCATATGAAAAAAACGAATTCTTTCGACTCACGATTCCGATATGATAAACTATTAATAAAAACTTGAAAAATGTATTCACAAATTATTTTAAATTTAATATTATATTTAAATTTAATAAAATGAATAATTATATATTTTAAAAAAATTAGTTAAAATTATGTAACATTAATGTGTCAAACTGAAATAATTAATATTTTTTTATTCTTTAAATATGACGATGTAAAATTAAAATACAACTATGCAATGTATATTGTGTAATTTCTGATTAAAAATTGGAAACTAAATACTGCGCCGGTCGAAAGTTACATATCCGTCATTCGACCGAACGTGCTTCGGATGTCGATTATTCTACATTCGACGAACGCACTTCGGATGTCGAATATTCGACATTCGACGGACGGCCGATCGAATCGAAAAAATCCGATCCGAAGAAGGGTGCTTCAAATGTCGAATGTTCGACATCCGAAGAAGAGAGCTTCGGATGTCGAATATTCGACATTCGACTATGAGGCCGATCGAATCGAAAAAATCCGATCCGAAGAAGGGTGTTTCGGATGTCGAATATTCGACATTCGACGGAGGCTAATATCGGATCGAATCTTTTTGCACACCTCTAATGAGCACTTGAATTTCGCCTTACCCAATTGATCGTAATCTAATGGTGACCGTTCAACGACTCTAAAAAGGACTGATTAGTCTCTTGTGCTGCTTTTTCTCGTTTTTACTCGAATTAAAACTTAGTCAACAATAAAGAATTAAAGAAGTACGAGATTAGACAGGCATGACTCAAGCACAAAATCCTATGTAATCTCTGCACTTTCAGAAATTCAGATAATAAAATTTCAAATAAAATAAGTCTTTTGATCACTTAGGTTACCCTCAAGATCAGATCCCTTTGTGATTTGATAAAATTATTTTATTTTAACACAGTTTGTACAAAATAACAAGAAGTAAGAGAATTAAACAGTTTTTCAAATAAAATAATTATTTAATCACTTAGGTTAGCCTCAAGGTCAGATCCCTTTGTGATTTGATAAAATTATTTTATTTTAACAAGATATGTGTATAAAATTTCAAATAAAATAAAATGATTATTTAATCACTCAAGTTAGCCTCAAGGTCAAATCTTTCGTGATTTTATCAAATTTATTTTATTTTAACCAATATGTGTGTAAACAGATAAATTATAACTGTACTTTATCAAGTTTTGATTCCTAGTAATTATGAAATTTCGATATCCCATTCACTGACTTCAAGTGTTTCCCGGCCGATGCACAAAAAAAGAGATTGGGTATGTTACGTCAGAAACGTAACATTTCTCGTCTTAAAAGATTCCTCGTTTTATGTTAGGATCGAAAAGGATCCTCTCTAAGGGATGAGGAGAAGTCAGTGATTGAGAATGGTTATTGATATAAAGTATGTTTATTGACAATCAAATTGAGAAACGAATAAGCATCATGGAATTGGAAATCGAATTGAAATTTAGATATTCCTTTGTAATTACTACGAGTGAAATTTGTCTGATGAATTATTGAGTCCAGTGGAGCGAAGGTGGTCAGTTGAGTCCTCGTTGAGATCGTTGAGATAGTACTTGTTTGATGGGAAATTCGTTGTTGAGACGGTTGGTCTAGTCGATTCTTGATCCAAGTTTAGAGAGGATTTTGGACGGTGATTCCCCTTCACTTTCTAATGTCGTTGAACTCAGCGTCGAGTAGGAATTCGTCTGAGTAGCGGTAAAATCTGATGAGGCTGGACTGAACTCGTAACGTAGAGATAATGAAACTCGACTAGACTGAACTGAACTAGCCGTGTAGAGATGATGGTACTAGACTAGACTGAACTGAACTCGCCGTGTAGAGACTAGACTCGCGTTGGTTACATTGTGAAAATCTGATGTTGACTGAACTGATCTCGATTAGAACTTTCGCTTTTTATAGAACTTTTGCAAGGTTGCCCATGGTGGGAGCAAAACAAGGTGTACCACCTTTGGTATTAAGATCGGATGAGTTGCCCTCTCTGATGACTCGTGCTCCAATGAAATTCATTACCTGGCACTAATGTCGCAATCTATTTTATCTGTTATTCGATTCTAACGAAAAGGTCAACTACTGTGGAAGTAAAAACAAGGTGTATCATCTTTTCCATATTTGGTATTTTAAGATCGGATGAGTTGCCTTCTCTGATCATTTATGCTTCGATGAAATTTATTACCTGGCATTAGTGTCATAGTCAAATATATCAAGTCTATTTTATCTGTTATTCGATTCTAACGAAAAGGTCAACTACTGTGGAAGTAAAAACAAGGTGTACGATCTTTTCCATATTTTGGTGTTTAAAGTCGAATGAGTTGCCTTTACCGATGAGTCACGTTCCGATGAAATTTATTACTTGTCGTTAATGTCACAGCCAAATATATCTATTTAGATTTGCCTTTCGATTTCAACGATCTTCCTATTTCTTGTTAGATCTTGCTGTTGAGTCAATATAATCAAGGACGTGGTAATGTTGCCTTGATCTCTTCATTGATTCCTTAATTTGTTTATTACTCTAGGTGGGACGTGACACTTGCGTAACATTCATGTTTCTTTACAATTATTTAAAAGCACAGTTTTGTGTAATTGTTAATTAAAACTTAAATATTAAAAAACCATTGATCTTTCTGCCTCCGAAAAAACCGTTGGTACTCTTCCACAGTGTATGTGACTTTTTTTGGAGGCTCTTCGGATTGGACCAATTGTGGCCTTTCTAAGAAATCTGCTGAAATTTCTTGTTATGGTTATATAATAATTTAAAATTGGGTTTTTTAGAGTAAAGCTTTTTTCATTGACATAATTTAGAGTTGATACAATAATATAAAATATTCTTTGACTCGAGACGAATCGATTGACCTATAATATTGATATAATTTTCGGAAAAATAAGAAAATTGTGGATATTTATAATATTTAATGAGACGGCCCAGCCTCAAATATGCGCCTTTTTGCGACGAAACGGGGGTAAAATCCGCGAAACTAAGGCGACTTTAGGAACAAGTAAGTTCCCATGAGACCCGCACAAAAGAATTGCGAGGTATGATCAAGTATTCGAGCAGCAATTAATGATTTACTTCCAAACCGGAAGTGAGTGTGGCGAGAACGAGGCAGTCTACTTTTCACGGATATTTTCGTTCGTATCCTCAGCGAGCGCCACACTAACCTGTGCATACTCTCACTCGACCGCTCACACAGATCAAGCAGCTTGCGGTATGGTTCGCTGGATGAGTGGGCGTCCCACACTGTTATTTCATACTTTTTTTTTATCACAAGATTATTTATTCATTTGCATGAATAGGAATTTTAATTTATGATTAAATGAAATAACTAAAAAAAATAAAGGAACAAACAAACAGATAGATAAATGGATCTTATAAAAGATAATTTCGTCATGTTAGTGGAAGCAAATAATAAATAAAAATGAATGAGCATACGAATATGATTACCATAAATAAACACAATAATTATTATATGGTGAATACTGTAAATTTGAAATATTATAAGTGAATACTGTTTTTGATATAACTTACAAATAATAATAAATCAATATGGATTATTTGAGATGGTAAAGGCTCGCTCCAGACCATTAGCCATTTTTATAGGGTTTCATTTTAATGGTTTTGGTATATTTGAATTTTGAAACTTGTCATTATCTTTAAACAACACATCCAATCTTTCTTTTCAGAATTTTATCTATTTTTTAAATCCTTACACAAAGTCCACACCTTCCGATTCTGCTGTCCAATGGGAGCCCGCGCCTACGCAGGTAGCACGCGCCAGCGGGAAGTGAAATTGGGGAAAGGCTTTCTCGTAATCGTCGCGTGGTGTGCTTTCTCTTTTGAGTGCACATCAATTTTTAAACACTCCCACGGGACAAAATATGCGACTTTTTAAAATTTGAAAGACATCGTTATAATCTCGAGAATATTATCTTTCTTGTGATACCGATTTCCAACCTCAAAACGGTCGCGAAAAGGGGGAAAAGACCGTGTAAGAAATTCTTAATTTATTGATTTAATTGGACTTGATCGCGGTCGTTAATTCAGGCGCGCGCATGTTAATTAAGGGGGGAATTGATTAAGAGGTGGAAATCCGAGGCGACGTGCTTGACAGTGTGCTCAGATTGCAAACTGGGGTACCTACAGACACGATTGCACGCCATATCCGTGTGAAGCGAGTAGGGCGAGACGACGAGGCGAGGAGAATGAGGAGAAGTAGTAGCAGTCGTTCTCGCGTGCGAGAGCGACAAGGAAAGAACAAAAGCAGCGCACCGTGTCATCTCCCCCTACTCGCTTCACACGGATACGGCGTGCAATCGTGTTTGTAGGTACCCCGGTTTGCAATCTGAGCACACTGGTGCTTGATTGCCGATCCTCAAAATTCAGTCCGGTTCCGCACCTCAAAAAGGTGAGGACTCGTCGCCTTTCGCGGCGATTTTTGACATCCATCAAATCAAAGCTCATAGTTAGGTGTGGTGCATTGTAGCATCACCGCACCTGACTATTAGAAAATTTGGTTGCTTATGTTTCCCCCCCCCCCGGGCAGATAGTGATTGGCAGGTTTTAGTTTTTTATTTATATATATTTTGGGCGCGTTTAGACGTAAATTTTATTACAGGAATATTTTTTTTTGTGTTTTGATATCGGCATACGAGAGAGGAATCGCTTTTAATCGATCTAAATGGATTTGTTCTCCAGATCTCGAGTAACAAGTACCCGTTAACTCGCTTTAGAGCGAGAAATTGGGAAAGTTACTCTCCTTTTCTTTTTGGACAATTTTTATAACTTTTAATTGCCTATCAGGAGCCGTAGCCCCTCAGAGCGCTTTATCTGCTAGGCGATATATTTAATTTTTGTTTTTTTATATATATATATAAATTTAATTGCCTATCAGGTGCCGTAGCCCCTCAGGGCGCTTTATCTGCTAGGCGTTATATTTTATTTTTGTTTTATATATATATATATATATATATATATATGAATTTAATTGTCTTCCAGGTGCCGTAGCCCCTCAGGGCGCTTCACCGGTGAGACGAAGTCTGCTCTCTCTCTCTCTTTATTTTTTTTTTGCAAACTCAATTGTGGATCTGATGCCGTAGCCCCTTAGGGCGCTTTACCAGTGAAGCGTTTTTCCTTGCCCTCGGAGAACCGGGAAAACAAATCCACGGGTGTCGCATTATTGTGTGGGGAGGTTTTCTTCTGGAAAATTAAGGATTTGAACGTACTTTCAGGGCAGATGATGAAAGTTTCTGTGAGTGTAAGCCTAGATGCTTTTAGTCACCACAAAACCTCTGATGCTATAAATCTGGAAGAGTTCCTTAATTAGAGTAAGCAAAAAGACTCAATAAATTCTTGCCAGGGTTTGGACGTTTCGAGGGTGGAATACTTAATCGTAATGAACATACGAAATTGATGTTGAAAAGAGCCTGACAGTCAACCAAGTATTATTTTCAGGAGTAGGGAATTCCCAAAATTAAAACGTGTTTTGAAAGCGCTACTGTGCGAAATAACGCAGCGGATATTGATCAAATTTTTGATTATGAATTCTAGATACGAAGTCGTATCTTTCAACCTTTCGACGATTCCTCCGTCTTACTTTTGCTCATTCCGAAAAACTAAAAATCGTGAGTTTCTTTGCCGTTCTTACTTTTTAAATAAAGAATAAAAATTCGCGAAATTTTCACCCTTCGTGTGACCCACTCATGTATTTCCAAAATAATTTTGTCTCAAAACAGGGCAAAATTGTTGGTTAAAAATTCAGTAAATTAAGGTAATTAAAAATTGCCGATTTGAAATATAATCTCGAACACAGAGAGCAAAACTTTTGACCATATCGGGCAAAAATAACTTGATAAATGTTTAAAAATTGATAAATTAAAGATCGTAAAGGTCGAAATGTTTCATTAAAAATTTGATTTTTTACAGTAAAAGTTTTTTCCTTAATGCAATTCAAACTTGTTTCGACATCGATGAGGCAATATCGATGTTAAAAACATCGATAATCGAAAGCAAAACATCAATGTTTTCGATGTTTTGACATCGATGTCCCATCACGACTCCTAGACGAGGCAGTTCGGCTGGAGCGACGACCCGGGACACACCGGAGCGGCGCTCTATACGGACGGGTCGGAGATGCCTCTCCTGATGGATTCCCCCATAGGAAGGTATCTCCGACCCCGACCTTGACACACCTGGTGAAGCCAGACCGAGCGTCGTTCGATGGGTTCCCCCATGGTCGACTTTCGGTGCAAGCTGACACCCAGCATCAGGTTCCCCTGACTGGGTGTTGCTCCAGGCGGAGCCAGGTCCTGCTTAGGCTGCATCAGGACAAACACAGGCGAATACTGCCACCGTACCTAACCGTTTCCAATCATACCAGCCGCATATAAAAAACCGGCGAGCCAACTCGTCCCCTGACCAATGGCTGAAGTCATTGACCATGGAGCGAGGGGATGGTGCGTAAAGTCAGGCACGCCTGATTCACGCCTCACCCGGTTCTCACCGGGGCGACGTAAAACTAACCTTCTCACCGGACGAATATACCAACCGAGCGACCGACACACCAGTAGTACCCTAGACCCTCTGGATCCTGCCATGGCCGAGGCCCCGCCCAGGAACGGATCCTGTCAAATACCGGTGACCGGGCCCGACCTGGGGAATTACCGACCGACCCACCAGTACCCTCGGCCCTCTGGATACCGTTATGGCCGAGGCACCGAGGGTGGGGCGCCAACGCTCAGATATCGCCGAGGGCGCCCCTCCCTAAACGACCGAGACTTAACTGTGACTGACTAAACGAGCGACCGGATGAGAGATTTGGGTGAACGCGCCCCCGAGGGCAATCGGGCTACGGCAAACATACTGTAAACCTCCGATCTTTTAACCCCTTCGATTTTGTGCGTTTTATTTCCAGAAAATTGTCAATGTCGACGAGTAAATCGGTCCAAAAAACCCGAAACGCTAGGCTTGTGCTCGCGCACCCGCGCACCCACTTCAGACACACACACAGTAAATTCGCACATTGACACCGGCACACCATTTGTTATTTTATATTCACACTCACAGATACACACCGTCTTATTTATTTATTTTATTTGTATTTTTAAATTTAAGTTTTCTGAATAAATGTTATATATTTTAATATTAGAAGTCCGTTTTCGTTTAATTCCATTCCCTGCTCCCCCACTACTACCGAACCCTGGCTGACTCCAAGAAAACTTCGAGTATTAAGAGTATCTGTCCAAATATCCGAGGATAAAGTCATATTTTCAACTTTCTTTAAAACTTCTCTGTATTTAGATGATACCTTTTTATATTTCGTATTCAGACGATTCGTCATGGTTGTTCTACATGGAACTTCATAATGCGGAACAGCATAGGCCATCATCTCTTTAAATCCTTCTTTTTCGACAATGTTAAATCTTTACAAATCATGTACAACCATTTATCCGTCAATTTTTCATACTTATCGACCCCGTGTTTATAATCAGAAACATTTCCAAACCATTGTTTAATATTTTCGTGCTTTTCTTGCTTACTTTTTATATTATCGGAGGTGGAGGAATCTACTTGGCATAAAATGGACGGTTTTTCTTCAGGTGGAGCGAACTCAGCACTTTGAAAGGAAGATTTTCTCTCTGGGCTTTCTGTAAACTTCTCTCTAGCGTTATCTACAGATTTTTTCTTCTTTAAAGTATTTTTATCGGACAGGAGAGACGCATGAGACACTGTTAAATGGCTTCTTAAATTTGATGTGTTTCCTGAGTTCTGTATTTTTTTATCGCAAAGATGACAAACAACCTGTGACTTATCAATCTGAGCGAAGTGCTTCCAATATGGACTCTTCTTACCCATGATTAAGATTGATGACCTGCGTAAAGAAATTTTCGTTAGAAGTTGTATTTTTGACGTTAAGAAATGATATCGTATTCTAAAAATTAAAATTAAAAAGCATATTTAAGGCCATGTCCTAATTACCTGATCCCTACCCTAATTTCAAGCAACTTATTGAAAAACTAATAAACTAAATTTATTTTTCGTAATTAACAAACGTGCAGAAGGTGGCAAGAACGCATTTATTTCATACCAAAAGTTAATATTATTTATTAGTTTTTAATTTTAATAATTTTTATAATTATCGAAATTTCTATGCAGGTAAATTTTTTAATTATTTGAACAAGAAAAAATCTGCCTCAGCAGATCTCGTTTTTCAAATAATAAAAATTAAAATATAATAAAATAACTATTATTTAACCCAATAATTTATATAAAAGAAATCCCATTAAAAAAGTAGGACAAATCCAACACTGTATTTTGTAAATATTTTACATTAAATGTGGGTAATAATTTAATCTCCATTGGTAAAATGTCACAATTTTTACATTCTCATGTACTCATGGTTTTATGTGAAAAATGACTTTCAAAAATTTCATCAAATCTTTACGTTTTGAGACCCCCTGAGTCCGAAAAAAGGGTTTTTACGAAAGTGTCTGCCTGTCTGTCTGTCTGTCTGTAGGTCGTGTGCGGCATAACTCTCGATAGAATTATCAGATTGAATTGAGCTTTGGTACACTTTATCGGAGCCGAAAATGTAAGGACAAGTTCGTTAACCAGCCACATCCAATCAAAATTGAGGGATTGAGCACTACTTTTGTGTTTTTGAAAATAATTTTTTGAAAGAATCAAAAATTTCAATACTGGTTTTTGACAGTGCTCATAAATCTCTACAAATTATCCTAATAACATTTTTTGATTAAATCAAAATTAGAAATGTTACAGCATATTCAAATTCGAAAAAAGTCAATATCAAAATTCCATTTTCCAGTTAAATTATACGAGATACGAAGAAACGTTATAATACAATATTATTTGCTACATAAAGACCTAAAAATTTGAATTGTAATATTTTTTAATAAGATGCATATTTTTCTTTTTAATTAAAAAAAAACTATTTAAAATCCAAAATTCAATTTTTTAACAATAATATGTAAAATACGAAAAAAACGTAAGAATACAAAGTTGTTCGTTTCAAAAAGATCTACAAATTTTGTCTGACGCAGTTTCTGTTAAAACATATATTTTTCGTTTCAATTCCAAAAAGTACGATTAAAATTCAAAAATTCCATTTTTTAGACAAAATATGTGAGATACAAAAAAAAACGTTTATATGAAAAATTTTTTGCCTAAATGAGGTTTACAAATTCTCATTAAGACATTTCGGGACAGGATGTATATTTTATGTTTTGATTTTTAATATTAAAAAAATTCGATTTTTTTCACCAAAATATGTGAGATACGAAATAAGCATTGTTCTGCAAAATCGTTTCCTTAAATAAAGGCTACGATTGTTTTTTCTTTTTGAGAGATTTGGAAGAAAAAAATTATTTTAATCATGTAATTTATTAAAAAGTTATTGAAATGTATACAAAAAATCGATTATTGTATACAATAAATTGGTAATACACGTATTACATTATCATTTTAAGATGCTGATTATTATTTAATATTTAACAAGATGTTAATAACAATTCTTACTTTTGCTTACAATCCAGAGAACAATCGCGAGCAAGCAACCGGCTCGGGCGATCGCGTGACGTGTGTTTTGTCAAATTTTCTCTGCCGACGAAGGGGCTGATTGTCAATTTAAAAAATTAGTCAGATTAAAAACCAAACAGTCAATGGTAATTACTAACACACCTGAAACGGTATTCGATAAAATATTACTTGACGACCTCTATCCAAAACTAAAAATCGATATGAGTACATTCTCACTATACAGGACCAACTCTCTAAATTCTGCCTAACTGTCCCTTTAAAAGATACCCTAGCCATTACAATAGCGGATGCTTTAGGAAAAAAATTTATTTTTATATTCGGAGCTCCTAAAGTAGTACTCACAGATCAGGGCAAAAACTTTCTAAATTAACTCATGACGCAGGTTGCAAAATGGTTTAAAATTTAAAAAGTGCGAACAACAGCGTTCCACCCCCAATCTAACGGATCACTAGAAAGGTCACATCATGCCCTAGGTGGATTTTTCAAGCAGTATACAACTGTAGGCCAAGAATGGGATGAATGGTTTAACGTGTGACGATATAGGTTTCGTTTTTATTGATTTACCAGCGCTAGAAGTTACATCAGTCTCTTACCTTACCGACGAGCGCGAATCATTTGAACACAAATCCTTTTTATATATATCGAAAATTCAAAAGGAAATAGTTTTAGGATCGTTTTTATTGAATAGAAATTCTTTCATATTAGCAAGTTGGCTTTTCCCACGGAATAAATAGATAGAAATATTATTAAACCGTACAAAATAGCGTGCAAAATCTTTGTATGCGACGAGTCACGTATCCAGTGTATTAAAATACACATCTGTAAAATGTAAACTGGAGAGGCTCGAAACAGACCACAAAATCCCTCACATTAAAACTGTCAAACTTTCTCAAGTAATAAAGTAACCCGGGAAGCTTTTTGTAAATTCGAATTCCTTTCTAGTTCGATTCAAATTTCAACCCTTGATTTTGTATAGATTTTCTAAGAAAAAATATATAAAAACTCTGTCCTGACGTTTACGACCAATACATAAATTTCTACCACATGTGTTTCGGCTTAACTCACCGAAGGGCCTCGGTCTCACCACTCGGACTCATGGGTTGAACATAAATTAAAAAGGAAGAAAAAGGGTGTCCTCTTTCGAGCGCCTCAAGTACTTACAGGCATCGACGAAATCGGGAAGAATTGTCGTCGAAGTGGCCTTTCCCTCCCTACGAAATATTCTTTGTGAAGGGCGTGACTTGTAACATGAGGATCTCCTGCGCTAGGATAATTTAGGATTTTTAGAAATTAAAAGTTAGAAACTCCTATTGGATAAGCGGGGGGGTGTTTTCGCCGCCCTCAACTCGAGCTGACCGAGCGATTGGGAACAACAGGAGGGGAAGAACGAAAAAGCGTCAGTTGATGTTCGACTTTGCTGCTAACTAATTAAAAGAGGACTTTAAAATAATAAACTCTCGTGTCTTGATTGTACTTGGCGATACGCGCGAAAAGGAATATAAAATTGTAGTGCGTGGCTCTTCATATTGAAAATAAAATATATAATTTCCTAACCAGTTCTACGCGTTATGTGTGACTTATTTGCATCTCCCAATTACAGGAGGTCGTTTGAACGGCCGCCGTAGCAGTCCCATAATACAAATTTTCCCCCTCACGTTCGATATATGTATGTGTCGAAGAGCAGACGTAACAATGGTTAGAGATCGCGACCTTAAGCTACGTATAACACATGTGTTCTAAAAAGCACTAAACATACGCCTTACGAGGTAATATTCGGAAGATTAGAAAGACTACCCTCAAGTGATCCTTTAAGGGAAGTAGATGTTTTTCCCACTTAAAAGGGATACCCAGCTGAAAATATTCACGTGGATTTCATGTGAAAATTTACATGAAAAATCATGTGGATTTACATGGTAATTTGGAACCTGTTCACGTGAAAGTTCACGCTAATTTGCGAGTGCATAGTTTCACGTGAAACTACATTTGAAACTTTGCTTCAACTTGTAATACTTCTAACAGCAGAGAGATTTCTCACGTGAAATTCCACGTGAATTTTCGAGTGCATAGTTTCACGTGAAACTACATGTGAAACTTTGCTTCAACTTGTAATATTGCTAAGAGCAGAGAGATTTCTCACGTGAAATTCCACGTGAATTTTCGAGTGCATAGTTTCACGTGAAACTACATGTGAAACTTTGCTTCAACTTGTAATATTTCTAACAGCAGAGAGATTTCTCACGTGAAAGTTCACGTGAATTTGCGAGTGCATAGTTTCACGTGAAACTTCATGTGAAACTTTGCTTCAACTTGTAATACTTCTAACAGCAGAGAGATTTCTCACGTGAAATTCCACGTGAATTTTCGAGTGCATAGTTTCACGTGAAACTACATGTGAAACTTTGCTTCAACTTGTAATATTGCTAAGAGCAGAGAGATTTGTCACGTGAAATTCCACGTGAATTTTCGAGTGCATAGTTTCACGTGAAACTACATGTGAAACTTTGCTTCAACTTGTAATATTTCTAACAGCAGAGAGATTTCTCACGTGAAAGTTCACGCTAATTTGCGAGTGCATAGTTTCACGTGAAACTACATGTGAAACTTTGCTTTAACTTGTAATATTTGAATAGCAGAGAGATTTCTCACGTGAATTTGCGAGTGTTTCGTTTGACGTGAAACTTCATGACCGATTCTATCACCTCTAACATGTCCTAAAGTTTTGAACAAAAATGTAATTAATTTTGATCACTAACATATAAGGACCAGAAGATTTATACACATATGAATACTGTTTTATTCTGCTGCTGTTTATGAAAATTAGCATTCTGAATTTATACATTCCTTTAAATGGAACTTACTACTAAATATTTTCATATGAGCTTATAGTTATTTTCAAGTTAAATGTAATTATTATGTGGTACAGAAAAAATATATTCTATACCCTTCACAACAATAAAAACACAAACTCTTTCTATTAGATTCGTTTCAATCGGCGTGAAGTTTGAGTCTCGGGACTTTATTAGTTGCAGACTAGGGCATTGGTCCCGGAACATATTTTCCGTCTTAAGTATTCTACAAACTGTAATTTCTTTCCTCGAAGACTCATCAACGATAAACTGGTATATCTGCACAAATTGATCTGCTTTTAGTTTAGCAAAAGAGTTATTAGAACGATAAGACTTAATATTTGCTGATAAATACAAAGATCCATCCCTAACCATTCTTTTGTAGTAAACTGCGTCGTTGGACAATGTAAGCTCTTGTATCCAATTATCCTGCATCTGAGTAGGAGCTCCAAAATATCGTGTCTTAAAAATTTTACAAGTTTTTTGCGTACTTGTATTTTCAAGATCAATAAGAAAATTTTTCACTCGCGCTGCACTATATGGAAATACATGGTTTCTTAGAATCGTACTGCTTCTTTGCATACCGATTAAGCGGGTTATTTGGTGTGTAATGCCTTTAGCTGCGTTAATTGTATTTAATAACCGTCCATTGCCTGACTCAAATACAAACCCTGTATGAGCCCGTGGCGGTCCCCAATTTACAACTGATTTTAACCAATGAAGCAATTGGTGTTGATTGTATGTTGCTGCTTGTTTTGTATAATATTCTTCACATGAAATTAAAAACTGTTGTATCAGCTGTTGCATTTGTTCTAAATGAGATCTTGAAATAGTGATTTGTAAAGATATGTTGAAAGCTTCAACAAAAAGTGCCCAATGCATTACGAGTTTTTTATCAAGATACAGATTAATAATTGGTAAACTATAATATAATATCCAGTTTTCCCATTCCTTTGCCTTCCAAAACTTCCGATCACGCAGCGAACGCGTTAGACGCATAATTTGATCGGGAGCCTGGATTGAATTTAAAATACCGTCAATTTCCTGAACATCTGTTGCGGTCAAGGCTGA
Source organism: Diplolepis rosae (assembly GCA_030998225.1). NCBI lineage: Eukaryota > Metazoa > Arthropoda > Insecta > Hymenoptera > Diplolepididae > Diplolepis > Diplolepis rosae. Next base: position 591,115 of record JAPYXD010000658.1, on the reverse strand, counting down.
AGACAAAGGTGATTTACTACGATCTATCCAGTAGTCGGCATACTGTTTTCTTAATCCTAGTCTCGCGAAATGCATGTCATCAGGTACAAAACCCTGAACAACATCAAATTTTTTTAAATTTATTAAAGGTGTAACGCGATTCACGCCAAAAGCATGTGTAACATTGCTAGTGACAATTTCCTGCATCGAAGCAAGTGTATTTTGGACATTTCTTTCTTCAGGAATTTCGTCCGAAATTGGGTATCCTTATTTGGCATCCATTCACCTGGATGTAAGCACCAATTGCAACCATACTTACCGTTAAATTGAACAATACCTTGCATTGGCGCCCGTGCAACTGTGTCGACACAGCAACATAGTGCATATGGTATGACTAGCCGTTCTTCACCCTGTACAGTGCATGGAATACCCGATTTCGAGAGATCATTTATTTTGTCAACAAATGCATTTTGGAAGACGCTCATGTCAGGTTTATTCTTTCCAAACCATAACGCGAAAACGATTGTCATAGAAATTCGAATGTTTAAGGGTGTTTCATTCACGATCAACTGAAATGGCCAAATCGAATAGGCTGAACTTTTAAATACAGGCACTCCGTCAGAGTTAAAAGTCAACGTAATATATCTATCTTTTTCACCCAAATCGAGGTTGTTAACAAACTTTCTGTACATTTGTCCGTCATATATGTCACGGTAGACACCGTTTTCGTGAATTCTTTCCTTGACAGTATGATTGTAATATTTATCGTTTGTTTCAATTAGCTGTTTGATTTCGTTTTCTACAGAATAAGTAACAAAAAACGTTGTGTAAGAACTATCATGCAACTTAATTCTATGTCCGCACTCCTTACAATCCTTATGTACGTCTGAACGTTCGTACTTTCCCACATACGCTCCACATTGTGGGCAGATAGAATAATAGCAAGTAATATCTTTAGAAACAAACATCATGTCTACAAGATACCTGGAATCCGGTAAAAATGGTTTTGCAAATATACGATTAATCATTCTAAACAGATTTGTCAAAGCTGAGTGATTTAAATTGAAGCGCAGAGCATACTTCAGTACCATCATAAGGATTTCCGCTTCACTTACAACTAGTTATATTAATTATATTGGTAAAGTCAGCTGTTTGTAACTTTTGTTCTAGTCTACTACTTGGAATGTTTCGTTCACTGTCTTCTTCCACGTATTCTGCTTCAGAGTCTTCTTCTACATGGTTTGCAAAAGAAACTTCTTGGCACAATATTTCCTCTGTATCTTCGGATGCATTATCTTGATCTTGATTTTGCTGTTTCATAAAAACCAGGTGACATATTTAGCAATTCATTTGTTTCTAAAATGTATTAACATATAAAATTTTGATCATCATTTGGGGGAAAAAATACTCAAGAGTAGGTAGAGATTTTTTTTTATATTAATTGCAATTTCAAAGTGAATGTATATTGTGATTTTCGAAAAATCGATAGTCATTTTTGGGGACAATGAATTTTGGACCTCTTTATGATTGTATCCTCCGAATTCTCAATATATACACTACCGTCGGAAATTGTGCGCACGGTGCTTGTGATCGCTATTAAAAATCACTACTGACTTTGAACCACGATATCTCGGTGAAAAAAAGAGATAGTGCATTTTTAAAAATACAGTTGAAAAGCTTATGAAATTCCACGTCTAATGATGCTCAATAAATATTTTTTTGACTTTTTGAAAATAATGCAGCACGTGAGGAGTTTAAAAAAAATTCAAGATTTTTTCAAATTCTCTACCTCAACTTCAACATTTTGCATGACCTAGGAAAAATTTTTCCAAAATCTGAAAATTTTAAGACATAAAGTCTAAAATCTTATCTTTAATTCAAGCAAAGAAAACTTCAAAACTATTCATGGGTACCCGAGATACGATTAAAATTGTTCAATCGTATCTGAGTTGAATTTTAATCGACGATCACGATTCTCGGCCGGTTTGTTGCTCACCTACTTCGTTGAGGCAGGACCGAATAGGCCACGCACAAAGGTGGCGCTTAAGTGGAGATCTCTTATATGTTCTTTGATCCAAGAACGTGTTTCCTTTATTTCTTTTCCTTTCATTCTTAGTTAATATTTACAATGACTATTAAAATTTTTATTAATGATCTAGTTTATAAGAATTTTAAGATATAAAAAATGTTTACATATCATTGTTCTATTCGTTAATATGGGGATAATATTGGATTTAAATAATTTTTAATAATCACAAATAACAATAAATATTTTTTCAAATTTAGAATAATTATAAATAAAAATTACTAATGAACAGAATCAAAAATACATATAAGAGCGCTCCACTTAAGCGCCACCTTTGTGCGTGGCCATTTCGGTCCTGCTTCAACGAAGGAGGTGAGCAACAAACCGTCCGAAAATCGTGATCGTCGATTAAAATTCAACTCAGATACGATTGAACATGTTTAATCGTATCTCGGGCACCCATGAATATTTTTTAAGCTTTCTTGGCTTAAATTAAAGATAATATTTTAAACTTTATGTCGTATAATTTTCAGATGTTGGAAAAATTTTTCCTAGGTCATGCAAAAAGTTGAATTTGAGGTAGAGAATTTGAGAAAATCTTGAATTTTTTTTTTTAACTCCTCACGTGCTGCATTATTTTCAAAAAGTCAAAAAAATATTTATTGAGCATCATTAGACGTGGAATTTCATAAGCTTTTCAACTGTATTTTTAAAAATGCACTATCTCTTTTTTTCACCGAGATATCGTGGTTCAAAGTCAGTAGTGATTTTTAATAGCGATCACAAGCACCGTGCGCACAATTCCCGACGGTAGTGTACCTATCTTATTCACATTTATTAAGAATAATTTTTCAGAAATATGTTTTGTGTAGGGACAAATTTAACTTAAAAGCATTTAATCGACGTGATTTGATCCAATAATTTTCGTGCATGCCATTCTTAAATGAGGAGGTTTCATTACCTTTGCATTTTCAAACAATAATTTTTTTTTATTGCATAAAAAGTTCCTTTATTTAAGGAATGGCTGTTACAACGATATTTATGATTAATTTAACCATACCTTATTGCTGGCATAGATACAGCAATATGAGATTTGTATTTTAACCATCCGATTATAACTGAATAAATATGAACGAATCAACCATATTATTGGTTATCAATATCAATATCAAAATTATAGTACTTTTTCACGGTATAAAAACTTTAAACACGTTTTTCTGGAAACTGACAATTTCGAATCGGCAAGACACGCCATTTCAACAATTTTCAACCGATTAACACGAATCTTGTTTTAAGTAAAAGATTACTTAACTATCTAGTGGAGTACCTAAGATTTTTAAGATTGGTTGGAAATTTTCTAATTCTTTAACAAATTAAAGTCGCTTTTTTGGGCGACAATCAAGAGATACATTCAAATGCTCACAATTTTTGCAAAAATGATTATTTTTTTATTTCACGGGGAAATCTTATAAACAATAGGAAAAAATTTATTTTTGTTCCAGATGCAGATCGCATTGTTTAGAATTTATTTCCACGGACGAACTCCGAAAAAAAAATTATTTTTGAACACGGCAAAACTAAGTCACCATTTTGTATTTCTCGACAAACATTTTTTTTATGAAGTTAATATATTAGTGTATAAACTCTATAAATTTCAATTGCTTTACGCTTTGTTATCTGCCTGAAAATAAATCATAAAAATGACACTATTCTTGAAGGCTCAACGGTGATGAAACCCGTTAATAACTCAAATGAATTTTCCATAGCATATAAACGTGAAAGAAATATCAAGGTACGTTTATATGCTATGGTAAATCCATTTGACTTATGAATTCAGGAATGGCAAGCATGAAAATGATTGGATAGTCACGTCACATGCCCTTAAGGCCATATACTGTTTATCCGATCCCTACCTTACCGAAAAAAATGTTTCGTTCCTCACATTTCCACGTTAATTGATATATCGAGCTAAAACTTTGAGTAATTAAGTAAAAATCAGTAAACAACATTCATCTGGTCCCAAATATTTATAATTAAAAGACAAATTTACTTATTTTTAAATATGTTTTTATAATTACGAATTATAGGATCAGATAAATGTTTTTTTCTTACTACCTCGGTCGAAAGTACGTGGTTTTGGCACCAATTTTACGGCAGAAAGTCTAACTTTCATGCATTGTCCAAGCTATATGCGCGCCCTCTATGATAGCGGGAGTAAAAACGTCAATAACCTCAAGCGTCAAAATTTGTCCGCTCTCTGCTAATGTTTATTAGTGGCAATTAGTAGATATCATTTAGAACGTAATAGTAGTGACTGAAGTGTAACAAATATAAAAATAAAAGAATGAATGACATAGCATCTGATGAATCGACAGATGAAGGATGCCTGCCCCCCCGACCAGCAGCACTCGCTCCGCTCGTGCCGCAAATGTCGGGGCAGGCATCAATATATTCCAATGCACACATCCAATTGTTTTCGTACTCTCGACCGGGTAGCAAGAAATAGTATATTACGTGCCTAGGCACACAATGAGGGTTATTGCGTGACGAGCGACAATGCTCGCAGGAGATCGAAGCCAAGGCGCAGTCGAGGTGTAGCCGATGCGTAGTCGAGACGTAGCTGAGGCAAAGCCGAGGCGCGATCAGTCCTGCGAGCATTGTCGCGAGTCTCGTAATTTCCCGAATGTATGCATTGGCACGTATTCTATTTTATGTGACTTCGGTGCGTATACGAGTTTTTATGCGTACACTCGAATCTAATCTAGTATTGTAGTTGTTTGCGGCGCTAGTCATTACACTTGATATGTCACGACTAGTCCCGGCCATTTTGATTTTATCGATCTTGTGTAGTAGTAATGGATTTCAATAGACGCGTGTGCAGTTCAAATGTACAAGGCTTTGCCAGTACGGTGCCAACGCTGTACGAAGAAGAAGATTGTGCTTTGTTGCATGGCTATAGGAGCATACGCAGTTCAATTTTTACATTTCATTTCTCTGTAGCGCAATATACCACATTGCGCTACTGTTAACTGTAGCGAAAAACCGAGTTTGCGCACCGGTGGCACATAAAATAGTATACACTACATGGACAGAAATTTGAGAGCCCTGAACTTTCTGCCCTTGTAGTGTAATATACTATTACTGCTTTTCACTCAATTATTTAATTTTTGAACTTAGTATCTTAATTAATGTGGAAATGCGAAGGACAAGGAAAAGTGTCAGCAAGGTACGGATTGGATAAATCATTGATAGCCTCAAATGAATATAAACTATAATTAAGTCACGTGATTAGGTTGGTCCATGACCTTTCACGGCCCCTTAAAGTAGCAGCTTTTATAGGTTTGAAAATGAAAGGAAAAAATGACGAAGGTAAAAGATATTTTTTGAAATGAAGGAAAAATGGTCAGCGTTTCAGAAGTCAAATAATGAAGAACTTTTTGCTGACAATATTTAATTAAATAATTTTCAGTTTTCATCAACGTTCTTGTAAGTATATAAGGTGGTTTGTAGACAGCTATGCAACTTTGAATTTTATTCTCTTACCTGTTGTTCTGAAGGTAATTCTACATCGCGTGTGAAGTCTGCCTCTTCAAAGTCACACTGTAAGAAAAAATAATTAAGCTGCAGCAAGTAATGTTCCGAAGCGGCCACTTTCAAAGGCTGTAAGCGGTGGGCAAAGGAAGCCATTGCATGTGTGTGTATATAAAATACCATTCTCTTGATTGTTTCGTGTATTCAAAATAATTGAAAATTATTTTGGATAGAAGACAAAGGTACGTAATTCTTTTTTTATAAATTTTTTAAAAATTGAGCGATAAACATCTACCCTCCACAGAAAATCAATTTGAATTAAAACTGTACTTATATATCGGGAAAATATAAGTAATGTTAGCGCGTGCTGAATATTATTAAGGAATTCTTAAATTTCGACTAACCGCATATAATAGAGTATTTGTTTCACGTGACATTTGACTTCAAATTTTCATCAAATCTTGACGTTTTGAAACATCTTGAGTAAGAAAAAACCAAGTAAGAAGAAACCATTCTTACGTTGGTATCTATCTGTATGTCTGTCTTCTTTGACGTTCAGCGATATGACATATTCAAAGGTTATTTTTGCACCGGTATTCAACAAGAAAGAAAGGGTTCATTGACCGGATATATCTAGTGAGAAAAAAGAATATTTCAATCAAAGAATATTTCCTTGATTCAAATAAACTAGGTACTTAGTTTCAGACATGATTCAGTTGAGTTAATTCGCTTACATTCTTTCTATCATTATCTATCCTTTTCCTTTTGTTTTTGCGAAAAAATAACGGAAAAAAATGACTTGAGCCTGTCATTATTTTCGTGAAATGCTTTTTTGTAAGGGTTTAATTTCATTTGGCTAGTGAGGCAGTTTTTCATTAATAATTTTTAAAAAAGGCAAACTTTAAAGGGGGTGAATTCGAGTCCTTTGTAGTGCCAATTATTAAAAATTAACAAAACTAATATTGAGATTTCATTGAAAAAGCTCTAGAGAAGATGAGACATAGTTCAAAGTAACTTCACATTTACTTTCTAGAACTTTTTCTCATGACTGTCTTTTTTATTGTAGTACTTACACTATGTCCTGAAATTTCAGAATGAATGTCCCGAGTCTGAGATGAATTGCGCTTTTGAATTCTCCACAGCGTAGTTTTTGATATCTTTATATCATTATCGGCTAAGTAACTTTCGTATTCTTTTCTCTTACTCATTGTCAAATTTCTTGCTTCTTTATGTCGATAGATTTAGTATTATTTTGTCATATAGGAAACATAGAGCTCCGTAAATATATGTTACGAGACTGAGGTAAAAATTTGTTCTATGTAAAAATTAAATTTATTACCTAGATATGTCAACCTTGTAAACAATTGAAATTAAATTTGACACTGAAAGTAATGCTGTAATCTCCAAGTAACGAAAGTTTAGTTGTAGACTGGTTTAAACATAACGAAAGAAATTAAGGGTAGCAAGATGCGGCCGTAAATGGTCATACCTCTGATCCTGCAAATTAATACATTTTTCAAGATTATTGGCAAAATTCCTTTAGAATGATCATTCCTATAGAGAAAATGTAAATAAGGTAAAGAAAATTAATATCTGCTTACTGGATTTAAAATCGATTTGTTAATTTACATTCCTTATTCTGCAAACACGCACTTGTCCACTAGTAGAGAAATGTTAAGAAAGAACATTCATAAAAGTATTTTATGCGTCATTTCAGGAACATTATTCTAAGAATGCAACTACTTTATAATCCTGAAATATGGGATGATGTATATTTCCGATAGGAGTACAAATTCAACCTTTAAAATGATTTGTATAAGGACCAAAGCACAATGGAGACTTTCTTCATTTTCCTTGTGAACTCTTGCTATTCAGGAAATAGCTACAAGGGTGGAGTCCCATGAGAGGGATTACCGAATTAGTAGAATTGTTAGTAGATTGCTAAAAAATTTTTAGAAATTCGTCAAACCAGCTTAAGGGTGCCGTCCCATGTGGGCGCAAAATACAAAGCAGAAAACGAACAACTGATTAAGACAAGTTTTAAACTTCATTGTTCTTAAAGGTGGTCCGTAATTGGCTGTTCGTTTTCTGCTTTGCATTTTGCGTCCACATGAGACGGCACCCTAAGCAATCACACTATTGGTCAAAAACAGACTAACATTTACCGGTAAATTCACAACACTACTCAGAGTTGCCAGAAAAAATCACGAGACGTAAGGCGCAGTTTCTAGTTTTCTTGCGTGCAACCCTGTTCCTTTGTTTTATGGAGAAAAAGAAGATTCCTTCGTTTGAAAAACAAGTTCAAGACAGAAAAATGTGCTCTTACGCATACGTGCGATTCATAAAAAGTAAATTATTTGAAACAGTGAAAAGTGAAAGCATTGCACACTTTGAAGTGGAAAATTATGAAAATTTAGACTTAAATATTTTATATAATGTCAAATCATGTAATGGGTCATATCACAAGGCACAGGTGCTCTTGCTTGGAGGTAATGTAATTTATAAAATCAAATGATATAGAGAAATAATTTCATGCTTATATCCCAGGTAAAAAATTGAACTTTTTTTTGGAATATCACATGGCCATAAGTTTACATAATTTCAATTTGATTTGAGCGTTGACTTAAAACTCTTGTTTTTATTCAAATAATAATTAACTTTTCTATATTTTATTTACACATCTCTATCATATAGAATTATCATAATTTACTTCCTGGTGAAAAATGTCTACCTTGCTTTGAGCATGACTTTAAGGGGGTCCTCTACTCTCCAGGCCTGAAATTGAGCGAGCAGTATAAAATATTCTTTGGGATTAATCCTAAAATTAGCATCGATTAAATCGACTTTAGAGTGAATGTGGAAATAAGTGTTGGAATAATCTTTTAAACACTCACCTTGATAAAAGTATCATTATTTTTACGCAATATTAATGATATATACCTGCTTGTATTGATTTTATTTTTAAAAATATTTATTTACAGATTCTCTACCGGAAATCGAACAAAAATAAGCTGGCCGTAAAGGAGATGGAAATTTTTAAAATTTAGTGATTACGACGCAAGTAATTCCGAGGACGATGACAGCACAGGAATTCATAAAGAGGTAAAATTTATTTTAAATAATTATAATGATATGATAATAATAAATAAAATAAACAATAATAAATAATAGTTATATGAGTTAAACTTGACATTGAATTATATATTTTTAGGCAGATAATTTAAAAGAACTGTTTAATTGTCAGGTCTTTTAGCCGGTAACATTATAAATTAGCTGAGAGAAACTGAACTTAACATTAGTGATAACATTACAAAATGTTGCTTGATTTTTAATTAAAATTGAAATTTTAATAAGATTTATATGGAATAGGTCAATAAAAATGAAATCATCCAGATTTCAAAAAAAGGACAGATAAAAATATAGTATCCTTCAAACGTATGAAGAATTTAAAGTTCAGGATTTTCTCGGGAGGAAAACTCCCGAAAAAGTTGCCAAGAAAGGAGCCCTGAAAATGCCTGATATTTCAGAAATCCCAGATAATTCTAAAATACCTGATAACTTGGAAATCCCCGATATTTCGGAAATAGAGCTTCTTCGAAAAAAGTTGGCAGAGGCTGAAGCTAAACTTAAAGCTGCAAAAAACGTAGCTAAAAAGTTAAATTATGATTGTAAGTAAAAATTCGTAAATTTTTTAGCAGATGTACTTACTTTTTATAAACTTTAGATAAAATAAACTTTTCCAGGCGATGAAGACAAGCCTGAGGGAAGTAGAGAACAAAAGATCCCACCTAATAAGAGCTCCAAAGGGACAATGCGCCGGAATTTGCATGTAGATCACAACATGTTATCAGATTCTGGTAAAATATATAATACAAATGATCTTGAAAGAAAAATATTAATTAAAAAATATACAACTATCAAAATAAATATTTTTTATAGACATATCTGATGTGGAAAATGCAGAGCCATCTGAGGAAGACGGAATTATTAAGAAAACAAGAGAAATGAAGCGTTTCCAGAAATTCATACATTTGAATAAGGACAGCGAAGAGGTTTGTTTTCTTATTTTATTTTTTTAATAGAGTGTACAGCCTTATTTGTACACATAGAATAAACTTTTCAATTTTAACTATATCCCTGACGTATAATAATAATCCTTGATCCTCTTTAATCCTTAATTTAATATTTTGAAACTACTAAAAATATTAAATTTATATATAATTTCTTTAATTTTATTGAAGCTTTTTCTTCTCGGCAATTTAGATCAAACAAATTCATCTGGGGAATGGATTGTTGATTAAATTATCCTCTTGGGAGGAAGCAAATTGAAAATCTGATAACACGAAATTCATTAAATATCTAGCTCAATCAATGTGGGGGCGTAGAAAATTGACAAATAGATGCCTCAAATTAACCACAGGCATCAACCAAATACCAGGAAGCTCACCCAGAAAGCTTCTGTCTCCAGAAGAAAAGGCAGTTCTCATCGGTAAATTGCGAAAATAAAAATGTTCTATCCTTCAATTTAATATAAAAGTTTTTACCAAAACTATAGAGAATAGTCATAAGGAAATCAAAAAAATGCAGCTTAAAATAAACACTTTTTTGTCGAAAGTGAATGATATTACACGAACTTTTTGAGAGAAGCGCGTCTATTTGTACAATGAAAAAATGGTCGCTGCACATGGTTTTCGCATAGCGGTCATTTCTTCGTTGTACAGTTATATGCACGTCCGTCTCAAAAATTTCGTGTACAACTCAACTTATCATCAACAAAACTTTAAGAGCATGGGCCATGCAAGTCACGTGACCAATTCAGTACCCGGCTATCGATTTTTTTCTCCATGTAAGAAATTTAATACCAAAATAAATTGCTCAAAATGTTGGAAGTGATTAATAACAGCATATGGAAGGAGTGTGAAAAGGCATTCTTCATCAATGAAGAATTTCTTCGAAATTTATTGATAGTTCGAACTGAGTGTCTTGAGTTCTACTGCAGTAGCCTAGCACTGTCGGTAATATATACTATAAATTTACTAAAATTACTCGATTATTTCAAAAAATTGTAAATCATTGTGAACATTTAAGACATGACATGTTTCACTAACTTTTAGTTCAATTTCCAAAATTTTAAGGCGACATTTCATTCATCGTGTAAATGTAGTTACAAAGCTGTAATTATCGATGAAACTTCAGTTTTATATTTTAGAATGAAACGAATTGCAGAAGATTTACTAAAACGAAGTTAACAGTTGTTCCTTATTATCTTCTCATACATTTACCAAATTTTGAGCAAGATATTTTATAAAAAAAAGAAGTTATTTTACATAGTCAGATTAAGATATAATTTTTGTCACGTGACCTGCTTAGCCCATGGCCTTAAGGATTGAAAATCACAAAAGTGTTATCAGTTTTCACCAACACGCTTTTCGACACCATGTTTACTTTCACCATGCGAAAACCCATTCATTCGTGGACATTAATTGTTATTTAGATTTTCATACCATTTATTCGTTAGCCGATTAGAGTTAGACAAAATATTACACACTTAGTTCAATGTAAATACTTAAAAATGTCACATAACAGCAATTCCACATTTCAAATTAAAAATAGTTGGATAAGCCTATTTTATTAATATTGAGGGCCAATACAATTTAAATATACTACTTTTAATTATTTAGTATAGGGTCTGAAAAGTGTCACTTGGAAAGTTGCTTAGAATCGTATGTTATAATACGTATGAAAAAAATTAATTTAAATGGCATTGAGAACTTGAAAAGTTAAAAAGTAAGAAATATTTATCTATTTTACTGTTTAATAGGGTTATTGTGGTTTGATGTAACAATGTTTTAAATCATTTATTTCAGACTGCTTTAAGCATCGCCTAAAAGAACAAAATCTTGATGACGCAACAAAAAGAGAACAAATGAAGAACGTGGGGCGCAGCTTAAGTGAACACATCAATTATTTGATGCAAAGATGCTTCCAAGCTGAAAAAAAAGTACAAAACAAGATGTTATGTAGATGTTAAGCTTTCGATACAATATTCAGACTGAAAGAATATAACCCCTAGCGGAACCGGTTGAGAGAACGGTCAGAGAATACTCTGGCCGTTCTCTGACCTCGCATTATTATGGCCAACAACGATAAAAAACATTTAAAACTTTTAAAATATGATTCCGTGGCGAAATTTGGAATAGAAGGTGTAGTAATAAATACAATGATTTTATTTTTCAGCGATAAAAACTAAGAAACATCATCTACCTGCCATTGAAGGCAGTGCAGTGGTTCCCATTTGCGGAACGTCTCCACCGTCAGGATTGGCTATTGTCGAGACGTTCCGCAAATGGTGAACCACTGCACTGCCTTCAATGACAGGTACATGATGTCCGTCAAGGAAGTCTTATAGACAGGCTTTCCCTAGCGGTGGGTCTGCCGGGCGCACGGGTTTGAATGGTCTCTCCTCAACCTTCAGGCGCGTGAGGACGCGGTGTGGAGCAAAAAGCATCAGGGGACCTTGAACAGGTTCCTTGATGCCGCATGAGTGGAAACAGTGTGAATGCGGGGGGCCCCTTAATCGGGGTATCAACCCAAATGCACATGCGGCGGTGACGCTGAACTTCCCTCGTGCCCTTCTCGCGGTCACATCACAACCACATGCACGACTCCGACACCTACACACACCAGAATGAATGGAATGCTGAGTGAATGGGGCTGCGGCCGGCGCCTGGTGGATATTCCCGATAGACTAGCCAAGGGAGGAGTAGTAGCCTCCCGACCAGGGTAAGACGCGATGTACTTATTAATGTACATGCAGGCTCGTGCACATGCGTATGAATATGAGTACACGTTTACAGGTGAACGCGAATAATTATAACTATAATTTTTAATGCGAGTGGCCTGTCACGTTATCGCATAAAATTGTAATTTTAGAAGTACCTAAATTAATGAATAACAAATGAATGTAACTCCAGGAAAGCATTATAAACCAACATTATAGATATCTTTACTGGAAAGTAGAAGAAAGAGGAGAGAGCGCGAGAGAAAAAGAGAGAGCGTAAGAAAGAGGAAGAGGGAGAGATATCCAGCACGCGTACACTCATGCACTGTATATCATCATAGCTTTCTGCCGTTTGTCAATTCCTCTCTCCGTTCGCCCATGCACATGCCCCATATACCCGTCTCTTTTGGAAACTTTTTGATGTGTTCTGCTGCACATCGCGAGGCTAGCATACATTCCATTTTCACACTTCCTTCTCGTGCGCCTATCCTTGCTTAGATGCTTTAGCCAGCTGATCTCCCACAACGGAGGCCACGTGCTTTTTGTAATTCAAACCTAAAGACTCATCTGAACATTTAAAATAATTATGTTAAGGCTTTATAATTCATATAGTGATTATAAGCCTAGACTAATTAAATATATATTTCAATTTAGTATGAAATATATTAGAAACTAAAATCGTTTCTGCAATTTGATGACAATGCATCAAATACTAAAAATAGATGAGCGCATTTCCTTTCTCACGATAAGTGTGGAAATAGGGGAGAAATATTCGACACATAAAAATCAGAAAAAGGTGCAATAACTGAATCAGCAGGGTGCAAAGTCCATCTAAATTCCTAAAACCTCCCTACCATTATTTCCTTTTCCAATCATAGATTCCTTAATCATCAAAAAACCCTACCATGTTCACCTCGCGATAAATCAGTAAAACAGATCAACGCCAAGCCAAAATTTGCAGTTACCCGAGAAACCCGGTACTAACCAGAACTACTTGGATAGTAGAGAATATATTTTTGACTGGCGGAAACGAATATATATTTGATGTTAGTAAAAGCGCATGTGAAGACGTACACAAAACAGGTATTTTAAAAGTAAGCGATGCACATATTGTCCACGGAATAATAGTAAACCAAACTGTTACACACAGTATAATTTTAACGGAATACCTTAATGGAGAAGGAAAATGCGACGGAGCAGGATATTCAGATCCCTTTGAAACATGGAAAAATGTCGTTGTTCAAAGCATTATTAAAATCACTTTAACCGAGCAAGAGGCTCGAATTAATTTACAGTCAAACGCAATACATTTACGCTCTGGGACCGTATGTTCTCTCTCCGAAGGTAACTGTATAGATCAAGAGGGAGGGTATACCTTTTGGAACTCAATACTTATTGACAATTGTCAATTTCATCAATGCAGTATATTATTCAAAGGTCTAGCCAATAAAATGGTGGACTTTGACTTCAATAATGATCAAATTATGTACTCACTCGCAACACAAGATATAACCTTCGCCTTGGCAGCAAAAGGCCGAGAATCAGTTTGCGGATATACTTTAATAAAAATCAAACATCCAAAATTAGTAATATTTGAAACAGTATAAGGAGATAGCTTTGCAGTTAACAAAGAAAATTCAGTATCTAACCTAGATATTTTTGCTTATGTAAATTCTAAATTTGTATACGTCAAAAAGCACATTCGTTCTCAAATGAAAAACAAACGCTAAAAAACTCTTTGTCAATACCCTAGCGGACCTGGTTGAGAGAATGGTCATAGAATACTCTGACCGTTCTCTGACTGTTCTCTGACCCTTCTCTGACCTCGCATTATTATGGCTAAGAACGATAAAAAAAACATTTAAAACATTGCAATTATGATTCTGCGATCAAATTTGAATTAGCAGGTATAGGAATAAATACAATAATTTTATTATTCAGAGATAAAAACTAAAAAAACATCGTATACCTGTATTTGAAGGCAGTGCAGTGGTTAACAATTGGCGGAACGTCTCCACCGTGAAGGTTTCCTATTGGTGGAGACGTTCCGCAAATGGTGAACCACTGCACTGCCTTCAATGACAGATACATGATGTTTTCCTAGTATTTATCGCTGAAAAATAAAATAATTGTATTTATTCCTACGCCTTTTATTCCAAATTTTGCCACGGAATCATAATTGCAATGTTTTCTGATTTTTCTAAATCATTTCAGTCGATTATGTATCATTGTATGTGATAACGGAACTCTACTATATCGACCTTATCAACCTATGATTTAGAATTAATGTAACGTCTCGCAAGACTAGATGGAATTTTTTCATTATAATTATTAAGAAATTTTCTGTGAAAATTTTTTTTTCTTTTTTCACAGAAAATGTCTTCATAATTGCAATGTTTTAAATGTTTTTTTATCATTCTTAGCCATAATAATCCGACGCCAGAGAAGGGTCAGAAAACAGTCAGAGAACGGTCAGAGTATTCTATGACCGTTCTCTCAACCAGGTCTGCTAGAGTAGCAACGTAAGCACCAGTCAAACGTGTACCTGTGGAAATAAAAATGATACATGGAGATGCATGTTTTGCTGAACTTCAAGTCACGAGGAATAACCAAACATTCTGCCTGACACCAAGGACACGTACTGAAGGCAAAAGGCCTTGCAACTGGATTCTACCTTCACTGTATTACGTAGAAGAAAAAAGGTATAAAATCCTACCACTTGCAACTACAGCTGGGGAACCAACCATCATGAAACCTATGACAAGACCAATATAGAAATGCACCAATCCTGCAGAACCTGACACTAATGGAATTTACACCGAATAGGAACTGTACCAAATCGGGGAAAGAATAATGTTCCCTGTGGAAAGGCCCGCTCTATTACATGATCTAGCACGTAAGATGAGAGGATACCCACTGGGAAATAGTGTAGGAAGTCTTCTGAAACTTTTAAACGAGGATGCAGTGGATAAAATAATAGACAGCACATGGAATAGGATTTGGACAAGATTTCTCACATTCGGAACGACAAGTGCAGGATTAATAACCATTTTAATCATCATCCATTTCATTGAAATCACCATAGACATCATACTACAAGGTTATGCCATTCACTCAATCTACGGATGGTCAGTACATCTGCTGGGAGCAGTATGGACTTCTGTATCACACTTTCTTGTATATACTACTATGGGCAAAAACTTAGGTGAATTTTTAATTTTAACTTCGCGGGCTAACCAAATCGGGCAAACTCTTTTATTTTTATGTTGGTCCTACTGTCACTGACATCTGTGCCAAATTTCATGTCAATGTCATCATTTGTTACATAGTTACGTTTGTGTTTTCTAAACGACTAAAAGTGATTTTTTCGATTTTTACAATGTCGGAATTTGTTGAGCAAAGTAGTGCCATTAAATTTTGTTTGTTGAATGAAATTTCAGTTGCGGAAACGTTCAGAATGTTGCAGAAGACCTTCGGTGATTTGGCTATGTCGCAGAAATATGTTTATAGCAGAGAACGTGTTGATGACTTGTCAGATACAAGAAGTACGCACGACGACCAACATTAACTGACGAGCAACGCGCCAATCAAATCAAAGAATTAGTGCAAAAAAATCGTCGATTGGCAATTAGAGACCTTGCTGACACTATTGGCATTTCAAGAGGATCACTCAAAACCGTTTCAAAAGATATTTTGGGCAAACAACTCATGGTTCTTGCATCACGATAACGTGCCGTCTCACACTGCACTCGTTCTTCGTGACCATTTTGCCAAAAACTCAACGCATATCGTTCCACAACCACCGTATTCGCCTGATTTGGCTCCGTGTGACTTCTGTCTATTCCCCAAACTCAAAAGACCACTCCGAGGACACAGTTTTGACACGATTGAAGAAATATAAGCCGAATCGAAGAAGGCTTTGAAGACAATTCGGAAAATCGAATTTAACAAGTTTTTCGACGATTGGAAAAAACGTTGGCATAAGTGCATTATATCGGGAGAGGATTACTTTGTAGGGGATGATATTGATTTGGATAAATAAATAAAGATTTTGTATTTTATAACAAAATTCACCTCAGTTTTTACCCACAATAGTATAGCAAGACCACCGACAAACAACAACGATGTAGAAATGGGAAACTTACCCACCGCATCAGAACCTGAACCAAGGCCAATCGAACCTACAATAGGACAAACAGAAGGGAGTTCAACAAGCAACAAGCCATTTTTCGAACTAACCTTTATCAGCAACGAGCATGCAAAATACATTTTCAACCATCACAAATTGAACTATTGTATCAACAAATTTATTAGTATAAAACCTTTTTCTGTGAGCAAATTCAAGAGAATCAAGAAATGTATTTCAACTTCCTAGCAACCACTTAACGGTGGCGGTGTGACGTCGCGGTAATCGTCCATTTTTTTCAATTTTATTTATTACATTCTACATTTTAAGAATCGTTTTACGTCTATAAAATATTTTATATCTTTCTTCAAATTTCTTTATCTTTTGTAAGCGATTAGGACTAGAAAACCTTTTAAGATAAATTCAGTATGCAGCTGCATCAATAAGAATACCGAAAATTTACATTGACTATCGTAAAATATAATAAACTTTGTTCCTCTAAATTTCAACTAAAATACATCGCACATAATCGTATTCCAATTTCAAAGATAGCATTTTATCATTCTTTATTAGATAAATGCATAAAACATCTTACAAATACAAGCAGTAAATAGCTTAGTTATTTAGCCATTTCAAGAAAACCATGAATAGCTTAGGTTATCGGTCAAAAGGGGCTCCGCTGGTACCCGCCTATGCAAATACAAATAGACACAAATGCATTCTCATTCTCTATTCAACATAGAAAATAAACTTTTGGACAATAAGAATTTATAAAATACTTGAATTAAATAAGAAATTGATATATCACTTTTAATATTATTTAGTATGTTATCAATAAAAAAGAAATTATATTAACTAATAAAGGAACTGTAATTTGAGTCTATTTTTTATGTAAACTAACTTTAAAAACTTATGGAATGCAGACAAAAACTAATAGAAATTTATAAGAAGATTTAATAATTAGGAATCTACTTCAACAATGTATATTCCTACGAGAATTTATTTCTAAAGGTAAAATACCAGCTTATAATTTACTGAAAAATATTTATACGAGGTCTGTTCTAAAATAAGGTGAATTTTCAAATTTCGCGGGCTATGTACATTCGATTTTCGATTTTTTGTCCTATGTTGGCACGCTTGCCCCGAATGTATGTTCACAGTTTCATCAATATAGCATTTTTGGTTTGCTTGCGAGAGGCATAAAGGTTAAAAGTATTTTGCGTGTGTTGGCGATTATCTGCTGTCGAAAAAATGGATCAAAGATTTTGCGTAAAAAATGAAATTAAGTGCTCAAAAGTGCACGTCAACAACCAATGAAAACATTGAAATAGTGAAGAAAATTGTTATGGAGAATCGTCGAATCACTATTAAAGAAGTTGCTGAGGATGTCGGCATATCGGTTGGCTCATGCCATGCAATTTTTTCGGATATTTTGGGTCTGAAGCGTGTCCAGATTTGCTTAAAAGGGTCATAACTGGTGACGAATGATGGGTATATGGTTATGACGTTGAAACCAAAGCACAATCGTCCCAACAGATGCACACTGAATCACCAAGACCGAAAAAAGTACGTCAAATTCGGTCAAATGTCAAGGTTCTGATCACTGTTTTCTTTGATTATCATGGCGTAGTGCATCAGGAGTTCTTACCAAAAGGTCGTACGGTTAATAAGGAGTATTACATTGAAGTTATGCGCCTTTTGCGTGAAGCAATACGAAAGAAACGCCCGGAATTGTGGAAAAACAATTCATGGCTTTTGCATCACGATAACGCACCTGCTCACTCGTCATTACTTTGAAGGGGACAATATAGAAATTTATGTATAAATTAATATTTTCGAAAAAAATGAAAATTCACCTTATTTTTTGAACAGACCTCGTACATTCTTCACAAATCTTGAATCAATTCTATGAAGTTCAAGTATCAATTCACAACATATTTCAACAGTAAATCAACAAACTTCACTATTTTCCCTACACAAAAACATGTAACTATTCTTTATGAAGATTATTTAACAACAACAACATATGAACTTTGTATGTTTTAAACCAAACTTATTTACAGAAACTCTAATTTAATTTATAATCAAGTTAAGAACATATAAGTGTATCAGAAAATTAACAATTTAATTTAATTAAACTACTGTTATTCAGGATTTGAAATCATAGAAATGTTCTGTTTTACCGACGCATTTATGTAATTAGATATATATATATATATTATAATTAACCTTGCGCACATTGTTCAAATCAAAATAATTTGTTTCAAACACGTAAATTATCACATCTTGATTTACAAATAAAATGTTAAATCAGAGTAATAGAAAATTACTTTTCAAAGTCAGATTTTAAAATTAGTGTTTATATTTTAAGAAATGAATTCCATCAAGAAAAACTTATGTATAAATTTATCTTTCTAACTTTAGAAATCTTGTATATTTAAACAAAATATTCGATGTTCAATAAGAAGAATATTTAACCCTTAGATGACACATGGGGTCCAGTGAACCCCACATCATTTTCGGATGTAATTTTTTATATATTCCTGTTCGAATTGAGACTTGAGGCCCCATCTACCTTTAGTTGGGACATGCAACTACCCCTCTATTAGTATAGGGCAGATCAGTTCGTTGGCTGGCGTCTAGGAAGAAGGTACCTTTCCAGTCTGGGGTCCAAAGAATCCCACAGTGTGAGCTCACAATAACTACCAGTTCTACCTTAAAGTGTAGTACTTCAAGCTTACTCCCTTCAATTTTTAGGAAAAAATATTCAAAATTAGCAAAAATGTGGTTATTTACGTGAAAAATCGAAAATTTAAGAAAACAATTTTTCAATAATTTTTAAAAATATGTTCACAACAAAATCTGACCAAGGTCATGTTATACCATTGTTTCAGAAGTATTCAAATATATCCTGTTAAATTTTCAGAGCAATACATTGAAAACTCTATGAAATATCGACACTTTTTCACGCTGGGGTTCAAAAGACCCCTTGTGTCATTTATGCAATTATTTTGAAGTGTGTCATCTAAGGGTTAAGGTATAAATGGACCATATTGTAATTTAGATTTTCTAGTATTCAAATTTAATGAGGCCTGTAAAAATAATTGTTTAAGAAATGAATTTATAACATATTTTATTTAAGAATGCACACGTGGGTACATCTCTTGGGAAATCGATGAACTTGGAAAAGTTTGGCAACTCCTACAAGGCTCAACCGAATGGGTCAGCCATTAGAATTTTCTCCTACTATCACGGGGGCGTAACAACTTATCTTAAATATTCGATTAATCAGGAAATATAACTAGAAATCTTCACTCCCCTGGGAAGACCTTGAAGTAGAAAGGGGGAAAGAGGAAAACAAATAAAAGCCCATGCATATTAGTTTCTTTTTTAGTTCAGTTTAATATTCACAACTTGCAAACTAATATTTCAAATTTACAAGACTCAAGTTTCTTTTTTCCAGCGGTTATTTTTTTTCAAATGTTACAACACACAAGTTCTTCTACCAACCGTCACTAATTCCAAATTTCGAAAGTTACAAGCTACGGTTAATTTTCTCACAAAGTTTTTGGAATTTCTTGACATTTACATATGTTCGACTACAAGTTTTACCAGGTTTCCACGACCAAATCGATTTCCCAAGGATTACCAGGCATAATTTTAACTTATGCAAAGTAAGTTTTAAATAAAAACATTTTCTATCTAAATCTTTCTCTCTCTTTTTAATTAAATATTTTTGTTGTATTTTTGTTTCCTCCATATGAATATCTGGGTGCTAGTAACCAATCTGGTATTTATATTCATAATTTATCCTTCCTTCACCTATCCCAGAGTTTTTAAGTAAATTGGTGTGCTCTCTAATTGGCAAGAACATGTTTTTTTTATCCTGTAAAATTCATCCATCTTATGGACTATTTCCTCAATCGCGGAAATGCGTTTCATCGCAATCTGAAGCGTCCCGTATAGGCAGTGCTTCTGCCGCCTCGTGTCAGACATTCTAAAACAATCGGGCACCACCTTCACTTCGAACTTCCCTCCGAACAATTCCTCGCACATAGTTTTATTTGAATCATTTTTCTCCAAGTTATTTCCACGATCAGCTAGGGAAGTATAAGACCCACCCATGCAGCCCTCGGCACGGTCGTTAACACCTTAACCTTAACGGGGTTATTACTTCGAGACCATCTCCGGAACATTTTTTATTTAGTTTGTATCCGTATTCAACAGAATCCTTCGGTACAGGGACCCTCTATCCGCAAGCCGAGGACACGCCCGGTCGCCTGTTCTAGGGGCCCCTGCTCTGTTTCCGAAAGTACTAATGCAGGAACGGGGAATTAGGGGACTTTGGAGAAATCATTTATGACTACGGAAAAAATTTTAATAATGTACTTATATAACTCTATAGTGGAATATTTATCCAAATTATGCAAAGCTGTGATTAAAAGTAAAGACTATCATTTCAATGAAACAAAAGTTTGATTGAGCAATTTACATTTGTTGAGTCAGCGTCGATTACGAACTTGGATTTTGTACCTCATCGCTTTTCTCAATTGCCTAATTTTATTTCTAGTTAACGAATTAATGAAAATATATCTACTTACACTTTTAGTAGCGACAAACGTTCGAAAAATATTTTACAAAATGTGAGTATTATTTTGAGAAAACCCTTCTGACACCATGTTTTGCTCAATATATTCCTAAACAATAAAGATGCTCATATTTGCTTCATTACAACAGGTTCTTTATTCACAACACAGGAACAGTCGAACTGAGTTCAACAGGCACACACTGTCCCACCACATACGTCAACATATATACTTATATCTACTATATCAACTATATCATCGACACGCAGTGTGATTCACTAACTCAATACCGTGTGTACAATAAAATTGACAGATCAAACGAGCCCGCAGGAGGTGGGCGACTTTCTATCAAAATTATATGTAGCATCTCGTTCGAAGATGACTACATGTAGTACCACCAAGAACGCTAAATAATATAGTAAATACATTTAGAGTTTGAATTTGAAAAGAAACTCCCGCGCTGTGCAGCGCTTTTTGGCCTCATGCGCACACACAAGTATTTCCACATATTTTTTGGAATATTTTATTTATTTATTATTATTAACCCCAATGGTTTCTCCTATTTCTCCGTCTCTTGCGGACTTTGTTATGCAAGACTTGGAAACAGATATTTTCAAGAGAATAGAATTTGACATTCCTGTTTATTTCCGCTATGTAGATGATACTTTTTTATTGATTCCTAAAGACAAGATTAACTATATTTTAACCATGTTTAACTCTTATCATAAAAGATTACAATTCACTTATGAACTCAAAAATAATAATTGTTAAAATTTTTTTAATATTTCAGTTATTAAAAATAGTGATAATAGTATTTCGACTAACTGGTTTCGAAAAGAAACATTTTCTGGTAGATTTCTTAATTATTTTTCTCTACATCCATTACATCAAAAAATTGGAATCATTAAAAACTTAGTGGATTCTGCTATTTTACTCAGTGATAATAAATTTCATCATGACAATCTAAAATATAGTTTCCAAATTATTATCTCTCAATAGTTTTCCTATCCAATTTATTGATAAACATATTAAAAAAAGACTCAAATAAACTCATTTAAAATTAAATAATAATATAAAAAACTTGAATAATTCTCTTGAAAACTCATCCAATAACAGAGCTCCAATTGTTTCAATTCCATACTATGGAAATTTATCAGAAGTTGTAAAACGCCTATTACAAAAATATGAGGTAAAAATTGTTTTTAGGATTAATTCCAAATTTGACAGATTCATAACATTGGGCAAAGATCCTTACGAAATAGGAGAACAAAGTAATGTAGTTTACAAGATTTCGTGTAATTGTGGAAAGTGTTATGTTGGTCAAACAAAACGCCCTTTGAAGATCAGATTAGACGAACATTTTAAAAATTTCAATCTCAACGAAAGGTTTCACAATGTAATTAGTAAACACCGCAAGAATCATGAAAATAATCTCAATAATCATAGTTTTCTTTGGAATG
The DNA here is from genome assembly GCA_030998225.1 of Diplolepis rosae. Lineage (NCBI taxonomy): Eukaryota > Metazoa > Arthropoda > Insecta > Hymenoptera > Diplolepididae > Diplolepis > Diplolepis rosae. The sequence continues at coordinate 568,626 of JAPYXD010000658.1, read as the reverse complement.
ATGTTAAAATGTTACATAAAGAAATAGATATAAAAGAGCTTTTTCTGAAATGGTCTTTATAAAAAAAGAAAATGATAATAGTCTGAATAAAATCACTGATATTGAAGATTTGAATTCCTCTTACAATATGATTTTGGATTTCTTATCTTGACAATGTTTTAATCAAAAACAGTTTTCTCTAATTTTAAATTTGAATCTAAAATTCTTACGCAAATTTGCTTCTAATTTCCTAAAATCTTCGTTTTCAATTTAATTGTATATTTGAATTTAATAATATTAGACTAAATGACTCATATCATATGCGGTTATTATATGGCACCTTTGGTTCAGTTGTTGATAATATCTCTTATCGAATGGACAATATGTCTTTTCCTCTTGTAAATTTAAATTCTATGTGAATGTGGGAAATTGACGTTACTAAAGTTTTTATTTAATTATGACGTTTTTATTATTTTAATGGTAATTATTAATTTCTTCAATTACATAAATTCGGATCATGTTTTTTTAATTTTTCATATTTCTTATAAAAAAGTTTTTGATTTCAATTTCATTAATTTCTTGTTATTACTTGTAGATTTTTACCATTGTCTGTCATGTTTCGACTTGATCACTATATTCTAAAAAATTCCATGTAATGTAATTTATGGCTGAATTTTGTATACCCTGATGATGCTTCAGGAGTGGAAGCGAAGCGTTGGCAAAAATTTTTGAAGATCTGAAAATAAATGTCCAAATTGTACCCGTTTTCTTCTTCATAATTATCAACACTTGGACGTTAAACATACCTAAATTTATTTATTTTTATTTATAATAAAGTTATCGTCTAGTTTCGAAGATGATTGCGAGATGATAATGAGGGGACACCTGTTTTGGGTTGGTTGCTTAATTATCTTCGAACGAGACGCTACATATAATTTTGATAGAACGTTGCCCGCCTCCAGTGGGGTCATTAAATTTAGCAATTTAGCAAATGTTCTGGATCCTTCCGTCCAGCCTGCTGTTTTCCTAATGGTGTTTAACTCGATCCCTCTCCTTAATAATGCCAATACTGAGGCATCTTTTGTGCTGAATGCATTGTATTCGCTTGTATCAATGCCTGCTTTTTGCAGGAGTGACTTTACCCAATGACCGATCGTCTGTGAATTAATAGCTTTATGTGGCTTGTAACGAAGTGTACATCCCTGTACACACGTACCGCGCGTAAGCGACCGCTCCCGGGGCGTCTAGACCCAGCCGTCACGACAGACAGACCAACCGACCTGACTTACCTGAAACCTCGGCCCTACGGATACCGCCGTGGCCGAGGTCTAGAGGGCGAGGCGTTGCACAGATACCGCTGGGAACGTCTCTCCCTAAGCCGGACACCGACCAGGACCACGACCGACTTTATGAACGTACGATCCTGACGGAAGGTCAACGCGCCCTAGACAAGAGGCCAGACTCAACGATGTATTATGTACGCACGACGACCTAGCGCGGAAAATGAATGTTATGTACCGCGTTTCAGAAGAACAACATTGTGAACTGCGGCTACAAGATGATCGGCCCACTACGACCAAAGCGACCGCCAGGCCTGTGCCCACACATACGCGCACACCACCGGCGTATTTCTCACATCACACACACACACACACACGCACACACCCATTCCACTCATCACGCACACTGACACCGGCACATCTAACCTATTTGTAAATACACTCACACTCACACCACTTTTATCTGTAACCATCTATATTTTGTTTTCAAATTGAATAAATCCATTTTCTTATAAATTCCTCACGACTCGATTATTTCAGCACCTACTCCCCCACTCCTACCAAACCCTGGCTGGCTGAAGGGTCTGGCAGGAAGGGGGACAGTAGGGATGTTACAGGCTTAATCGTTGAGATAGTTTTTTTTCTGTATTTGTTCTCAACTGTTTTGTAATTCGTAAATATAGTAAAATTAACGAAGCTACACAAACTTTTTTCTCTTTTTGAAAAAAGGTAGAACCAGTAATGGTTGCTCCTTTCCTAATCTCAACGTTTTTGTCAAATCTGGGATTTTTATATGAATTCCTGTACGTTGTTGTATAACATTATTGATATCTGTTAAAGCCATGTTTGTAATCTATTAGCTGTGACTAATATCAGCAATGTTATTGTAATTTCAGTCAGCTCTTTTCATTTTAGACTATCTAAGTCATCTATTTTTTCAATGCAAGCTAGGACTTGTTCCGTATCCCAAGTATCAGGTGTATAAATAAATTTCCGCCGTTTTATATAAAAAATTGGTCATTTATTGTGAAAGACATGACGCTTATTCGGCTCAAAACTCGAAATTTTCGCACACCAAAAATGTTTCAAACAAAAGTTTCAGTGTTCGAGAAGGCCGTCATACTTGACCACCCTATTTTTTATCGGAGGAGGCGCTGAAGCTACGTCAAGGCCAACTCCACTTTTTCAAATGGAATCAAGTTTTTTTTTCGATGACATTATCACCGATTTTAAGACGAGTTAAGCGACCTACAACACAAGATCATTCTAGTCACGCAAAGTATGAAAATTTCTTACGATATCCATGATAATACACATGGATAGGATATTGTTGACCAATTGTTCATGAAAATAGTGCGGCTGCTATCTTAGCTTTTGCTGCACTAAATCCACATTCGGGCAGCAGGCAAATGGAAAAAAAGAGTAGAATTAGTCAACGATCTGTATTAAGAATCTTACATCAACACATGTTCCATCCGTATCGTATGTCATTACATCAGGATTTGTACGGCAATGATTTCCTAAAACGCGTCAATTTCTGCAATTGGATTCGTAGAAAAATGCGCATAGATGTCTCATTTTTGAGTCATGTGCTTTTTTCTGATTAAGCTAACTTCGCAAATGCGGGAAATGTGAATAGGCATAATATGACAAGTGATGAATGGGATTTTTCACGAAAAGTGGATAGGACGAGGCGGCCCTGTAGCTTGGCTACCTCGTTCGCCAGATCTAACATCACGAGCATGTACCAAAATTACACCACAAATGATGGCTGAAGTTAGACAATCTTTTTATCAGCGAATTAACAAGTGCTTACAAGTCGAGGGTCATGACTTCGAGCATCTTCTGTAGGTAGACCTAAACCAAGGTTAGTGGATCCATTGAAAGTGATTATTCAGATATGTTTCGATTTTTCGACTATTTTCATACTTTGCGTGATTAGAATGACCTTGTGTTATAGGTCGCTGAATTTGTCTTAAAATCGGTAATAATGACATTGAAAAAAAAATACATGGTTCCATTTGAAAAAGTGGAGTTGACCTTGACGTAGCTTCAGCGCCTCCACCGATAAAAAAATAGGACGGTAAATTTATCGTCGGAAACGCACCACACTTTAAAAGAACAGCACCATTTCTATTCTGATAGAAATACTGTTCATTGAAATGTCGATGAAAAATAAAATATTTCCTTTCTACTACTTGACGGTATTCTAACCTCGACAAGTAGGAATTCGCGCAAGCTTCTCCTCTCTTTGGAAACCGATGGATAGAAACACTTTCCTTCCGACCCCTTTTAGTGGCACACCCACGAACAGCACACTAAATTTTGTATTTTTTATTCATGATAACGCGCAATCACGTAATGAATTTCTAAATACTTGTGAACTTTTGAAACTCATATAAGTTTGAATTTCAATAATAATATCCAATTGTGAAGACTGGGTGTGGGCTCACCACACCAAAGAGTGGAAACTCACCTTGATGGAATGGAAATACTTCGACGAAACAAACTTTATTTATCAAAAGATAAAAAAGGTTAATTAAATGAATTGCACTGAATACTAAACAGTCTAAACTAATATATTTAATTCACAATAGTATATAATATAAACTTTGAACTTAATGTTCTTATTTCTTTCGATACAATTCGGAACAATCTCGTGCGCGGATTAATCGATCAAGTGGTCCAGATCAATCTGAATCTCGTGCGATGAAGTCTTCTCAGCTTCACCGTGATATTTGTAATTGCTCACCCTTTCTCCGTCTTCCCACTAATTAGGTCAAGTACGATCAGCCAATCAAACTTATTTTTTATCCCTACTTATTAGAATAATTTCTAGATTACTTACCCTACTACTAGATTCCTAGAGCACACGTGTTTTTCTACATCAAAGTATGCCGCATGAGCTTCAAATCACATTTCACTCATTTCGAATTCGCTAGAAATCTAAGTCGTTAAAAGTGATAAGTTGCACAGGAAAATATCCTGTCAAATATGAAACTGGATATGTTTAATTTATTGAACGTTAGTCGCGACAACCAGTCGCATAGTTCATTCTTGAATAAACAATTATATGAAACTTTAGAATCTTAGATTAAGTTGAAATTTCTACTACCCAAATGATAATTTTCAAGAAGTCTTTGAAGAAAGCCTACAACTAATGAAAATAACTATTTCTTAGAAAACTCATAATAATCAAAGGAAAGACTAATCGCACTCTTGCCAACCTCATATCCAATGTACATAAATATAGACAAGAATTTTATTCATGTCGAGTCACTCTTAAGTCTAGCCTATGTCTTAAAATAAATTTCTTTACTTCATTTTTAATATAAAATAAGTCAACATTATTATATTTTAATATACATAATCTTTTGATTTTAAACTTAATTTCAAAATTTCCTTTAATTTAAAAGTGCGCTTTGGTGACAAAATTAGCAATCGTCACGTTCCTGTGCACGGAGCGGCCCCAGACCTAGGCTACTACTCTCCCCTTCCCTCATGAAAAAGGAAACAAAGGAAGAAAGAAGCTCCCCACTCCTCCTCTCTAATTTTATATTTACTTAAATTTTGCAAAATATTACTTAAAGATACGGCATTAAAAATTTAGAACTTCTATTTATTTACTAAAACTTAATTCTGACCTTTTCTTCACTTTCAGCTGAAGGCATAAGGTCAACAGAAAAATTAACATTTATATTCAAACTCAAATCTCTACTCTAGGCTACCTTGACTCTATAATTTTAACTTGATAAATCTAGAATTCACACTTTAAATTCCTATTCTAACTCAAATCTCTATTATACACAGAAATCTAACTTCACTTTATACTCTAATGTTATATTTCACTGGCTAGAATCCCCTACAGCTATCCAATAACATGGGTGCCCTCAGTGTGCTTTTAATTTTGTCGAGAGAGGACGTGATCGGGCGCCTACCTGGGTTCCAGACACTCCGCTGAGAGTTCGATTGTTTACTCTGCCTTGGCTGATTTTGTCTTTACTGGCTACACGGCACCAACTCCTCTCCTTCCTCACAAAAAGGCACTCAAATCATTACACAATTTAATTGCAGTTGACAGCTTGTTGTCCGAACGAGTTCTGCTGTTCCGCTGTTCCTTCTTCTCCCTCTACTTGTTCATTCCGCCGACAGGTGGCGTCCATGTCGCTGCAGACGAGCACTTTGTCCGGGAGGTATCGTACCCACGCGGCCACTCTGGGAACTAGCCTAGCAGCTGTCAGTGTTGACAATATGTCTGCCGCCAAGTCCCACTTCGATTGACCTGTTATTGTCGATCGATATTTCGTTTACTTGAGATCGCGTACTCCACTCTGTGTCGTGTGGTTGTGACTCTCGATTTCGTGCCGGCAGTGACGTAGTGGTGAATAAGTGTATATATATAGTTCTTGATATGTAGTGATAGGTAGGCCGTGTTTACATAACCTCCTTAGAGAGACCAGCTGTCATCGAGGGAATTCTCCTTGTCGTCTGGAGCCCAGGAAAAATACCGAACCGCCATCCTCAAGCCTTTTGATGCAGTTCGGAGATTTTTCTACATAAACTGCGATAAAATCTTTATTCGCAGTGTTCCGCAGCTACTTTTTAAAAATATTTATAAGAGAAAGTATGCACTACAACCTTGTTAAAGATTTCTAACGGAATACTGTAGAACAATAATGTTTTGATCGACATAAAAGTTATCGTACGATTACAACTTTTCTGCACTTTCACGTAAATGACATTAATAAAGAAAATTCATGCACACTCATATCAAACTTTGAGAAATATTATCGAACGAAACATACCTTCGAGAGTAGAATCCATTACGCTGATGGAAAATTGCTAGATTTTTCGATTGTTCATGCATATATTCACTGTACTCAATTTTTGTCGTTTTCGAGCGCGTTTCGGAAAATACCTGCACGTCTATTTCTGTCGGAGAATTCGAGACAACTGATAATGTCCCGAAGATTTCGACTGGGAAATAAGATTACAAAATACCCTGCTATCCGCGAAAAAAATGTTGATCTTGTTAGATCTGGTCAGATCAAATTCCCAGATCTAACCAGATCTGATCAGATCTAAAGTAAATCTGGTCATATTCAAAGTAGATCTGGTCAGATCTCGACAAAATCAAGATCTGGTTAGATCTGGGAATTTGATCAGACCAGATCTAACAAGATCAACTTTTTTTTCGCGGGTAATGATCCTACAACCTAAAATTCCTAACAAAAAAACTTCATTTTTCGACTTTTGGCCAGCTTTTTGGGATTTAAGACCACTGTGAATTGGTTCAGTTTCGTCTTATTTTCATTATTTAAAATCATCAATGGTAGTTATAAAAAAAAAAAGAAAAACTTAAAAAGGACGTAGATTTTATATTTCTGCAAAACTCTGCTTGCAAATTCAATATAAAATGGACTGCCCGGAAAATTAATATAAATAGTTTTAATTTAAAGAATTTGAAATCTTTCTGTGGGAAAAAGACGCTTTCGACTTCGCTGCGATTCGAGCCCAGGTCTTTCAATTGCCGGTTTCAAAAACAAAATTGTTCAGGATTCATATTTTATGTTGCTAATTAAAATTTTGGATATTCTTTCAAACTCTTTCCGCACCGGTTTAATTGTAAATTACTAAGTGAGTACAGTGAATTCTACATATTTACTCAATACGTGATGTGAATACTGGACTACTTAATTTCGAATTGCAAGTTTTGAGGTTTTTGATTTTGATTAATTTCATTATTTTCTACATTTTAATCTTTACAGAAATTTGAATTAATTTTAACAGTTATTTATTATTTCCTATATTTTAATCCTTACAGAAATTTTGAATTAATCTTTTAATTATGTCATTGAAGAGGGCCCCCATATCTGGCCGAAACGTTTACCTTTCATTTTTACGTCCTTTTTAAGTTTTTCTTTTTTTTTATAACTACCATTGATAATTTTAAATAAAGAAAATAAGACGAAACTGACCCAATGCTAAAGCAAAAATAAATCAATAAAAATTGTGTAATTTTGGGTCAATATAATAGCAGATATGTTTTCAAGCGTGTCACGTTATATTCTATTAATGTTAGAGCTCCTTTAACCCTTAGCTGTCAACCTTCCGGCTCTATAAAACCTAAAGTACTTGGAATCTCGATATTATCTTAGGAGGGGATTCTTAAAAGTAATAAATAAAAAAAATTAGATTCTTTAAAAATGTCAGTAGAATACATCCTTAAAAGAATTTTTTTTCTAATATTTCCTCAAACGAAAATTAAAATTCATAATTTTAAATTTAAAGCTTCGCATATTCACCATCAGGTTTGTTATCGGTGACCTCATAAATTTCTCAACATCAATTCTTCATAAATTACAAAAAATTAACTGAAACCATTATTTAGGAAAAGAAGGTCAATCCCAGTTTTCTAATGAAATAAAGTCATCAGATGTTAATTCTTCAGAAGACAATGAGTATCTTTGAAGTGGTATATTATTAGCAAGTAGGAATTAAGAATCACAAAAAGACTTTCTCAGTTTTTTTTTTATTAAAATCTTTATTGTTGCTTTCCGAGGCATTCTCTTAAATAATAATTAACATAACTTAATGGCAAAATGTAAAGTGAGAGTGACAATGTTTCTGTTCAATCACACATTTTGTTTCTCATCATCATCATCACCATCATCATAGTTTGTTAATTCAACAAACGTACACGTTATAATTTTTTCACTGTTTTTTACATTTCCATCATTCACATTTTAACATCACATCAAGAAGGAAAAGTAAGGAATGTACTCTTCAATGCACGAGGTAGAGAACTTTTGGAACTTCCAAGAGAAACGAACAATCGGAAAAAAGATCCGTTTTACTTCTTACTTTTCCTTCCTGCATTGTATTATTTTACTCGCTGACAACTCACGCAGAACAAAGTTGAAGTTGTGATCATCATGAACTTCACAAATTATATTCTATAAATTTATTTGAAAACGAATAACTAAAATTATATTTCTGTACAAAACAAGCCTTGCGCAGCTGTTTACATTACGTTTATATCGTACGGAAGTACTATTTCAAATACTAGTTTTGAAATATATTAACAGAATATAATTGTCTAGTGTTCTACTCGTATCTTGACGATGCTCTTATAGTCCGAGATCCCACTGCAAAGTACCTTCACCGAAATGTTAATAGAAAAAAACGCGTCGAAACATCTGCATTATATACGTCCTAACAAGAAACGTCTAGGTTGTCTAAGTATAGCCGGGTCCTTATGTCAAAAATTATTTATTGAAAATCCTGTTTATGGGAGTTAACTACAAATAAGATTAATAAGATAAATATAGTAACAATTGAAAGTTGACGACTAGACAAGCGAAAAATTGTAGGGCTGTTAACCCCCAGGTTGGTCTAAACATGGGTTGTTTAAACATTTTTACAGATTTTTCTGGCGTACAACTTCACCGGCTGTTTAATAGAATAATAAATACTTGAATCGAAAGCGATTGAAATGCTTCAATCTGCGCTTCGAGAAAATATAGGGTTGTCTGCATAATTCCGGGTCCAAAGTGAGACAACCCTACGAAAATTTCACTATTTCAAACAGTGGATTTCAGAAATTCAAATAGTGAAAAAACTAATTCTACTATTTAAAGAGTGAAATAATATTCACTAATTCAAATGGTAAAATTTTCACTATTACAGATTTGATAACAGGGGGGAAGAACAAGTCACGGCAAAACCGTTTTTCGAATTTCAACTTGTAGTTGCAGTGGTGGTCCATTCCTTTCTATCGCGGACGCAAAATGAAAAGTTTTCGCGTAGGTTTGTCTCACTTTGGATCCGGAATTATGCAGACAACCCTATATTTTCTCGAAGCGCAGATCGAAGCGATTCAAGTATTTATTATTATATTAAATAGCCGGTGAAGTTGTAAGCTAGAAAAATCTGTAAAAATGTTTAAACAACCCATGTTGGGGTTAACCAACTTGGGGGTTAACAGCCCTACAATTTTTCGCTTGTCTAGTCGTCAACTTTCAATTGTTACTATATTTATTTTATTAATCTTCTTTGTAGTTAACTCCCATAATTAGGATTTTCAATAAATACCACGGCTAGCTTAGACAACCTAGCCGTTTCATGCTAGGACGTATATAATGCACATGTTTCGACGCGTTTTTTTCTATTAACATTTCGATGAAGGTACTTTGCAGTGGGATCTCGGACTATTAAGCTTAATAAAATCAATGATGAGAAGGATTGGTTAGTTAGTTTTACTTAGATAAATAAGGTAATTATACGATCTGGGTGAGTAATAGATAAATAGTTTAGAGATAGGCGACTTCCTGGGAAGCAGAGAAAAATCAGAGTCTTTAAAAAAATGAAACTATAGGTAGAAAGAAAAATTTTACGCCAGGAAATATAGAAAAATAAATGTGGAATTTTTTTTTTAAATTCTTACACTCGAGCTCCGCTAACATTTCCCAAGCGATACGACGTAGAGAAAAACGACTTGTACTTGGTTCTATCATCCAAACCAAATCAGACATTGTATAGTTTCTGAAAAGTCAGGAGCGTTTCTCTGCTTCCATTTCCTCAAAATCATATCTCGACTAAGGTCTATTTGACTAATTCTTACCTCTACACAACTTTAACGCCGTTTGAAAAATAACAGAGCCGAATTGATGAATTTAAGGCCGTGGACCAACCGCATCACATAATTAGATTCCTATCTTACCAGCATTTTCAATTTGTGTAACCCCATTTTTGCAAAAAATGAGATAAGTTGAAAATTTATACAAGTAAATAAAATGCAATAAGACAGGTCTATCTGGTCATAAATGTTTATAATTATAAAAAATTTTTTTGAAAAAAAAAACGAATTTTATAATTATAAAAATATATGACCAGACAGACCTATGTTAGTGCATTTTATCCACATCTACAAATTTTCAGTTGCCTATCTTATTTTTTATACAAATGGGGTTACAAAGTAAAATGCTGGTAAAGTAGGAATCTAGTCTCATGACCAGGTTGGTCCATGGCCTTAATACTTTCTAATTAAAGCTGAAGTCATCAAGTCATGTAAACATAACAATTAAACCGTTCAAAAAAAAAAAGATAAATCTGAGAAGTAATTGTTAGGTAGACGTGCCAATCTCAGAGGACGACATAAGAACGAATTAGTGTCGTACTGATACACTTAACATGGTATACATCTACAAATTACAGTTTAGAGGGTGGACATGTTTAAGAGCTTGATAGTCAACGCAGAATGAGAACGAATGCAACTAATAGATTGATAATAATCGCTGTGTTCTAAGAGAAGAGGCTGAGCTTTAGTTTATTTTTACAGTTTTCGACGCGAGAGCCTCCTCTCTTGCTTTAACTATCTTTCGATCATTTTTTTGTTTAGTCTTTCTTCATTTCTCTCTTCAATGTTCAATGTGAAATTTTTTTTGCCTTTCGTTTCATTCTGAATCATATTCTTCCTTTCGTCTACATAAACTGACAATTTATACAATCACATTCATTTACTCGGCGACCCAACGTGCGATTTCCTCGAATCACTAAAAAGTATTTAAAAGAACAAGGAATGAGGGTAGAGAACTTACAAACTGGGAAGGGGTAAAGGAAGAGAGAGTTCATTACGTTTTCTTGTCACATATATACTTTGTAGATTACCTATGAGTACTCTTGCAAGCTTGGTAATTTTTTTCACATTTAGTTTGCTGTCTTCAAGTGAAAATAAAAAATTTTCGCCCTCTATATGGATTCACACCTGCAATGCCGGAAAGAGAAGAAAACGATTATTATCTGCGTGTTTACTGAGAATAAACTTCTGAATAGCTCGCCTCAAAACCATGAAATCACAAACAACTTCTAAGCTTCTAACAAAAACAACTTCTAACTTAATTCCAATTGATAAATAAATTTTTTTGAAATATCAAAAAAATAAAAATATTTATTTCTCAAATATAGTATATTGTGTTGCTAGGAGCTGAGGCACGGGTTTTTGGGGATAGGACTGAATACATCGATCGAGTTCTAAAATGGCCGAGCTCCGTAGCACACAAGATATTTTTTGCAAAATACGTCCTAAAGAAGTGTTTCGAGTATCTGTAGAGCGGTATTGAGGATGTCCATTTATGACCCGGTGGACTACAGACATGCTAAGTCAATAATATGTATAAATATAGTACTTACTCGGTGGGAAATTTGGAACTGCGTACATGAATAATAGCCATGTCAAAAACATAGGATGCGTGACAACGACGCACATTGGAAAAATGTAACATATTGTCACAGCTGTTCAGCGGACGTAAGGAACAAAAGTAGAACCTGAGGAACGAAAACAGATACAATATGAAGACGCCGGTCATAAATGGACGTCCTTACTACCGCTCTACAGTGACTCAAAGTACTTCTTTAGTGCGTGTTTTGCAACAAAAAAAAAAAAACTATTTTCATGGTTTATCATAAAGTGAAAAAAAAATTTAATTATTAGAAAATTATTAATTGATTTCCATGATTTAAGAGTTGAAATTGTCTGCAAGAACGCCTGCCGGGAAAGTATCCTATCTGATACCGAGACTTGTGTCCTGATAAAGTAGACAGTGACATTTTGAACTCTACCATCAAAATTGCAAAAATATTCGAATGGTGGCTCCAGATTTTAGTGGAAGCTATTTGAAAATTTATCCAAAAAGGGGGCCGATTGAAAAGTGTTCAAGATTTTGATGTCACATGATTTAAAAAAAGTATATTAAAAGTATATATCACACAAAAAAAGTAATCACTGAATTCAGGACAGACAATTCAAGACTTAAATTTTCACTCAAGTGCAAATAAGCATCACCTTTGCAAACTGCTTAAAAAATCATTTCGTATTAATTATTATTATGGGAATACCTAACAAATCATCGAACACCCACTTGAACAAATGTTTTCACACTTTTATTATAAGACGTATTACAAAGTTCACTTGTTACGAATTTCGTTTCCCATCATAAATAAAGTTCAAATAAATGTTAATAGTTTCGCGTCACGATTGCGAAATTTTCCTCAAATCCTAAAATTTAAAATAAGAAATGATAATCCACGAAGAATTACTTTCCTAACATGAACAAAAGAAATTAACCCTAGACAATATTCTTGATTCGAAACCCAGAAAATTGGAGTTTTATCATAATAATTATCAACAGTCGAGTCTCATTGCACAGCATCTTAAGGGACTAATTAATCAAAGATGAGAAGAAAAATTAAATACAAAAAAAAAACGGAATTGTTTCGATGACATAGGAAAGCAAACTCGAGCAAATTCCCGTCTCTCAGTTATAAATAATCTAGTTTTTGTACTTATATTAAACTACAAAACTATCCTTCTGATTCCCTTAAAAAAATCATTCAACGAAACATTTTCAAGAAATCGTTGCGGAAACGTGCATTGGAAACCAAATGATTTGGTTTTTTTCGATTAAAAAAGAGATAGAATCTTTGCGAGGAAGCAGCGCAAAGAAATAGTATGGAGGCTATTTGTGATCTGGCAGAAATCACTTTCTGATAGTAAGTAAATGACCGAAAACTATCCAGAATACGCAGTGCGCAGGTCTCCTCTGTCTCCTCTTTCGTGAGAATTATTTTTATATTTTGCAATGTATGCATATTCTACACTTTCTTCTACATTTCTCATTAAAATTAAAACAAAATACCTACTCATGATTCTTTATTCTCTATGTTAATAGAGGGATAGACGGTGCTATCAGCAAATAGAGCTATACTGTATCGAAGCGTCGATTTTCATCCTAAAAAACTTTTCACAAGATAGAAGGTGAAAGAAGTACATGCACACTGCGCGTATTTCATAATTTTGAGTTATTTGAAACTAGTAAGACTGGTACATAGAAGGAATTCTGATACCCCGCTTGTACCTCTAGGTTCAATTGTAGCGCTAAACACTATGATAATTATTATATTATATATACGTAAGGGGAAGCTGCTGTCTTCTTGACGCACGTACAACCATTGTTGTTTGTACAAGAGTGCGGCAAGAGCTATTTCGCAAATGAAGGACAAAAGTCGTCCTTAATTTAAACACAACTGTACCTCCGTAATTAGAATATTGGTTACCCTCAGCCTGCAGTACAGCTGTTAAAATGTAGGTGATGCATCTCAAGGCTCAAAAAAAGTTTGTACAAATGCTCCATCTCCTTACTATTTCACTGCGGAAAGCGCGATATTTTTTTTTTTACTCTTTTGACGTTATGTTTTGCTTGCGCATGAATTATAAAATTCCTATATGAATTTGCGCGCCTTACGCGTTTCATCTACGATAATAAAGTGCCACGAATCCAATTGTAATGACCATACTAATATTTATTTTTGGCACACACCAAATCGCAGTCTCAGTTGAAAATCTCGTGTCCTGTTGTCGCCCGCTAGCGAGTTAAGTTTTATTAGCCGTCTTCCTTGGGTGGGGTGAACCAACCTAAAAATAAAATATTATATGCAATTAAAAATCAATATATTTATCACTTTTCACATGATAAAGTATCTTTATTTAAAAAGTAAAAGAATATAACACTCCCTAAGAGAGGCTAGAACATTTAAAATATTTGGAATGTTCTAGAACATGCCAGAATGCTAAAAAAAATTTAATATTTAATATCTTATTTTATAATCTTAATGATCAGGATCAGATGAGAATGTTGATTTGTGTATTTGTATATATGGATACGCATGTATGTACAGGAAACTAATACTTCGACAGAAATATATTACAGATATTACAGATAGATAAAAAAAATTCTAAATTTAATATTTAATATGCTATTTTATAATCTTAATTATCAGGATCAGATGAGAATATTGATTTGTGTATTTGTATATATGGATACGCATGTATGTACAGGAAACTAATACTTCAACAGAAATATATCACAGATATTACTAAATTACAAAACTTTTTAGTTTGGTCGAATTCAATCTTAAAATATTTTAGTAATATCACTGATATTACTGACAAGAAATAACACGTTACTGATCCCCTTTCAAGTTCATTTTCGAAAACAGTTCAAAATAAGAAACACGTTTTTTATCTATGCATGGAGAAAATGTTTGGAGTAACATTTACCATGATAGCATGAAAAATCTTAGTCGAGTGACAAAATATATAAGATAACTAAACGTTACAAGACATTTATTAAGCGACAAATTACGTATGTTTTATGCGAAAAAAGATAACATTCACTCTCCAATATTATGGTAACTTCGGAATCAACAACATCAACAATCACAATTTTTATCATTTTATTATTTATAATTCGATGGTTGAGTTCGAAATTTTTGTCTACTTATTTCTTTATTTTATAAAACTTTCTTTCGTTGCGTCATAACTAAATAATTTCTTTTAAAGATTTTCAATTAAAAATTGAAAATAATGTTACACTAGCGTTTTTACGCACATTTCTAATTAGTTAAGATAAATTAAATTTGGAAATTATGTAAGTAAAGTAATGGATATTTAAAACTTTTGTTTGTCACCCAAATTCTATTACAAAATCCGTCACTCAGTTTCTGAACGATTGCTAATAATACAACAGAAACGTCCTTTCATGTTATTATGATGCATATTATGATCACGATAAACATTCTTTGAATGCTTTTCAAAAATGCATTTATGCTTCACTTTGTCGAAATAGATCGAGTATAAATTGATCTCCTGCTAAGTGAAAAATCATTAACAGAAAATAAGGATAACTTCACTATACTGCAAGGTAACGTGCTTCACGCAAAACCCAGTCAACGCGTCGCACAGTGGTCCAGAAATGGATATTAGCTGTCAAATTTGTCTAGAGGTCACATTTTTTACCCGATTTTAAGTTGTTTTTTTTAAATACACATTTGATTCCCGACAAACGTGAGAAGCGATTTTTTAAAACAGATTGCTGTGCCAATAAATATCGCGGAAAAAATAGGAAATTTCAAATTAATTTTTAATAAAGTAGATACAATGAAAATATAGAGAGCACTATATAATCAAAAACACTACATAATTATATTTTCTAGAACTATATTTTCAAAATTTACATTTTTCGGTGAATAACATTATTGTGACAATCAGAAGATACTATTAAGGAGAAAGGGGTACCACAGTGGTATAAATTCTACCTTCTAATTGTTAACTGTAATTTTTATTAACAAATTACATAAACAAATTTCCCAAATACGCATTTTTAATTTAAATTAAAAAATTTCTTCATCATACATTACTGTTAAAGACTCAGGGATACTAAATTGTTGTAAATATTACCTTTTAATTATTATCTGTAATTATTTTGAGCAAAACACAGGCAAACAGAGAGACCGCTAAATGTACAGGCTCGTTCCACTGTAAGGTGGTCAACGACTATTTCGAGGGCCTTGTAAAAACCACTTCAGGGAAGAATCGAGAACCTGAAGAAACTTTGGTTCAAGTACGTTGAACTTCAAGGAGATTATGTCAAAAAATCTGCACGCTTCACAAGCAAATTCTCATTGCGTGCAGCTTGCAACCTTCAGCGCGCCTAGGGCCTATTTTGATTTTCCTGTAATACATATGGGTCATTCCATATAATATTTACAACTAAATATTAAATTGCTTTGAATCTTTTTTTTTTCAGTACAAGGTACAAAAATAATTGACGCGTATCAGATAGGATACGTTGTCGACAGGTGTCCTCGTAGACAATTTCAAACTATTTAATCAATTTTTCTAAATCATTTCAGTCGATTATGTCGATCATTAGAAGAGTGTATCACTCTACGTGATAACGGAACTCTACTATATCGACCTTATCAATCTATGATTTAGAATTAATTTAACGTTATTTAAAACTAGATGGAATTTTTCAATATAAATTGAAGAAATTTTCTGTGAAAAAAGGAACGCTTCCACTCCGCTGGGTATCGTGCCCAGGTCCTTTCGATTGCCGGTCGAATGCTCTGTCATCTGAGCTACGGAGGTTCCACAACTTTTCTCACAGATTTCAAACTCTTATAAGGCAAATAATGCAAATGAATTCAATATTTAAAGAATTGGAAAATCTTTCTGTGGAAAAAAAGACGCTTTCGACTGCGCTGGGATTCGAGCCCAGGTCTTTCGATTGCCGGTCGACTGCTGATCGATTTTGTTGAAACTGTTGTTTGAATCAAGGTGCGAAATTTGAGATACATTTTTGGTGTGCCTAGTGTGATAAATAATTCATTTTTCACTTCTTCGCAATACATGTTTTTTAAATTTAATTTTTAATAAAGAGAAATTTCAAAAAATATCCATTCTAAAATTAATAAATCCTTTAATCTGCACATTGCTTAAAACAGGACATCATCAATAAATTGGGTGAGTTATTTTATTTTATATGTATGTATATTTAAATTTTGAATAGAGTTAACTTTTTAAACATTTCATTTGAATCATCTTACATTTGATAACCATACAATTATAAAAATATTTTTGGAACTTTATAATTTAAATAAAATATATATTATTAGTTTTTCTATTTCAGAATAAAAGAATTAATAATTTAAATAAATGATTAAAAAAGTAACTATAAAAAAAATTCTTCATAATAAATTATTGAATTATTATATATATGCATTGAGAAGAAAAAATTGTTGTATTAACCAACCAGATTGTTGGTATAGAACTGACAAAACTTTTTTGCTTTCCCAAAAAATTTTCAGTTTTCCCAACAAACCAATTTGTTGAACCAACAAAAGAGTTTGTTATTGCTTTTTGCTAGACAAAACTTTTTGTAAAGAGAACTAAAATTTTGTTGAGACGGCAAAAAAAAAGTTTGTCAGTTCTATACTTCTCTCCGTGTAATGATATAATAATTCAATCATTTATTTTGAACATTATGTTGTATTTGAATTGCTTTTATAATTCTTATATATACACATTCTAATTGATTAATTGAAATTAATCAAAAACTAATTTTTAAATGAAATTAATTGCTTAAAACTCTTGCCCCGCGTAAGCGCCACTCTCTTATGGCTGATTTCGGTCCTGCCTTGACAAACGAGGGAACTGGCGAGACCCTCGAATCCCGCGACGGCCGATCTGAGCTCAGTCATTTCATGCGGGCACATTTTATTTATTTTCTCGCGAACGAATAAAATTTTTATTTTATTTTTTGCTTAAATTAAAGGTAAGACTTGGGAGATTACGTTTGAGAAATTTCTATTTTTTTCCTGCAATTTTCCTAGCTCATGCAAAGAGCTATAGTTGAGGTAGTAAATTCGGAAATAACCATAATATTTTTCGGTTTTTCTCACATGATATCTAAATAGCTATGAAAGCAAATCATTTCAAATACGGCTCATACGATTGAAAATTTCATAAGCTTTCCAACGGTCTTAGTAAAAAGTTTGTATCTCTATTTTTATGGACTTTTCACTCTTCAAACGCAAGTGTGATTTTTAATAGTACCCACGGAGAGCGTGCCCAAAATGGTTTTTAGGGGGTAAAAGTCACCCCCGAAAAGTGTGGTACCAAATACCCATTTAATTGTTTCATATACAATATAATAACAGAATTTTTCACAATCAAACCAACTCGAGCAGTATCTCACACTAAGAGATGAAAAATGTAATTTTTTCAATTTGATCAAAAAGATTTTTTGGGCGTAAAGTATCCTACAATAATTTTTAACTGTATTGGATCTATAACTTAATTAGTGCGGTTTGCTAAGAGATGGCGTAACTTGATTATTATTCCATCGTTCCAATATTCCGAACATGCGTTGGAAAGCTACTGTCATTGCGCGTCTTTTTCAGTATATGTCATTCATTTGAAGCGTAAACAACAATAATTTTTTTTCACTCAAATATGTCGAACTTTGTGCCTGAAAAAGTGTTTTTGCGGGGTGTTCTTCTTCATTACTTTAATATGAAGAAAACTGCTGCCGAAAGTCATCGTATTTTGGTGGAAGTTTATGGTGAACATGCTCTAGCTGAGCGGACGTGCCAAAAGTGGTTTGCACGATTTCAAAGTGGTAATTTTGGCTTGGAAGACGATGAACGTCCTGGGCAGCCAAAAAAGTTTGAAGATGAAGAACTGGAAGCATTACTCGATAAAGATTGTTGCCAAACACAAGAAGAGCTCGCAGAATCTGTCGGAGTCACTCAAGCAGCCATTTCAAAACGTTTATAAGCAGCCGGATACATTCAAAAGCAAGGAAATTGGGTTCCACATGATCTCAAGCCGAGAGACGTTAAAAGGCGGGTTTGCATGTTCGAAATGCTGCTGGAACGCCACAAAAAGAAGTCATTTTTGCATCGGATGGTGATGACAAATAGATCCATTACCCATCCCCAAGCGCAAAAAATCATATGTGAAACCCGGCCAACCAGCCAAATCAACGGCAAAGCCGAATATCCATGGCGCGAAGGTAATGCTCTGTATTTGGTGGGATCAGAAGGGTGTGCTGTATTATGAGCTACTAAAACCGGGTGAAATAATAATATTTTCACTGCTCTCTTATTTAAATTAAATGATAGGGGTGAATTTGGAAACGCAGCAGTTTTTGACACGTTAATAAACGACTTGAAAAATCTGGAAGATGAAGGGCTCACTATCGAATCTGGAGGAAAAAGTATCGTTCTCCATTTTGCAATGAGTTTGATTCTTGGTGACAACTTGGGAGTGCATAGTCTTTTAGGTTTTGTCGAAGGTTTCACTGCCAATTACCCTTGTAGAGCTTGTAAAGTATATAAAAATGTCCTTCGTCAAAATTCGCCACTTGATACCAACTTATTACGTAACAAGGAAAATTACGAAATCGATTTGGCGTTATAAGACGTTCCGCAAACTGGGATTACAAAAAATTGCATATTCAATTCATTAATGAGCTTTCACACAGTTGAAAATATTTCATTCAATCTCATGCATGATGCTTACTTAGGATTTCTTCGTAACGACGCAGCTTTGATTCGTGATGGAACCTCAAAAGCAAAACCTCGATGTTAAGGGACCTCGGACATCGAAAATGGTCAACATCGACGTCACCGATGTATCGAAAACGAAAATTCGATGTTTCCGATGTCGAGGTTTCATCACTACTAGGTACATGTTGCTGAATGCTAATTAGATGTTTCTGTTAGTACCGCACAGCTAGTCCTAACTGAGAGCAAATATTTTTTATTATTGGCCCCGGTGGTGGCGGTCGGGCGACGCCGGCGACCGTCCCGCTTCCTAGAACGTAACGGCGAATGAAAACCAAAAAATACCGACTTTCGAACCATCGAAAACAAGCGGTTTCGATGTTCGATGTAACCTCAATATCGATGTCAAAAAAATCGACATCGAAAACAAAAACTCCGATGTTTCCGATGTTTTCGATGCTTCCGATGTCGAGGTTCCAACACTAGCTTTAATAGTTCTGAGTATCATGGAGCTGACAGACACATCTTTGAACGCAATAAACTCTAGAATAATCAATTTTAACTATGGCATTGATCAGAGAGATAAACCTCCGGCCATTTCACAGAAGCATATGGTCCAAAAAAATATAATTTTTTATGCATCTGAGATGATGACGTTAATCAAATATTTTCCTCTTTTATTTAGTGACATGATTGCAGAAGATACAGCAGTGTGGAAGTTGTTTCTTACTTTACGTCAAATTCTCGATTACTTGCACAGTCAGAGTTTGCAAGTAGAAATGAAACTACAGCCAATCAGATTCTCAAAAGAGTTGCTATGAAAAATAGTATACATTACTTGAAACAAAAGACAGCGAATGCAACTCATGTGACTGCAGCCCTCGCTTCGCTCGGGCAGCAAACTTCACACTCATTGCAATCGCTGTGTTTCGCCCCTTTTAATGTAATATACTATTTTATGCATTTCGATTGACATTAAATAATAAGAAGAAATTGTAATCTCATAAATATATGAAAAATATAATAGATGGACAAGATTGTATGAAAAAACATGTGCAACACTGAGTTGCAAGTAAATAACCATTTGATTGTTCCTGGTAACTTTGATTCCAATTCCTATTCACTTTTTCCAATAATTCATATACCTTTTACTCAATTAATTAATTAATTCATATTTCTTATAGGGACCGGTTTGCGAGGCCTGCTCAATTTAACCTGGCAGAGTTACTTCATTTGTGTGTTGAGGAAACCTTTTCTTTGGCCCATTCCGCCCCAGAAACTCCCCCACTCTACCGACTTCGAGCTGAGCTAGCCGAAAGTCGGGTACACCCAGTTTCCACCAGGACCCCCCCCCCCATTAATTTCGAATCTGTCGCTTACGCTCCCCCTCTCTGTTTCTTTTTAATTTATCGAACTGAGGTGACCTTGTCGGTCTGGCGCCCAACAAAAATCTTTTTGCTGAACCTTATAGAGAATCGATTGATTTGGTGTCCTGAGACATACTGGTGGAGGCTTGGTGCCGAAGGGGTGCTATATTGCATACAAATTAGGTATAGCATTACACCTTAATTGATTCCCTCAATTCTCGACCAAACAAAAATATTATAGCCTACATCGACGATGTCGGCTGAGAACCAATACAGCGTTACACCTCCACATATGTGTAGCTTGCTCGCAAGACTGCGCATTAGACAAGTTGAATGATTCCCGGTGATTCTTCTGAATCTTACTAATGAACGCGTCTTTCAAACTTTCAGAATCAATCTCTAAGATTTTACTGAATCAAGCTGATTCCCCATACGATTCTGAAAAATCTTTCGACGATTCACTAATCCTAAATCGATTATAAGTATGGAAAATCATTGATTCTTCCAGTGAACGGCCCCTCGATTGGACCTATATTTCTGAAGTAAGTCACTACTATTTTAACAATAATTTTTGCAAAGTATTATCTTTGCAAAATTTATATTTTTTGTTTTAAAGTTATAGACATAATTTGGAAAATCGATTTATCTTAAAAACAAAACGAAACAAAAATTCTAATTTCAAATATACATATGTTGTAGGATCTATTATGACAATTTTAGGAAATATTAGAAATAAGTTTTATTGACGAGAAATTAGTAAAGATACATTTTCATCATAGCAATCAAAAGAGTTGTTCATAATTGAAAGAATAAACGCATATACATTCTGTCAAAAAAGTACCGGGAATGGGTCAATAAAACACAAACTATTTATTTTTCATCCGAATTTATTTTATCGCCTTTAAAGTAGGTCTCTCCCGAAATAATACAAGTCGGCCGGAGCCATATCAGGTGAATACGGTGGTTGTTCTATGATATTCGTTGAGTTCTTGGCCAGAAATTCGTTCATAATGATAGCCTTGTGAGATGTTGCGTTATTGTGGTGCAAAATCCATTAATTTTCGTTCCACAAATCTGCCCCTTTTCGACGAATTTTTTTCTTTATTTGCCGTCTGACCTTCTGGTAAGAATTCCGAGTGCACAACACGACGATAATCGAAGAAAACAGTTCCACCACATCTCGACCGCTTTTGAATGCACTGTAAAACTCATATGCACGTGTTTTTGATAAAGTCGATTCACCGTAAGCCTTCTGTAACATTTTGAGCGATTCCGCAAACGAAATTCCATTTGCAATGCAAAATTTGAGACAAATTCTTTGTTCAATATTCTTATCCATTGGAAAAATCGCGAAACACACTTGGGATAAACTGACAACATCGAACACTGTGAACAAACTAAATGACAGATCGCGCTCGAACTCCACGTCAATATAGAGGACAGTGATGCGGACTTAGCGTCAAAAAGGTATTTGACAATCTCTTGAAGCAGGCTTCTTGAATGATCAATTCCCGGTACTTTTTTAACAGAATGTATATCATCAGAATTCATAATGACAGATTTTAGCACGTCAGTGAATGTGGGATAGAACATTTAGTTGCAAAAGTAGAGCTGTTTGCTATCTGATCATCTCTATTGCATAGAGCTACAAATAAGAAGAGATAAACTGGAGTCCCATGAAAGTGTAGACCGAAAGTCTGAAGCAAAAAATCATAAGAGTGAAAAAAATACATAAATGCACCTCTATTTCTTTTATGATTTTCTGGTTTATGCTTTCGGTTCTACTCTTTCATGGTACTCCACCTTAGTATTACAACAATATGAATCAAATATAGGAGCACTATTGAGGGGCGGAAGTTCTAATGATTGTTAAAAGAGTTAACAACATGTGAAAGAGTTAAACATGTGAAAACTCAAGACACTGAGTTGGTATTAAAAATTTTCTTCTTATTTTAATACACTATACTATGCCTTCCCCTATTCCTTCCATATGCTATTATTTATCATTTCCTCAATTTTGACAGATTTATTTTGATTTAAAATTTTATAGATGGAAAAAGAAATCGATAGCCAGGGACTGAATTGGTCACGTGACTTGCATGGCCCAGGGCCTTAAATTCTTCTTTATATTTTGTTCAGACAATGCCCTCTCTGTTACTACGTTATTGCTTGATTACAGCGCCTCCCTCTCTACCCCTTGGACTCTTTCAACGCTGACTGCAACCGACCGAAATTCTAAGAATTACTTAAATATAAATTCCAGCGTAATTTTCGAAAGATATCGAGTTAACAGACAGCAACAGCGATAACGATAAAGACGGACAGACACCGTGGCACAGTAGGTCCACTCCTAAAGAAGTAAAGGGGAACAAATTATAGTGTTCGCTCTTTAGAATATACCTAGTAAAAAAGTGGGCATTGAGTGGCATTGAAATGTCAAAATCTGGAAAGAAACGGAATCGAAAATGAAACATTTGAATTCCTTTCAATGCCTAGGAATTAAAATGCATTTAAAAGTTTCATTCTCGATTCCATTTCTATCCAGATTTTGATATTTCAATGCCATTCAATGCCCACCACGCAACCCGATATATCGAGTTGCGGGGTACGGGGGTTTCGTTTGCATTAATATTAGTTGTTGCTATCATAACTTGGCGGCGCTGATGCTCATTTTCACTTTTGTAAGTACCCTCGTAGAATAAATGTTAGAGTGGTATAGATGTTAGTAGTCATGTGTCAAATACATTTGTCTTATTGAAAAAAAAGAATTGATTGCCTGATTTCTAAAATCATATAACAATGTTCATGCAAAGCACACGCAATCTACTATATATACTTTACTGATTAAATTTCGGATATTTTAAATGAAAAAAACACATACTAAAATTGGAAAATCCACCCAGCCTTTTTTTCGAATCTTTCCCAAAACCCACCCTCCAAATATTTAATACGCCAGAGTTTGGTTCCTTAAATTATAGGCGAAAATAGAATACATAGAAATGGTTACATTAACATATATGTGCCTGTTGAAGAGAGATTTTCAGTATTTCGAAGCAAAATAACGCATTCAAACGAAAATTGGCAGATTTCACATGCATGTCGGGACTGATCCTCTCAATAAGTTAATATATATCGTAGAAACAAATTCCTTTTTTGTTTTATTCATAAGAATATTACTGATATTGATACACATGTATTATTAAATGCACTTTGTAAAGTCACTCAAAATTTAAAAAATTATTTAGCACGCCATAGAACTTTGAAATACCAGGGGTGTTAGTTGAAGTTTGCCGGTTTTTTCAATAATGAAAACACTTAATTCTGAAGGGAATCTCAAAAAATTTTTATTCAAAGTATTGACCATTGGATTCTACACATTTTGCCCATCTTTCAGGCAAATCATGGATACCATTCCAAAAAAACTTTTTCTCTTTCAAGGAAAACCATTCGACGAGCCATTTTTCGACTTCTTCAAAATTGGCGAAGCGCTGCTCTGCGAGTGAGTGTCCCATCGATGCGAAAAGGTGATAGTCGGACGGGGCGAGGTCTGGAGAGTACGGCGGGTGCGATAATATTTCCCAATTCAATGCTTTTAATGTGTTCTTCATCTCTTTAGCGGTATGAGACGGTGCGTTGTCATGTTGTAGGATAACTTTGCTACGTCTTCGGGCCCATTCCGGCCGTTTTTCGATCAACGCATGATTCAAATTGATAATTTGTTGTCGGTAGCGATCCGTATTCACCGTCTCACCAGGTTTTAATAACTCGAAGTACACCACACCACACTGGTCCCACCAAACACAGAGCATTGTCTTACGGCCAAAACGATTTGACCATGGAGTCCATGGGCCGACCTCACCAGGTGAAAGCCATGATTTATTCCGCTTCGGGTTTTCGAAATAAATCCATTTTTCGTCCCCCGTGACAATTCAATGCAGAAAAGATTTCCTTTCGAACCGTTGAAGCAGTATTTCACAAATGGTTTTTCGATTTTCCATTTGTCTATCGTTCAGTTGGTGTGGTACCCATTTTCCATACTTTTGGATTTTTCCCATGGCTTTTAAACGTTGGTAAATTGCTCCTCGGGTCACATTTAGTGTTTGTGCCAATTGTTGTTGCGATTGGGTTGGGTCTTCATCCAATAACGCCTGCAATTCCTCGACTTCGAACTTTTTCGCTGCACCAGGATGTTCATTGTCTGTTAAATCGAATCTCCACATTTAAATTGACGAAATAGGTTCACCATAAGTTTCTACCAGCAATCGATGAGCTTCAACTGCTTTTTTTTTGATGGAATAAGAAAAGCAACGAATGCCGCAAATGCGATTTACTTGGAACGAAACTCGACATATTCACTGAGGTAAACAACTATGATGCTATTATTTTGGCAGAATGTAATTGTGTATTTTTGAAGGTTATTGTCCATAGAAAAATATGACATAGATGCCAAATCATAGAAATGTATACATATCTCTAGCGACATCTGTGAGTAAAACCGGCACATTTCAACTAACACCCCTGGTAAGTCATTTGACTTGTGATGTCAACCAACCTTCATTTTTTTTATATCTTTTAAAAAATAGAACCTTTGTTGGAGCTTCAGATACCCAGCTGATCTTTAGATTACATAATAGTGAAAATTAAGATGCCTAATACTTATCGTTAGCAGATAGGTGGCACGTGCAATAACAATTTTCTTAATAAGTCAATAACACTCATATCTCACTTCGATCATATTTTTCATAATGTAGCACGCATAATAAAAAGAAATCATGTCTGCGATACATTGAATTTAAAAAACAGCTCTTTAAAAAATGCTTTCACATTTATATAAATTGAAAATTAATTAAAATTTTGACATCAAACTTGGTCAACATATTAGTTTTTACATGTTATTGAAATCTGTCATGTTTCGTCCAAATCTGTTGCAACTCCCTGAAATATTAAAAATCTATCCTGGACTAACACCTATTATGGAAAATAAAAATTGACAAGTATGGGAACCATTACATTTTTCACGAAAATCAATACTTAATCGTCGAAAAAGTATTAAATCCAATACTTGTTTTACGTAAAGGACATCTGTATAATCGCATATGAAATTGAAATTTAAAACTAATTTACCGTTCTTTTCATGAATTTGAACGAGAGATTTGAAGGACTGTTGTGCACGTGCAAGACTATATTGACCTTGTCCTCCGCAGACCTTTCCACTGCCTGTAGTGCCAGGGAACTGGATTCGAGCCTTCCCTTTGACTAATGTTGCGGATATTTGCATGATGAGGGCTTCAACCGTGTAGGCCGAACTCCATCCCTGTTTCGTTAATAGTTCCATACAAATGGCGCCTCCCAGCAACACATAACCACCCGAAATGATAGGATGCACTACTCGTACAAACGGTGGTTCAAACGGATACGTTTCCTGAAAAATATTAAAATCAACATATGTTTCATAATTATAGGTTTTTAGCTGAATAAGTTAACAAATATAATCTCTATGAACAAAAATGGTCCACTTTGTTATTGGGATCCGTTACCCTGCGATACGCCATCTCGTAAGAAAAATTTGAATTAATAATAGTAGGTTCGTTTTCCATATATACAATGTGAATACCGTAAACACAAACCGAATAAAATTTATTTCAATTTAATTTTAAGCGTTTTAAAAAAAAGTTTGGGAAAATAAAAACAGCTCAGTTAGGTGAAAAATTTCACGCCAAACCTTCGAAAAGTAAAATATATTGCTCGGTTTTTGGTTGTGTAGTTCAAAAGCTTGTGGAAATCCTGAATTAAACTTTCATCACTTTCCTGGTATCAGAAAAATAAAAGTGGATCATGTTAATAAATTAGAAGAAATAGAATGATTTGGTTATTAATTATTTCTCTTTATAAAATATCTACTCGAATATGATAAAAAAAGTTCCTGAACAAAAAAGTAAATATAAATCAAAACTAACCTCCAACGAGGAAAGTATTGAAATATTTTCTTTTACGTCTACTTAAAAGCATTTAAGTGAGACTTATTGCCGATTACATTATAAAATTAAGAATAAAATACGTTATAAACAAATCAATTTGTTTTAAATATCATTAACAAAAGATAAATAATGAAAACTAACCTGCTCAAAAACAGGAAAACTACCACGGCATGTTTACATTTGTTGCTCAGCCCAGCTTTGCAAGAGCACTTTATGTCAATAATTTTGCCATTGAAGGATATTGATTCTTTTATTTCATGAGGATGATTTCTCAAATTAGAGGATTGCATACAAAACGTAATAAATAATTTGCAAACATTATCCTTCTGCTCACTCAATCGGTCACAAAAAATGACGTGCCCGGCATTCAAAACAGTCTCACCTTCAATAAAATTTCGAGAAGAAGGTATCGACTTTATAAATTGACATAATTCACTCAATGAAACTCTCATTTTTTCAAAAAAACTTTTTAAATTAATAAAAAGTATACTAGCCAGGCGTCTCGTCTTGATCTAACCTACTCTTCGCCAGCCATCTTGTTTTACGTCACTGTGACGTCACGGCCACGGATCCCAATAATATACGAAATTTTCATTCAAAATTGAATAAATAATAAATGTATCTTCTTATTTATGTTGCCAACAGTAAAGGATGTGAAACTAACATACGTAAGATAAGCATACTTCCCCACTACTCTCCCTAGATACGGCCCTCGAACGAGCCCTTGGCAACGTCGATGCCAAGTAGTCAGTTCTACTCCGACTGTGCCTTCATAATAAAGTTCTTTCTACTAAAACTAAGTTCGTGTGTTTGTTCTGTTGAACCTAACTCCGACCTGTTACATATTTGAATAAATATAATAAATTAATTGATAAAAGTGGAAAGATTTAGAGTGATTGGTTTCTGTGAGTTAAACGCCATAGAGATATTCTATTGCGCTTCCACTGAAAACTCCACGGCGTTACATATTTTAGTGATCCTGCCAGGATCCCTCTGATCTTGCGAGGTCTGTGCTGGGATCAAAAGAAGCTCCTGGAACTTTGCGAAGTT
Source organism: Diplolepis rosae (assembly GCA_030998225.1). Taxonomy (NCBI): domain Eukaryota; kingdom Metazoa; phylum Arthropoda; class Insecta; order Hymenoptera; family Diplolepididae; genus Diplolepis; species Diplolepis rosae. The sequence goes on along the minus strand of JAPYXD010000658.1, from coordinate 541,062 downwards.
CAAGTCTTCATAAATAAGGTCAGTCGTTGATAAAAAAAAAAAATGATAATAAAATATTGCCACATATTCACCATCAAATCTCGATCGTGAATAGACACAGGGACAATACTAAGATTAGGGCGAACTAAGTAACCCTAGGAGTTAGTCCTGAGGTTTAAGTCCTCAAAAGGGGGGACGCCACCTAGCCAAGCTAGCACCCAGTGGATTTGCTGTCTAGATGCTAAAGCCCAGGACTGTTTAGCTGCTTAGCAACAAGTACCCGCAATCCTCAACGAACGCATAATCCTAGAAGATGTACTTGCTGTGAGTAAAAACGAAGAAATTATCTAATTTCAATTTTATTTTGTTAGTAGTTTCTACTATCCCGGTCATAATTATTATTAGTGAAGTCTAAATAAATTAATTAATTAATTAATATATTAATAAATTATTATTAGGAATCAGAATTTATGATCGCCTTCAAAATGTCGAGACCAGAAACTCCTTTCCAAACCAATGATTTCCTCCCTGTCGCGGAACTTTTGAACAAAATTTGGGAAAAATTAAGCTTAATAGAAAAAAATCAAGCAGTCATGAAAGATAAACTTCTTCTCCTTGACAACGAAAACAGAAAAAGAGTAGAAGATATAGAAAAACTAGCTAAACATTGTTATATACTCAAGTTGACACATGGACGGTTGGTTGCTTGTTTCAGGAGTTTGGGGGCCCTCGCACGGGACAGCGTCAACCCAACAGTCCATGTCAAATTTTTAGTCACGCACTCAGGCGACGGAACCTCCACAACCCGTACTTTACTCGTGGTTGAAAATGAGCCATGGCGAGTTTTCTGCTTTAGCCGTCGGCTAGCAGCGATCTCGCGCGAGTGCCCCTCCACTCCCGAAACAGGCGACCGACCATCCGTGTATCAAGACGAGTGGCGCGCCGATCGCGCGGCAACCAGAGACCCCATTCCCCTTTCCGTGCAGTAACGTTGTCCAACGCTTCTTTACAATTTTCCCTTCCACATCATCAAACCCATCCTAAGGCGTCATTTTTCACAAAACACGCACATGAACAAATTCCGGTAAGCAGCCGCATCACCCAAGATCCCGAAAATGTATCTTTGCCTTTAAAAGAACGCGATGATAATGATGTCGAGAACTTTATTAAAATTATAAGGAAGGCCCAACTTCGATGCAATTGGCAAAATTTATTACTAGATTTTATTATCGCGAAAAAAATAATTGAAAATGCAAAAAGAGCTATTAGATTCACTCTAATTAATACTTTTAAAGATATATACGAAGCCTTGCGACATAACTTAGGCACTAATAGTGCTCAAGATTAGAGAATATAAAACAACAAACCTCTAAAAACGTACAAAGTTATAATCAGAGATTCCGACAGTATCTAAACGAGTAGCAATACGCTTTACAAGCATAGCACTCAAATCCCACAAAAAGAAAATTAGCGCTAAAAATCGAGGAAAAGTCAGCTATAAAAAGATATATTATGATCCCACGAGAAGAAATAGGTATCCAAGTCCGACCTTTAAAACCTGTAAGTCTAAACCAAGCCCAGCAGAAAGCTCTCGAAGCAGAGATATGGTTTAGAGAAAGAGCCAGTGGAAATTCAACAGGAAGAAGAGATAACGATAAGCAAGACCGAGTTTCAGCCATATCCGGACGATTGTTCTCAATACGAGCGAACATGTACGGATTACGAAGACCAGGCAAACTGCTAATTGATAGTGGATCATCAATTAATTTGATCAAAGAAAATATTTTACACTCAAAACACCCTATAAAAAATTGCAACAAGGAATTCTATATGGGAAATGATAAACACTTATCTACGCGCTCAACTACTTTCAAATATTTAAATAAAGAACATTTATTTTATATAATACCAGAAAATTTTCCTATACCAGAGGACGGGATAATTGGAATACCGTTTCTGTACAATTACAAATTTAGTTTATCAAATTCAAACTTAAATTTAAATTCGAATACGTATTGCGAATCATTCAAACGAAACTATAATTACACCAACACATGAAATGAATAGTATATTATGTGCCTAGGCGCATAATGAGGGTTATTACGCAACGAGCGACAATGCTCGCAGGAGATCGAAGCCGACGTGCGATCAGTCCTGCGAGTATTTTAAGCGAGTCTCGTAATTACCCGAATTGTGTGCATTGGCGCATATTCTATGTTATGTGACTTCGGCGCATTTACGAGTTTTTCTGCGTACACTCGAATCCAATCTGAAAAGGTCGATATTGCCGTGAATATCGCCCATCTCACTTGACATTTCGCGAATACTTCCGGCCATTTTGATTTTCTCGATCTCGTGTAGTAGTTAGTAGTAGTAGTCAAATATTTAGTCACGCACTCAGGCGACGGAACCTCCACAACCCGTACTTTACTCGTGGCTGAAAATGACCCATGGCGAGTTTTCTGCTTTAGCCGTCGGCTAGCAGCGATCTCGCGCGAGTGCCCCTCCACTCCCGAAACAGGCAATCGACCATCCGTGTATCAAGACGAGTTGTAATAGACGCATGCGCAGTTCAAATGTACAAGGCTTTGTCAGTACGGTGCCAACGCTGTATGAAGAAGAAACAAAATAAGAAGATTATGCTCCGCTGTATCGTAATAGGCGCATGCGCAGTTAAATTTCTACATTATTTTTCTCTGTATCGAATACACAACATTACGCTACTCTCAACTGTAGCATAAAAACGCTTTATGTGCGGGAGGCACATAAATGTAATTATATAAAAATTAATGATTTCAATGAAAAAATACAACAAATATCTACCGAAGAGTATAGGAAGCGAATCAAATTACTGCAGGACAACGGTAGACTATATCACATGGAACAGGGTCACAGAATTCCTATAGAAAAAATTATCTTACACTATCACGACATCTTCGTACTCCCGGGGAACCCTCTGCCATGCACTAACCTTGCATCACATGAAATCGTCATAAAAGAGGAAAAAGTTATTAATAATAGATCCTATAAACCTCCAGAGTACTATAAAAAGAAAATAAATAACCAAGTTAAGGACATGTATGTCAAAGGGATAATAAAAAATTCAGATTCACCATATAATTCACCACTATGGGTTGTGCCAAAAAAAGCCGATGCTTCAGGACAAAAGAAATGGAGAATAGTGGTGGATTTCAGAAAGCTAAATGAAGTGACAGACCAAGATGCCATTGATGATATTTTAGATCATTTAGGTAGGGCAAAATTCTTCTCAGATTTCGATTTATCATCCAGATTCCATCAGATACCTATGGAAGAAAATTATCGGAAGTTCATTAAAAAATTTTCTAGTGAAGCTAAACCACCAATGGAATTAACGAAAGATAAAGTAACTTTTACTGGATATCAGAGTGTGAAAAAAGTTTCCAAATTCTTAAAAACGAATTCTTAAGAACGAAAAACGGTTCTGCGTTACCCAGATTACAAGAAGGAGTTTACATTAACTACAGACGCGTTGAATAAACCGCCTTGGTGCGGTTTTATCACAAGAGGGACACCCCTGTTATTATATCTCCAGGAAACTCAATAAGGCCGAAGAAAACTACCACACTACAGAAATAGTATATTGTGTATCTAGGAGGTAAAGTAGGTCTTTTGGTCCTCGCCCCAAAATGACCAACCTCCGTGGTACACACGATATTTTTTGCAAAATACGTCCTAAAGAAGTATTTCGAGTGTCCAATTACGACTCGGTGGAATAGTAACATGTTATAACAATAATATTGATAAATATGGCACGAAAGGTGGTGGAAAGGGCTGTAGGGGGGAGGGGCCCAGGGGCGGAGCCCAGGTGGGGGTGCAGGGGGCAAAGCCCCTGCCGGGGGAATTGTATGAAACGAATTTGATTGAATTTAATAATGTATAGAAAAGTATAAAGTTTGGTTAGATTAATTAAATATTTTTCTGGAACCTAAATTGTTTTTTCTTCAAGTTTAAAAAATTTTAGGTACAATTTTTGGGGTATTCAGTATTTCAAGAAACAAATTTGATTTAATTTAATAACGTATGGAAAAGTATAAACTTTGGTTAGATTAATTAAGTATTAGCACTGAGCCCAGAACGTGCGAGATGGCTCCCTGGTGAGCAATGAAGGGGTTAGCTTAATCCCTGCTGTCGCCATCTTGCGGTCCGATCAAGTATTTGCTTGGGGGGAAGTATAATCCATTTTTCGCAACTGTGCAGAGGGCGTAAGGAACAAAAGTAGGACATAAGGAACGAAAGTAGGACTTAAGGAAGAAAACAGATACAATATGAACATGCTGGTCGTAAATGGACAACTTTACAGCCGCTCTACAGGGGCTCGAAGTACTACTTTAGTGCCTGTTTTGCAAAAAAGAACTTCTAGCTATTGTATGGGCTATTAAGCGCCTAATACAGTACTTATTCGGATACAAGTTCAAAATTCAAACAGACCAACAGGCTCTCACGTGACTTTTTAATGTTAAAAATCCCTCCTCTCGATTACTTAGGTGGTGGTTAAAACTAGAAGAATATGACTACACTATAGAATACTGCAAAGGGAAAAAGAATAAAGCAGCGGATGCGTTATCTAGAGTATTACCAATTCAGAATGAAAAATTGAGAAATAAACCAGAGCAGTCATCAACAGAGATAACCACGGAGCTCAAAAACGACTTACCAATTACGGAAAAAGTCGATGTAAATTATACAGGGTGAGGCACATAAAGTGTTACAGAGCGATAGCACTCAAACTATTGATCATATCCAAAAATGTTTCAGACAAAGGTTTCAGTGTTCGAGAAGGCCGTTATACTGGATGTTCGAAAAGGCCGTCATACTGGACCACCCTATTTTTTTTATCGGTGGAGGCGCTGAAGCTACGTCAAGGTCAACTCCACTTTTTCAAATGGAACCATGTATTTTTTTTTTCAATGACATTATTACGGACTTTAAGACAAATTCAGCGACCTACAACACAAGGTCATTCTAGTCACGCAAAGTATGAAAATAGTCGAAAAATCACATTCAAAGGATCCACTAACCTTGGTTTTGGTCTACCTACAGAAGATGCTTTAAGTGATGACCCTCAACTTGAAAGCACTTGTTAATTCGCTGATGAAAAGACAGTCCAACTTCAGCCAACATTTGAGGTGTAATTTCGCAACATGCTCAGCGTATTCTTTCTTTCATATTGTCAGACGTGGTAGGTGCTACCGCCATTACGCGTTCTTTGACAAAACCCCATAAAAAGTAATCTGGTGATGTTAGATCTGGCGAACGAAGTGGCCAAGCTACAGGGCCGCCTCGTCCTATCCACTTTTCGTCAAAAATCTCATTCATCACTTGTTTTGAACACAGTGCATAATCGGGTGGTGCACCGTCATGTTGCATCCACATGTTCATGCGAACATGCAATGGCACGTCTTCCATTAATTGAGGCAGTACGTTTTGCAGAAAGTTTGCGCAAACTTGCCCAGTCAAGAGACCTTCAAAAAAATATGGATCAATGACGTGATCGACGACAATGCTGCACCAACAATTAACAGACCACGAATGTTGAGACGGTACAGTTCTCATCCATCGAGGATTCTCATTTGCCCAATAATGGATATTATGCCTATTCACATTTCCTGTATTTGCGAAGTTAGCTTCATTAGAAAAAAGCACATGACTCAAAAATGAGACATCTGTGCGAATTTTTCTACGAATACAATTACAGAAATTGACGCGCTTCAAGAAATTATTGCTGTACAAATCCTGATGTAATAACATACAATACGGAAGGAACTTGTGTTGATGTAAGATTCTTAATACAAATCGCTGACTAATTCCACTCTTTTTTTCCATTTGCCTGCTGCTCGCATGTGGATTTAGTGCAGCAAAAGCTAAAATAGCAGCCGCATTATTTTCATTAACAATTGGTCGACGTTTATCTCGTGTTTGTTTCACTGTACCGAAGCGACAGAAACGGTCAGCTAATCGCTTAAAAGCCATGCGCGGTTTTTGTTGCCTGTCCGGATAACGAGCCGCATACAAATCTTGGCCGTTTCAGTAATGTTTACGGCTTTCCCCCAGCACCATCAACATATCAAAATATTCTTGATAATCGTTCATTTTCGCGTTCCGATGTACTCACATTAGAATATAATGCGTGACTAACTGATATGTCAACATAAAATGCTTACTTTCTGCCAATGTCAACAATTCCTCATCGATGTGTATTATCATGGGTAGGGTAAGAAATGAAAAAAAAATTTCATCGAAAAAAAAAATACATGGTTCCATTTAAAAAAGTGGAGTTGACCTTTAAGTAGCTTCAGCACCTCCACCGATAAAAAAATAGGGTGGTGGAGTATGACGGCCTTCTCGAACACTGAAACTTTTGTCTGAAACTTTTTTGGATATGATCAATAGTTTGAGTGCTATTGCTCTGTAACACTTTATGTGCTATACTACACGCAATCAAACCTCTGATAACTCCAATAGAAAAAGTAAAACTAAAGACTCTAATACATTTTTGGCCCATTACCCACCACACTAAGACATCACAAATATATCTTATCAATACAGGAATAGTTGACAAAATACCTTATTTTGATACTCAAAAAAGCCATGACATCAGAATCAATGAACACAGAACTCTTTGACCATTACATTTATATCTTCTCTTCGCCCAAACACGTGCTTATTGATCAAGGTAGTAACTTTGTGTCAGAATTAATTTCGAAAATCTTTTCAAAATAAAACACATTAAAACTAGCACATTTCACCCACAAAGCAATGGTAGCCTGGAAAGAGTGCACGAGGTAGTAAAAGATCTCATTAAAACGACGATGGAGGAAAACCACAATGATTGGGACAAGAATCTAAAATTAATAACCATGGGTTACAATACTTCAGTGCACGAAGGTACAGGATACAAACCCTTTGAACTAACATTTGGATGCAAGGCTAATATCCCCTCTATATCAGCAACGACTCCCAGTTTAAAGTACTCTGAATTAATTGACCTATGGAGAGAATGCCCCGAAACATACATCAAGAAAGCAAAGTAGATAATTGAAAAGCTAAAACAAAAATATAAAGGAACTCAAGATAAACGTATAGTGATCCTCCAAACCATGTTCGATATTGGAAATATGATTCTAATTCATAATAATCGAAAAAAATCAAAATTCGATATAGAATGGCTAGGTCCAGCTAGTATAGTCGAAATCGGAAAAAATAACAATTACATAGCATTTCTAAATAATGAAAGAATGCAAGTTCATGCCAATCAAGTAAAGCCATTCTATTATTAATTTACAGATTATCGGTAACCCTGGTGCTTATTCCTGCTGTCTACACAAAAGTTTCATTTACGCCACTCAATGATACTACCATTTATGCAGAAGATATTGGACTATCTATATATAATATAATATATAAGGCCTTATTTGGTACACTCAAAGATAAGGATTTAGAATACATCATTAACGAATTAGACAAGCTTTACGCAAGTAATAAAATATTATCCACGAGCATAAGTAATCAAACCAAAGTTGTAAAAACGATTCTAAATTCAGCATCTCATGATATCCAAATACTGAACGAACATAGCAAAGCTAATGTGGAACGCCTAAATAAAATAATAAATGAGACAAATACCAATACTCGAAGTATAATTATAAACAACCAAATAACTATCTGTAGGGGAGAAGCGGCGAAATTGGCGCGTCGTCTAAATTGGCGCACCCTATTTTTCAGAAAATGATAACATAACAAAAAATAAAAATAGTTCTATCGCGTGCATTCTTGTATGATATGTATTTGATAGAAAACATTATAAAAATCTAATTGATTAATACAGTTTTATTGCGATTAATCGTTTTTTGGCATAATGGTTATGTTCGAAGCCATTGAGTTAAATCGTTAAATAATAGTAATTCAAGGTGAATTAGATTAATGCAACGATTTTATAATCTTTGATATTTAATCTTACGATTAGGATAGAATATTTGTATGAAAAAATAAGCATTTTACGTAAAAAGTATTTAATTAATGAACGATACACTTGCGGCAAAATTGGCGCATACGAGATTCAAATCAGAGGCGAAGTTGACACACGTGTTGTGTTTCTGGAAACCGGTGACTGAAGTCAAGTGCTCGGATGTTTATGATTGAAAATATAAAGAAGATAGTAAGTACACAATTATTAATATATAGATATATACATTTGAATGTTGCTGGACTTTTCTGCTAATCTTTTTCTTACGATTTTTTGTGACATGGGAGGTAATGTGGTTCGCAAAACTGATGTAACGACTTTGTAAGGTTATATTCATTTGAACAATCAGTGGTTAAATTTTTTTTTTAAGTTTGAAGTAGTAAGGCATTTTAAAAGCGATTTTTAATAATTAATTTGCAGTCTGACAGTGTTTTGAAAGTTTTCTCGATTTTAAGATGTGAAAGCAATGCAAGTAAAAAATTTGTATTTTTGATTGATTGTTTCTATTATTTATAAGTCTTCTAAAGTTAATAATTGTATATACTTCTGATTACAAATTCAAATAATTCTCTATAAAAATGATTTCAATTTGAATATTCACTTAAATATCCACAATTGCCAGTATTTTATTGTACAAATATAAAATATATTTTAACTTTGGCTGGTTTATGTGAATAAAGGTATAAAAAACTTCACATATCATGATATACTATCTCAAATTTAGTTTCAAATTATAACTACCTTTTTTCATCAACCTTTGCTACTGAAATGTAATTCTAAATCTATGAAAATATAACTAATACGTGGCAAGAGAAGATTATAATATTAGTGCGTCAATTTACCCGCCATGTCGGGTAAATTGACGCAGGTGCAGTCCTTCGGAAATCTGAATAAAAACCTGCTTTAATAATTTTCAATGCAATCTTTATCCATTGGAAAGTATAGAAAAGATATCCAGCTATTAAATAAATATTTTTTCATAATTCTTAGTCATATACTTTCTTTTTAAACTCGCACTTTCTATTAGGTGCGCCAATTTCGCCGCTTTTCCCCTACATTGTCATTACAAGAATTAAGCGAAGACATTAACCTACACTGAAAAAATTTGTCGCTTAAAATTTAACAGACTATTCGAAGATTCGTGGACAGAAAGTAAAATCGGAGAAAGTCTCGTAAGGTTTCAATGACTTTTAGGAAATAGTAGAAAAAAGTCGAATAACTTTTAGAAAACCAGGTCGAAGAAAAAAAGTCGCGTATTTTAAACACTAACTGATCTTTTCTAAAAAGTAATGAAAAGTTTCATAATCTTTGGATTCATTTGTCATAGATTTTGAAAGACTATCGAATAATTTGAAATTAAAGTAATTCAAACAAATAGTTTTGTAAATTGTATTCTAAAGTCCATCAGATTTTATATGCCGTCTTCTAAAATTTTCTCGACAGTCGTAAAAAGCGATGCGCAGAAACATAATTCGTAGCATCGCACAGCAGACAATGCAGCTCGGCTTTATGTTTTTGTAATAATTTTGGTTAGATTTTGAGATTAGGTGTCGTTTGGTTTCGTTTGAATCTGGATTGAAGCGTACATTGAAGAATTAGTTCCGAGTAAGTATATGTTTACCTTGATAAAGTGTATTACGTCAAATTTGAAATTTATGTATTATTTTATTTTTGCCTTCAAACTCTGAATGTGATCCAAATATTTTACACAAGTCTCCACGACATGTATCGGCTATGCGGGTTAAGGCGTGCGATTAGAATTGGGTTAGGATGCGTGCGTGCGAGCGAGCGTTCTATTCTCGGTACTGCGAAGTGTTTATAAAAAATTGCGTTTCTGTAATGTACAGTATTAAATGTAATAGTAAGTTCATATGGGCATTATATAGGTAATGTAGAAGTGAAAAATAATTAACTATATAAGTGCAGGATCATACCACAGAAAATAATATTTTCTTTTTTACACTGTTCAACATTTTCTTCGACTGTCAGTTAGACTTTCGATGCCTGGTTTAGAGAAAATGGAACCCAACCCACGGTGTTTTAAATTTTCCGCGACTGTTACTTAAACTTTCGAATTTACGTTTTACATTTTCAGCGATTATCTATCATATTCTTCAATAAGGAGGTTCATAATATTAAGTCGACTTTCTAACCTATCCACGAGTATTACACAAAGTCGATGACTTTTTAAGCGAAAAATTTTTTCCGTGTACTAATTGACTCAATAAATGATGGAAAGCATGGCATCATACATCCTCAGATATTGACTCCCAAAATGTTTCTGAATTGTTTATATGATTTCTAACAGCACAACAATGTGCAATATCAGATACCCTTAAAAGAAGAAAACTTTCAAAATATCATAGACACTTCCCGAATCAGCATAAGTATAGTTAACAAACGCTTACTGTACTCAATCAAAGTTCCTCAACTAGAAACCAAAACCTACCAAATCCACCACCTCATACCTATACCAAAAACAATCCAGATTGCTTTCCTAGCAGTAATCCCTGAGCACGATTATATTCTACTCAACAAGAAAAAAACATTGTATGTACCTAGTGACGAAAAAACCATCAATGATTGTAAAAAAACTTGATAATGTATATGTATATAAAAGAGCATAGCTAATTTAGAATAAACGAAATCGTATTTATACAACTTAGACAAGAAAACTCATATATTGTAATCCCCGAAAAATCACCGACTTTACATATACCCTGTGGAACTTCGAATGAAAATGTTAAACGAGAATCAGCGCAAAAAATAAGTAACGAAAGTTGTACTATAAACTTAGAAGGAACTATTATGAAAAATTAACCCCTCAAAGAGTAAATATAAACAAACAAGATATGTAAAAGATTTTATATTACCCTACGATAAAAACGATTTAGAATTGTTAAATGAAAGATTAATACCACTACAAAAATATGTGAAATCGGAAAATATCAGGGATGCGAGACAAACCCTTCATGATATAGAAAACGTGTTAAATAAGATAAAAAATGGTCGGCGAACTATACATTGGACCAGTAAAATGAATGACGTATTAACTTACTTAGGTTATGGCTCAATCGCGCTAATTACACTGTTCACACTATATAAATGCGGAATATTGAAGTCGATTAAGAACTGTGAACCAAAATTATGCGTACACCTATTTTGCATTAAAAACACTGTTAACACTTCAATAGATGTACTTATCTAAGGTTCGCGTTCTTATTTCATTTTTAGTTGTAGAACGATTACAGTCATTCGACAGTTTGGGAAAAGTATCATTTGTTTCCAATAGGTATACCTTCCTGTAGTTTAAACGCGGTATAACAGCATCCTACAACTTATCAGGAAACGATTACAACTGAGAATGAAATAAAAACGCGAACCTTAGATAAGTACATCTATTGAGCATGAATCAAAACAATTGAAATCAGGTGCTTTTTGCGAACGAACTCGTGCGGCATTCGAAGCATGCACAGTAGTACTCTCAGGAAGGGCAAAACGTAGGTCATGGGCACAAGCTTCGAGAAGGGGATATATGGAGAAATATATAAACTGAATTTTGTGACTATGCTATCGGTTCTTGGATTTTTTTCGGAACCTCTTTATTGCCCTCTATAACATATATTTTAGTCATGAAGATCGGTTGAGCCGTTTTCGAGAAAATTAGATTTTTTGATTTTTCAAAATTCGTTCATTACCTTTGTAAAAAAAATTTTTTCGAGTTGATACTTGGGGTGAATTTATCTTGTAATGGGAGCCACTTACCCTCGCAATATGGATCAAATCCGAGCGGGGGCACCCAGACCATGCTTAACCTGCTATGGCCTTTTAAACGTGAATAATATGCATTGAAGTTATCTATAATCTCTTTAATCATATTTTTTGGTATTAAAATTATTATTATATAATATTGAATTCTAATTAAAGTTACAAAATTTTGTTTGCAGAAAAAATACAAAGAATTATCCATCACACGTGCTGACAAAGGCAATGTAACAGTGATCGTCTCTTTGTGCGAAAAGCATTAAATCAGTACACTGAGAGAAAGTATTAGTCGTGGTTACCCATTTTTACATTCTCATCATGAATGAGAAGGTATTGGTTTTATGTGAAAAACGACTTTTGAAATTTTTATCAAATCTTTACGTTTTGAGACCCCCTGAGTCAGAAAATTTTTTTTTTACGAAAGTGTCTGTCTGTCTTTATTGTTGCTATCGAACGTTAAATATAAAAAATGGCATCATAGGAAATTTATAACTTTTTGGTTATATCAATCACAGCGGGGTCAACTTAAAGAGATCAATCTTACATATTAGTAGTTTCATTGTTTAAACAATTTTCGCATGTTTGACCCCTCAGTGAAAAAATGTGAAAAAATATTTAATATCTTCCGATTTAATTGAGTCTCCACTTTTATTAAATATGCGCTAGTTACATTGTGACATAGCGCATATGATACTTCTTTTTCCACATTTTTTCACTGAGGGGGCAAACATGCGAAAATTTTTTAAACAATTAAACTATTAATATCTGTATTTAATTAACAAAATAAAAATTATATAAATATTTATCTGAAACCTAACGTAATAAGCTGAAAAATGAAACAAACCCGAAATCGATTTAATTATTTCAACCGGAGATAATGAATTTTAAGCACAAGAGACTTTAGCATTTTGTCCAATTTTATCAAAAGTTTAAATTAATATATCTCTCAAAAAAAAAATTTCTTTCGAAAATCCTGATATATGTGTCGATTAAATTAATAAAAAGATGCCACAGAATAAAATTTAAGACTTAAGAATGTGAACAATCTTTTTTTTTGAAATCCGTACGATTTGCAAAGGAATGTCCCATATAAGTTACAATAAAAGTTTATGTAATATTATTTTTTTTTTAAAGTTATCATTTCATAATTAGTTTATACATGCTTGTTCTGCAATATCAATTTGACAGAATAGAATAATAAAGATTCGTTGTTCTTATTTCCAAATTACTTTACAGATATTTATTCTTTTTATAGCTACTTTTCTTTTGAAAAAAAGTATTCCAGAACGCCATCCTTCAAAAATTTTCGCCAATAACAGAGTAAATAACGAGTTACCAGTTTTGCTGCCGATTTACCGAATTACGGTAAGAAATTACCAGTGACCAAAAAATGGCGGTATCGGCACATCACTAGTCCAGAAGCAAAGGCCGAACCATGTTTGCCTAGCAAGAGGAGCACTTACTGTCACTTAGCCGTAAGAATGTGAAACCACGCGAGTATACACAGAACATGGACGTTTTCGGCCTCCACCACTGATCCGTGTGGATCTGCACACAATCAAACTTCGTTCAAACGTGGCGCGAAGCAGACGGCATATTTAAAATTACTAAATAGATAATTTAAGAAATTATCCTCCTTTTTTAGATATTTTAAAAAACCTTCACCTAAAATCAATATCTAAAAGATTTTTTTCGAATTTTAGGATGATTTAAACACTTGAGAAAAAAAATGTTCAGTAAAATGTGTAGTTCAATAAATGTTAAAAGCTTCAAAACAAAATATAGATTTATATATTTTTTAGTATTGTAAATAAACTATTTCAAATAAAAAATTATGCCTAAGGGAGCGTTCACACACGGAGAAAAATAGTTGAAGTAATTTTACTCAACTTCCGATCAAATTTGGGACATAAGGACAAGTTAGAAGTTATTTAGTATCATTGTATTTATTTGTGATATATTAAATGTTCAAAAATGAATCAAAGTTGAGTAAACTTCAGAAGCGTAGGGTGAAGTATGAAAGCGTGTATTAAACATTTTTAAATATATATATTATTACTCGTAGTATAACTATAAAAAATCAATCTTTTATTAAATCACAAAAATAGTAGAGCTTTCCGTTCATTCTACTCTACGCTTCAATCGAGAGTTGAGTAAACCGTGAATCGCAGGATTTATTCCAACAGCTACATCTATTCACGCAGGAACGAATGAATGAAATCTGCGCCTTGGGCACACATAAAAAAATTTTAATTTCAAAAACTTAAATTCTTAAAATTAAAATGATATTATGAAAATTTAAACAAAAAAAAGTCTATAAGTGTATTACATAAAATATGAAATATCACATAAATTACTCAGGCAGAATAATAATTTGGAATTCGCAAATGTAAAATCCATATTTTGAAAATATAAAACACAGAAAATAAAAGGACCTTCTTTTAAATGTTTTTATACATAATACTTCTCAATAATAATGCAATTTTTTAATGTACATTTGAAAATTTAGTTTCACTAAACTTCATACGTCGTATAATAAAAATGTATACTAAATGTAATTTAATAATTATATTATATATATATATTGATCATCATAGTTATAATAATTAATTAATTATATTAATTTTTAAAAATATTTTATTAGTCATTTATGAAAAAAGTTGATTTATTTTTACTTGAGTAAGGCTCAAAAATTTTATTGACGGCACTTACTCTCACAAGCTCTGAATAACTCAGGCAGTCACTATGTAAGAAAATTTCAAGTTTTATATCTCAGCATTGTGAGCGAGCGTGTGCGTGATTCGACGAAAGCGTATCGTACTATATATAAGTGTGTAGTTATTAGGTTTATATATGTAAGGTTATATGTTTAAGTGTATTTCTGATTTGAAATGTGATTGGCTACGTCTGGATGGTGCGAATGTATTTGTATGTTGTTTATGTATGTACCGGATAACTATTGGCAGGGTCGAGGTAAGAATTTTTTTTTATTTAAGAGAACCATACCATTGCCAGTTGAAATAATACGCCCGATGCTCATTTTACCCAACTAGGGTTTGAAGCACCTCAAGCGTCGGTGATATACTTATATATTTCATGTTAACCCACTGACGCATGTTGGTGCCCTGTTGTCGATAACGTTTTACTCAACTCCTTACTATTCCCTATGTAACGCTTATTATTATTCACTTTGGGTGAATTAGGTATATATCAAATTGATTTTACCCGACTAGGATTTAATAGATGTTCAAATGTTCTTATGTCCCAAGTTTAATCGACAGAGTTGAGTAAAATTACTTTAACTATTTTTCTCCGTGCATAATACGTCACACAGTTTATGGGACGGGGGGGTCTGCAAATTGTGACGTGGTGTGACATGTCGGGAGGGGGGTCTGCCCTCTGCGTTACGTCACACATTAAATGTGTACCCACGAAATTTTTTACTGGATTTTGTACGCGTTAACGAAAATTTTTTTATAAAATTAAGAGGTGTGACGTGACATCGAGGGGGGGGGGCTGAGGTTTGCGACCATGTGTGACATGGGGGGACGGGGGGGTAAAAAATAGCTAAAAATCGCGTGACGTATTATGTGAACGGCCCCTAAAATACTTTATATTAAAACGTTATAAATATAAAAAACATAAATTGTATTTAAATTTACACACAAAATTAGACAATAAGATTTTTTTGATAGAAAGCAACATGAGAAAACATTAAATTCCAATAAAATATTTTTTAAAGTTTTTGAAATATGTAACATTTTTTATGAAATTTCGTTTTCGAATCCCAAGTGCGAATAAAAGGTTTCATTGTTTGAAAAGAAATCATGCCTAAATTTGGATACGAAATTACATCATAAGATTTCTGTGCTGTGAAGGAAAGTTGAAGAATATTTCGTTCAAATAAAGTGCTTCGAAACAAATTTTATAATATATATTCTATTAAATTTTGTCAATATATTAGTGTAAATAAAGGTTTAAAATATTTAATAAATATATACATATGCACTATATTTAAATATGCATACAAAAAAAACTGAAATTTCTTTGGTATGAAGCAAAATTATTAATTATTTAAGGCACTTTTGTGAATGATAGTTTTATCTATAAACATTACGGAAATCCCTGTTAAAATTAACATTTTGAAGAAAATTTCTTATATTATTAGTTTAACAGGCATTCCTTAGCGAATTTATAAGTTGAACACGCAGAAAAAAGTTTAGTAAAATTTACAGAAAGTTCAGTACTTATTTTTACAAATTGAATTTTGAGTAGATATATTACCAGAAATCTGGTCCAATTAACAGTTTTTTTGTACAGTCCACTTAACTTCCAGTGAAATCTACCAAACTTAATTTTTTCGTATCTGATAGATTTCACTCGATACTAAGGGAAACGTACAGAAAATATGTATACATGCACATGCATCAACTTTTGTTTTCAAAATTTTGGAAATGGTAAAGAAGATAGAAACGGACATAGATAGACTACTTTTGGTTTTGACAATGAAACGAAATTTTCTGATACATATTTTTTTTTTAATTTAACTTTTTTTAATTTCGAAACCGCAGTAGTCTATCTACGTCCGTTTTTATCGTCTTTATCATTTCGCAAATTTTGAGCAAAAAATACCTAGCTCTTAAATACTTCAATACATTTCCTAAAAAGCTTATTTTTTTCCTTTCTATAGAGTTTTTGAATTTTCAAATTAAGAGTCTCTGCATATACAACAAAATCACAATGTTTATTTTAAACTTGAACCTCATATTTATTGTAAAACACAATTTTGTCCATAATTTTTAAATTACAATATTAGATTTAAAAGCTACATAAAGTTTAAATCGATATATTTTTTTTAAAATTATTAACATTTATTGACTTTCAAATGTTAATGCAAAATCATATTTCAAGTGTCTAAATCATTCAAAAAATTTAACAAAATTTTTCAGGTATTTTTTTGGGCAAATATTTTTCAAAATATATGAAATCAAATAATTTAAGTTATTATTAAATAATTTAAATTTAAATTAAATATTCCATAAATAATGAATTGGCGTGCCTTTTGTGCTTTTTTCGCGCGGAGTCAGGAAAAACATACATAATTTTACCGATTCAACAATTTTAAATAGTTATAGCACAAAATTTTTGCAAATTTATTAGATATTTTAATACAATTCACCGCTTTTTGGAAAGTATAATACATTTGCTGATAATCATTACCAAAATGCAAGTAAAATTAATAAAATAAGCAATTTTCTTCAAAATGTTGATTTTAACAGGCATTTCCGTAATATTTATCGACAAAACTATTATTTAAACAAAATTTGTTTCAAAGCATTTTATTCAAACGAAACAGTCTTCAACTTTACTTTATAGCAGAGAAATCTCATGATGTAATTTCGTATCCAAATTCAGGCATGATTTCTTTTTAAACAATGATAACTTTTATTCGCACTTGGGATTCGAAAACGACATTTCATAAAAAATGTTACATATTTCAGTCAGTAGTGGGGGCCGAAAAGTTCCACGATCTGAGAACACTTTTGATAGCCTGTGTCTGCTGCGGCGAGTTAACCGAGCAAGAAGGAAGAAGAGTTGGAAGAAGTGACCGCGGCACAGTGAAACGCAGTAACGCACGATCTGGCCACAGCGATTCCCTGACTAAACCTTAAATTCCCTGACTTTTCCCTGACTTTTCCAGACCACTACGATTTCCCTGACTTTTCCCTGACTTCCCTGACTTCCCTGACTTGTGGCAACCCTGCCTCGGATTCGTCTCGGCTTTGCCTCAGCTACGTCTCGACTATGCCTCACCTACGCCTCGACTACGCCCTGGCTTCGATCTTCTGCGACCATTGTCGCACGTTACGCAATCACCCTCATTGTGTGCCTAGGCACATAATATACTATTGATTTAATCAAAATTAGAAATATTACAGCATATTAAAACTTGAAAAAAGTCAATATCAAAATTCCATTTTCCAGTTAAATTATACGAGATACGAAAAAACGTTATGATACAATATTATTTTCTACATAAAGACCTACAAATTTGAAATGTAACATTTTTTCATAAGATGCATATTTTTCTTTTTAATTTAAAAAAAAAAATATTGAAAATGCAAAATTCAATTTTTTAACAATAATATCTGAAATACGAAAAAACGTATGAATACAAAGTTGTTTGTTTCAAAAAGATCTACAAATTTTGTCTCACACAGTTTCTGAAAAAACATATATTTTTCGTTTCAATTCCAAAAAATACGATTAAAATTCAAAAATTCCATTTTTTAGACAAAATATATGAGATACATAAAAAACGTTTAGATGAGAAATTATTTGCCTAAATGAAGTCTACAAATTCTCATTAAGACATTTTGGGACAGGATGTATATTTTATGTTTTGATTTTTAATAATAAAGAAAATTCGATTTTTTCACCAAAATATGTGAGATACGAAATAAGCGTTGTTCTGAAAAATCGTTTCCTCGAATAAAGTCTACGATTGTTTTTCCTCTTTTAGATATTTGGAAGAAAATAAATTATTTTAATCATGTAATTTATTAAAAAGTTACTAAAATGTATACAGAAAATCGAGCGCGAAGCGCAAATGTCATGATGAGAATGTGTTCCTTAAGGCCGATAGAGCCTTAAGGCCATGGATCAATCGGACCACGTGACTAAATTATACATTTATCCGTTCATGTAAGATAACTTTTTTAATTTACAATGTATCTTTCTGATAATTTGGGAAACGTAACAAAAGATAATAAAGCACGTCTGTTAACTTCTTTTTAGTAAAAATTTTGAACAAAATTCGAAAACTTATCGACAATTACAGTTAACTGTAAAATTTTTTGCAAAATTTCCACTCATACAAAGTTGACAGACGTTCTCTATCCTGTTCTGTAGTATTTTCCAAATTTTCAGGAAGATATTTTGTAAAAGAAAAAAGTTATCTTACACGAACTTTTACAGGAATTTGGTCACGTGATCTGGTTGATCCATGGCCTTAAGTAAATTGAATTTTCTGTTTCACTTAAACTGAAAAAGAAATTTAGTGAATTTGAGAAAATGACTAATTTACATCATCTTTAATATTATAAAATTGGTTTGAGCTTTAGTATTAAATTATAAGAAATAAACTTAAATTTATGCGAAGAGCACAAGACCGAGCGCGAAGCGCGAGGTCCAGAAAGAACGGAGCGCGAAGCGCGACGATCAAATCGCGCGCCCCAGGCGCGCTCAAACTTGCGAGCGAAGCGAGCTGCGCGCAAAGCGCGCGATGAGAATGTGCCCGCGAGGCGGGCAGATTTTTTTTTTGTAAAAAACGGTCACAAGTATGTTTTTTACTCTGTATCATCTAAGCACCTTAGTTCTTACAGCAATATTAACTGAGTAGCAATGATTAAAATTTTTAGTAAAACTTACAAAATCCGATTAGTCGGTCCGTTTTGAAGCCGGCACTATTTTCATACATTCCCACATTGTATCGAGCTTATAATAGATGTTACCAATACGTTTTTGTAAAACTTACTAATTGCGTTAATTGCTATTACTATTTGTACAGTTTAGTTATTACAAAAATATATATTTTTTCGACATGACGGGGAAAAGTTGTATTAAAAACTATTCCAATATCTTAATTAGAAACTGATTAATTTTTTCATCCGTACATGATTAAAATAGTAATTTCAACATTGAGAAAAATGTTAAATTCATCATTCTATCTATTTTATTTCTGTTGATGTCGATGGGAACTTTCTTAGGTTAGAATTGTTTAGGAGAAAAACTTTTTTAATTACTGTTTTTCAAAATGTAACAAAGGATGATAATTGTTGAGATGCTTTTCATCAAAAACTGCACAACAGTTTACAATTGTACTTTAAAATTACCATGATTTAATTCTTCTCATTTTGATGAAGAACAAAAGCAAAATTTTAAGAAATCAATGTCTGTACAATTATTTGTTGAAGTTTACTATTACCAAAGAATTGCAAGTCATGTTTACACACGAAATATTGCATATGGAAATAAAATATTTACATTTCTCAAAATAAAGGAATTTGATCAATTTTTCAAAAAAAAATTAGTAGCATACTTAGTTCCATGGACTTTTGAGCATTGGTAAGTTTTACAAAATTTTTGGTACTGCTTACTAAAAATATATAGTTATGACCTTTTAATCAGCACAAGTAATAGGATTTCTCTCAGTGTACATTATTTAATTATAAATTCGCATTTTATGCATTTGTTTTAAATTTATCATTTCATTCTTTCTTTTTTTGTTTTATTTTATTGGTTTTATTATTTCTATTCTACTATATAAAAAAATAAAAACACAAAAAAAGCATTAAAAATGAGCACATTACTCGATCACCGTACAAAAGAGTTGAAAGTTTAAAGGTATGTTTAAGGTAAGTTTAACATATTGTCGCTGAATTAGTATGTTTTTTTGTAAAGAAAAAATAAACTACAAAAGAAAGTATAATTTACGTCATCTACAGTCTGAGTCACAAAAAAATTATAATACTGTAGAAAATAGTAGTATAGTATTCAACGACACTACTACAATTCACGAACGAGACGAGATAAAGAAGAAAGGCAATTTAAGGGCATGTGACACTAAAGAAAAATAGAAAGTTCATGTGGAAATGTAGTCCAATTTCTACATGTTTGTGTATGAATGCTATGAAATAATTGTGGACTAATAGCATATTTTATGATCAAGTTTTATTATTAGTAAGTAATGCAACACCTTACATGATCTTAGCTGGTAAGGAAATTAAAAAGCTTTTTCCTAAAATTCTACATGTTACATGTGTGGCACATGGGTTCCCCAATGTAGCAGAAGTAATTCGTCTTCAATATGAAACAAAAGCAGATATTTTAATTGCTAATGTTAGAATTATATCTAGAATTATCTTCACCACCACAACCTGTCATTACTCGATAAGGATAATGGATCACTGCTGCATTATATTATGCAGATAATTTGAAACTGATTCAGGACGTGACTTCTTGTTTCGATACAAATGGAACAGCATGTATTCGTCACACTCAATCAGTTCTAAAACTCAAAAATTTATAATGGAAATATATATATAATGGAAAAACATAATGGAAAACTTCAAATTCTTATCCGAAAGCATTGACAAGTTGTAAACCTACGGTCTTCCTTTGGCGGAAAATTTACTTTTACTACAGGAAGTTAAGAATACTTATAAAATATAATAAAATAATAATAATAAAATAACTTATAAAAAACTAGAAACAGCGCTACACAAATATAAGGGTTTTCAATTCAAAAAATTGTAAAAAAACTTTGAAGTAGAAAGAATTGAAGGTTTTCCTTAAACTTCTGATCAAATAAAAAAATTTCATTTGCGTCTATAACATCTGCGGATGTTGAACAAAGCTTTTCACGTTTCAAAAACTTGTTGACCGGTAAAATAAAATCTTTCGCAGTTGAAAATTTAAGAATGTCGTATATCACAGGAACCAATATAGCTAAATTGCATTAATAGCAATGCATTCTCATAGCAACTCTCTTACGACCTGCTCTACTTCGGACTCTAGTGATGATAATGTGAAAATACTTGAAAACAACATCCATAAGATTCTATATTAAAGGGAGGGTAATTTCGGTTATTCATACCTGATTTTCATCCAATTATTCAGATTTTGTATACCAGAAATTATTTTGACACTCACACTGTAAACGGAAGTCATTCATCTCCGGGTGAAATCGGACCTCTATTGGAATTAAATTTTTACATTGTATCACAAAATAAAAAGTTGAATCATGCTATATAAATTTTGGCAGACTTTAGATATCATCAAATCACGTTGAAAAATGCGTCAAAATTTAACGACCACTGTTTACAAGGTAAGGGTACTGAAAAAACATTTACAGCATAAGTGTTAAAAATCCTCTTGTTTTTACAAATTTTTACTTTCATAACTCAACGAATTTCCAAAAAGAGGCTTTTTCAATCCTGACCGCCTGTCTGTCGCTTTCGTTATCTGTGGACGTGATAACTTTCGAAAGAATCATAAAATTTAAATGCGCTTTAGTACACATTATCAAGACACAAAAAGAAGGGACGAGTTCGTTAGCCAGACTTATCCGAGAAAATTTTTTTTTAAGAGAGATTAAAAGATTAACATTTTTTAAATTCAAAACCTCAAATCTTGGATCTTAGCACGCCATTTTTGTTATCAACTCTGATTAAAAATCCATGTAAACTATAGCTGTTGATAAAATTTTTAATTGCTTATTTTGTAACAATGTTAATGTTATAAGAGGAATATACCTTAAAAAGCATGTTGAGTAAAATACTGTCTTTTCCTTCCTTTTCCTTAAGAAGGACTAAATCGTTGTGTAGAGGTGAGTCAGGATCCACGCACATTAGTTTTATATTCCACTCATAAAGGCTATCGTTAACCAGTTCTATGCTGTACATGCCTAAAATCGGAAAGTTCATACATTAAATTTCATTCCGAATTTAGAATAAAAATTATTTTTTTAGAATACAAACACATTTTCAAAATTTCTTTCCAGTCTTATAGCTTCTCGTATAAATTTCTTATAATTCTCGTACATTGAAATATTGTTTTGTTTACCCAACGTATGCACGCCCATTTTCTCAAGAATAAAGATTTTTCTACCTCCCAATGACTTGACTCTTCAGATGACTGTTTGAAGTACTTAAGAAAAAACTGGACTGTTGGAAAACAGTTAGTCTAATTTTAAAAAGTAGTCAATGTGACAGTTTTTACAGTTTTTCTTTCCTTAATTTTTATGGCTCATTGTATTCTAGATACAACTGCAAAAAAACTTCTTAGATTAAACAGATGATCGATATTGTATAATTGGAAAATAAAATTAATTTTGAAGTTTTGACCGAGCTTGGTTAAAATTTATTCCGATTGGAAACTGTATATTTCTGTTTCAATAATACTTAAAAGTAGTTATCGCGACAAAAATCAGGTTCATGGAAAAAAAACCTTTTCCATGATTTTAAGACTTGAAATTATATTATCAGTCGTGTCTTATGAACGAAAAAAAATTTTAAACTTACGAAAAATAGTACTTTAAATAATATTTTTGTCAAAAGGATTTTTCTTTCTATCGCTTCTTACCATTTTTTAAAAAAAATATTGGATTTTTATAAATCATAGCTTATTTTTCCGAAGAAAATATTCTCTACAACTCTACTGTTTCTAATTTTAAACGTAAAGTTTTCATTGACTAAAATTGTTGAAAGAATTTTCGTGGGACGGTATAGTGTAACTCGCGGCGATCCCTTCTCTACCGTGATAGTTTGCGCAGTAGACCAAAGTCGGCTCTTTCCGCATCCTGTGAAGTGCTCAGAGCTGTAAGAAATAATCAGGAGACAAAGAACGTGCGCAATAGCATCAAAGTGGCTCACTGCGCAAAGCAGCGGAATCAAGAGAGAAAACAAAGTTACTTCACTATGGCATTCCACGCCCACCATGGAAGCTGAGTCTCCCAGGAGTCTTTAGTCTCCTTAGGCGAGACCGTCGAATCCCGGCGACGGCCGTCCTGAGATCAGTCATTTAATGCGAGTACATTTTAATTATTTTCTCGCAAACGAATAAAGATTTTTTCTTACTACCTCGGTCAAAAGTACGTGATTTCGGCACCAATTTTACGACAGAAAGTCTAACTTTCATGCATTGGTCAAGCTATATGCGCGTCCTCTATAATAGCGGGAGTAAAAACGTTAATAACCTCAAGCGTCAAAATTTGTCAGCTCTCTGCTAATGCTTATTAGAGGCAATTAGTGGATATTATTTAAAAAGTAATAGTAGCGACTGAAGTGTAACAAAAATAAAAAAATGAATGACATATCATCTGATGAATCGACAGATGAAGTTGGTGCCTGACCCCCCCCCCCCCCACCCCCGACCAGCAGCACGAGCAGATTGGGGCAGACATCAATATATTCCAATGCACACATGCAATTGTTTTCGTACTTTCGACCGGGTAGCAAGAAAAATAGTATACACTACATGGGCTTGTAGTGTAATATACTATTATTTTTATTTTTTACTTAAATTAAAGGTAATTAAAGGTAAGACTTGGGAGATTACGTTTGAGAAATTTCTATTTTTTATGGACTTTTCACTCTTCAAACGCAAGTGTGATTTTTAATAGTACCCACGGAGGGCGTGCCAACAATTTCCGCCCGTAGTGTAAATTACTGATATTTCCTATATAAAGCAACCTTAATCACAAAAATTTAACTGGATCGAACGTCTCGCGCGTGGACTGTACGCATAACTTGAATCTTTCAGTTTTGACTTTTGATACGGTCACCAGACCAGTTAATATTTTTCCGACTTTTGAAGAAAAAAAGACATTGGATTTTTATATGTGAGTTGTGATAAAATGTTTGATAAAATGAATACTCAAGGTAGAAAAAACAATAGTCATGAATATACCCATTTTATTGTAGATACTAAATAGATATATTATTCTAAATCATGGAATGCTATTTATTTATTTATAGTATTTATCTATTTTCATATGTAGATTTATGTACAGCGACGGTAAAATTTATTAAAAATCAAAGCTGAGAGATTCAAGCAATGCGAACATTCCACGTGTAAGATGTTCAGCCGCTAGCAACTTCAAATATCAATAATTCTTTTTTTGCAGTAAAGGAACCAGGGAGCAACTCGAATTGCTACACTATTAATAATTCCGTATAAAATCCTATAAAAGGGTTTTCCAATAGGGAAATAACAATATCGTATCTTCATATGAACGCACCCTTAAACTTTTTTAATGAACTGTCAATGTCAAAACGTTAGTTAAAGTCAACATTTTCATCATGGTAAAGTTCACGAACCAGCAACGTTTGGAAATTATTAAAAATGACTACCGAAATTCTGAGTCGGTGGTCGCAACTTTAAGAGCGCTTACTCCAAATATTGCTCGAAGCGAAGAAATAATCGCAGCCGTAAGTGCATCGATTCAAAATCAGCCAAATCAGTCGATTCCACGTCGTTCTCAAGAATTGGGCATCGCTCAAACGACACTGTGGCGTATTATGCGAAAAGATCTTGGCCTACATGCTTTCAAGATTAAATTGACTCAAGAACTAAAGCCACTTGATCATTTGAAACGCCGAACAATCGATTTATTGAAAGGCAAATTCGGTGAACGTGTTATCTCGAGAAATGGTCTGGTCGAATGGCCGCTTTGTTCATGCGATCTAACGCCATTGGATTTCTTTTTATGGGGCCATATCAAGTCACTGGTCTATGCCAACAAGCCAGGAACTTTAGACGACCTCAAAGACAACATCCAACGTGAAATTGTCAACGTTCCGGTCGAAATGTGTGCCAGAGTGGTGGAAAATTGGGTCCAAAGAATCGACCGCTGTAAACGGGCTCGTGGTGGTCATATGACCGATATCGAATTTCATTCATAAAATGTAATGCTTGCACTACACCCACAATAAATTTGAACTCAATATCTGAAATATTTCTGTGTTTTATTCATAGATAAAATTGTTATGTCCCTATTGGAAAACCCTTTATAAATAATGTGGACAGAAAATACTAAACATTTTTGGTTGAAATTACAGAAATAATAATACAAAATAACTCTGGAAATATGAAATTCCACGCAGATAAGAAATTTTCTCAGGTTTCTTTTAAAATTATCTGTACAAATAACGAGATTTTATTTGTGCATTGTGAGTTTACAGAAATTTATAGTGGATAATTTCCTCTTCATCTAAATGTAATTTTACACCAAGAATGGTTGGTATTTTATATCCAATCATACTCAGTAGAATTTTACATTTTGCTTATGATATTTTCGGATTTATTTGAAATGTCCGGATTTCTTTCGTGAATGTATTCTACAACTGAACATAAATTACAACGAAATCTGTAAAATCTCATTGTTTTCAACAAAAAAAGTTTCCAAAATTCTGCGACTCTCACTTTCAAGGTTCAAACAAATAGATATTATCTGTGAATGTCTTTCAATCAGTTTGAGACCATGGATCAATTGGACCATGTGACATCGGCAATTGAAATTACAGTATGTAAGAATAATAACTTAAATGGATTTTCGGTACTATATAAACATGAACGAAAGAGCCAAGAAGGTTTGTCTGGTACCGAAAATCAATTTAAGATATTAATTGTTGAATAACCTTAGATATTACAATTGCAATTACTAACGTCACGTGCACTGGTTAATTCATGGCTTCAAGCCGGTTCGTAATTTTTGTAAATCGTTGATTCACCTTTTTTGAAACTGTCGCTTCGGTAAATATCTCGCAGCTCTTTCATGAGTCTGTCGGTGGCTTGAACGCTTCCAGAAACTGAACCCTTCAGATAGTCTTGCCTCTGATTCTGTCTCAACCTTTCTAAGGTCGCAAGGTGTTCTAAGGCCATTTCTTCTCCCTAAGGAAAATACAAATTTATTTGTAACTTGCTACTAGCATTAGAAAGTTTAATTCAAAAGTTTTTTGGGTTAAGATTCCAATCTTTCAAACATTCAAACTTGAAAACACATCGTTTTGGAACAGCAGGCCTCACAATCCCTTTGGGATAAAAAATAGGGTGTATTGGGACCTTTTTTCTCGCTCACAGGAACTTTTTTTCTTGCCCATAAGGACCTATTTTACGCTCATAGGGTACATTTTTTTAAACAAAAATCAGGTATGAAAGAAAGTTATTACAAAGAATAAACTCTTAATAAAAGGTAAATAAACACGTAATACTTTTTATTTTAGTAAGTAATAAATATATTCATATTTTCGTACACAACTGCACTTCACAAATTTTCGGACGTGAGCATTCTTAGTATTAAATTGGAAATTACCTACATATCACGACTATGTATGTAAGCCTAATTAAATTAAATTATAATTTTAAACTTTGGTTAAAGAAAGGTACTTATAGGCAATCTCACTTGCTATACATTTAGTATCCTTACGATTACTTTCGACGAAATCCGCTCGTATCTATATAACTCTAATGTAATGTAGAGCTACTGAGTAGGAATGTTACTTCTTTAAATTTCAGTCTTTTCATTAATAAGTATACTTCTAGTAACACAATATGATAACACAATTTATCTTTAAATAAATTACTAAAACAATACTACTGTAACGGTTACATCTATGGACTTCTTTTTAAATTCTTAGGTCTTTTAAATTCCGAATGATATTTATACCATTATTGCGATGGTTTTACCTATTATTATGAAGATTAGGTTTGTTGATATACAGGGTGATCTGCCAATACTCATAAAGTTTTTAATGTCAAATTCTTTGTTAAAAGCCAAACAAGAAATTATATTGACCAAATGTTGTGCTAACAATAGTTTTCAAGCTATTAAGCATTGCAATTGGCCAATAGAAACTCACTATTTCCGCGCGTCCATAAGCATCCTGCGCGAATTTTTTTACCAGGATTTACTTCAGATCAGTAGAAAAATATTCTCAACCAGACAAGAGATAAACTTTTACTGAACCAAAATGAAGTTGGAAACCGTATGGCCGTCAATTATTCATTGAGCTTCCCACGATTTAAATACGAATTACAAAAATTACTAAATTTTCTATGAGTTTGGATTTATCGTACATAGGAAAAAAATGACGCCTTTGAAGATTAAATTAGTGGTACTTACAATTAAACATTTGTTTACTATAGAGTTTCCAACTTCATATTGGTTCGGTAACAGTTTCTCTTTTCTAGCTGAGAATATTTTTTCACTGATCTGAAGTGAATCTTGGTAAAAAATTCGCGCAGGAAGCTTATGGGCGCGCGGAAATAGTGAGTTTCTACTGGCCAATTGCAATGCTCAACAGTTTGAAAACTATTGTTTGAACAACATTTTGTCAATATGATTTTTTTCTGGTTTTGAACAAAGAATTTAACATTCGAAACTTTATGACTATTGGCGGATCACCCTAAATATCATTACACCGTAAAATAGATTATAATTATTTACCACAGCCTAAAACAATTTTCAGCATTTATGGTGTTACAAAAACTGAGAATCAAAATCAAAGAAAACGAAGACTCAGAATCCGTCAAGCGTTTTTTCTTTATCACCGATTTTATAATGTTAGATTTTCTTGACCCTATGTATACCGGCATGCGATCACACTCAACACCTAACATTAACATGTCGTTCGTCGCTAATGTTATTGTCTGAGGCAGTGCGTACATGGACTAATCATAATTTTTTGAATAAAAGCGCTCAAACTTAAAATATTATTCAATGACAGTTTTGAAATAGTGAGGTCATTAAAAGAATGTAACGTTTGTATATCTCGATTTTATACAAATTTTTAAAAATGTACACTAATGGCTAAAAATAAGGTACTTTAGGGACCAAATCTTGAAAATAGGGGACTTTAGGGACCTCAACTGAATATGGAGGACAATAGGGGATATAGGGGCCGGTCTGTGAGACCTGGAACAGTTTAAATTTGAAGAATCTCATTTGAACAATCGATTTACAGCCTAAAATGTTGATGGAATTAAGGGCATGCGATACTCAGGAAATTAAAAAATGTATGTGATTTTATGTTTGTACATGTTTGTATTAAAAATAGATCAAATTTTTTTTTTAAATTCGGGAAATGGCAGAGGAGTTGAAAACGGACGTAAATAGACTATTTTCAGCTTTAAAAATGAAACAAGTTCAATTTTAAAAATTCTATGAAGAAATTTGTTTATTATCAAAATCAAAATAAGTCTTTCTAAGCCCGTTTTTATCTTCTCTAGAATTTTACAAATTTTGAGAAAATTTTTATTCATTTTTTGGACGTAAACATGTGGAAACTGGACCAAGTTGAACACATGAACTTGATACTTTTTTCAATCGCCCTTAATATTTAAAGATAATTAGTCTTAATATGATACAGCATTAAAATCAATAAAACTAAATAAAAATCTGTACCTTGCTCTTAGCATTGCCCTCGCCTTCATCCATGTCAAGATGGAGATCTTCTTCTGCTTCACTTTCCTCATCATCGTCGAGGTCCTCTGTGTCTTCAGCCTCCATTCTCTGTGGCACTGATGCTGTCGCTCCCAGTCGAAGAGGATCAAGAGCAGTACTCAGACGTTCAACGTCTGGTGGTTCTGGCAAGGAATGCAGGCGACATAACTCCTTCAGGAGTATACCTACCTGGTTAACTACGTGATTGTCGCGACCAGTCGTATTGCTCAATATCTGAACCGCATTCGTTACGCTTGTTTCCTCAGATTCGGCAAACCAAACTGGTGGCGTGGAAGGATAAGTTTCCTTTGAAAAATTGTATGTATTAGTTTTTTGTGTTTATCTTTGTTTATTTTGGATTATTTTTTAATTTTCAGTCTGAAAATCAGAAAAATAAAATAAAGTGTCATTCTTTAAAAAGTTGATAACAAGAACCAGGTTTTATAACTAAATATCTCATTTGTTAGTTCCATGATGAGTTTTATGTTTTTATGTTTAATCATACATACTGAACTACATTTATCATCATCATTATTATTTTAATTTGTACTGACAGTGTTCAGTTATTTCAAAATTTTCATTTATATTCTGATTTTGAAAACTTTAAAAATGTATTCCTTTATTTTTATTTACACCGTTTGGAATTTGATTTACAGCTTCAATTTTATTCCGTGAACACCTATATACGTTTAAAAGTTACGCATTATCCAGACTTTAAAGATTTAAATTCGGTTTCATATTTTTCAATAATGACAATGTTAAACGCTCTAAAGAATTGTGATTTATTCGCTTTCCTGTTTTAATATTTATATTATGTAAAAATTAGAATATCAGATCATTTTATGGGTCAAAATAATAACTGAAAATTATAAAATATATTTGATACTGATCTTTCCTTTTAAGAATTTCAAAATGTTCAACGTTAAAAGTACTTCTTCAAAATATATTCCATTTATGTGACTATTTTTAAAATAATTTGTCCTTAAGTCTGATAAATTGGAAAAAAACTCAATCAACTTCAATAAAATTCATAAAATAAAATTAAAGAAACGTTTACACAATGAAATAATTAAAAGATAAAAATTTTAAATCATAATATTAACATATTAAAATTAATACACCTTAAATTGTTAACAATCTATAAGTAAATATGAGATAAAGAGTGCACAAACCACGAAACCAAACTTATCATCGATTAATCATAAAACAATAACAATGTACTTTCATTCTCAATTCATCCACAAATTGACTTTTTCCTCAAACTCATATAAAGAAAGAGCCTCCATCTCTACAATACTCATAAAAAAATCGAATTGATTTTTCTTCCCAATAATAAATTCAATTTCTCTTCGATTTTTCGCATAGCACTGCCCAATTCCCACCTCCAAGCCATAAATTTGAAGTACAACAGATTTCAGCAAATTAGCATGAACTATGCAAACGCACATTTAATGTGTTGTTAAGAGAAGCGCGTGTGGAAATACGAACACAGGTGTGGAAAACCAAAGGCCATGCATAATTGGAAAAAATAGACTAAATAAATAATTATGCATGCCCTGAGATATTTACAAGGTAATCAATTTTTTCAGATAGGAACAAGTTAACTGATTAGAAACTGATGAAAAAAGAGAAAAACTGATTGACTTACTGTGATATTGGCGTGAATTTCATATTTCTTCCCATTTTTACCGACGAATCTGCAGCTGAGCTCGTCCACGCTCGCAGACATTATCTGAAACCTCTCATGGCTCTTGGGGAACACGGACTCGAGTGTTTTTATCTCCTGCTTCAGAGTATTCAAACAAGCCATTTGGGGTGAGCCGCGCGCGTGGGGAAAACTCTGGCCTGAATTTTCTCGGCGGTGTTTGGCTTCCTCCAGAAAAGTCAGTACGCCGCGTTAAATACGATGGACCGATGACTACCCGAGAAAATGGCGATAACAACTAGCCCATGCCCCATAGTAATAGTACTAGCCATTCGACAGAACTCGGGCGTCTCCGCATGCGCTCGGACACTATCAGATGGCACTAGTGTCGCTCCAATGCACGGTCGTATAGACAGGTCTGGCATCTCCCGGGGTGCGGGATGTTCCCTTCTCGTGACGAGTAGTAGTTTCGAAAGTGGCCGCTTGGACAGCGCTGCAATCGAGTAGTTGAAGGAATACCCGTGGTTTACAGACTACAGACAGCTTTCACAGCTGACTACGTTCTGGGTATATCTTTATACATACATGCTACGGTGCGGTCCAGCCACGAAGGAATAATAAGGAGACCAAACTGCCATGGGAAACTTATCCGAATCTGGCAGGAGCAGCCCCCGGAATCTCTGGAGTTGAAAATGTCACAGATGTTGACCGTTGGCCACCGTGGCGCTGGCTGTTCATGAGGCCGACCTTATACAGATTAGCATTATAGAACATTGAAATTTAACGTTTTTTGTGAAAAATTGGTGTCTGAAGTGCTTTTGTGTGCTTTTTAGGTCAATTGGAATGGTTTTAACAGTCGGTGATATAAAAATTTATGTGAAAATGCGGAAATTTGTTGCTGTAGCTTGCAAAACAGGCTACACGTCATGCTCTGAAAAAGTGCATTGTTTTGTGGTTTATTTATCATGAGCGCCTTTAACTTATTAAAATTTAATCTATACTAAATTTAAAACGCTTTGAATAAAAAAATCAACAAAGCTGACTGACTGAACTTAAGGTATTATAGATAGGGATGGGCGATCTTCAAAAAAAAAAATTGATTCTGAAATTATTGATTTAATTTGAACGATTAATCGGTTTAAAAGATCGATTTTTGAATCGATCTTCAAAAATCGATACCTTTTTCTGAAAATGATAAATTTCTGTAACATAGCCTTTTTTTAAAATATTTTATAACAATTGGAGATATAATTGTTGCTTGCATATTTTGTGAATTTAAATTATCAAAATAAAAAAGTGTTTATATCAATAAAAAAGGAAATTAGGCTTAAAAAACACACTATATTTGCGAATCAGGAACGTTTTTTATTTTTTAAAATTGCACAATTTCTAAAGCAATGCTTATTATTAGTGATAAAGTTTCTGACATAAATATGAAGTATTACTATAAAGTTTATAATATTAATATACTTTGAACTTTGCATATCACTTAAAGTATTATTTATGATAAAATTTCTGGCATAAATATGAAGTATTACTATAAAGTTTATAATATTAATATACTTTGAACTTTGCATATCACTTAAAGTATTATTTATGATAAAATTTCTGGCATAAATATAAAGTATTATTATAAAGTTTATAATATTAATATACTTTGTATATCACATTAAGGATATTCTCGTGGTCGACCCCTTGATCTCACTTTTAAACTAAAAAACAGTTCATAGGACCAGTTCATAGAAATAGGAAACAGGAAAAAAAGAAAGGAGAATCGTTCGTAAAGATCGAAAAAAAATATCAATCCAACCGATAAATCGAGTAAAAAAGATCGATCTCCGTAGAATCGAATCGAGATCGCCCATCCCTAATTATAGATAAAATACACATAATAAATTATGTGCATATGAGATCTAAATATCCATTATATTATTATGAAATATAGTATATTATGTTGATTATTATTTATTACAAACATCTTTGTTTCTTAGTGTTTTCAAATACTTATAAAGGAATTTTATAAATTCTTTATATTTGTTACTTTTTCAAATGTACGTTCATTCCTTATGTGAAAGTTTTGTTCATAAAAATGTAATTTTTTCAATTACTAAGAAGTTTTAAAATATAAAATACAAAATTTCCTATAATAAAATCTAATTTTTCTAACAAAATCAAGATGATATAATTAATACCCGTATTATAATTCAATTTGATGGAATTTCAATAGCCAATTTTTCTATTATAATATGTAAGACTGATATAATATCAATAGTATTGATAATATAAATAAATATTGTATTTTTATTTAATAATCACAATGTAAATATTAATGTTAAAACGAAGATAACAGAACTTTGATTTCAATTTCCAGCCAGAATTACAAAGACAATTTTCGCCCAAATTTCAAGCATATTTCCCTTTATATTAGTAAAAATTGCTTTAAATAATATTTAAAACTTTCTAGTTTAATGTGTTGTAAAAAAAATATGATCAAGTAGTTTTTATCCCCAAAAATTTAATTTTTATGCATTTTTCCCATGCATTAAAATGAATTCAGGCCTCATGAACAATCAGCGCCCCTAGCGGCCACGGTCAATTCTTGTGACATTTTCGTTTCGCGGATTACGTGCATTCTGGCTAAGATGCAGGGGGCTGGGCAGGAGCAACGGCACGGTAAGTGCCCGGCTTGTAAGTTGGAAGTAGTGGAAAGGAGTGCGCAAGTGCGCAGTTGTCCTCTTCTTACTCATAAGAAAATGTGCGAGTGAAACGAACGTGTAATTGATCTAAGCCAGAGAGGTTATGCAACCCGGTACGCGACACGACATTGTTAAGAAAAAAATGTATTATATTATATGCGATCTTAAAATCTTGAAAATTTCTCGGATTAAATTCCCTCAACTGTAAAGAAAAAAACTATTCAACATTATTTTACACACGATTTACGAAGTAATAACACATACAATAATTTCAATTTCAAGATTTACAATCTTATGATATTCGATATATACATACCACTTTTATAATGCACTCTTTAGCTTTATAGGAGTCCTGAGATAAGAATTTTTTTTTTTAACTAAATTCAAATTGAACAAATATCTGCCGCTTGCAAATGATCAAAAAATCAATCAACATAACCACTTTGGCTTAAATCAATTTCACAATTTGACAAATTCGTCTCACTCGCACATTTTCTTGTGAGTAAGAAGAGGACTACTGCGCACTCCTTTCCACTACTTCCAACTTACAAACCGGGCACTTACCGTGCCCAAAGATATTATAAGCCTAGATGCGGTGCAGGCCTAGTTCCCCGCGAAGATTGTAGACGGCGCGTCTGGCGAAAATGTTCAGGTCCCCCCGTACACCTCTGCCCGACGATTTGGTCGAACGAAGTAGTTCGCCAACTAACCCTTAGGAGCGCTGTCCACTACTCTCCCCGTACCCTTCAATCCTCACGAAAACAGACAAGCTTACGTTTAGGGATGGGCGATACTGCTAAAAAAAATCGATAACTCAGAATCGATACTTTTGAATAATCGATACCAAGGAATCGATTATTTTTTTAAAAAATCGAGGAATCGATACTTAAAGGTACAAAGAAATTGATTTTAGCGCATTTTGATCACTAAAAAAGTTAAAACTGCACGGAGAAAAAAATCTGACTAATAGTAAGAGCACTAATCATTCTTTTGTAGCAGGTTTCGTTCTTGCTATCTTGGTGAAAAAATCATATATTTTAAGCAGGGATCCCTTCATGCTAAAAAAGTAGCAAGTTTAATGGTTTTAGAGTAGTTGTCCCTTGCGAAAATAGTTGGAACTTGGCCTTACTATGATTGCAAGAAACCCATCCTATTTCAGTATGAGTTCTCTTACAACTGAGACGTTAGGCCACGCCTACTTTCGAACGCGTAGCACCTCACGTGTTCTCTCCGTTGTAAGAAATTCATCCTATTTCAGTATGAGCTTTTTTACAACCGTAGTAAGGCGAGAACCTTGCCATGACAGCATATGACAATAGCAATAATGGCATGCGCTTGTTTCTTTTATAGTATAAGACATTTCATGCTAAAAATGCACGAGTTGATGCCAATACTGGTAGAAGCTCATACCAATTTCGCACATTAAGTTCGGTGCTTTAATAGGATAGAGCTCAGCCTACTATAATAGTTAGATTTTTTTCTCCGTGTGTACTTCAAAATTAGAATTCACGTATAAAATATAAAATATCGTTCTAAACATACAGAAAAAATTCAAAAATCGAAGTTGCCAATCCCATATTAAACTTGCTTGTAAATTAAAGAATCTAAAATAGGAAGGACATTTATTCAAAACAAGGATATATTTTATATATATATTTAAATATATCCACGCAAATGTATTTAGGATACTTGATTTCCATTTTTTTATTGATTCATGGAATCTGGAACATAAATAAAATATTAGAAATATTCTTAATAATATGTGTATACAATTATTCAATTTTGGGATAATTGTACTTTAATTTTAATTGTTTTTCGAAATATAGACACCGACATCGGTAATCACAAACACAACGCACACATTAAACAAATATACTATCCAAATCCACTTGCACTTTGAATTGTCAAGTTGAAAATTTGTTAAATGATTAAAGTAATTATTATTTATTATCACATGAACTCTTTACTTACCTTAGTTTACTTGAAATTTTGGAAGAGAATGTGACATACACATTGATGCACAATGTTAAAAAGTGAGTCGATTCTGGTTGACCGATTCTTAGTTGAAACAAAATCGATACTTCGAGAATCGTTTTCGAAAATAATCGATTCCAGAATCGATTCTGAAGGCAAGAGAATCGAATGATTCAAAAGAATCGAGTAGAATCGCCCATCCCTAGATCGAGCTCATTCATTGCCTCAAATTTCATTCATGTTCCAAGTTAAGGGGAATTTCTACCTTGTTGAGTCAAAAAGCTATACCATTTTCTTGAATTTTTCGGGAGAAAAGTTAAAAAGATAAACACTTGAAATTTTGTCTAGGTATTAAAGTAATTGTATTAAGGTAGTTCATTCACGAAAATTAGACCTCAGGCAAAAATAGATAATTTTGCTTTCAGGAATAGCAATATTATTATTGAAGGGCTAATTTGAAAGAGAAAAGATTATTTTTCATGAAAAAAAGTTGAAACACAAAAAAATAATTTTATTAATAAATTTTATTTTTGCCCAAACTTATTTTCTTATCCCTTCGAGCCAAAGGGCATAACCGGGTTTCTATGTGAAATCGGCCTTGAAACCAAATCAAATTTCGCATCGACTATATTTTACCATATTCGTTTTTTGCGTTTTTTAGTTGAACTAATCATAGGAAAATTTTGAAAAAAATCAGGATTGTTTTTTCCAATAAATGATACATTTGTGAATTTTTGTAGATTGTTTTATGCATAATTCGTGATGCAAGAAATTGCAAGAAATTGCAAATTCATGTTTGATTTGCGCGACCACTCTTTTGAATTACGCTATTCATTAGTTACCTATCGATAATTAAAACAGAATTTTTGCAGATTTAGGAAAAAGAACTAGGAAAAATTCTGAAAAAAAAATTACACAAACGTATCATTAGATGGCCGATGTAGCAGTATTTTTTGGGAAAATTTTTACTCCAAATTTAATGATAAAAAAATGTTTTTTTCCAACAAATTGATTTTTTGAAAAAACGCCATCGGTGAAAAATCTTAAAAATTTCATGGTAATAGCCGCAAGTATTACGCAAATTTTAGGTATATAATTAAGGTGCGCACTTAAAAATTGTGCGAAATATGAATTTTTTTGTAAAGTGATGCGCGTGGAATCACGATCTTCGATCGACGGCGTCGGGCGCAATTTCCACTAATGTTCTATTACTATCTGCTTTTTCGAGAACGTTATTATCAAAAAGTGATGGGAAGTGATTATTAATTGTTTAATTACCGCTTTATACTCATAACATATGAATAATGTAATGAGTTTTATAATTATACATAAATTATCAAAAAAATAATTTTTTTTATTATCATGAAAATAAATTAGTTGGTAAAAAATCCACGAGAGTTTATTTTCAAAGAGCAGTTGACATGATTCGACGAAAAAGGAAACATTGTTGTAATCCATACAAAAAAAAACCGTAAGTGAATATTACATGATTTTTCACTCTCGATACAAATAGAAATATGGTGAAATCATCACGTGCTGACATATAAATAATTTATCAAGCCTCAGCTTAAAAATCATTTTCCTCTCAATAGATTATACTGGCAGATTCAAATGAAAGCAGT
This sequence comes from Diplolepis rosae, assembly GCA_030998225.1. Lineage (NCBI taxonomy): Eukaryota > Metazoa > Arthropoda > Insecta > Hymenoptera > Diplolepididae > Diplolepis > Diplolepis rosae. Next base: position 504,371 of record JAPYXD010000658.1, on the reverse strand, counting down.
TTAAGGGCTTTCCCAGAGCATTTTCTCAATAAATTCAAAGATGTCAAAAAAAATGCTCTCCTTTGCAACACATACAGGATAAGAGTTATAAAAGATGAAGTTTTAGAAGAAGGATAGAAAATAATAAGATTTGTTCCTCCTAGCATTTATGTTTTCTTTCTTAACTGTTAAAATTACCAGAAATCGGTGAATGACTCGCAAAATCTTCCTTCTCACGGCCTCCAGGTACCATCCGGTTCCAAAAATCTCTCGAAGACAATAATATTGACGAAAAATCAGAGTCCTTGCGATTTATCACATTCTCATCAACGTACAATTCAAAAAATCACTCTTCATACTTTCTGACGTAAAAAATTTGTTCGTGGTTTTTTTACGAACACATTTATTTTCATGATAATAGAAAAAATTATTTTTTTGATAATTTATGAATAATCATAAAACTCATTACATTATTCATATGTTACGAGTATAAAGCGATAATTAAACAATTAACCATCACTTCCAATCACTTTTTGATAATAACGTTCTCGAAAAAGCAGATAGTAATAGAAGATTAGTGGAAATTGCGCCCGACGCCGTCGATCGAAGATCGTGATTCCACGCGCATCACTTTACAAAAAATTCATATTTCGCACAATTTTTGAGTGCGCACCTTAATTATATACCTAAAATTTGCGTAATACTTGCGGCTATCACTATGAATTTTTTAAGATTTTTCAAAGATTGCGTTTTTTAGAAAAATCAATTTGTTTGAAAAAAACATTTTTTTTTATCATTAAAGTTGGAGTAAAAATTTTCCCAAAAAATACTGCTACATCGGCCATCTAATGATACGTTTGTGTAATTTTTTCCAGAATTTTTCCTAGTTTCAGTTTTAAAATAATTGAAAAAGAACAAAAACATTTTTTTGTTTTGTTTATCCCATAACTTTTTAAATAATGCATGAAATAATCTCAAATGTTGGGTTTCTTCATTATTTATGTTAGTCTATCAATCCTTGAAATTTCAAGTAAAAGCGGAAACATGGAGTCCTGAACCCGTCCAATTTGCCATGGAACCCACCATATATTCTTGCAATTCATATATATTTAATAAATTATTTTAAAATAATTATAATTATAATCCAAACCACTTCTATACCCTCTTTATTTTATTTTGCAAATTCTTTTCCTCAACTATAAATTTAATAAAGTTTGGTAAAAATTTAAAAATGAAAGTAAGTAAATAAATTCTTTTGACAATAATTTTAATCAACTTGGAGTGTCGGGGAAATTAAATTAAAAAATCAAAAAAATTGAGTAAAAAATAAAAGTATTAAATTTCATACGATATTACTGCATTTTTGTATTTTATTTATTTTTATATATATGGTTTATAAATAACAATTCTTATATTTATTCCATCGTAACTCAAAATATTTTCATTATTCAATAAAACAACTTGCAATATCTTCCAATATCAAAATATCAGAACTTCCAATTTCGAGAACATATTTTCTATGGTTTGAATAATTTTCTTTTTGGTTACAGTCTTTCTTTGCGAATACATAATATATATTTCTTTCTTTCCATTAAAATAATGAAAAAAATTCATAAAAATATTGCTGGTTTATTTTTCAGTACATTAATAGTCATAAATATAAATTTAACTTAATTTATTCCTATTGCTTTAATTTCAATCAAGTAATGTTAAGTGTAGAATATTTAAAGAGAGATATTTTGACGAACTTTTTTCATTGATTATTTCATCGAGAATTTGTGTATAATGAAATTTGTAACATAGATGCTATTTTTTGAATTTTTGAGCGGGATATGCTTGCTAATAATTTTAAGTTCTGTTCTATACTCTATATATAATTTTGTTGTAAAAAAGGAAGTCTAAGAGCTATAAAGAGGAGCTATAAAGTCATAAACTTTCCAACTTCGGAAAATAAATATTCAAATATTGTTGATGTTCTTAGTTGGCTTTAGGGTCCAGGAAAAAATGTAACTCAAAGTTTCATATTTTCAAACGTTTCAACTCAGATTGGAGTCCTCATCAGTGAGAATTTAATTCTATAAAAATACAAAAGGAAGAGACTTAAAAAAATTGCACGTGTGACCGATGAACATTGTAATAAGAAATGTTATATAGAATTGCGAGTGTAAAATATAAAATTGGTCTAAATAACTAAATTTGCAAAAAAAAATTGAAACTATAACAAACCAAAAAATTTCTGTAAAAATACTAGGAGGAGAACATTAAAGGAATTGCACGTGTGACGGATAAACATTATGGAAAAATGATATAAATGATATATAAATGTGAAAGTGTAAAATTAATCTAAATAACTAAATTTGCAAAAAAATTGAAAAATGTAACCAAAAAAAAATTTTTTCTGTAAAAATACGAAGTGAAGAAACTTAAAGTTTAAGCGTGTGATGGGTAAACATTATGGTAAAAACGGTCTAGATGAATTGAACATGTGGAAATATAAAATTGGTCTAAATAACCAAATTTACAAGAAAATAAACCTTAGCAAAGATTTTTTGAGTAAAAATTACTAAGGGGAGGGACTTAAAAATATAGAACGTGTGACGGATAAAAATTGTGGTAAAAACCGATATAAACGAATTGTACATGTGATACACTATAAGAAATTGGTCTAAAACTAAATTTACAGATAATATTAAAAAACTGTGCAAGAAAATGTTTTCTAACAAATCCAAAAAAAATTTGCACTTGTGACGGATAACCAATGTAAAAAACCAATATAAATCTATTGCACATGTAAAAACTGTAAAACTGTAAAAAATTGTTCTTAAAAACTAAATTCAATAAAATAAAAACAAGGACCAAAAATTCTAAAAAAATTGTGAACTATCCGAATAAAATATGTCTGACAAAATTGTGAAAAAACAAAATAAAATATCACCAAAAAAAGGAAACTAACCTGTTATTTGTTTAAGTGAAAAACGATATTAATGAATTGCACATGTGATATACTATAAAGTTGGTCTAAACTAAAATTTCCAAAAAAAATAAACACTGTACAAAAACTTTTTTCTTATAAACATACAAAGAGAAGAGACTTAAAAAATTGCACGTGTGACGGATAAAAACTTGTGGAAAACGATATAAATATACCAAAAAACAAGAACTGACCTGTTATATGATTAAGTAGACCGACATTGTTGGTGAAAAAATAATTGGAGTGACACAATCACAAATATCCTTTTTTTCTTTCGTTTATTGCGTCGCGAACAGGGTGACCACATAATTTTTGTAAAAGTAAACCTATCCCTACGGATTTTTCTTCAAAACTGAGTTGCATTTAGCACCAGACTTGGAAAAATCTTGGTAAAGTAAAGTGGAGGGTGAAGTTTTTTTCTTTGGAGAGTCTCGGTTAAAGGGAAAGGAGAAAAAAGTGTAAATATGTCCACAAGATGACCAGGATGCTGTGACAAAAGAGGGGCATTGAAATTTGAGGCGAGTCGTAAACAGTCTGTACATAACTGAAAAAAATTTCTACCACAATCTACCGAAACATGTGACTGGGGGTCTTTTTTCCAGTCGTATTAATTAAGATTGAATTAAATACCTATATCTGGAAATTGTGAAACTTGTAACAGAATTAATTCTATGTTTTTTATGGTTTGGAATGCAGATACAAAGGGTTAAATATTCTGATAAAACGTATATGGTATTATAACACATGTAAAAAAATTTAACGTTTTTTGGGTAAAATTGAATTTAGTGTAGTTGTATATAACTGACATTTTTGTTAAAGATTTGTTGAAATTTTATAAAATTACCAACATTGTAAATTCTTTTTTAAAAATTGACAAGAGATGTATATTTTTGAACTCGATAAAAAAATATGCATTTTTTGAAGAGGTTAAAGTTAATTGTTTAATAGGGGGAGGTAAAAAACAGATAAGTTTTCTGTGTCTGTTCTCTGATTAACAACATGAGATTTACTGGCTATATGAGTCATTTCCAGTATCATTCGTTTTTTATAATTTCTGGATCTGTCAACTATGTTTACTGCATTGAAATCGAATTTGTGGTCTTGGTTCCAGGCATGTTTAGTTAATGCAGTCCATTTATCAGGGGGATTGAAGACATCTTTTTTGTGTTCAGTAATCCTGGTTTTTAAAGGACGTTTGGTTGTGCCTATGTAGGATGCCGTGCAACCTGTACAGGGGATGTTATAAACGACGTCAGCGGTATCTAGCTTTGAAATCTGATCTTTTGCTGATTTAAAAAAATTGGACAAGTTATTTTCATTACGCGGGGCAATTTTTATATTAAAGGGTTTGAGAATACCTGAAAGTTTTTCAGAAAGCCCTTGTACATATGGTAAGGGAATATATTTAGGGTTTTGACCTGCGGGGTGTAAGTGTGTTGTTTGTGTGTTTGTGTTGCCTTTGGATGGATGGTGTGTGCAGGTATTCTTTTTGTGAAGATGGTTTATTCTGTTTTGTATAACGCGATTGATAAAATTGATCGGGTAATTGTTGTTGAGTAATATGGTTTTTATTTTTTGGATGTTTTCCTTGTGACAAGTGATATGTGCTCAAGTGATGCCTCTGTCAACCATATGGTTGATCACATTAATTTTGTAGCTCAGTGGATGATGTGAATAGAAATTTAGAAGTCGGCCCGAGCAAGTTGGTTTTTGGTACCAGTTAGACTTAATTTTTTTCCCCTCTCTGATAATGAGAACATCCCAAAAACAAATTTTTCCATCTGATTCCTCTTCTATTGTAAATTTTATTTTATGGTTGTAGCTGTTAAATGTGTTTAAAATTGTGTCAATTTCGTCAGTCGGTACTGCTGTTATAATGTCATCAACATATCGAAAAAAGAAGGGTAGTTGAAAAGGTAAAGATGCAATACATTTCGTTTCTAAATCATCCATGGCTATATCAGCTGCAATGGGAGAAAGAGGGGAACCCATGGGAAAGCCAGATTTTTGTTTGTATGAGGTGTTTTGAAAGTTAAAAGAGGAGTTAGATGAGCAAATTCTAAGTCCCTTTTCGAATTGGTACCAAGGCATTTTTGCATGTGGCTGAATTTTTGGCCATCTATCTTTGATGCCTTTGATAGCTATGCCAATTTGAACGTTGGTAAAAAGTGATACTGCATCTAACGAAATAATTTTATGGTTTAGTGGGACTTCGATATTTTTCATTTTCTCAATGAAATCGAAACTATTTTTAATTCGTGAGGTTGGGGGTTATATTATTTGAAATAATGTTGTTGTAGAAAGATGCGAGGTTGTAAGTGGGGCTGCCACAGAAAGAGACAATGGGCCTAAGAGGAAAGTTCATTTTATGAATCTTTGGTAGACCATAGAATCTGGCTGGAAGTGGGTTGCTTGATTTTAAAGAGTTTGCTGTAATTTCACTAATGTAATTTTTATCTTTCCACAGTTTAATGACGTTGTTAACATTATTGTGAATAGTGTTTGTGGGGTCTTTTTTCAGTGGTACGTAAGTCTTTTTGTCCGATAACATGAGTGTGGCCTCCTGGATATATTTATTTTTGTCCATGGCAACAGTAGTGTTACCCTTGTCAGCTTTCGTGATTAGTATGTGGGGATTGTTTTTCAGGAAAGTTTTTGTGCATTTTGAATTGTGTATGACCTGTTTTTGAAAAACGTTAAGGGAGTTTTGTTTTTGGTTAGAGAAAGTTTTTAAACAGTTAACAAATTTTAATCTTGCTTCGTTTTTGTCACATTCTTGGATTTTATGGATGTTTGATTCAAAATCTGCAATCAAATGCTTCGTAGGAAGTTTACTAAGGGGAAGGGGGATACCAAAGTTTTTTCCAAGACTAAGTGTTTTTTCTACCGTGGTAGGAATTTGTGAGTCACTTAAATTAATAAACCAAGAGTCAGTAAGATTATCATGAGGATCAACATTGTCAGTTCCTGATAAGGTTCTACTTATACCAATGAGACGCTGAAATTTAGATTCACAACTGCTCTTGTGTGATAAGAAAATACGATCTATTTTTTTGGATTCAAAAAAAGAAAACTGTCTATAAATATCATGCGGTAAGATTTGTTTGATTTTTCGTTCATTGAATTGAATCTCTTTACATAGTCTATGAATGGTGATGCAAATATCTTTGATTTCTAAATTTAAAGTTGACAAATGAAATTTATACAACTCTGACGTGTGCATGTGTGTAATATTGGTATTATCAAAAGATACGAGGTGGGATGATTTAAATTGTAAATGTTTGGGTGGTATCTTCTCTTTCCTTCAGCGAAGCAAAAGAATCCTCTGGTTGAATTTGATGGTGAGTTGTATTTTGGCTCGAGAAAGGTTCTTCATATATGAGACGACATGTTCACCATGATTCTTCTTAACTATCGTAAAAAATCCATTTCCCTTTCGTTTACTTTGATTGCCCATAATATAAATAATAGTGGAACAAGACTTGTATTGATCCTTAGTATTAATATTCAAATATTGTTGATGTTCTTAGTTGGCTTTAGGGTAAAGGAAAAAATGTAACTCAAAGTTTCATATTTTCAAACGTTTCAACTCAGATTGGAGTCCTCATCAGTGAGAATTTAATTCTATAAAAATACAAAAGGAAGAGACTTAAAAAAATTGCACGTGTGACCGATGAACATTGTAATAAGAAATGTTATATAGAATTGCGAGTGTAAAATATAAAATTGGTCTAAATAACTAAATTTGCAAAAAAAAATTGAAACTATAACAAACCAAAAAATTTCTGTAAAAATACTAGGAGGAGAACATTAAAGGAATTGCACGTGTGACGGATAAACATTATGGAAAAATGATATAAATGATATATAAATGTGAAAGTGTAAAATTAATCTAAATAACTAAATTTGCAAAAAAATTGAAAAATGTAACCAAAAAAAAATTTTTTCTGTAAAAATACGAAGTGAAGAAACTTAAAGTTTAAGCGTGTGATGGGTAAACATTATGGTAAAAACGGTCTAGATGAATTGAACATGTGGAAATATAAAATTGGTCTAAATAACCAAATTTACAAGAAAATAAACCTTAGCAAAGATTTTTTGAGTAAAAATTACTAAGGGGAGGGACTTAAAAATATAGAACGTGTGACGGATAAAAATTGTGGTAAAAACCGATATAAACGAATTGTACATGTGATACACTATAAGAAATTGGTCTAAAACTAAATTTACAGATAATATTAAAAAACTGTGCAAGAAAATGTTTTCTAACAAATCCAAAAAAAATTTGCACTTGTGACGGATAACCAATGTAAAAAACCAATATAAATCTATTGTACATGTAAAAACTGTAAAACTGTAAAAAATTGTTCTTAAAAACTAAATTCAATAAAATAAAAACAAGGACCAAAAATTCTAACAAAATTGTGAACTATCCGAATAAAATATGTCTGACAAAATTGTGAAAAAACAAAATAAAATATCACCAAAAAAAAGGAAACTAACCTGTTATTTGTTTAAGTGAAAAACGATATTAATGAATTGCACATGTGATATACTATAAAGTTGGTCTAAACTAAAATTTCCAAAAAAAATAAACACTGTACAAAAACTTTTTTCTTATAAACATACAAAGAGAAGAGACTTAAAAAATTGCACGTGTGACGGATAAAAACTTGTGGAAAACGATATATATTTTTTTTCTTTCTTTTATTGCGTCGCGAACAGGGTGACCACATAATTTTTGTAAAAGTAAACCTATCCCTACGGATTTTTCTTCAAAACTGAGTTGCATTTAGCACCAGACTTGGAAAAATCTTGGTAAAGTAAAGTGGAGGGTGAAGTTTTTTTCTTTGGAGAGTCTCGGTTAAAGGGAAAGGAGAAAAAAGTGTAAATATGTCCACAAGATGACCAGGATGCTGTGACAAAAGAGGGGCATTGAAATTTGAGGCGAGTCGTAAACAGTCTGTACATAACTGAAAAAAATTTCTACCACAATCTACCGAAACACGTGACTGGGGGTCTTTTTTCCAGTCGTATTAATTAAATTAAATTAAAACTGTGACCAAATTGTATCGAAATTTATCGTTTTTATTAAATTTATCATAGAATTCCATAATTTAATAATTATATAATTTCTGTTACGAGCCTTATAATTCCACATACGAGCATCATAATATCTATCACTTTGTATGTGCATTAAAAACTCAATTTAATTTCCACCTTAATCTTGCGACACTGAGACTGTTAAAAAAAAAAAAAAAACCCAGTCACATGTCCCGGGAGATTGTGGTGAAAATTTCTAACAGTTATATACAGACTCTTATGACTCGTCTCAAATTTCATAGCCCTCCTTTGTCACAGTCTCTGGACATCTTGTGGACATATTTACACAATTTTTCTCCTTTTCATTTAACCGAGACTTTCCAAAGCAAAAAACCTAACCCTCCACTCCACTTTACAAAGCCTTTTCCAAGTCAGTTTCCAAGTGCAACTCAGTTTTCTAGAAAAATCCGTAGTGTCAAGGGGTATTTGTTAAAATAATGTGCCTATCTTGTTCGCGACGAAAGAAAAGGAAGAAAAAAGGAATTTTGTTGTGTGTGTCATTTGGATTAACCTTTTTTATCATCGTTTGTATGTCTACATAATAAAATAACAGGTCAGTTTTCGTTTACAGTGTTTTTTTGGGATGAGCTCGCATTTTTTGACTTTTTATCCCGCAATGTTTATCCGTCACATGTGCTATGTTTTTCTCCCCTTAGTAATTTTACAGAATTAATTTTTTTGTGTACTTTTTATTTTCTTGCAAATCGAATTTTTTAGACCATTTTTATAGTTTCACTTGTACAATTCGTTCACATCGGTTTACCAAAATTTTTATCTGTTACACGTGCTACTTTTAAGTCTCTCTTGTTGGTAATTTTTTCAAATTGAGGTTTACAGTTTTACTTTTTAGTTAATTTAGTTATTTATACCAATTTCATAATTTCAAACTTGCAATTCTTTTACATCATTTTTAACAGATTGCTCATCGGTCACACGTTCAAAATTGATCAAGTTCTTCTTTTGTACCTTTATAGAGAAAATTGTTCTGTACAGTTCATTTACATTTAGTTTAGACCCATTTTATAGTTTCACATGTATAATTCATTTATATAATTTTATTACAATGTTTATCCGCCACACGTGCTATTCTTTAAGGTTCTCGTGAGTATTTTTACAGAACAAATTTTGTACAGTTTTTGTTACAGTTTTACTGTATCGCAAATTTAGTTATTTAGTCCAATTTTATAGTGTCAAACTTGCAATTTTTTTACATAATTTTTTAACAGTATGTTCATCGGTCACAAGTTCAAGATTTCAAGTTTCTTCCTTTATCTTTTTATAAGAAATTTCTCTGCACAGGTTTTTTTACATTTTTTCACATTTTACATTTTTTAAATTTAGTTTAGACCATTTTATAGTTTCATTTGTACAATTCATTCATATCGTTTAACCAAAATTGTTATCTGTCACACGTGTTACTTTTAAGTCTCTCTTGTTAGTATTTTTCAAATTAAGGTTTACAGCTTTACCTTCTAGCAAATTTAGTTATTTAGACCAATTTTTCTTAATTTCAAACTTGCAATTCTTTTACATTATTTTTAACATAATTTTCATCGGTCACAGTTTCAAAATTGCTCAAGTTTCTTCCTTTGTATTTTTATAAGAAATTTTTTTCTGTACAGTTCATTACATTCAGTTTAGACCAATTTTATAGGTTCACATGCATAATTTATTTATATCATGTTATTACAATGTTTTTTTAAGGTTCTCTTTAGCAATTTTACGGAAACAAATTTTTTTGTACAGTTTTGTTACAGTTTTACTGTATCGCAAATTTAGTCACTTAGTCCAATTTTATTTTCACACCTGCAATTCTTATATCACTTTTTTACTACAATGTTTATCCGCCACACGGGCAATTTTTAAGATTCCTCCTTTGTATTTTTTATAGAAATAAATTCTCACTGATGAAGACTCCAACCTGAGTCGAAACGTTTGAAAGAATGTAAGAACTGAGTTTTCATTATTTCTGGACCCTAAAGCCAATTTATACATATATCGAATATTCATCAAAGGGTCGATACAAGTCCTATCTATAATTAAGTTAATAACTTTTTATTATGCATTTTTTATTTTAAAAATAAATCTCTGATGAGGGCTTCCATCTGAACGAAAACTTCTATAACTGCGTAAATCTAAGTTTTTATTTACTTTGGAACCTAGAGTCAAGTATCAACAACAACACATATCTTCAATTAAAATACTTTTAAAATATTTTGGATCTTAATTATTAATTAAATATAATTTAAAAGTTCGACACTTATTTAGAAATTACTTTTTATTCGTAATTAGAATTCTTAATTAATCATCATGCCATAACCTTTGTTTACATTATGTTGTCAAGCTGTCAAATTTGACATTCCTAACCTTAAAAGTCTTTGAAAAGAATTTTTGGCTCTGCTTTATCCAAACGTTATCGACATTTCTTTGCTGGGTTTGATTTGGCTTAATGGTAGTACGATGAGGGCAGCACTTCGATATGGCGGAAAAAGTGGTTAGCTATAGGCACCGTGCGTGACTGCAGCGCCATAGCATGAGTGAACTAAAGGAGGCTGTTCGAGAACTTTTACAATGTATTATAATGGGACTTAGTTATAAAAATGTTTATTATCAATAAAAAAACAAACAAAAAAACAATTTGATTCACTTTAAAATTCGATTGTTTTTTCTTGTGAAGTATTTGTGTGAAATCAGCAGTAAAAAGTTTCCATAATAAAAATGATATAGAAACCAGTAAATATAAAGTTAAGGTAGTTGTCGTGCCAAAAATCAGTCTCTGGAAAAAGAAGTTTTTCTATGATTTCAAGACTGTAAATTATATCATCAGCCGTGTCGTATGTAAGAAAAGACACTCTTTTTAATGAAAAAATTTAAAAATTACGAAAAATAATTTTTTAATAATGTTTTTTGTAATAGGATTTTTCCTTACTATCGCTTCTTACCAATTTTTTAAAAATGATTGAAGTTTCTTAAATCATAGCTTATTTTTTCGGGGAAAATATTCTCTACAACTTGACCGTTTCCAATTTTTGAAAATAAATTCTTTAATGACTGAAATAATTAAAAATCAATTTTCCAAAACAAAATTTTTATAAACAAATTGCTGTATTTGATAATAATTGATTTATTTTCAAAAATTGGAAACGGTTAAGTTGTAGAGAATATTTCCCCCAAAAAAATAAGCTATGATTTAAGAAACTTCAATCATTTTCAAAAAATTGGTAAGAAGCGATAGTAAAGAAATATCCTATTATAAAAAACATTATTAAAATATTATTTTTCGTAATTTTTAAATTTTTTCATTAAAAAGAGTGTCTTTTCTTACATATGACATGGCTGATGATATAATTTTCAGTCTTGAAATCATAGAAAAACTTCTTTTTCCAGAGACTGTTTTTTGGCATGACGACTACCTTAAGTTAATGACAGATCAAAACAGACTAGAAAAATAATAAAGAATTAAATTGTAATTTCATGATGACACTTTTAGGTACTTGTTGAGAAAATAAATATTAATTGTTTATCTTCAGATTCAAATTCATCATGGATATAATTACTAAAACAGGTTTTCAATCAATTAAACATACAATAGAATTTCAACCACAAACGAAAATTAAAGGTAAAAATCTCGTTCTGGCAGAACACGTGCGAGATGCCCAAGAGTTCCGTAGAAATAATGAAAGTTATTTAATAAAATCTCGTATAATTCGAAAGGATCAGTTCATGCAACACCCTACAGTACCCATACTTATTCCTTTGATTTATTTTCCATTTAGACGTTGGAAATTTATAAAATTTACACTCACTTTTCCTGCTTGTATTTTTACAATTCACAACACAACAACTTCGGTGGCTCATTTCAGCTATATTTTTTAAATTAAAACAAAATTTAGATTTGCACATGTATTTTGATTGCTCGGAAGTATAAAACAGCCTCCTTTAACGCCTAAATTATCCACTGCGTGCGCTGGCGTCGATTTAACTCTCCCTACCATGACTTCGCACGGTGCATATATATATCGTTCCCCCACTCTGACGCCCTGCACCGCATCTAGGTTTATAATATCTTTGGTAGAGCGTGCCGCGTGCAGCGCCGCTCTGGTGAGAAAACATCGCACATAGAAACTATAATCACTAAGGAACCGCCATTTTGATTTTAGTCGGACACACGGTCGTATAAACAGGTCTGTAAACTCCTAGTGGTGGGGGTGACTCGCGTTTTGAAGCAAACGCTAGTTCTGTAAGTGATCACCAAGTTTTGAGCGCGACGATCGGAGGGTGTCTGATTTATTTACATGGTTGACACTTAACCTAGTCTATCCTCATAGTTAAAAATTCGTTAAAATTTACGCTACAAGTCAAATATCATTACTTCCAATTTTTTAAGAATCTTATCCTAATTTGAAAGATTAAAACATTTGGATATTAAAAGTATTAAAATCTTTCAAATAAAAGTTAAAATAACTTTAATTTTTAAATTTCAAAACTTTTTAAGAGTTCAAAGTTTGAATTAAGAAATATTGGTATTTCAGTTGATTAAATTTACATTTGAAAGCATGTTCTAATTCTAAATATTAGGGAAATTGAAAAATTAAAAAATTTGTAAATCTTTAAATTTGAAGGCCTTGAAATTTATTAAATTATAACTTATAGCCTCTAAAAATATAACGTATTTAAATTCACAATAAGTTTGATAGAATTTTTTAATTTTAAATAAGTCAGGAGCCCCCAAGTTCAGGAACAATTTTCTTATAAATTTATTGTTAGTGTAACAAGTTATTTTCCAGAATTAACAACGAATGACTGTATTCAATATTTTATTGTACTGACATGCAGCGAAAAATTACAAATTGCTATTCTGCACATTGTTTCTCTCACATGTATTACTCGTTTTCCAATTTCGCCAGTTTCCTCTTGACACTAGATTTTTTTTTATTTTTTGGTTTTCTTGGTGAGCAAACTGCCTCATCCTTAGTCGGATATAATAATATAAAGCATATGACAGCAGATCAGAAGCATGCTTTTTGCAGGGAAAAGTGAATGAATAATTTTCAAGAACTTCATCGACTGTAAGATCAAATACATCAATGCTCGAGGCATGTTTCGCAAAACATTCTTCAACAAAATTTATCAACTTGAAAAAATGTAAATTTGGATGAATTAATCCCCTTTTTGTTTTCATGTCGACCAATTATGCTACTGAGCTGTAGTTTTCGTACTTTGTGAGCGCTTCGGTACATACAGTACACTGCTTATATTCTTGTATTTTTAAAATTTGCTTGCAAAGGTAACCTGAAATTTAAAATAGTATAATCGAGAAGCAATGTATAATGAAAGATTATTTAAAGTTATATTTGTAGCAAAATTGAAAGCAACACTGAATTATTACTTATACGGAAGACAACATATAGGCACTGAACAATGCGAAACAACACAAAAAGCTTTGTAGACTATATGATTTTTTATTTTTCCCATAAAAATGAAAACAAAGTACATATATTATAAGAAATACAATCGTCAGTACAGTTCATCTACATATGTTTTTGATTAGTGTGTGGAAAGGAAGCAGTATACAGTTAATTAAATTTAAAAGGAAAAACCTGTAACATAATAAATAATGCAGTCTAGAATTGGAGAAAGGGAAGCATCGTGGTCGATAACGTGTTCGACTTCCCAATCTCTCTCTATTATAATCTTATCCAATTTGTTTTTCAACTTCTGTAAAGTTTTTGTACTCTTGAATTCAGTATTTTTATAAACATTCTTAATATCGGACACGGTTATTAAAAATTCAAATTTATCTTCAGTAACGGTGCAGTTTTCATAAATAGGTGGTTTTATGACACTATATACTGACAACAATCTATATAACTGTAAGAACGTAGGACAAGACGGGTGCTCATTGCTTCCAGCCGCTTGTCGAATTGTACCGAAGATTTTCTTGGGTTGTTTGTAAATAATAGTGTTAATTATAAATTAAATCATGTCAATAATTTGCAAATAGAGATTATTACCTCTCAATTATCCTGATTTACTCTTCCAGTCAATAAGTACTCGAAATTGAACTTATCAATTAAGTATTGGCATAAATCCATTCTGGAAGTGAGAATCAATCGCAAGTCAGTTGCTGTTGCATCAGTGAGAAACTCGTCCGAAGAAATAAGACCTTTTATTTTATTACTTTCCTATTCATATAGCCACTCTAGCGACTCCTTTATGATCTATACAGGTTGATTCGCCAATAGTCATAAAGCTTTGAATGCCAGATTCTTTGTTCGAAACCAAACAACAAGTCGCATTGAGAAAATGTTGTACGAACAATAGTTTTTAAACTGTTAAGCATTGCAAATGACCAAAAGAAATTCACTTCAGATCAGTAGAAGTCAATCAGTTTGCCTCTTGTCCGGCTGATAACTTTTTTTGTACTGATCAGAAATGAATTTTCGTAGAAATTTCGCACAGGAAGCTTATAGACGCGCGACAATAGCGAGTTTCTATTGGTCAATTGCAATGCTTAATAGTTTGAAAACTATTATTCGTACATTTTTTCAATGTGATTTGTTGTTTGTTTTTAACCAAGAATCTGGAATTCAAAGCCTTATGACTATTGGCGAATCACTCTGTACAATGTATTGTATTACGAATTCTTAAGTATCAATTTGAAATAATGAAATGAAAGAAAAAAGGTACAACAATATATACCTTAAAATCTCTTTTATCTGCAGTAAGACCTTCATTTGCTTGTTTTCTATTTAAAGCATCGAAAAGGTCGTTCATTCGTTTGCAAAAAGCAATTGTTTCTTCGCACCCTTTAAATTTAGAGAATTGGTGTGATAAATAAAACTGTAAGCCAATGGCAACAGAATTGCTAAAAATCTAGAAAAATAATAGAAATTCGTATAGGTAAATTAAAAATATGCCACTTTACATAAAAAAAAGTAGTTGAAAATAGGATTTCACCTGAGTTGCAAGACGAACACGCATTTCTGCTGTCTTGTCTAAATGGATGTGTCTTTTGGTCAATTTAGGGCATACCCTGGCATTTCCAATTCTTTGACTGTCTTCATTGTATAATTCTTCCAAGTAATTCCACTGTATATAATTTTTATCGGGATGTATCTAAAAATAATATATATATATACAAAATTTTGGTATAATAATAGATACAAGCAATTAGAAACTATTTACAATTTGAAGTAGAAAGATAAAGTACCCGCAAATTTTTTTTCTTATACAGTCTGTTTCGGACGTTTTTAAATAAATGTTGGGTGTCGGAAAAGGCAAAAACTTTCCTTGCATCATGAAGTGGATGAGTGAACCAACATTTTGTCGAAGACAATTTAACTTGAATGCCTAAAGTTTTTTGCATTTTACGGTTAGTGCTAGCACCATCTCCGATTACTCCATGTATAAGTGCACCTGCTTTTTCCAAGAGACATATAGCTTTAAGCATTATCTTTGCTAATTCTTCCCCCGCAACAGAATTTTTTGAAGCAAAAGTAGCTACAGGCTGCGAGTAATTTTCGACCAGGGACTGATACATTATGACAAGGCCGTGTGTTGTTAAATTATCTGCTTTTATATCTGTTACTGTTCGGTTATCTCCTAAATCACTTATTCCTTGATATGTCAAATTTCGAGATGAAACAGCAACTGCTCTTCTTAAATTTATTTCATCCGCAACTATGATACCATTTCGCTTCAATAAATCTTTAGCTTTAAAATGTTTTCCTAAAATTTCGAAAAACCCTTTATCAAACCCGCAATCACTTCCCATCAGACTAAAGTAGTTACGAACGGTATTCGAGCAGGGTATGGGAAGAATTTCATTTTTTCTTAGGAATTCATAATATGACGGGGAACGAATATTCATCAAGATACAGAGCATTATCCATTCTTCAGAATACCTACGTCCCTTCGCATTCTCTACTTTTGCAGTAGCAACAATCTGTTTTATCGCAAGTTTCTGCTTATTTGGAACTTTAAACTCAGAGCACTTTTTATCTAAAGCCTCTTCGCGAACTTTTGCAATTTCCTTTTGTTGTTTTTCAAGGCAGTCAGTTATTAATTTTAATCTGAGTTTAAGGCGATTCGCTTGACGTCTTTGATTATGTACTTTTTTTCTGAGAGCATTTAATTTATACTGATAGCTCGAATCTGAAGTTTGTAGAACAACTTCGGTCTTTGCTTTTTTTTTATACCTCCTACCTTTTTGAAGTACTGCTTTTCGTAATTTTTGACAAGCATTGCACATTAAAGTTTACTTTACTTTACATATGAGTTCACAAGCATTGTGCCGCCATACTTCCGTACCCAAAGTGCTTTTATATGCAATATTTGCTGGTATTAAAGAAATCCCCACTGATGTGAAACCTTTACATATATACGCATTTTCTGAAAATTTTTTAAGATTTGTGGTATTGTTTCAATACCGTGTATAACTTTTGGTCATTGGTTAGGATGTTTAGACAGGTGATCCAACTCTCTACCCTTCGACCGTCGCGCTTCAATCTCGGTGGCTACTTGGAGAAACATAAGTCGGCTTCAAAACGCGAGACATCGCTTCAATACCCCCACCGCCGGAGACTGTAGACCTGTTTGTACGACCATGGTCGGACAGGGCTGGTGCGGTCAGCCCCCTGCATCGATGAGTTGAAAATGACATGAATTGTGACTGGCTGCCATGGTGGCGCTGACTGTTCATTGGGCCGACTTGCACGAAAGTCACATTAGAAAACATAGTTTTTTAAGCTTTTCTCTGTAAATTTTCAAATTTTCGAGTTCTTGAACGGTAGTGAGATAAAGTTCGCGAGTTTAGAAACAAATTTCCAAAAAAATTGATGTAAAAAATGGTGAAATGTGTGTGTTTTGGGTGCAAATCCGGATATAAGTCTTGCTCTGACAAAGTTCGTTTTCTCATTGTACCGAAGGATGAAAATACGATAATATTATGGCAAATTGCTATCCTTCGCGCACCTTCGCGATTACATCAAATTAAAAGAAGGTCATGCGATTTGCGAAAAGCATTTTAAGCCAGAAGATATTCTTCAAGAGAGGTTAACCTATACGCCCGATGGAGTAACAGTTTTGGGAAGAGTAAGTACATCGAACACATTGTTTATTTTCTTAATTAGTTTAAAATAAAACATTTTATTTAATACAGATATTAACAATTAATTTCATAATATAATTAAGTTTAATGTCTCAATATTAATTAATTGTATCTAGTTGTGCAATGAATTTTTTTTGCACCGCAATAAATGTCTCTCAAATACTTATCTCAAACAAATTCAGTTACAAACATTTTGTGTAATAGAAGTTAAAAAATAGATAAATGAAAGTGACTGAAATAAAGAATAGATGAAAAAGAATATTTTTTAAAATTCTGAATTAAAGTTAATGCGAGCCTGTTAAAATTGGATTGTGTTGAAATGGAAAAAAATTTTCTGATTTCTAACAATTTTGTTATTAAAATAAAGTTTTGAACTTTATAAAAGAATATGTTTAGATTTGTTGTTAATTTAGATTCCTTACTTTTTATAGCTCATAGTTTTACTGAATTACATAGAATTCCTAAAGTAATAGGAAATGAAAACTTAAATTTATAAATTAAAAAAATTAAGATGGCTGATATAAAGAAGGCCAATCTTGAAAAGAAAAAGGCAGCAAAGCTGACTGAGGCCTAACTTAATAATGTGCTCACATACCAAATATTATATTTATGAGATGTTCAAAATGGATGAGAACACCGTGCCATCTAAATAAAAAAATTAGACGTTAATATAAGTTATCAGAGAATTACTTTTATTAGATAAACTCCAGTCAATTAAAAAATCACTTTTACTCGATGTTATTTATACAATAATCTAAGTGCAATTTGTTTTCAAACTATTTCACTGCTTTGAATTATAATATATTATAATAATATATTATTAATATATTTCATAGTATAATATTAACAAATTTTAGTCCAAATTCCAAACAGTATTTTTGAAATGTTTTTTTTTAAAAGGAGTTTCATTTAATTACAGTAGTAATATATAGTATATGTATTATATGTTTCTGTTATATGTTATATTATATATGTTTTATATAATATGAAAAATTATCAAATTTTATTGTAACGAGGTTAATTATTAGTATTAATATTTAAATGAACGCATGAAAAAACATGATACAAATAATGCAATTCCCGCCAGAATTTAGAAATTAGATTTTCTGCCTAAAGTGAATTTCTTAACCTTTTCGAAGAGAATAAATTTTTGTGAAAAATATGAAGATCTTATTAGGTTATTGTCATGTATAAGAAAATGCGATAAAATAGTTTTTATTAGGAGAAAATTAATTTTTTATGCTCTTTCCTATGCATTTTTTTGAATCTAGGGCCTATGAACAGTCAGCGCCGCCACCAGCGGCAGTCAACTTTCACGTAATTTTTTTCTTATGCATTTGATAGCAAGATACAGGGGGCTGGGTGCGGTCATTCGGGCCACTACTCGATACCAGCGCTAATCGTGGCAAAAATATGAAATATTCTGACTTCAATAAGGGAACATCCCCCACCACGGGAGATGCCAGACCTGTCTATACGACCGTGCTCCAATGTGACGAGCGAGTATCTCTCGCTCGTGTCTGCGCAAGAGGGAAGCACTTACCGTTATAGATTTGCGCGGAAATATTTGAATATTTATGATTTGCAATAAATGGATATTTGAAATTTTCCTTACTGCAAAAGAGTATAAAGAAGAAGCACACGAAGAGAGACTAATAACATACATTTCGACAAGTGGTTAGACTCGGTGCGTAGTTAGATTAGAAATGATTAATGTTATAAGTCATAATATTTAGTTTGAGAACGACGAAGAAATTATAGAGTAATCAAAGCTAAATAGAATTTGAGTGTCGTAGCAAGGGCTTCAGAGAACCCTGGACTGCTTTTCGCTTACAAACGGTTCCTTATATCTAAGTTTGTGAACCAGAAATGCGTTGGGAGTTTGCTAAAGTAATGGAATAAGAGAATTTGACAAAAGTGGTGTAACACGCTGTGGGCAAGGTAGAGTTCTAGTACATGTCGGTAGTTGAATGAGCGGTAAAGATTTAAAATTAAAAATATAGATTTCAATATAAATTATATAAAAAAATATAAATCTGTAATCAAAATTAATATCAGATAGCATAAAGTACAATATTAAACTCAATTGGGTTAAGAGAGAGATTGCTAAAACGTGAACCGACGATAATTGATTTACTTCAAATGAAATTAGTGAATTATGAATTATTGTGTAATGAGTATGATTAAAAAGGGTATGATTTGATTAAGTGAATTATATGGAACTGAGATACAAAACATGAATTACAAAGCTGTATTCAAGCTAGACTTAAATTTAGATTAAGAGTAGTTTGAAATCATATAAATTATATTCTGAATCGGAACCAGGCGCTAAAAAGTCAAATGAAATAATTACATTTGTTTATAAAATGAAGAATAGGCGACTGAAAGTCGACTGAAGAAATCAACAAATGTCAGAATAGACAGGATGCATAAATTCAAAGATTACGAACTAGAAAACGAAACTAGAATTGAGAAATTGACTCTAGTAGTGCTCGGACAGGAAAGTGATGAAGTGACACTTGTGCAAAACTTTAAAAAAAATTTTGTTTTGATGTTTTGAACTATTACACAAAACTTAGAGATTTGACGAAGTAGTGAACAGTTTAAGTGAAGTTAAATAATTTTAAATGATTGACATTTTTTATTTTTTTGACAAGAAATAATAATAATAAGAAAATTAATAACTTTGCAGATAGTTTATTAGCTTTTTCACTTTGATAAATTTTGTAAATTTGCTCACTGAAATAAAGTAATTTTATTCTTTTACGGAGAAGGAAAATAAATTTAATAATTGAATAGTTAAATTTTTAAGTCTTCATGATTCGTGATTTAGAGGAATAATATAGAAGTAACTTCAAGGAAAAATTCAATTAAATATATCATGGCAATTTAAATTAAATTTAATATTTACTTTAGAGGAATATTGATAAAAATGAAGGATTAAGATAAAATATAGGTTCACCACATTAATAAAGGAAAAATAAAATAACTATCAGAAGATTGGATGCAGAGTAGCGGTATCGTTCTTTCGTAAACTCTTTCTTGCCGTTAGATGAACTGAGTAGTTTGACGTCAAGCAGTGAGAAAGAGTAGAAGGAACGCAACGAGGGAAATCAACGAGGAGAAGCAACGATTAAAAGAAGAAAAGTGGAAAGAAACCTGGATGACATTAGGAACAGCCACAGCTCGTTACAAGGTTTTATGTGGGTTTCCTTGTAACCTTAGCGGCATAAGTCGGGGTTGTAAAGCGGCACGGGGCCCACACGCCTATTTGGAATAAAGGGTTGACCCTCCGTGACCGTCGGCGCAGCATCGACATCAACTCCAAGAAGGATAGAAGGAGGATAGAAGAAGGATACGAGGAATTTAAGGAAAACTGAAGAGGGCTATCGGAGTGAAGTTTAACTGAAAAAAGTGTTTAAAAAAAAAAAAAAATAGTGAAAATTTTGAATCAGTGAAGTGTCGAAAAGAAAAATATATATAGCCCATCGTCTAGAACTTCAAAACGGTAAGTCGGTTCACAAAATTGTAAGGTTTTAGCGATCTCTCTCTCTTTTGCAAAAATTTTATTGAATAAAAAATTGAAATTTAATTCAATAAAATGGAAAGGGAACATTTAGAAAATAATAGGGATATTCCAGAGGGCAATATTGAAAATGAGGATAGAATTTCTAATGACAATCCTAGAAATCAAGACATTGCTTTGGATTTAAGCATAAATAATGCGTTAATTCGTGCACCATCTCAGATACTATCCCGGCAATTACACGCACCTATAGCACATAGCTCTAGAATTTCAGAAAGCGATAATAATCATTCTGAGACAAATGATAGTGCAATGCGAAATGAAGCGTCAGCCTATATTTCTTTGAAAGCCGCACTCGATTTTTTGCCGAAATATTTTGATGGAAGTAATATACCCGTTCAAAAATTTATTCGCGACTTTACATTTGCATATAAAGCTGTCAATCCAAGAGACCAGTCTAATTTGTTATGGATGATTAGATCTAGATTAACTGGAGGAGCGGAATTAGCGTTACAAGATAGGGATATTAAATCTTTACAAGATTTAATCAATCATATTAAATTGACGTGCACCGAGCATCGTAATTTAGGGCAGTTAAATACAATGTTAGCCACTGTAGCTCAGGGGCAAACAGAATCAGTAAATGACTATGGAAAAAGAGTAGGGGAAATTTTGAAAAACATTGTAGAATATATTGAGGAGAAAAATTTGCCAGAAATTGCCGAAGGTATGATTGCATCTTCAAAAGAAACAGGGAAAGAAAATTTTATCATGGGATTAAAAAGAGATTTATCATTGAGGGTTAGATTAGAACGTCCTAAAACTTTACAAGAAACGATGAATGTAGCTAGGGCTGCTGAGTGGGAGAATAATCATGAAAAGGGCCTCAATCGCATGGAGGGAAATAAATTTACAGAAGGCAAATTTGAAGCAATAAATGAGAATTTTAAAAATAGAAGGGACAATTTGGGACATAGGGTTCATAGGTTTGCTCCATATTCGAGAAATGCACTTGTACATACAATGTCAGGAAAGAAGGAAAGATTCAACGTCAATTATAGTAGAACTCAAGATGAGAATCAAATGCAAGGGAGGGTGCGAGATGCTGTGCGAGAGGGAGAGTCTGTTGCCGCACGACCAAATGTTTCTTGTTTTGGATGCGGAGGTTCAGGACATTTGAAAAGGGATTGCGTCAGGATTGCCAAATCTGAAATCGATACATATTGCTTTAATTGTGAAATGCGCGGACATGAACCAATAGATTGTACAAAACCAAAGTATCATAAAAAACTTGCTATAAATGTGGAAAGTTAGGGCACATATCCCGATTTTGCACGGAAATAATCGCAAATGAAAATAAAATTATTTGCACATATTGTAAAAAACCGGGGCATAAATATGAAAATTGTTGGTCTAGAGATAGAGAAATTAGAAATTTAAAAGCAAAGAAAGAAGATAATTTAAACGGGAAATAGACTCTTTGGTTTGGTGCTCCAAGGAGGAAGACAATACTTGTGCACTTGATAAGAGAGTAATTATGACTATTAAAACTGGTAAAAAGCAAAATTCTCCATCAATCGAAATTAAATGTAAAAATTTGAATGGAAATATAGGTTCTTTAATGGTTGACACAGGTGCTGAACTCAATATTATAAAACATAAAAAATTAAAATCTGAAACATTAATTGATCAGACTGTCAAATACCAAATATTTGGGATTAATGAACAAGGAATTAATAGCTTGGGGGAAGTAAAACTTAATATTAATGATAAAATCTGTTCATTTCAAGTCGTTCCAAATTGTTTTGCAATTCAAGTCGACGGAATACTCGGAATGCCATTTTTAAAAGATTCGATATTAAATTTGAAAGAAAAGAAATTAATACATGAACTGGGCGAATTTCCATTTAAATCTACTTCAAAAAGTGTCACTTTAAATTTTAAAGCTCGCACAAAACAACTAGTAACTTTACCAATCATGGAGACTGAGATGAAAGAAGGCTATTTACCTTTGATAAATGCAGGACCGGGAATTTATATAGGAGAGGTACTAGTTTCACCAAAGCAGGGGAATATAACAATTTATTCAATAAACACTAATACTAAAGACGTTGAATTAATTATTCCACCTGTTAAACTTGAAGAATTTGACATCGTAAATATCACAAATAATAAAAATAATAGTAAATCAGAAGATAACTCTTTAACTTCGATAAATGCTCGAGTCGAAGAGTTGAAAACTAGCTTGTTATTGGATGATTTGAATGAAGAAGAAAAAGAGTCATTATTTCAATCTATAAAAAAATTTTCATTTCAGTTTAAATTAAAAAATGACAAGTTGGGTTCTACTCATTTAGTTCATCATAGAATAACGACAACTGATAATCAACCTGTAATTAGTAAAGTTTATAGACCTCCACAGATTCATAAAGAGGAAATTGCAAAACAGTGTAAAGATCTCCTTGACAATGGGGGAATTACTTTGTCAAATTCACCTTATAATTCTCCTGTCTAGGTGATTCCGAAAAAGTTAGCTTTACATGGCAATAAAAAATGGAGAATGGTGATAGATTATCGAAAACTCAATGAAAAGACAGTCGGGGACGCGTATCCGTTGCCAAATATAACAGATATCTTAGATCAACTAGGGGGAGCAAAATATTTTAGTGTCTTAGACCTGGCATCAGGTTTTCACCAAATTCAAGTGCATCCAGATGACCGCCATAAAACTGCTTTTTCTACCCCCTTTGGACATTATGAGTTCAGAAGGATGCCTTTCGGTTTAAAGAATGCGCCTGCAACCTTTCAAAGACTCATGGATAGAGTCTTGACAGGATTGCAAGGTGTTGAGTTGTTCGTGTATATGGATGACATTGTTATTTATGCACGGTCCCTAAAAGAACATCAGGAAAAGTTAGAAAAACTTTTAGGGCGACTTAAAGCGGCAGGGTTGGTTCTCCAACCTGACAAATGCCATTTTCTTGAAAAAGAAATTGGTTATTTGGGCCACATGATTTCTAAGGAAGGAGTCAAACCTGATAAAAAAAAATTAGAAGCAGTAAAAAATTTTCCTCAACCTAAAGCTCGTAAAAATGTTAAACAATTCCTGGGTTTGGCTGGTTATTATAGACGTTTTGTTGCTAATTTTGCTTGTATAGCTAAACCTCTTACGTTATTATTAAAAGAAAAAATAGCCTTTCAATGGAATGAAAATGCTCAAAATGCTTTTGATAAACTGAAAGACATTCTATGTTCTCAACCTTTATTACAGTATCCTGACTTTGGCAAGCCTTTTGTATTGACGACAGACGCTTCTGATTACGCTTTAGGGGC
Organism: Diplolepis rosae; assembly: GCA_030998225.1. Taxonomy (NCBI): domain Eukaryota; kingdom Metazoa; phylum Arthropoda; class Insecta; order Hymenoptera; family Diplolepididae; genus Diplolepis; species Diplolepis rosae. The sequence goes on along the minus strand of JAPYXD010000658.1, from coordinate 480,347 downwards.
AGTATTGAGTCAGGGTCCTGTGGGGCGGGATCTTCTGATTGCATATGCATCTCGTACATTAAATGGGGCAGAATTAAATTATCCAGTTATCGAGAAAGAATTATTAGCAATAGTATTTGCAGTAAAATATTTTAGACCTTATTTGTATGGGAGAAAATTTTTGTTAGTGACAGATCATCGTCCTCTTACATGGCTGTATCAATTGAAAGATCCAACCATAAATTCTAGACTTGCGAGGTGGAAGATTAAATTACAAGAATATGATCATGAAATTATTTATAAGCCAGGCAGACTAAAAGCTAATGCAGATGCCCTTTCACGTAATCCAATCCAATTGAATACCAATAATAAAATTCCCAATTCAATGTTTGTGAGTCGTATTGCGATGTTACAAGCTGCTGTTCAAACATCGGGATGCGATTTCCAACCAGATCCTGGTAGATTCTATTCTGAATATCCAATTGAGAAAGTATTTCTTAGTAAAATCCAAAATCCTATATCCTGTGAAAAAATCGGAAACAGAGAGAATAATGATAAGAATGATAAGGGGGTTGCACACTCTAAATCATATGCATGTGTGTCAATCTCAGGTAATGGTGAAAGAGATGATAAGGGGGTTGCACACTCTAAATCATATGCATGTGTGTCAATCTCAGGTAATGGTGAAAGAGATGATAAGGGGGTTGCACACTCTAAATCATATGCATGTGTGTCAATCTCAAGTAATATTGAGAAAAGTGACAAGGGGGTTGCGCACTCTAAAACATATGCATGTGCGGCAATTCATGGTGTTTCTCAGAATAGCCTTAGATTGGGCACCACTGTTAAAGATGTTTTTCAGAATAGCCTTGTAAGAGATACGCATGATGAACGGAAGAGAAAAGTTTTTAATGGATCTGAGGATTTAAGAAATTTTTTAGATAGGAAAAGAGAAATAAAAGCACAGAAAATAGACAAGCAGATTCAAAATGCTTGTATAGAGAATGAAGAAGATAGTGACATATTAACTGAAAATGAGGAAAGCGAAATAATCGGGTTAGTTGATAAAATAGCTGAGAAAAATGAAACTAGAATGAGTAAAATTAATGCTAAAATTATGCCAATGCAAACCGGTACAAATAACTTGTTAAATTCTTTAATAAAAATTCAAAAAGATAAAATTTGGACTCGAGACGATCATATTTTAAACTTTATGTCATGTGACTGTATTATAACAACTTCAGTAGGTCGTGATCTTATTGATAAAGGATTAATTAAATTGGCTGATTTGAAAATTGAAAATCCTGAATTAGGACATGTGATTTGTCTTAAAAATGGAAAGTACTATATTTTCAATCTTTTTGTAAAAGAAAAATTTGATAATAAAATTTTCTTGAAAGATATCGAAATTTGCTTCAACACTTTAAAAGATGCACTTGAAAAAATAAAGTATCAGACTTTTAGTATGTCACGGGACGGAAACGGTTTTGATAAGATTCCCTGGAATTGGATAGAAAAAGTATTGAAGGACTGTTTTGGAAAAGGAAGTTTCAGAATTACTATTTGCAAGGGTGAAATAATAATTCCATTAGAAAAAGATAGAACTGAAATTTTAAGTGAAAATCACGATTCGGTAGCAGGTGGTCATTTAGGTGAAACGAAAACATATGAACGCGTTCGTGAAAATTATTATTGGCCAGGAATGAGAGAAGACATTCGAAAATATGTAAAAACATGTGATTCTTGTCAGAAAAGAAAATTAGTAAGGGTTAAAACTAGACAACCGATGATGATAACTGATACACCAAGTAGAGTATTCGAAAAAATTCAAATGGATATAGTAGGTCCTTTACCTAAAACTGATTTTGGAAATATGTATATATTAACTTGGCAAGATTGTCTCAGTAAATATTCGGGTGCCATTCCGTTATGTAAAATTGATGCAACTACGGTAGCAATCGCGTTAACTGAACACATAATTTGTGTATTCGGATGTCCTGAGTCAATACAAACAGATCAAGGGAGCAACTTTTTGAGCGAAATAATGAACAGTATTGCAAAAATATTTAAAATTCGAAAATACAAATCAAGCGCTTATCATCCTCAATCTTTAGGCGCCTTAGAACGTAGTCATCATACTTTCATCGAGTATCTTCGACATTACTGCGAACGTACTAATTGGGATATATGGTTGCCTTATTCTATGTTTTCTTTTAATACTGCAGTACATGAATCCACAGGCTTATCCCCACATAGAGTAGTTTTTGGTCGCGATGCTCGAAAACCGTCGGAATTTGCAGAGGAAAATGTACCTAGAACATACGTTCAATTAGTAAACGATATCCTCCAAAGGCTAATTGAAACAGAATCGATGGTTGTTGCCAGGTTAGAAGCCGCGAAAAGAAGATGTAAGAAATATTATGACAGGAAACTAAATGAGCCAAACTTTGAGGTAGGACAGCATGTTTACTTATTAGTTGAAAGAAAAAATAAATTGGATGATCATTACGTTGGGCCTTACCAAATAAATAAAATTTTTAATGATCTCAATGTTGAGTTGCAGATAAATTTAAAAGAAACAAAAATAGTTCACATGAATAGAATTAAACATGCTTTTTTGAGATTTTGAATAAAATATTTAAATATTAGTTTCAATAAAGTATAGAATCTAAACATAATCAATTTAAATGATTTTAAATACTAAGTCTACACATATATATAATTGTAATTATAGTTAATTTATTAATAAGTTTGAAAATAAAAATAACTGTACATTTTATGACAGATTGTTCATATGGATATAAATTAATGTTTATATATCAAAATTTTATTTTAATTATATTACAGTATTTTAAATAATTTTGGAAAATATATAATATGAAATGTTAAAAAGTTAACAAATGGCAATTAAATTAACAAAAAAAAAATTATATACATATAAATGAATTAAATTTTATACAAATGAAATAAAGTGGCATAGAAATAAGAAATCTTTAGCATAACATTTTCTATATTTAGAAAAGTAATCGATTGAGATTTTATTTACATTGATAGTTTAGGATAAAGTTTGAGAAAGCGCAACTATACTACTTGAAACATTTTTTAAATGAGGCATGCTGGGCCTAAATTCAGAGGTAGCAACCACTTGAGTTTTATGTGCCTCTTAAGGTTTACCAATAGAGATGCATAAGATATTGTATTCAAAACTATGGAATATGAAGAGGATTATGAGTGGAAAATTGGTTTCGTTTTCGTAAAATATCTCATGTGAAATAGAAGTACGGTTTGAAAAAAAAAAGGATTATAAGTTGAACAGTCTAAATTGCTAACGAACATTTGTACTGTAGTAACAGTTTTGAAAAGTTGCTATATGTAGCAACTTTTCGAGTGGGCGTAGAGGTGTAACACGCTGTGGGCAAGGTAGAGTTCTAGTACATGTCGGTAGTTGAATGAGCGGTAAAGATTTGAAATTAAAAATATAGATTTCAATATAAATTATATAAAAAAATATAAATCTGTAATCAAAATTAATATCAGATAGCATAAAGTACAATATTAAACTCAATTGGGTTAAGAGAGAGATTGCTAAAACGTGAACCGACGATAGTTGATTTACTTCAAATGACATTAGTGAATTATGAATTATTGTGTAATGAGTATGATTAAAAAGGGTATGATTTGATTAAGTGAATTATATGGAACTGAGATACAAAACATGAATTACAAAGCTGTATTCAAGCTAGACTTAAATTTAGATTAAGAGTAGTTTGAAATCATATAAATTATATTCTGAATCGGAACCAGGCGCTAAAAAGTCAAATGAAATAATTACATTTGTTTATAAAATGAAGAATAGGCGACTGAAAGTCGACTGAAGAAATCAACAAATGTCAGAATAGACAGGATGCATAAATTCAAAGATTACGAACTAGAAAACGAAACTAGAAGCGTAGATTGAATTCTGTATAAACTCAGTCATAAGCTTAAAACTCTTAGAATTTTAGTTTATAAAACGTGACTTAAGAGCTAGCGGTAAAGACTTTTGAAGTTAGGGCTATAGACATTTCGGGTTAACTTGGAGAGGAAAAGGTCAAGTTAACTAGTAGGGAGAGAAAAATGACCTGATTGGTTAAGGGTGACGCCAGAGAGTATGGAGGAATGAGTGGGAGTGTGAAGAATCCTGATCTGGACCCTTGGATGCCGTTCGATATGCAAGTGACAGATCAGATCGATTTTCCGGCTCAATCGAGAAGTTTATATTTTCGCTCGCTCTATTGTAACTAAAAAAAAGAGAAAACTGTTTTAAATTATAAAAATAAAATTTATTTGTTAATTCTTTTTTTTTTAAATTTTGTATTCTTATTTTATTGAAATTTCCTCACTTGCTTTAATTAAACTGATTAATTCGATCTTGTGAAGGTTTTATTCAAACTTCGGTTGGAGTTTCAACTCCTTAATTGTGGTGAACTTACGCTGGAGCCAAAACAAATTCAAATTGAATTGTTTTTCGCGCCTTGTTGCAGACCCGCTCGTGACAGTGGGCTGATAAACGCGCCCTCTGAACGCGTAACCTGGAGTTACTTTGAAGGTGCACTTTGCGCGTCGGTAAAAAATGAAAGTTAGAAAATAATCCAGACATGATTTACCATTAGAATTTCTATAGATGGAGTTATCATTAGCACGCAATTCAAAACGCATTATTACAATATTTACCATAAAATATTCTTTATTGAATACAAAAATAAATCTATGTCCATAGTTACTTTTAGCTATTTGTTGTATGTTGTATGTTATGAATGTTATTTATTGTATGTCTGTGAAAGAAAAAAATTCATAGACTTCATTGAAGAAAACGGTTTTGTATTTTATCGCGTTTTTCATATCTCAATTATTTTGGTGAAAAAATGGGATTTATGATTTTCAATGCCCAGGTGGAAATTTACAACTGGCTTGGTACCGCGCCAGTACCGCCGGGCGGATGTCGGTACTGGCATTGTACTGGCATAATACCGGGTGGAAAACGGCTGGGTACTGGTATTCGTCCGAAATGTCACTCGGCTGGGAGTTGTTTGTCGGTACTGGCGCGGTACTAAAAATGGTACTATGCCTGCACCAAATATCTGTACCGGCGCTGTACTGGAAATAGTAGTATGCCTGTACCGAAGGACTGTACTGGCGCGGTACTGACATTAGTACAAAATGTCACTCGGCTGGGAGTTGTCTTTTAGTACTGGGGCGGTACTGGGAAATGTACCGAAAATCTGTATTGTACTAAGATAAAAAATACAGGGAAAGTTTGAGTTAAGACTAATATTTACCGTTTTGAACGGCAACGGAGGGATATTCGCTTGGTAGGTTAAGTTCACTGTTTTCAAAGTAAAATATCTGTTTTCAAACTAGAAAATTTTTTCTTTGTAAATTGACAATACTTTTTCGTTACACGTACACCGAAAAAAAATCTCAGTAGGTTTGACTACTTTTTAACTTACATTCCGTAGTTTGTAAAGGCCCCAGTGTCATTTTTGAAGTTAAGTGAACTGCATCAGGAACATAGGTAAATCAAATAAGATCAGTAGTTGAATCGATGAATATTCTTAGTACATTTCAAAACTTTATTTACTTTCAAGCAGTCTTTAATTTACTATTTTTATATACAAACCTACCTACAAACACACATTCCCCCCTTCTACACTACACAAACGCTCGTTTGGGTAGTATTAAAAATTATTCTTAACGCTGCGGGTTCGAACCCTCTCTACTTGTAATTAACGCATTACTAACCTAACGACTAAGCCTCTCGGCTGCGCACGCTTGGAATACAAGGAAGAAAATAGCGCTTATAACCTTCAACTACTGCAGGGCTGTGTAAGAAGTGTATAGGCCCCGTGTAATCGGGAATTTTTAGATTTTATCCCAATTTACGATTCAGATTAAAATTTTTAAGATTTTTAATTATTAAGTCGATTTTCTATAAAATAACATATTTTTGAAGGAAAGCGATCAAATTTTTGAATTTATTAAAGAACATTACATAATAAAAAGATTTATATACATTTTAGAATTATTAACTTTGATTATTGTATATTAGTGATACTTTATACAGGTTATGATTCCTTTAATTTTTGTTCTCAAGAGTAAAATCAACGTATGTTCAGAATCTAAAAATTTTGAGTTTATTCAATTCCAAAAATATGATGAAACTTTGGAATCAAGAAAATTATCTCATAACGAAATTATGCATTCAAGTTCTCAATAAGTTATTCAAACTTATGAAGTACTATTAAAAAAAATAGTACACATGGACTCCATACTGGGACAGTACTATACCAGTACCGCGCCAACGCTCGGCGCGGTACTAATGATCAGTACTGGCATTGCTCCTCATTTACAACTGGCGCGGTACCATGCCGTTCGTAAGATCCGACATTTCCGGCTGGGTACACTCGTTTACTTAAATCAGAATAATAATATCAAGTCGAAACTAAGGAACGTCTTAAAGACGTTGGTTTTAAAACGCAGAAGCAGCTCAAGATGAACTTTGTATATTTCCAATATTTTGATAATAAATAAATTTAATTCTTAAATTACACTCTTTAAATCCGAATTAGTCAAAACTGACTAATTGTTAGTTAAATTTAAGTAATTTTTAGTAGAAAACGTTACAGAAACATTAGTAAAAATAAAATTACTATAATTAATTAGTCAAATATATTAAACTATTAATTATTGTGAGATAAATCAATTTATCTATATCTGTACTGGGGCAGTACTGAACCAGTACCGCGCCAACGCTCGGCATAAATCCTTGAGTCGGTATCTAGCCAGCATTTGGACACCATACAGGGGCAGTACTGAACCAGTACCGCGCCAACGCTCGGCATAAATCCCTAAGTCGGCTTCTAGCCAGCATTTGACTCCATACTGGGGCAGTACTGAACCAGTACCGCACCAACGCTCGGCATAAATCCCTAAGTCGGCTTCTAGCCAGCATTTGACTCCATACTGGGGCAGTACTGAACCAGTACCGCGCCAACGCTCGGCATAAATCCCTAAGTCGGCTTCTAACCAGCATTTGACTCCATACTGGGGCAGTACTACACCAGTACCACGCCAACGCTCGGCATAAATCCCTAAGTCGGCTTCTAGCCAGTATTTGACTCCATACTGGGGCAGTACTGAACCAGTACCGCACCAACGCTCGGCATAAATCCCTAAGTCGGCTTCTAGCCAGCATTTGACTCCATACTGGGGCAGTACTGAACCAGTACCGCGCCAACGCTCGGCATAAATCCCTAAGTCGGCTTCTAGCCAGCATTTGACTCCATACTGGGGCAGCACTATACCAGTACCGCGCCAACGCTCGGCGCGGTACCAATCATCAGTACTGGCATTGTTCCTTATTTACAACTGGCGCGGTACAATGCCGTTCGTAAGATCCGGCATAAGTCCGACTTTTCCGCCTGGGTAGTGCTTTTTGAAATGAACCCCCCCCCCCCCCCCTCATATAACATTTTCAATGTTTTAACTTAAGGCTAAGGTTTAGCGCCCCGCGATGTTAATCTGAAAGTTCAAACCTTTTATTTTTCTCACGAATGTTGTTAAATGCATACAATTTTTACATTCTCATCATGGATGAGAAGGTATTGGTTTTATGTGAAAAATGACTTTCGAAAATTTCATCAAATCTTTACGTTTTGAGACCCCCTGAGTCCAAAAAAAGGCTTTTTACGAAAGTGTCTGTCTGTCTGTCTGTCTGTAGGTCGTGCGGTATAACTCTCGATAGAATTATCAGATTGAATTGTGCTTTAGCACACTTTATCGGAGCCGAAAAAGTAAGGACAAGTTCGTTAATCAGTCACATCCAATCAAAATTGAGGGATTGAGCACTACTTTTGTGTTTTTGAAAATAATTTTTTGAAAAAATCAAAAATTTTAATACTGGTTTTAGATAGTGCTCATAAATCTCTAAAAATTATCCTGATAACATTTTTTCATTAAACTAAAATTAGAAATGTTACAGCATATTCAAATTCGAAAAAAGTCAATATCAAAATTCCATTTTCCAGTTAAATTATACGAGATACGAAAAAACGTTATGATACAATATTATTTTCTACATAAAGACCTACAAATTTGAATTGTAACATTTTTTCATAAGATGCATATTTTTTTTTTAATTCAAAAATAATCTATTGAAAATCCAAAATTCAATTTTTTAACAATAATATGTGAGATACAAAAAAAACGTAAGAGTACAAAGTTGTTCGTTTCAAAAAGATCTACAAGTTTTTTCTTACACAGTTTATGAAAAAACATATATTTTTCGTTTCAATTCCAAAAAATACGATTAAAATTCAATAATTCCATTTTTTAGACAAAATATATGAGATACATAAAAAAAGTTCAAATGAAAAATTATTTGCCTAAATGAGGTCGACACATTCTTATTAAAAAATTTCTCGACAGGATGTATATTTTATGTTTTGATTTTTAATATTAAAAAAACTCGATTTTTTTGACCAAAATATGTGAGATACGAAATAAGCGTTGTTCTGCAAAATCGTTTCCTTAAGATAGTACGATCACGAAAATTAGACCTTAGACAAAAATAGATAATTTTGCTTTCAAGAATAACGACATTATTATTGAATGGCCAATTTGAATGAGAAAAGATTATTTTTCATGAAAAAAATTTGAAACACAAAAAAATAATGTTATTATTAAATTTTATTTTTGCCCAAACTTATTTTCTTATCGCTTCGAGTCAAATTTTTGAAAATGATGCGATTCTAATAAATTATGGTTCATTTTTTTAGAAAAAAGATTCTCTACAACTTGACCGTTTCCTATTTTTGACATTGAATTAATTATTATCAAATACAGCAATTTGTTTATAAAAATTTTGTTTTGAAAAATTGTTTTTTTATAATTTCAGTTATTAAAGAATTCATTTTCAAAAATCGGAAACGGTCAAGTTGTAGAGGATCTTTTTCCTAAAAAAATGATCCGTGATTTATTATAATCGCATCATTTTTAAAAATTTGGCTCGAAGCGATAAGAAAATAAGTTTGGGCAAAAATGAAATTTATTAATAACATTATTTTTTTGTGTTTCAAATTTTTTTCATGAAAAACAATCTTGTCTCTTTCAAATTAGCCCTTCAATAATAATATTGCTATTCTTGAAAGCAAAATTATCTATTTTAGCCTGAGGTCTAATTTTCGTGATCGTACTACCTTAAATGAAGTCTACGATTATTTTTTCTTTTTGAGAGATTTGGAAGAGAATAAATTATTTTAATCATGTAATTTATTAAAAAGTTACTGAAATGTATACAGAAAATCGAGCGCGAAGCGCGAGTGTCATGATGAGAATGTTTTCCTTAAGGCCGATAGAGCCTTAAGTAAATTGAATTTCCTGTTTCACTTAAACTGAAAAAGAAATTTAGTGAATTTGAGAAAATGAGTAATTCACATCATCTTTAATATTATAAAATTGGTTTGAGCTTGAACTAGATCCATAAACATTTCCAAAAGTGTATTGAAACATGATCTGATTTTTATTTTAATCTAGCATCCAAATATGCATAAGCGTAATTTCATAGAGTCATCTTCTACATGAAATTAATTTTGAATTAAGATACATGAATGAAAATGAATGCATTCCTTTTCATTCATCTCTACTCCACTCAATCAGTAATTCAAATTATATATATGTTAAAAGAAAAATCGTCTCATCAAGAAGTCGCTAAGGACTTAAAAGGCCAACTTCGAACGGTAAATGTATAATAAATCGCAAAAATGCAGTCACATCGCTTGACAAACTTAGCCTTTTTTCTGATTTCACAACTTTCGTAAGCAGAAAAAAGACCCAACGTCACAGAAAAAAATTGTATGCATTTAACAACATTCGTGAGAAAAATAAAAGATTCGATCTATCAGATTAACATCGCGGGGCGTTAAACCTTAGCCTTAAGTTAAAACATTGAAAATGTTATATGAGGGGGGAGTGGGGGGGGGGGGGGTCTCAATTGCCTTCAATGACAGGTATTATGTTTTTACAATTTTTAAGGTAAAAATAAAATTATTGCATATTTCAATTACCTTTAACGTTATTTTTAACGTACACTGAGAAAAAAGATTCTTAGATCCAAAGAAATGTATTTAATTGATTCCATTTCTTTGTATCAAACAATTCATTACCCAATTCAATTAAATATTTTTTAGAAGCATGAAACGCGTGCTTTGATTCAAAAAAATAATTTATTTGATAGGCATTTCTTTAATACAAAGAAATATTTCTTTGCTTGTGAATGTGAGCGAATTAACTCAACCAATTCATTTCCTAGTTTATTTGAATCTTGTTTTCGCACTCAAAGAAATATTTATTTGATTCAATAAGTCCTATTTTTTGAATTCAACAAGACCTATTTGAATCAAATAATTTATCCATGGATGAATCAAGCTTTAGGTTTTCTTGAATCAAGGAAATATTTATTTAATTGAGGCATTCATTAATTAATTTAGGAAGATATTTATTCGATTCAAAGAGTTGATAAATGTATATCAATGTAACGTTTTTTTATATGAATAAAATATTGTGTTTACATAAATATATATTTCTTTAGTTGAAAGAACTGTTTTTTGTGAACAGTAGAATGGAAGAATTCATTCAAAAATGAACATTTATTTCAAAGAAAACAATATTTTGTTGAAATGACTGCAAGTACTTTCAGTTAAAATAAATAATTTCTTTTATATAAATGTTTGGCATCATTGTTACAATTGTCAATCTTTTTGAACTTTCAACATATTTTGTAGAATTAAATCTTTATTAGATTTCTCCTAGGAAATATCCGCCTACATTATCAATATAAAATAATTTAATCCAAAAAAACCAATTTTTTAAAAGAAAGAAATATTTTTTTGAAAAAACTGTAGATATTTTTCGTTTAAAACATTTGTTTATTTAATTTAAAGGTTTGCCATATTTGTTATGATAACATATTTTTTAAACTTGAAACATATTTCATATAATTAAATGTTTATTGGATTCCTCCTAGAAAATATTCGCTTGCATTATGAATATGGAATAATTTAGATCAAACAAACCATTTTTTCAAAGAAAGAAGTATTTTTTCGGAAAAACTGTGGTATTTTTCGTTTATAAAATTTGTTTATTCCATTTAAACGTTTGGCGTAGTTTTTATGATTACATGTTTTTTAAACTTGAAACATATTTTCTATAGAATTGAAAATTTATCATTCCCGTTCTAAGAAACATTCGCTCTCATTATCAACTTGAAATGTATCATTCCAAACAAATATTCGTCCCACCGTAGTATCCATTTTTTTCTATATTCAAATGTTTGTCATAGTTGATATAAACATACATATACATACTTTCAAATGTGAAATATATTTCATAGGGTTGAAGATTTATCAGTCTCTTCAAAGGAAATATTCGTTTTGATTCACAATATCAAATATATCATTTAAAACTTAATTAAATTATAATTACTTTTTTATTTTTCACTTAGGTTTTTTAAATTCAATTGATTTTACAAAAATTCAAACAGCAAAAGTCTTGATAAATTTATAACATAAAATCTCAAAAATCTACACAAGATTTAGATTTTACATAAATTTCTTAGGGACAATAATAATTTGGAATTCACAATTGTATAATTTATATTTTGAAACTATACAACACAGAAAATAAAAGAATTTCCATTTAAATGTTTTTACACAAGATTCTTTTTTATATTAATGTAATTTTTGAATATATATTTTAAAATTTAGTTTCATTAAACTTCATACGTATAGTTATAATAAAAATGTATACTAAATATTAATTAATAATTATATTATATATTTATCAATAATCATAATTATAATAATTTAAAAAAATATTTTATGAATAATTTATAAAAATAGTTGATTTATTTTTACTTGAGTGAGGCTCAAAAGCTCTAGTCACGACACATTTCTCTCACAAGCTCTGAATAACTCTTGCAGTCACTATATAAGAAAGTTCCAAATTTTACGTCTCAGGATTGTAAGCGAGCGTGTGCGTGATTCGACGAAAGCGTATCGTCCTATATATAAGTTTTAGTTATTAGGTTTATATTTGCGAAGTTGTATATTTAAGTGTATTTGTGATAGAAAATATGATTTTCTGCGACTGAATGGTGTGAATGTAATTGTATGATGTTTATATATGTATGTATCGGATGACAAATGGCAGGTTCGAGGTAAGAATTTTTTTGTTATTTAAGAGTACCATGACAACGTTTATACTTGACTCCTTACAATACATGAAGTTTATATTGCTTTAAATTTAAGAAATATTTCTTAAATTTCAAAACACGTTTATTCATATCAGTAACATCTTTTTGACACAAATCTCTAACTTACCATAGGCAATATTATCGTTCTTTGCATCCATTATTACTCAATACACTTTACTACTTGACCATTTTAAACAGTAAAACACATCTTCGGAGCAAATAATTATTTAATCCTACCAAAAATTATCTCCTCATTTCAAAGAAATATTTCTCTCAATTTACAATTCGCTCATTACAAACAAGGAATAAGATATTGGAATGGAAAACAAATTTACTTGAACAAATGCAAATTTTTTTGAATTAATGTATTGTTTCTTTGAAGATGCATCACATCATTTTACATCAAAGAATTCACTTCTCTTATCAAATAATTGCTACACAATGTTAATAACATATTTATTCAATCTAATGAATATTTAATAGTACTAGAAACACATTTTTTTGCTTTAATTATTCATTTTTTAAAGACAATAAAAATATTTCTTTGATCTAAAAAAATATTTATTCGTCACCATCCAGCTCAACCATTTATTTGAATCAAAGAAGTATTCTTTGATTCGAATATTCTTTTTTCTCAGTGTAGAATAAGGATAAAAACATGTTTATAATTTATTTTCCCTGATTCATGAGTTATAATGCTACAACTTTACGATAGCTTAACAATAGCTTACTCGCTTTAGAATCACTGTGATCGAATTTGCGTGACAATAATGATAATAATAATGAGCCGTTATAACAGCTGATGAGTGAAATCGATATTCGATACTGTCGAAGATAGAAGTGCGGTTTCGAAAATTGCTCAATCGTGGCACTAGCGCATCTAATCACGTGACCTGTCTGACGATGAAACTGAAACTTTTTCACGGGATATTCTTGTGAAATTATAACTCCAAATCATGGAATTCCAATAATATTCCACAAAAACATTGTCCTAGTGAGATCGAATGGACTTAAAAAATTCGTCTGAATTCATAATGCCATTCGTTGTACGGGATAAACATGAAAATACATTAAAATAAGTAAAAAAATCGTGAGTGTCGGTAAAGAAATCACTACATTTGAAGGGTAGGGGATCGATAGCCAGAACTCGAATTTAACAGAAAAAAATGTTGTCAGAAGAACGCTAATTTCAGAGCGTACTCATATCAGCATGCAATGTAGGAAGACAAGAGTGGTGTATGGTTTCAAAAAAGCGTGAAAGTCGGTAAGGTAGGCAGGTTTTATGAAAATAAAGAAACAGATGGCACGATGAATATATTTCTTATGAGGTTACTAAAGTCAGCTAAAGTATTCAGCGAAAATATTTATTTGAATGCGAAGAAGTATCAGTGATGATTTTTCAAAGAGCTCGTCATTGTAAGAAGTAAACAAGTGATCTAAGTGCTTAAAATACATCTTCCTCAGGGAACGTAAGCTGAGAACTGAAAATTAAGATACCTAGTTCATATTTTAGAGATCCCGCCATTTTGAAAATTATATCTAGTAGCCCAGGTGCTTGAAAAACATCTTCCTCAGGGAACTTAAGCTGAGAACTGAAAATTAAGATACCTAGTTCATATTTTAGAGATCCAGTCATTTTGAAAATTATATAGTAGTCCAGGTGCTTAAAAAACATCTTCCTCAGGGATCTTAAGCTGAGAACTAAAATTTAAGATATCCGAATGGTATTTCAGTGGTCCAGTCATTCTAGAAATTATATCTAGTAGTCCAAGTGCCTAAAATACATCTTCCTCAGGGAACTTAAGATGAGAACTTAAATTTATGATACCTAGTACATATTTTAGAGATCTCGTCATTTTACAAATTATATAGTAGTCCAGGTGCTTAAAAAACATCTTCCTCAGGGAACTTAAGCTGAGAACTGAAAATTAAGATACCTAGTTCATATTTTAGAGATCCAGTCATTTTGAAAATTATATCTAGTAGCCCAGGTGCTTGAAAAACATCTTCCTCAGGGAACTTAAGCTGAGAACTGAAAATTAAGATACCTAGTTCATATTTTAGAGATCCAGTCATTTTGAAAATTATATAGTAGTCCAGGTGCTTAAAAAACATCTTCCTCAGGGATCTTAAGCTGAGAACTAAAATTTAAGATATCCGAATGGTATTTCAGTGGTCCAGTCATTCTAGAAATTATATCTAATAGTCCAAGTGCCTAAAATACATCTTCCTCAGGGAACTTAAGATGAGAACTTAAATTTATGATACCTAGTACATATTTTAGAGATCTCGTCATTTTAAAAATTATATTTAGCAGTCCAGGTGCTTAAAAAACATCTTCCTCAGGGAACTTAAGCTGAGAACTGAAATTTATGATACCGGTTTCATATTTTAGAGATCCCGTCATTTTGTTAATTATATTTAGTAGTCCAGGTGCTTGAAAAACATCTTCCTCAGGGAACTTAAGCTGAGAACTGAAATTTAAAATACCTGGTTTATATTTTAGAGTTCCCGTCATTTTGAGAATTATATTCAGTAGTCCAGGTGATTAAAAAACATCTTCCTCAGGGAATTTAAGCTGAGAAATCAAAATTAAGATATCCGAATGGTATTTCAATGATCCAGTCATTCTAGAAATTACATGTAGTAGTCCGGGTGCTTAAAAAACATCTTCCTCAGGGAACTTAAGCTGAGAACTGAAATTTAAAATACCTGGTTTATATTTTAGAGATCTCGTCATTTAAAAAATTATATTTAGTAGTCCAAGTACCTAAAATACATCTTCCTCAGGGAACTTAAGATGAGAACTGAAATTAAGGATACCTGGATTATATTTTAAAGATCCCGTCATTTTGAAAATTATATCTAGTAGTCCAGGTGCTTAAAAAACATCTTCCTCAGGGAACTTAAGCTGAGAACTGAAAATTAAGATACCTAGTACATATTTTAGAGATCTCGTCATTTTAAAAATTATATTTAGTAGTCCAAGTGCCTAAAATACATCTTCCTCAGGGAACTTAAGATGAGAACTGAAATTTATGATACCTAGTACATATTTTAGAGATCTCGTCATTTTAAAAATTATATTTAGTAGTCCAGGTGCTTAAAAAACATCTTCCTCAGGGAACTTAAGCTGAGAACTGAAATTAAGGATACCTAGTACATATTTTAGAGATCTCGTCATTTTAAAAATTATATTTAGTAGTCCAAGTGCCTAAAATACATCTTCCTCAGGGAACTTAAGCTGAGAACTGAAATTTATGATACCTAGTACATATTTTAGAGATCTCGTCATTTTAAAAATTATATTTAGTAGTCCAGGTGCTTAAAATACATCTTCCTCAGGGTACTTAAGCTGAGAACTGAAAATTATGATATCCGAATGGTATTTCATTGGTCCAGTCATTCTAAAAATTATATCTAGTAGTCTAAGTGCCTAAAATACACCTTCCTCAGGGAAATTAAGCTGAGAACAGATATTTAAGATACCTGGTTTATATTTTAGAGATCCCGTCATTTTGAAAATTATAGTTAGTAGTCCAGGTGCTTGACAAACATCTTCCTCAGGGAACTTAAGCTGAGAACTGAAAATTCAGATACCTGGTTCATATTTTAGAGATCCCGTCATTTTGAAAATTATATCTGGTAGTCCAGGTGCTTAAAAAACATCTTCCTCGAGGAGGTTGTACTTTTAATATCTGGACTACCAGAAATAATTATAAGAATAACGAGACATTTGGAACATCATCATGGTGTAATGCGTTTCAGTTTGCAACAAATCTTCCTCGAGGAAGATCTATTTTCAGTACCTGGACTACCAGGATTAATTTTAGAAGCGACGAGACCTTTGGAACATCATCAGGGTGCCATGAGTTTCAGTTTGCAGCACAACTTCCTCGAGGAAGGTGTATTTTTAAGACTTGGACTACCAGGATTAATTTTAAAAGCGACGAGACCTTTGAAACATTATCAGGGTGCCATGAGTTTCAGTTTGCAGCACGACTTCCTCGAGGAAGGTGTATTTTTAAGACTTGGACTACCAGGATTATTTTTAAAAGCGAAGAGACGTTTGAAACATCATCAGGGTGTCATAAGTTTCTGTTTGCAACTCAACTTCCTCGAGAAAGATCTATTTTCAATACCTGGAATACCAGGATTAATTATAAGCAATATAAAACCTTTGGAACACCAAAGGTGTTTCATGAGTTTTAGTTTGTAAAGCTTCTTCCTCGAAGAAGATGTACTTTTAATACCAAGACTAACAGGAATAATTATAAGAATACCGAGACATTTACACCATTATCAAGATGTCATGAGTTTCAGTTTGCAACAAAACGTCCTCGAGGAAGATGTTTTTTAAGCACCTGGACTACTAGATATAATTTTCAAAATGACGGGATCTCCAAAATATGAACCAGGTATCTGAATTTTCAGTTCTCAGCTTAAGTTCCCTGAGGAAGATATATTTTAGGCACCTGGACTACTAGATATAATTTTCAAAATGACGGGATCTCTGAAATATGTACTAGGTATCTTAATTTTCAGTTCTCAGCTTAAGTTCCCTGAGGAAAATGTATTTTAGGCACTTGGACTACTAAATATAATTTTCAAAATGACAGGATCTCTAAAATATAAACCAGGTATCCTAAATATCTGTTCTCAGCTTAACTTCCCTGAGGAAAGTGTATTTTAAGCACTTAGACCACCTGGTTTACTTCTTACAATGACGAGCTCTTTGAAAAATCATCACTAATACTTCTTCGCATTCAAATTAATATTTTCGATGAATACTTTAGCTGACTTTAGTAACCTCATATAGTATATTACATTACAAGGGGCGAAACAGAGCGATTGCATGAGTGTGAAGTTTGCTCTGCCCGAGTGAAACGAGGGCTGCAATCACACGAAATGCTTTCGCTGTGTTTTGTTTCGAGTAATGTATACTATTTTTCATAGCAACTCTTTTGAGAATCTGATTGGCTGTAACTGTGGAGCGGGACGAAAGTGCGGTTTGCAACCCTACCTTTAAAGTTTCGCCCCTAGGGTTGAAAATCGCAGTTTCGTCCCGCTTCGCAGGTACCGAAAATCGGATTTTCAAAAGAGGCGCTATGAAAAGAAATATATTCATCGTGCCATCTGTTTCTTTATTTTCTAAAAACCTGCCTACCTTACCGACTTTCACGCTTTTTTGAAACCATACACCACTCTTGTCTTCCTACATTGCATGCTGATATGAGTACGCTTTGAAATTAGCGTTCTTCTGACAAAATTTTTTTCTGTTAAATTCGAGTTCTGGCTATCGATCCCCTACCCATTTGAAGTATAGATACCACGGTCGGGCTTTTTTTTATGTAGCCTTCTAGACCCAATCGGATCTCTTGATAAAATATACATTTTGTCAAAAAATGTCCTAATGAGAATTTGTAGACCTTATTCAGACAAATCATTCTCCATCTCAAGGTTTTTTTCATATCTCATAGTTTTTGTCTAAGAAATGAAATTTTTAAATTTGGAATGTATTTTTATAAATTGAAACAAAAAACATACATCTTGTCAAAAAATCTGTGAGTTAAAAATTGTCAAACTTATTACAGTAAAACCCCGTTTATCGCAACACCTTCCAATCAAATGCCTCCCGTTTATCGCAAAAACGGAGGGGTTCCCACTTCTTCACCACCAGCTTGAACAACTGATTATCAGCACATGCGCCTAAACGAATAGTTTCACGCTCTTTCGCTGTTTATCATTGTTTACAGTCGTGTTCCAATAACCTAGAATGCGTTTTTTTATTATCATTATATGTTCAATTATAAATGAGTGAAAACGTGGAACCGAACGATGGTACGTAAACGACTAGTACAAACAATACATTTTAATTACTTTAAAGCTTACATATTTCTCTCATAATTTTCGAATTCCTGATTGAATTCTTTTCAGTAGAAATATTCCCGCATTTTGTAAAACAATTGATTCGCAATTGGTAAAGCGATTGCTGTACTAGGCACAATTCATGCTATAATTTGTCATAATAATATACATTGAAATCCTTTTAATAAATTAATGGCTACAAATAATTTCATATCTCCCTAATATACGAAAATTCATATAAATATATGCATCACAAATTTAAAAGTGAGGGGTATTCCCGCCTATCCTTAAGAATCACGTGACCACTCCTTCTACTAATAAGAGGGGGAAAAAAATGGTAAAGTTTATTGCGATAAACGGGAGAGACAAGTTGCAATAAACGGGAGTTGCGATAAACGGGGTTTTACTGTAAAGCAAACAATTTTACATTTTTTTCGTATTTCACATATGGGGCAAAATTCGTCAAGTGTACCCGCCTAAAAACTTTTTGTCTCCGATTTCCTTGAAAGTCCGCGAAATTATTGTGCCAGTGAACCTCTTTTGATTCCCCTAAGAGAACGTCTCTAGTACGATGGGTTGTTAATTTAAAAATCGCCTCTGGGAAAACATAACTATATGTTTATTGAATAACTGAAAAAAATTTGATCAAATTCTATCAATATTTCTAGAAGAAATCATACCACAAAGTTTGAAAAATGCAACTTTTGGGAAATCGCGTTTCTAGATAAATGACAGTGTAAAACATGATTTGAGAAACTTACGATTTAATCGGCAATACCTACGTAAGAAAGCGTATTTTAAAAAATCCCTCATGTGGCGTTTTCCTTATAACATCTACATTCAAAATATGCAAAAAAAAAACACAATTTTGGCATTCTTTCGATGAGTTTTTGAAGTGTTTGAGGTGGAATATTATTCCACATTTCGTTCAAACAATCCCAGAGACCAGGAAGGATTGTTGGCTTTAGATCTCTCACACGTCGGTCCAATTCTTCCCACGATAGCTCGAAGGGATTTAAATCGGGGGATTGAGGCGGCCATTTCATTATATTAAGGTCACCTGCGACTTTTTTTCGTTCCAAATAAGAAGTACAAAGTTTTGATGTATGTTTCGGGTCGTTATCTTGTTGGAAAATGAATCCACGACCAATTAAATTGATGCCAGATGGTATTGCATGGCGTTGGAGTATACTGCGATACTGCTCTTTTTTCATAATTCCTTCAATCTTGATTTTGTCGAGATCTGACCAGATCTACTTTAGATCTGATCAGATCTGGTCAGATCTCGACAAAATCAAGATCTGGTTAGATCTGGGAATTTGATCTGACCAGATCTAACAAGATAAACTTTTTCTTCGCGGGTTTGTGCGAACATATTGACGCCGATGGCTACCGAAAAGTCCGAATTTTGATTCGTTTGTCCATAAAACTGATTTCCACTGATCAATCGTCCAGTCAACATGTTCTTGAACGAACTTCAGTCTTTTTTTTTTATTTACTGGCCGCAGAAGTGGCTTTCTGACAGCAATACGTACAATCATACCTTTTACTTTAAGCCGGCCTTTCGATGTCGTGAGAGATATTGGTGAATCCAAGTCTTCATTGATTTCAGCACGAATTTCTGTCGATTGCCCTTACTTATTGCATATATTTTGTTGTAGATTCTTTGATTTGTCTTTCTTGGTCGACCAGATCGTTTTCTGTTAGTATTTTGTCCAGTTTCCCGATATCCTCTTATGGCCGTATGAACTGAACACAAAGATATTTTCAATATTTTAGCTATTTCTCGATAGTTTTTGCCTGCTTTTTGGAAAATAATGATTTGAGCCCGTTTCTCGACAGATATTTCCTTTTGCTTGGCCATTTCCAATCTGGGAAA
This sequence comes from Diplolepis rosae, assembly GCA_030998225.1. Taxonomy (NCBI): domain Eukaryota; kingdom Metazoa; phylum Arthropoda; class Insecta; order Hymenoptera; family Diplolepididae; genus Diplolepis; species Diplolepis rosae. Next base: position 460,332 of record JAPYXD010000658.1, on the reverse strand, counting down.
ATACAATTCTGAGGCTATTTCAACGAAAAAGCGGGCACAATCATGCATAAACGCAACGACTGTCAAATTAACAAACTTACAGTATTTTATGACACTTCAATGCACCAGACACGATAATACTATATTTTTTTCTTTAAATGATTGACATGTAACCTTTTAAACCGCAGCCGAATCGATTTTTGTGCAAAAAACAACTGAAAACCCAATGCGGCAGTTTTAGATACTTCACGATTTTCCGCTATTGGCTGTTTTCTTATAAATTTTGCTGGAAATTTCAGTAAAATGCATTAAAAATGTCTTCAAATCATAAAGCTACGTTGAACGTACAAAACTACTGCAAATATGTGAATAATTTTTTAATAAATGATACGATAAACTGACAAAAACAACTTTTTCTATCTTGTTCTAATACTTTCCGACTGTACTGTAACGTGGTAGATTACGTTGCATTTGTTTACCTCGACCGACAACGACAGGATCGAGCCCAAAACCAGCTTCTTTTATAAAACTTTATAATGTTAAGGGAAGTCTGAGAGCTGCTCTAGAAAAATTTCTTTTATTTTATTTTCTTTTTTTGTTTGTTTCATTTGATAACACCAACTTGAAAGGCGCCGCCAAGGAGATCACTGTGTTACCATCGCACGCAGAGGGGTTCCCAGGCAAGCCACAGAGGGCATCACCCGGCAGGTAGGGTGACGATAGTCGATTTTGCCACTAAAGGCGCTTTGAATTCTGCGCGAAAGTTTAAATGATCTCGAATTAAATATTCGATGAAATAAAAGAATAGTTTTATAATTATTCATGAAATAAATAATTATAAATAAATTAATGAGATTGGCATAGAATAAGAGCGATTCGACATAGAGAAATATAATGAATATGAATGCTGCATGATATCAGTATAGTTATTATGTGTTTATTCTACAGTTAGTAATTAAGAACCAAATGCGACTAGCCTTTATAATATTTAGAATATGTGCTTTGAGCAAAGCATTTATTATTTAAAGACTTTTCTTAGAACCTAAGTAGAACGTAAAATTATTATCAAATTCAGGCACCAGGATATCGCGACATAGGACTATTATAATTATCTTCTGAATAACTAGGACACATTAATTATATTAGAATAAACAAATAGGATCTAAGTGTGACAGGTAGTTTACTTCTAAAAGACGATGATAGTTTTACGACATAGATTTCATAGGAATTTCGAGTATGTGATACGTGACTATAAGCTTGAGCGGCAGCCCTTGATGCTGTGGTCCACGTGCATTTAAGAAGAAAAGTAGGGATATAGAGGTCTAGAACTTATGTTAGTGAGTAGGGATTTATAATCAATACTATTGGCTAGCCGCACTAGTTCTAATTAGTGGGAAGACGCAAGGATGGTGCGCAACTGCACATATGACGGTGCAGCTCGCGAGACTTCGTCGCTGAAGATCAGATTTTTTCTGACCATTGAACTTAATCGATCCGCGCGCGAAATCGTGACCGATCATTTTCTTTGACTGAAGTTGAGTGTGAATTATAAGTTTCAAGTTTATGTTATATGTATAACTGTAAAACTTTTCAAATATATATAAGTGTTTTATCTTGCCTATTTAAATAATCATTATCATTTATTTAATTACCCTATTTATATTAAAATTATATTAAATAGTTTTATTTTTTTCCCAAGAAGTGTTTCCACTCTAGGTGAGGTGAGTTTCCACTCTTAAACGTGGAGAGCCCACATCCAGCCATCCGAGTTCAAAATTTTATTCAAATTTAAATAATGAAATTTAAAATTACCGACGGTTCCCGCTTGAATTGACTCGACGCGTCACATAATATTTTTTTGGTGTCAGAAGTGGGATTCCACAAAACTAGCCGTGAGTGGATCATCATAGAAAAAAAACTTGGAATAATAAATCTGAAAGACAACTTCGTGAATCAAGTGACTTTTTTGTGACATACGTTAAACAATTGTCAGTGAATAGTTTCTGATTGGATTCATTTTGAAATGTTTGTGACTTGTGTGGTCAACAAGGAGAAACGTTCATATTTTTTTTGAAAATCAGCTGGACAAACAAAATTTAAATCAGTGCAAGGATTTCGAAATTTTGGGACATCGTAAGAGTTGCTGAGGATCTGAGACCATCGTGGAAGCGGACAAGGATTCTTTTCTCGTAAGTACTAACCTTAGTAGCGGGCTGAACTAAGTAGGGTCGTGAAACGGGGTGGAAAGAGAGAAAGGAAGGAAGCTGCTGGAGGAAGCCTGGATCAAGTTTGGAACCAGAAACGGCCGCAACTGTCACTTAGGTTTCAGTGGGTTTCCTTCGTGATCTTTGCCGGTAAAAGGCCGGGGTTGTGAAGCGACGTGGGTCCCACCACACTCAAATTCAAGAAGGGTGTTACTTATGTCGTCAGGCCCATCGAGGAATTATTCGAGGACTTCTTAAGGACCAAGGATATCTGGTATCAGTTGGAATACGTCGAGGGAAATATCCAAAAAGGTTGATATGCAAAAGTGAAAAGTGAAAAAGCAGAGCATTAATAAAAGGTGCAAATGTTAGTGTGTGAGAGCATGTCAGCCTGTCTTCTAGAACTTCCAATGTAAGTTGTTTCGCTCTAGTATTATTGCCAATCTCGCTTTTGTAATTTTTTGTGTTTATAAACAATTGAGTTTTTTGTTTGTTTATGAGGTTCTTATTTGTTTTGATTTCGGTTAGATCAAGGATCGAAATAGGTTTTTTTTAGGTAAAAAAAAAGGGGGTCGAAAGCCGAATTAGCATTTGTTTATAATTTTTATATAAATTTATAAAATGCCTAAAGCAACTCGTGGTAGGGCGACAAAGGTGTCGACTAGAACAACAGGGCGATCTAATAGGCAGACAGTGGAGACTAATTTAAGAAGTGCGGAAGTCAATTTGTTACATCCCAGTAACTTTTAAAATTTTATATTGCCCCTGTGCAAGGGCAACGCGCCAAACACCGAGGATAACGAGGAAGACATCATTCAAGTATAAGAGTGTTCCTATGATAAATTATCATATGGACCGGGTAGCTGTGCGCATGAGGTAAACCTATGTATACCTCACGTCGACGAATCGGTTTGACATATGGTAATAAGAGATAAAGAAGAACAGCGCTCTGTCTATATGGTAATTACACCCGTGGTAATGAGTCAGTAACTCACACCGCGTGCCGATAAAGTAGTAACGCTGTGCTAATAACCTAATGAGAGAATGAGAAGTTATCGGCACAGCCTCACTAATTATAATGACTAAATATTATAATCATTATTATGTTAATATTAATTACGTATCAACATTACACCATAACTATTATTAATATCTTGGGTAGTAAAATAGTATTGATCAATATTATCGCCATTACGTATTGATTGCTGATGAGTCGATCACGATCAATGAATAAAAATCGATCATTGATTATGGATCATAGATAAGAAATTGATTGACTGATCATTGGCAACTAATTAATGATCATACTTCATAAAATAAGTAACACAAATTGTAAACAAATAAATGCAGAAATGAGTAATTAAAAATGCATTTATTTGGAAACTAGATATAAAATTGGGCAATAGAAGAGATGAACTCATGCACCCTTGCAGAGATCGTGCCTGGCCACCGATTCGCAATTCGTACGTGCCTTGCCACCGATTTGCGATTTGAACGTGCCGTGCCACCGATTTACGATTCGAACGTGCCGTGCCACCGATTTACGTTGATCTGCTCCCACTAATAGAAGCATCAATAGTATATATACCCTAGATTCACCTCTGGAGGTTTGTCATTAAGTTCCGAACAGTTGTACGGTTGTTAGGTCTGGACCGGTAATTCAACGTCGTGAGCAGACCCTTCGATAAACGTAAGTCTCATTGGATTTCTATGAGCAACTCAACATTCGGTACTTGGTAAATAAAATCCTTGGTCCTTAAGTGGTGCAAGTCCGGAAACCGTAGTGCTAGATAGTTCCTTTGGATTACGTGTATCGTCGTATTTAGTCGTGTCGGTTAATAGTGATTTATCTCTGAAATCGGGACGAACTAACCTATCTTGTTAACAAGTGCATGTTTGATTCATTTCTCGTGTACTCAACAAGATACGTAAGCGGATAATTGATCACATCAGTTGCTGGTGGACTTGCATCCCTTACACCATACCTCCTGCAAAATTTATCGTTGTTTTGCTACCTCACGGAGACTCAAACGAAACTCAACTACCCTGCAAGGATTTGTGCGCGTTGACTTGCAATAACAGGAGTAATAAACGACAATTCTCTCTTTTGCCCTCTAATTTAAGAGGTAGGCAAGTAAGTTATATATATATAAATAAGCATCTCAAAACTTATTATATTAACTATAACGCTGAATGTGGAGAGTGAGTTGTATATCTAGGCATCTTAGCGTAAAACGTCCACAATCAACTGCGGAAGTTACATATATAGGCATCTCAAAACCTGTATATTTGGCTCATAACCGCATAAAACTCATAACATAAATATAAATAAGCATCTCAAAACTTATTATATTTAACTATAACGCTGAATGTGGAGAGTGAGTTGTATACTTAGGCATCTCAAAACCTAGTATATTAGCGTAAAACGTCCACAATCAACTGCGGAAGTTACATATATAGGCATCTCAAAACCTGTATATTTGGCTCATAACCGCATAAAACTCATAACATTGCCTTCTCATCTTGAGAAGTAGTATAAGTTACCAACTAAGTATCATTTTATGAAAACTTGTGCAACCACTTATTTATTTATAATAAATTACCTTATATATTCGTAAATTCATTGTTTTATTATCGTTGTGAACAACTCAGGGCCCATAGACCTGACAAGTGACAACGTAACCACAAACAAAAATAAATTATCAGGCCTTACCAACCTGATATAATCAGCTATCCTCCTCCCTTACATCCAAAAATCCAACCTACCCTCGCCTTTTGCTCGGGACGTAACAAATTCTCCGGATATGAGATTACGCAGTGGAACCATGAGTGCGCCCCTTTTGAATCGTGAGTAATTTTCTAATGCTGCGGAACTTCTGAGGGATTCGGGGAGACATGAAGAAACTTCAATGCCTGCGAATTCAGGAAATCCAATGAATTTGTATTCTCCTCAAGCCAGTACTTCACGAGAGATTCCTGATTTACAGATTGCTGCAGTGCATACAGGTAGAGAGAATCCAATCCAATTCCATTCAAGGCAGCCCTCGAATTTATTCCTAAATCGTTTGACGGATTTAATTTACCAGTCTCGCGGTTTATTAATGATTATATTTATGCCCGAAATTCAATTTCCGCTAGAGATCGACAGTACTTATTTTTAATGGTTCGTACTAGAATAGCAGGAAGGGCATATGCGACATTGCAGGATTGTGATATCCATTCTTTAGAAGATTTGCTGCGACATCTTAAAATCACATTTAGGGAAACTCGAAATCTCTCCCAGTTGAATACTATGCTTGCTAATGTAGCTCAAAGAGAGAGTGAAAAAGTTCTAGATTTTGGAACTAGAGTGGGGGAAATTTTGACAAATATAATTGAACTAGTAGAAGAAACAAACTCTGAAGATTATGCTAGGGCATTAATAAAGTCTGCTCGTGATACTGCTCTAGATAATTTTATAATGGGATTGAAAAGAGAATTAGCTGTTAGAGTTAGGGGCGGACATCCGAATACCTTACAGGAAGCGATTAATTCAGCCCGGACCGCTGAATGGGAAATTGCACGTGAAACTACACTCGATCGGAAGGATTTAGAAAGATTTTCTAGTGAGAATATGTTAAAAGAGACCCGTAAAAAATTCGAAAATGAAAATCGAACGCAAAATAGGTTTTGTCCTTATCACACTGATGCAAAAATTCGTCAATTTTCTCGTGGGAAATTTAATAGTTTAAATAATAGGGGCAGAAATCGAGGTCGGGTCAATAAAAATTTTAATTCTCGAATTTTGACAACAAATAGAGTTTGCGAGGGATGTGGTGAAGAACGTCATCTAGTTATAGGATGTTTGCGCATGACAGGAAATGAACAGATCATCTGTCATTCTTGTAAAAAGCCAGGGCATGTTGTGAGAGAATGTCCAAATCTGAAAGTTGACCGTCTTATTTGCTATAATTGTCAAAAACCCGGACATCTGGCTAGGAACTGCACAGCGAAAAGAAATGATGGAAAGGATAAAACTGAGTGTATTTATTGTAAAAAGGCTGGTCACACATATGATGAATGTAAAAAACGTTTAAAAAAGGAGGAAGAATCGCGTGCCGCTAAAGAAATTAATTTAAACGAGTAACAAGCTCATCGGAATGGTGCAACGATGAGCTTTTTCAAGGAATAGCACCTCTTAAACGAGTGATTATGAATTTTCCAGCGACGGTTAAAAGGCCTTCACCCAGCATTGATTTGAACAGTACAGATTTTAAAAATGATAGTGGTAGATTTATAATAGACACTGGAGCAGAATTAAATCTAATTAAACAAAAACGAGTAAAATCAGAAATCTGTATCAATTGAAACTTAAAATACGATTTATTAGGCATAAATGAAAAAGGCGTGCGAACTTGTGGACAAGTCGAGGTAAAAATAAATCAAACTGCAATTCCTTTCCAAGTTGTTTCCAATAGTTTTCCTATAGAATACGATGGTATGTTGGGGATGCCACTTTTATCCAATTCGGTGATTGACCTGTAAACAAAACAAATACAAAATAAGTTAGGTATTTTCCCTATTTTGGAAGCGAAAAAGAATGCGAAAATAAAATTAAAAGCCCGAACAAAACAATTGATTACATTACCTGTAAAAAATCCTGAATTAAAAGAAGGATATTTGCCATTAGTTCCTACAGGACCAGGAGTGTATCTAGGAGAATCACTAGTATCGGTTGTTAATGAAAAAATTCAAATTTACTGTATAAATACCACTGCTTGTGAAGTAGAATTAACTGTACCGCCGGTAGAAATTGAAGAATTTGAGGTAATGGAACCTGCACCAATGTCTGCAAAAAGGGCTGTTAATAGTGGAAATTCTTCTAATTCGCATAGGGATCGATTTCAAAAATTAATATCAGAATTAGATTTAACTAATTTAAATGCTGAACAAAAGAGAAACTTGCTTAAAACTATCGAGAAATTTCCATACCAATTTTTTATTAAAGGGGATAAACTAGGGTGTACTAATGTCGTTAAACATTTTATAAACACTATAAACGAGGTACCAGTCAGGAAACCGAATCATCGACTACCTATAATTCAACGAGAATTCGTAGAAAAGGAGGGAAAAGCTCTTTTAGATGATGGAAAAATTCAGCAATCTGACTCACCCTATAATTCACCTGTGTGGGTGGTACCGAAAAAAGCAGATCCACAAGGGAATTGGCGATGGCGTATGGTAATTGATTACCGTCTGCTTAATAAAAAAACCGTAGGAGATGCATATCCACTTCCTAATATAACCGACATATTAGACCAATTAGGAGGCTCTAAATATTTTACAGTGTTAGACTTAGCTGCTGGCTTTCATCAGATTGTAGTTGAGCCTAAAGATAGATATAAAACCGCATTCTCAACACCTTTTGGGCATTTTAAGTTCATAAGAATGCCATTCGGTCTGAAAAACGCCCCTGCTACTTTCCAGAGGCTGATGGATAGAGTTCTTTCAGGATTACAGGGTATTGAACTCTTCATTTATATGGATGACATTGTGATTTATGCAAAATCCTTGAAAGAGCATAATCAAAAGCTTGAAAAGTTGCTTGGTCGTTTAAAAACTGCTGGCTTAGTTTTGCAACCAGAAAATTAAAGAAAAATGCACAGTGGTTGACGAGTTTGTAAGTGGCCAATGCAAATCTTTAATCACAAAGAAAGAATAAAGAATAATAAAGAAAAGTACAGGAATGCCTCACTCCAAAAAAATATGAAGAAACGCCACCGTGTCGATGAAGGACAAAATGCTATGATGGAAAAAGCGTTGGTGGAGTGGATTAAACAGAAGCGAAGCTTGGGGATTCCGCTGTCTGGATCGATAATAAGAGAAAAAGCTAAATGGTTCAACGAGGAATTGATCAAACTAGATAAAAAAGCGAAGGTATTATTATGTCTCAAAAATATGTCAAAAATGGATCTCATTTTATTTAAGCGCAAAATTTATTTATTTTGTTAAGGTAAAATATTTATGGAGTGGTATAAAAATATTTTTATCAAGTCTGTCAAAGCTCGGAAACCAGGCAAAGAAGAAAAGTTTTTTCTCCTACTCGACAATGCTCCCTGCCATCCACCGGCTGATGAGTTGAATGATGTAGATTCTCAATTTACTGCGCAGTACTTGCCTCCCAACGTGACTTCTGTCGTTCAGCCGATGGATCAAGGAGTAATAGAGTATATGAAGAAGAATTACAAGAAAATTTTTCTGCGACGAATGTTATTTGAAGATTCAAGAGACTCAAATGCAATGATATTTTTTATAAAAAATTGGACTTTAATAGATACAATTTTTACAATTGCAAGTGCTTGGTCGAATGTTCCCAATAAAACGTGGAAAAATTTGATGGGTGAAGTTCTTACGATGGAGGAAGCAGATTCTACGTCAGCTGATTTATCTACCATGTTGAATACGATTTCTAATTCTGATTTGCATTCAATATCAGACATCGAACAATGGATGAACGACGATGCTGACATCACCACTTGCAACAATGTGACAGACCAGGACATTTTAGACTCTGCATTTCATCAAAAAGCTACTAACGTGCATAATAATCATATTCACGCATTTTATCAATTGAAATTATTTATTGAATATTACAAAATATTGTAATTTAATTTTCAGTCCTCGCTACATGAAGAAAATGAGCATGAATTCCATATTAATTCAACGATGCAAGTGGTTGAAGAACAGAGAATTCTATCACCATTGGAGGGTTTGAAAAATAAAGAATTAAATGCAAAGTCTGCCTTCGAATCGTTCATAAAATATCGTAGATGGTATGAACAAAACTTTACGCTGTCTGAAAACGATATCGACAGATTGAATGAAACCCAAGAATGTATCGAGGCAAAATACTCCGAGCTGTGTATGAAAAGATTGAATTTTAAATGTTGAGACAAGTTGTTTAACCTTACCTGCATATTATATTTTTTAATTATGATCCTGTAAAAATATCATACATGAATAAAAAAGTTTTAAACAATCCTGTTTGTATATGACATATTTTCTACAGTTTAATATATCATTATATTATGACACAAAATTTTCATTGCCATTTTATTTTCTATTTTTATTATTTTTTTTTATTTATTATACTTACTGCTATAAAGTGTAAAACATAAATCAAAAGTTTGTTGGGAAAATTATCTATTTTTGATGTTAATTGTTTAATAGTACTTAATTCAATACTTTGTATATTTCACTAGTTAACAGATAACTTGAACAAATGTAAGTTAAGTAACCACTCAATCAATAAAAATTGAAAAAATTTCAAAGTTTCCCGGTCTTCTTAACTCCGCCCACTCGGTAATCAGAGGTCATCTGATCGGTCCCGCCCCACCAAGCGCACTTATTCGGTGCTTGTGGAGGGGGCCTGTTTACTCAACTTATCTAAACGATCATAGTGAACTTATCTGAACGTCAACTTAAGTGAAAGTGAACTTAATTGAAAGTCTACTGTATATATATAAATTAATATTTAATTCATTAAATTAGAGTAGAAGAAAAATTGCTGCACGCCTCATGTTTTCGTGCATGTATGGGATTTAAATGTTGTGTGTTCTTTCCTCCTGGGTGGAACCCTGTATCAAGCCACAAAAACTTAATTATAATGATGAATAAATAAAATAAAATTTATAATATTACAAAAAAAATAGATATAATAATAATTTCTAATTTTAAGATTTATTTTCTTTACTTACATTTAGAATTCAATCACGTCTTGATTTTGGAGGTTAGAAATGTGAATCATAATTTTAATATTTTGTTAGAATTATCTTGTTTGTTGCAATTAATAATTATATTCTAACTTATCTAATTAGAAATTTTGAATTCTATACATGGAGCGGGGATATGTAAGATGTTTGCGTATTTTAAAAGGTTAATTTCAACTTACCATGAAAATTTTTGTCCCGATATTACCGATGAATGACACCAGTGAAACTTAATTCAGTTTTTACTTATGTAAATCCGTATAATCAAATTGCTCATCATTGAAGATCGCGCCAAAATCGTCTTTATCGTAAATAAGGTTTTAAAAAGGCCGTTCTATGGAAGCGACCTTTTTCTAAGGGGAGGAGTGTGACGATAGTCGATTTTGCCACTAGAGGCGCTTTAAATTTCTGCGCGAAAGTTTAAATGATCTGGAATTAAATATTCGATGAAATAAAAGAATAGTTTTATAATTATTCATGAAATAAATAATTATAAACAAATTAATGAGATTGGCATAGAATAAGAGCGATTCGACATAGAGAAATATAATGAATATGAATGCTGCATGATATCAGTATAGTTATTATGTGTTTATTCTACAGTTAATAATTAGGAACCAAATGCGACTAGCCTTTATAATATTTAGAATATGTGCTTTGAGCAAAGCATTTATTATTTAAAGACTTTTCTTAGAACCTAAGTAGAACGTAAAATAGTTATCAAATTCAGGCACCAGGATATCGCGACATAGGACTATTATAATTATCTTCTGAATATCCAGGACACATTAATTATATTAGAATAAACAAATAGGATTACTTCTAAAAGACGATGATAGTTTTACGACATAGATTTCATAGGAATTTCGAGTATGTGATACGTGATTATAAGCTTGAGCGGCAGCATTTGATGCTGTGGTCCACGTGCATTTAAGAAGAAAAGTAGGGATATATAGGTCCAGAACTTATGTTAATGAGTAGGGATTTATATAATCAATACTATTGGCTAGCCGCACTAGTTCTAATTAGTGGGAAGACGCAAGGATGGTGCGCAACTGCACATATGACGGTGCAGCTCTCGAGACTTCGTCGCTGAAGATCAGATTTTTTCTGACCATTGAACTTAATCGATCCGCGCGCGAAATCGTGACCGATCATTTTCTTTGACTGAAGTTGAATGTGAATTATAAGTTTCAAGTTTATGTTATATGTATAACTGTAGGACTTTTCAAATATATATACGTGTTTTATCTTGCCTATTTAAATAATCATTATCATTTATTTAATTACCCTATTTATATTAAAATTATATTAAATAGTTTTATTTTTTTCCCAAGAAGTGTTTCCACTCTAGGTGAGGTGAGTTTCCACTCTTAAACGTGGAGAGCCCACATCCAGCCATCCGAGTTCAAAATTTTATTCAAATTTAAATAATGAAATTTAAAATTACCGACGGTTCCCGCTTGAATTGACTCGGCGCGTCACAGCATGGCATCTAAAACCAACCACGTGCTGCAACACATAAATTTCAACGCCGTCACAACGCTGCTCTTATGCTTAATATATAAAGCACATATTTAGTTGAGATCGCCATGCTATGTGTATAAAATTGTCGCATAATTATATTGCCTATTTGTAACTGCTGTGTTTCGCAGTACAAAGTCTTCGTATTTAAACGCACCCCTCTACGTTTTAAGCCAGTGGGGCAAGCTGACCGATAGACGCTCCCGCTCATTGATTGCCTGGCGCCGTCGTCCTCACAAGACGAGTCGCGCCCGTGCAAACCTGAGCTTCATGCGCGTGCGTTAGCCTTTCCAACTGATGTAATAAAACTGCGCGACACCTTTGGCGCGCAGCTTTATTCTGTCGTTGTCGCACGAGCGTTAAATAACCTCTAGGACAAAATAAATTTAATTCCTAATGGACGCCACGATTGAATTCGACCTGGACGAAGTGAGGCGCGAGATAGCGGCCAGAACCCCGGTAAGTCTTTAGGACTGCATTCCGGGCCATTAATATTAGCTCAGTGATCATAATTTTGTTATAAAATTTCTGCTCTCTAAACCGCGTGGCTCTCGGGCTTTCTCAGGTGCCATGGGCCACTGTTGGCCACGATACTTCAGTTTTTTTTATCATTTTGAACTTATATGGAGCCAGGGCCTTGCCCATTAATGAATGAATTGTAGCTCTAGTTAATTTATACGTCGCTTAATTTATTTTATTCTTTTTACGCAAGAGCTCCTGTGTTTTAGGTTAAGATTCTTTCCCTAACCTAAAAACCTTACCTGATCCGAACTCCCGAATCCAAAATCACCCTAGCCGGAACCCCTGCTTGGCTTCGCTTTTTGTTGTACGCTAAATTTTTATATTTTCAGGGTCATTACTTTTTATAAATATGGCGTCGGGAGACGCCAGGCGCTCATATTAGGAGCCACCTGAATAACGCCGGTGACCCCGAGGGTAATCCCGAATCCTCGGATCCGCTTTGATAAGTTTTATTTTTTTGACGTTTCAGCGGAGGTCACCCGTTATAGTACTGTATGTAAAAAATTAACATTTCAAAAGGTTTTTTCTTTAGTATGTCTTCATAGTGATTTGATAACCTGATAAAAAAAATTTTTAGAAATTCTTTTCTGGATTTTATAGGTATATCTTGGGGTTGAACATGTTACAAAAAAGTCGTGTTATTTTAAAAATGTGTAGCCCCATACCAATGAAATCTTAAAGTGTGTTGTTCGATGCAAAATTAGATATAATATATTTTACTTTTGAATAATCAAACCTTTTATTTATACTTATATATTGAAACTTTCATTTGAAATATGTTATGTATTCTAAAAGTTTTTTCAAAATGTTTTATTCTAAGGGATTATTTTTCAATTTTACTTCATACCAAAGAAAGTTAGTGTACGACTTCGTGTGCTGATTTTGATATAATTTGTGTATTTTTCGAATATTCAAATCTTCTATACTCAAACATTCAGAATTATTTTGAATTCAAAATGTTTTAATAAAACATTAAATAATTTTAAAACATTATACATATTAATACGTTCATAGTTATATACTTAAATTTAAAGAATTTGAAAATAATTCTGTGGAAAAAAGTCGCTTTCGATTACACCAGGATTCGAGCCCGGGTATTCCGATTGCCGGTCGACTGCATATACTGTCGTGTAAAAATATTACATATTTTGAAAAAAAAATTTCAAGTATTTTACTTTATGGTAATGATTTGTCGAATTTACTTCACACCAAATTAATCTCAAAGTGCAAGATCGTATACGAATTCAAATATAATTTACTCTCTAAATATGAATCAGTGAAATTTTCACTGATTAAATCAGTAATTTGCCTTTTAACTGATTTAGCAGTGAAAAAATATTTTTCACTGTTAAATTAGTTAATTTTCATTGATCGAATCAGTTATAAAAATATATTTCACTGTTAAATCAGTTGATTTCCACTGCAGTAATCAGTGAAATTTGACTGATTTACAGTAACCTCTTTTTAGCTATTTGAATCAATCAATTTTCACTGAAAATCAGTAGATTTTGACTGATTCAGATTTAGATGGTATGCTTGTTTTGTAATATTTAAAACCTTTCTTCCATTCTTCCACCTTCCATCGGAAATTAGAGGTGCATCTGTTGTTTAAGCTATTGTTAAAGTAACTTAATTTTTATAATAAAAGGTTAAAATTTTTTCCTGATGCTAAAATAAAAGTTAATACAGTTTTGCTTCTAATAAGCCCAAGTGAAAAGAAAAATATTAATTTTGTAAAAATATACTACAAAAATCTGCCCGCTTTGCGGGTACAATATCATCGCGCGCTTCGCTTGCAAGTTTGAGCAAGCCTAGGGCGCGCGATTCGATCGTCGCACTCGGTCTTATATTCTTAGCATACATTTAAGTTTATTTCTTGTAATTTGATACGGAAGCTCAAGTCAAATTTATAATATTGTCGATGTGAATTACATTTTCTCAAAGTTACTAAATTTGTTTTTGATTTCAGATGACAAAAGATATTCAATTTACTCAAGACTCTATCAGCCTTAAAGAACACATTTCATCATGTCACTCACGCTACGCGCTTGATTTTCTATATACATTTCTGTAACTTTCTAATATTTTCACATGATTGAAAAAAAACTATTTTCTTCCAAATATTTCAAAAAGGAAAAGAATTCATAAACTCTTTTAAAGGAAACGATTTTTTATTTTAACGCTTATTTTATATCTCACATTTTTTCGTTAAAGAATGGAATTTTTTATTTTCAATAGTGTATTTTTAAAACCAAAACATAAAATATACATGCTGTCAAAAAATGTCCTGCTGAGAATTTGTAGATCTCATTTAGGCAAATAATTTTGCATCTTAACGTTTTTTCGTCTGTCACATATTTTGTTCAAATAATGGAACTTTTTAACTTTGAACGTATTTTTTTAAATTAAAAAGTAAAATATACATCTCATGAAACAAAGTTGCAATTCAGACTTGTAGATCTTTATGTAGTAAACAATTTTGTTTGATAACATTTTTTTGCGTAATTTGTAAAATTTAACTGAAAAATGGTATCTAGATATTGACTATTTTCAAGTTTTAACATACTGTAACTTTCTTAATTTCAGTTTAATCGAAAAATATTGTAAGGATAATTAGTAGAGATTTATGAGAATTTTCAGAAACAAGTATTGAAATTTTTGATTTTTTCATAAAGTTGTTTTCTAAAACACAAAAAATGCTACTATTTTGACAATTTTTGTCGGATGTAGCTGGTTAACAAACTTGTCCTTACTTTTTTGGTTCCGATAATGTATGCCAAAACTCAATTCAATCCGACAATTTTTTTCTATCTAGAGTTAATGAGTATATGACCTATTACTACTGCAGACGGACAGACAGACAGACAGACAGACACTTTCGCAAAAACCGTTTTTTCTGACTCGGGGGATCTCAAAACGTAAGGATTTGACGAAAATTCCGAAAATGATTTTTCACATAAAACCAATGCCTTCTCATTGATGAGAATCTAAAAAACGTCAAATTTTGATCTTTCTCAATAATATTTGTGGGATCAGATAGTTTGTTTACAGAGACTGGAGATGTCGCTAAATGGCGCTGCCAGCCAGGCAGAGCTCCCAAACTTGAAACGCCGCTGGCGAGCCGCTGGCCGGGAACCGTCCCCACGCATCGGCCGCCCGCCGTTGCCCCTCAGCTACCTTCCCCATAAACTCGATACCCCGCCAGCCTCATCTTTCTATTTGAATGGGAAGGCAGCTGAGGGGCAACGGCGGGCGGCCGATGCGTGGGGACGGTTCCCCGCCAGCGGCGTTTCAAGTTTGGGAGCTCTGCAGCCAGGCCCTCCAAACTGCAATGTATTCTCGTATTTCGAATATTATAAAAACATTCGCTTAAAATAAATATTTATAAGATTTTGGACAAATGTAAAAAGATTTGAACGCTGAAAGATTAAATTTTGAGTAAAATTTTAAATTAATGAATGCTTGAAGGTTTGTGCAAAAGCATCAATTAAAAATTTTTTTAACTTCATAAATTTTATCAATTACAGCAATAAGAAAATTTCGACCTTCTGTAAAGCAGTTCATTGTTTTGATTAAAAGTCTGCGCATATTTGACCTGCTTTTATCATGAATCTATGAATGTGGATTTTAAACCGTTATTTTATGTGCCTAAATTTTTTAAATATAATATTTTTTCAAGTAATTTTCAAATTGAAGTAGTTAATTTAAGCAACTAAAAATTTGTAAACTGATATCTTGATTTAAGTTTTGAACATTTATTGAGTTTACCATTTCACTGAAAGTTTATTTTAGAAGTATTCAAATTTCCCATTATTTTTATAATATCTTCAAGACGTTTATTTCAGACAAATAATTTTTGAGTTTGAAATCGATATTTTATATTTTATAGTAAGAAGTATTTTCATTTTACGTTTTTGTAACCTATGCGGAGACTTTTAATTTGAAAATTGAGATGCTTTACAAACAAGAAAAATAGTGTTATTAAAGTAGTTGATTCCCAGAGCTTGAAAATCTTTCACTTAATATTTCAATTTCAAACATTGAATATTTATTGACTTTGAATTAAACTGAAAACTTTTTTTTGAAGTTTTAAAATCTTTTTACAATGATACAAGATGAGTCAAATTTATAATTATAAACTTTTTCATTAAAAAAAGGAAAAGTCACTCACCTGAAATAAACCTCTGAAAGAATTCTCAAAATTGAAGAAGTACTTGAAAAATAATGTCATTGTGAAATTTTAAGTCGTCCTATGTTTAAACTTACAATACAAATTATTTGGAAATTTTTAATTTTCTAAAACGGTGAAATACTTATGAATTTCTTAAATATTCGCGTACATTTAAAAAATATCCAAATAGAGAATTATGTGCAGAGTAATTTCCATTAAGAAGAGATAAATATATGACATAATAAATTTAAAATCTACATTCTTAGTTTTATGGTGAAAAAATTTTTATCTTATTTTTTTGTGGCCTAAGCACAGATTTTGAATTCAAAATATAAAAATGCTCTACAGAGCTGAATTACTTTCTGAATGAAGTAGTTTATTTATAAAGCTTCAAAATTTAGTAATTATAATCTTGATATAGAACTTTGAGCATTTATTGACCTTGAATTCCATTGGAAATTTTTTTTTTTACTGTTTAAATCTTCCCCCGATTTGAGAAGAACAGACAAATTAAAAATTACAAGATATTTCATTTAAAAGATTGAACTCGCCCATATGATCTTGTCAAATTGTAACAAGATTTAAACACTTCGAACAAAAAATTTAATGTAAAATTTGATATTGATAAATATTTACATGTTCATTTAAAGATATCAATGAACACATATTTTAGCTTTTAATTTATCCATCTCTATTAGAAAATTTTTCCTTTTTTTAATGAAAAGTCTGTGCTTAGGCTACAAAAATAAAACTGAGAATGTAAATTTTAAACTTGAATTTTATGTTTATCTCTTTTTAATAGAAAATATCTCTCTGACTGAAATTTTTTTTAATTTAAAAAATTGATAAGAAGTATGGAAATTTGAATATAAAAATATATATTGATTATAATTTTGAACATTTATTGGCGTCAAATTCTAGTGAAAATTTACTTTTAAAGTGTTCAAATGCTTCTAAAAGTTTACATGATCTTTTAGATGTTTATTTCAGGCAGATTTTTTACAAAATATTGGGAAAAAAAGTGTCGTATCTTAAATAACATATTTCGTAAATTTGAAATTGTCGTCTGCTTCGCGCCTCTTTTGTGCGGAGTCCAGAGAAATACAATTCTCAATTTCGACTCGATATCCGAAATACCGAAAGCGTGAAATCTAAAAATAGCATTGCAAGGAGGAAGCGAGGAGAAAAAGGAGAAGTGGGACGAGTCGTTAGTGATGGGACATCGAAACAAAACATCGATGTTAAAGAGCAAAAACATCGATGTTGCAAGAAACATCGATATTTAAAATATATAATTTTTTGAACAATGCTATTTAAACAATGCTATTATATATTTTTTTTTAAATAAAATAAATAATAAAGACTATAATTGTGCACATATGAAAGCTTTTTTTATTATTCAAACGTGGAACATGTTCTATAAGGAAAAAAAAAAAACAAATCAATTGTTAAAAATAAATGTGTATTTAAAAGCTACATATGACTTAAAGTTGAAAGTTTCGCTGCTTGAGCGTCGATTTAAGGTTTTTCAGTTCTAAAAAAAAAAATTACTGAAATTAAAATTAATCAAAATAATTATAAAGTAATTTTCGAGATGAAACAGTTTTGATTTTTAATTATTGCTCACTTTTAAACGCTGCTATAGATTCTTGACGATTGTTACAAATCGATTTACTCTTATTCTTGAATCTGAAACACAATCAGTTAAATGGAAATCAATAAACATAATTATGACAGTGTTGATTTAAAATGATTTGTATGTTTATAACTCTTAATTCGACTTATAATCTTTCTTTTACAATATTTTGGTGCAAATAATTTTATAGATATGTATTCTAAAATATAGAACCACAATTAAAAATATCCGAAACAACTTGTTTGCATGAAAATTAACATCGCTTAAAGGTTTCAAAACAAGTTATGAATTTCGGGTGTAATAACAATAAATTTTCAATTAAAATATATTAAAAAGCAATATATGTTTCAAAAACTTTCTAAATGAAGACAGATATATTATACATATGTAATTATGTATCCAAAAGAATACACTGTCGAATTAAGGGTAATTGTAGTGCATTGCCCACCTAAAAACTCTGTTACTGGTTTTTAAATTTTGTAGAAATACGTTTTCACCATCCAGGTTTCCTTGAATTCTGCATTCTCGATTTATCCTGCTATAAACATACGAAATAAAATAAAAATCCAATTATGCGGTATATTGAAAGAACTAAAAGAAAGAAACATGAAAATTCAACTGAACAAACATGCAAAGTAAATAGTAAATTAATAGTTTAAAAACATGCGCAGAGAGAAAGGAAGGGAGAAAAAGAAAGAAAGCATCTCAACTTTAATAATAAATAATAAACCATATAATAATATATAACTGTGAATTCAGCTTATTTTTCTTCACCATCGATCAAAAATTTGCTTCTTAGGCCTTGCAACTTCTAGAGCCCTTAATACATTTAAAAATAGAAAAAAAACTGCAAACGAAAAGAAACTAAAAAATGAACAAGAAACACTTCAAATAATTTTTCTCAATCACTTCCAACAGAAAGTATCAGCGCATGCCCCTTTTTTGTTGCGATTAAAACTCTTCTTATTACCAAAGGGTTTTCGCAAGCGAGCCTAAGAATAGCTGCTTGTGTAGTCTTTGGCCTGACAGGCGATTTCGTCTTGCATTTATATTTTCACCCGCTATTGAGAAGAGCCTTTCGCTTGGCATTGAAGTTGCCATAATGGGCAAATATTTTAATGCTATTTTAGCCAGTTTCGGGTACGTTGGTGTCAAATCGATCCATAATTTGATCGGGTCTGCCTCAAGAGGAGCAGTTGGTGTCCTCAAGTATAGAGACAGTTCATCAGGCATCTCGTGATTCGACGTCATTTGTGTCCTCCTTTGGTCGGCCATTTTTACAAGAAGCAAATGCCTATTCCACAGCGTCGATCTTGATTCTTTCTCTGTAACACAAGTTTAGGAAATAGTTATTATTTAATTGAAAAAAATATTCACCGAATAATAGTTATATATATATATTAAAATTAATAATTACTAAATAAATTCTAGATATTCTGGGGCTACTTTTAAATTGAATACTGTTACTTAGATAGCCTTACCTGAAATGCGCTGTTGACGGTCGGTGGTCACTTCTTCGAGAGACTGAGGAACTGGAGGCTGTAGTCGCAACAATAAATTTTTTACAAGGTTCACAGCGTACGCACAGGCAACGTGATCTTTGAAGTCAAGTTTTTTAAACCTAGGGTCGAGAAGAGTTGCAACAGCGAACATCGGTTTTTTTTCTAAGACTTCAAACTGCTTTTTAATCTCAGCTAACATGTCGATTTTCAGCTGCTGTGTCATCTCATTCTTTGGTTTCATTAGGTGAAGCTCCTCTAGTAGAGCGTTAATCATTGGTATTACCTTGCTCAGTGTGATATATTTCTCTCCTGACCATTCGCGTGTTATTTCCTCTAGTGGCTTCAGAATATCGCAAACTTCTGATAACTGTTCGAATTCTTGTGGTGTTATCATAGAATGTGCTGAAGGGTGATGGAAAAGAATTTCGCTGACAATAGGACGAAGGAGGATGAACCTTAATAACATATATAACGTCGATTTCCACCTTGTGTCTACATCTTGTTTAAGTTTAAGGTCAGAAGCGGCTTTCAAGTCATTACTGGCATTATTAGATTGCTTGAACCACTATATTAGACGCATTGTCTGTAACGATTGCGCTGATTTGATCCAGATTTATTTCCCACTCGTTACACACATCTCGTAGCTTTTCTTTTCACTGACAGGAGGTGCTTCTGTAGTTGTGACTGCGTCGGTATCAGATCTGTGAACACTGTGTTCAATTAGTAAGTTTAAAAAGCACTTCATGAAGGTATGTATTTTATAATATTTTCACGTGTAAAAGATAAAAAATATACATGATAAAAATCTAACCGAAGTTTCTCATGCTTTAATGTTTAATATTATAGTAAACAATGAGGTATTAAAATAATAACATATGTTTCAGAGAAAAAATGGGCAGAACATGCGCCGTGATCTCTTGCAGGTTAAATGTAGGACCTTCTTTTCATTTTGCCCGTCCTCTTATCGAGAAGGAACGTGACCGGCTTTTTGAGTGGATTCAAGCGAGCTGTAATTACTCGTATTTATCTCTTTCGTTAGAGAAAATTTTTAAAAAAAGTATTTGTTTCAACCATTTTGATAAAAGCTGTTTTATTTACAAGAGATTATCAAAGTTCGCAGTTCCAACATTGAATTTACCAACTCCTCTAAGTTGTTAGTTTAAAGAATTATATGAACACTTTCAAGTTTTTTGAAAAATTCATATTTTTTAAACTGATTATTTTTACTATGTATATAATGCTCATATTATAAGAAAATATACTGTTTTTTTGTTGTTCTCTTCATAGATATTGAACTTGTGAAGAAAACTTTCTGGTTTACAAATACCAAGATTGATATTGGCAATAAAAACAAAGAAGAGAAGGAAGTACCGGTGCCTGTTTCAAAGCGGAAACCTTTGACAAATCTAAATTGGCGAATCTTTGACTTACCACTGGTTCAAGTAACGGAAGGTTCGTTAAACAACAGGCTCAAAAAAGAAGTCGCAAGTTAGTAAATATATGTTTCATTTTCTAAAGTACATTGAGTATAAAGAAATATGTTTAGTTTTTCGTGTAGCTTAAAAATTTATATAAATTTATTCTGTTTTATTTAAGATGATATCGCACATTTATATTTTCATTGTACAGACACATCTCGCAAAAACAATGGAAAGGATTATTACTGTCAATTACTAAACGAAAACCTGGTTCCGGTACACCGGGACAAAAATGCAAAGAGTTTTCGTCAATTATTGGACAAAAACCCGGTTGCTAAAAACCGCAACCTTAATAAAAAAATGGAATTATCACACGAAACCTCACTTTTGAAACCTAACGCTGAAATTGCCGAGGGCACGTTTGATTCCACACTCAAATTATTTTCAATAAATTATATTTGAATACGGAATAATTTACATTAAAAATTCACAATTTATATATACGGAAGGTACGAGTCTCAACGATAATTTAAACGTTTCCTGTAAAATGTTAAACGAGAAGCCAGTTTCTACACAATGCGATGATAATTGTGACGATTCTGGTCAATTATTGAACGAAACCCCGATTTCCGAATACCAAAATGTTAGTGACAAAGTGGATTTATCGCATGCGGCATCATTTTTCGAACCTAACGCTGAAATTGACGAGGGTACGTTTGATTCTAATCCCAAATTCTTTTCAATAAATTATATTTAAATGCGGAATAATTTATATTTAAGATTTACAATTTATGTACACAGAAAAAATGAATCGCGATGATAATTCAAACGTATCTAAATGCGGAGCAATATACATTTGAAATTTATCTTTTTATTTTACTTATAGAGCAATCAGCCCTTAACATGATTTGATTTAAACAGATGGTAATGTTTTTATATAAAGTTACTGGTTTTAAGGTTATGATTGAAAATTCACAATTAATTTGACCAAAATTAAATTGATTTAAACAGATGGTAATCTTTTTATATAAAGTGAAATGTTTTAAGGTTATTATCGAAAATTCCCAATTAATAGGACCAAACTTGATTTGATTTAAACAGATGGTAATCTTTGCATATAAACGGACTAGTTTTAAGGTTATGTGCGAAAAATCATCTATAATTGGACAGAATTCGATTTCATTTGGACAGATGACTATCTTTTCATATCAAATCATTAGTTTTAAGGTTATGATTGAAAATTCATCATTCGTTGAACCAAACTCGAATTGATTTACATAGATGGTAATATTTTCACATAAAATTTCATTTTGTTCTTGAATGAATGTACTTTAAATGGAATATTTACAAGAATGAAGTTTCACAAACCTTGTGGAAGAAAAATGAATATACGTACGTACAGAGTGTAGATAATTAAGAATTTTATATATAATGGAAGAACTGTTTACAATAAATATTTACAATAAATATTTACAACATTTAGTATTTACAAATAAGTTCGATATAGTAAGAAGATGGATACAATAGAGAATCAACCTAGTAAAAAGGTGGATATTGAAGGGCATTGATATCTCAAAATTTGGAAAGAAGCGGGAGCAAGATTAATTTTTTTGATGCATTTCAATGTCGAGGCATCGAATTAATGCATACAGAAGCTTTATTCTCGATTCCATTTCTTCCCAAATTTTGTCGTCAATACGATTCAATAGCCATCTTGTTACTGGTGTCCCTGTTAAAACTTTTTGGGATGGACTCTTATCAATAAAATTAGTAGAATATTGAAGTATTCATTGGCTTATAGTGTGATAGCTTAAGAGTTTGACGAATTTCTCAAACTCTAATGCAATCACACGATTGGTGACTGACTATTCCACTATTCAACTAATCTCATTCATGGGACTCCACCCTCATATAATTTCATTGCGTACTCTCAAGAGAGCGTGCACCTACATATATACTAAAGTTTTAACAGGGCTATTCATACCGCAATCTTCATTACATAGGAGTGAAAATGTCGGATTTGCAATGCTCAGCACCCAGGGCAAGAACAACATCCTCGAATGAAAGGTCTGTTGTGGGCTCATCCAGATATTGAAGAAAATCTAAAATAAAACGTGCAGTTAATATTATTTTTTAAATATAGTTCAGCACAGTACCCCCTAGCTGACCCTGTCCAGTGAGCGGTCAGCGAATTTGCTTACCTTTCACTGACTGTTCGTTGACCATCCGCTGAACACGTAATCATATGAATAGGAAGAGCATAACACGTATAGATAATAAAATAATTGTATTGTTTTCGATACCTTCAAACTCAAAATGTACCGCATAATCATAATTTAAGCAATTTGCATATGTTTTATGCTCTTCTTATTCATATTATTACACATTCAGCGAATGGTTAGCGAACTGTTAGTGAACGGTCTGTGAATTCAATGACCGTTCACTGGACCGGGACCGCGAGGAAATTTATTTATTACAGTTAAACTATCTTTTGAATTTTTCAAATAGTTTCAAATTAATTAGTTGAATTTGAAATTTTTGTACTGACCGTTGAATGAAAGCTGCCTCCATGTTGAATCAGAGAAAAGAAGAGGTACATTTTGCACTAAGGGGATCTCAGTCTGTGGTGGAAAAAGTTCCTCTTCTTCTCTCTGATTTAAAATTGGAATATCTTCCACCAAGCGATTGTCACTCTCCTGGGGAAGAAGTTCCTCTTCTTCTTCTTGGTGAAACATTGGAACGTCTTCCTCCAAGCTATTGACAATCTTTTGGGGAAAATACTCCCCGTCCGTGTGGTCAGAACCAGGCTCACTTTCATTCGAGACTTCCTCACAAGCCATCTCTATCCGTCCCTCTAAATCGACGATGTCTTCGTGCTGATGCATGAAATCCACGAACTCCTTCCACTGATACGTCCCAGGTCTAACCTATTCCACTTATCCAACAAATCTATTTCCTTCATCAAACCTCGGGCCAATAGCGGTTTCACTATTGGTTTCCCGAGGTTGATGGTCATGATGTTTCTCTGGGACGTAGCCAATACTTGAACGAGATTTTCTGAAATAAATTAAAGTTGTTAAAATTATTTTCTAGTACATAAAAGAAGAAATGTCTTTATTCTACTATCGGGTCAGAAAATCTGTAAGTGAATTTTTTAAAGCTTATGATGTTATTACCAAAAGCTTTTTTTATTTCATGTTTTATAAATTAATGTCTATATGCTATACGTGGTGGGCCATATGTTACCAAGTTTGTGAACTAGCAATAAATGACACCCCTAGCGGACCCAGTCCAATAAACGGGCAGCGAATCCGTTAACCATTCGCTGACCTTATAATAATATGAATAAGAAGAGCATAAAAGCCATTTGAATTGTTGTTATTATGATTCTGTGGTACATTTTGAGTTTGAAGGTATCTAAATTAATACAATAATTTTATTTTTTGGCGTTAGGTGTAATTCATGCTTTAGAGTTGACCATTGGTTGGAGTGAGACACAGCTACTTTCACCTCACTCTAACAAATAGTCAATCCTGACGGCGGAATCATAGAAATTGATGAAAATTTGCACTGTCTTCAATGACAGGTATTATGTTTTTTTAGTTTTTAACGATAAAAGATAAAATTATTGTATTAACTTTGGATACCTTCAAACTCAAAATGTATCGCAGAATCATAATAGCAACAATTTAAATGTTTTTTATGCTTTGCTACCAGGCCAGATGATGACCTGCTTCCCCCAGGTTTAGTTACCCATATATGTAGAGGTTGATGACCTCCCACTCCTAGGTTTAGCTGTCTATATATGTAGAGGTTCAGGCAGGCCTCGTCAGTTCTTCTCTAAAATCTCTCACGAATAAAACCTACAAAGTGACATCAGTTTGATGTCACTACTATCCGAAAATAGAAAGTTTAGTTTTCACTATAACATTTTGGCGATCCTGCCAGGATCCGCTTAAGTTCTCGGTTTTTAATTTCTACGAAAATCCACATAGAACGCGGACCTGTGCGAGACTTGGAATCCACGGACCCAAGAAGCTAAAGAAACTTTACGAAGTTTTAAAAATAAGAAGAACTTCGGACTTCACTACGGTAAGCCCGAAAACAGGAATAAGTAGCTGATAATAAAAATTAGTTGGTGAATTTAGTAGCCACTATACCACGTAAATTATCAGTGAAAGATTCCATTAAAATTGAACGAGGCCCACAATCAGGCGGAAGACGCATCTGCGTAAGTAAGCAGCCAACGCCCAGCCAGGCAACCGGTTCTCAACAGTAAGCTGACTCATCTCTTCGACACGTCAAGGAAGGCAGGCGGTCTACGGATCCCACATCAGGCCACGAGTAGCACAGTAAGCATTACTTCTAGAAAGTGAAAGTATTGTAAACATTTCTCAATCGATCTTGGGCCTTAGAGTATAAATCCTCTTTACGTACGTTGCACGGCGACTGTACTACGGTACAGGTGAGGTAAAGTTGAGGCAAGATCGGGTTGGCTATACTCTGTGTGTTCACAAGCACTGGCCACCCTTAACAAATTAAGTATCACTAACTCAAAATCAGTAGCAGTTTGTAGCAACTTATACTGCATTTTGTTGTATTAAAAAAATAAACATTTAAAATTTTATCGCGACATTCTACACCCGAGTCACAAACAATAGATAAGTAGGTGCACTGGCGTTTGATAAACACCGAGATAGCACGCTCTATCAAACCGACTCATCCGACGATACGGACTCATCCTCTTTAAATTTCCCAATCACAACCACTCTCATGTCTCGAGCACAATCTCCCGTAAGGGCCCAGTCCCCCTCTTACACCACTGACGAATTACTAGTAAGGGTTCTCAGCCAAATGGAAACTCTGACTATCTCATTCAATGCGCTGAGATAAGAAAACAAAAATAGGATAGATGAAATTTCAAGATTATCAAAGAAATTAGGAGGAGCAGGGACAGTAGAAACAGATAGTGAATCCCAGCAACGACCAGAAGCGACAGACGATCATTCTTCGGTCGAAGAAAAAACATTCCAAAGAAAAGAAACATTTAGACCAAGACAGGAAAACATTTACGGTCAATCACAATTTTTCCCAACAACTGTCCCAACAGCACCACACGAGGAATGGAAAATGGGAGCCAAGTTAGCAATTGAAACAATAAAGCCAATTAACGGTCAGGACGACATGGGAGTAGAAGATTTTATAAAAACGGTAAAGAAAGCTAGAATAAGATGCGAAGAACCAGAAATTCTTTTAGATTTAATTTTAGCAAAAAAAATTACACACGTGGCAGAAAAAGCCATTAGATATATGCAAATAAACTCCTATGAAGATTTATACGCGGCACTCAGACAAAATTTGAGACAAACCAGTTCATTAATTTCATTAAAATCTAATTTAGAAAGCTGCAAGCAAGGCTTAACAGACACGGTTCAGAACTTCACGACGAGGTTTCGACAAATAACAAATGAAATAAATTACCTAGTCCAATCCCAGCACGTAAACCCCACTAAACGAAGACTTAAAAATAGAATTGGAAGAAGAAGAAGCCGTTAACCGTTACTTATTAAATTTAAAAAGAGAAATTGGAATGCAGGTACGTCTGTTAAAACCGAACGAGGTTTGAAACTGAACCGAACTGAAACATGGTTAAAAGACAGCCAGCCTGTCAGACAAATTATCAAACCACCAGTAAAAATATGGGCCAAATCACCCGGACCACCTCGACTAGCACAGAATAGTACCATATCACTGGGTGACAGATTTAAAATGAATTGCTTCAAGTGCGGCAAAATAGGTCATATATCTTCACAGTGCCAAGTAAAGCAGGGTTTTCCCCCAGGCCATGGTTTCAAGCGACCACCTCCGGTAAGAGCAATCCAAGAGGAAGAAACAGAAGCGGAAAACATGACAGAGGAAGAAATAACGGAGAAAATGATCTTCGAGGAATCAGCCGAATTTCTTCCATATGCGGAAGATTACGAACAATCAATGCCAGAAGAAAAACTGGAAGATACAGATTATTAGTAGACTCAGGAGCTGCTATAAACATAATCAAAGAAAAAATATTGGATGATAAAGACGAAAGGAAATCTACCCACAAAACATTCCTAATGGGTAAAGATCGCCATATCTCTAAAAATTCTACAAAATTAAACTTCTTTGGACAAGAACACGTTTTCTACATAGTACCCAACGATTTTCCCTTAACAGAAGGAGGTATAATTGGAATTAAATTCTTTGAAAAATATCCAAGATACGCGATCACGAACAGTCACCTCGTGCTAAATAAGGTGAAGCTACCTTTGCACCTAAGCAATGATTTCATACCAGGAAAATCCGAAAAGATATGTACCATTTCTACTGACGCAGAAGATCAAGATATTATCATTATAGATGATAAGGAAATCCCCAACGGACTCTACACTATACGAAACGGACAAATAAAAATCCCATTGAAAAATAATGAGGAATACCCTAAAGAAGTAAATCTCCAGATTAGCTCCGAACCTATATTAAAAATAATCACCAATGAAAGTAATGGACCTCAAATGACCTTTAGACTAAATGAGTTATTAAAAGCTTCAATATTAGATCATTTAGAAAAAGACCAGAAAGAATTCATTAAAAAAGTAATAGCCAGATACTCGGAAGTTTTCACATTGGAATCAGACCCACTTCCATGCACTAACCTTACTGAACATCAAATAATACTTAAAAATGGAAAAATAATTAATCTAAGATCCCACAAATTACCCGAAAAACACCGACAGTTTGCCCTAGAAGAAACAGAAAGGTTATTAAAAAAGGGAATTATAAGAGAAAGTCAATCACCATACAACTCACCTTTAGGATAGTTCCGAAAAAAGGAAATAAATTAAGAATGGTAATTGACTACAGAAAGATTAACGAAGACACGGATCAAGATGCTTACCCATTACCAATGATCGACGATATATTAGACCACTTAGGAAAAGCTAAGTTCTTTTCTGCCTTTGACCTCTCAGCTGGATTCCACCAAATCCCGATGAAGGAAGAAGACAAAAAGTACACTGCGTTTTCTACAACCCAAGGACATTTCGAATACAATCCCATGCCTTTCGGTTTAAAGAACGCGCCAGCCACTTTCCAAAGAATGATGGATAATGCATTCAGAGGATTAATCGGAACAAAATGCTTTTCGTACATAGATGACATTGTTATATTCGGAAGCTCAATTCAGGAACATAATGAGAACTTAGTAGCAGTCATGGAAAGAATCTACCAGTTAGGACTAAGATTAGAACCGAAAAAATGTGAATACCTTAAACCAGAACTAGAATAACTTGGACACATGATAACCAAAGAAGGAGTCAAACCCAACCCTGAAAAAATAAACTGCATAAAAGAATTCAGACCATTGAAAACTGTAAAAGATGTGCAATCATTTTTAGGACTTGCAGGTTACTATAGGAAATTCATCAAGAATTTCTCTACTATAGCGAGACCCTTAACAAAGCTAACTCAGAAAGAGACAATATTCGATTGGATCCCAGACTGCGAAAAAGCATTTTACGATTTGAAGAACGCATTGGTAACCGCACCAGTTTTAAAATTCCCTGATTTTTCCAAACAATTTATACTGACTACGGACGCATCCAACTGTGGATTAGGAGCAGTATTGAGCCAAGACGGGCACCCTTGTCTTTTTATATCAAGAACATTGAACAAAGCCGAAGAAAAATACACCACCTCTGAAAAAGAACTTTTAGCAATTGTATGGGCTATGAAACGCCTCAGACAATATCTTCTCGGAAAGAAATTCAAAATTCAAACAGACCACCGTGCTTTAGTTTGGCTACACAATGTGAAAGACCCTAGCTCAAGACTTTTACGATGGAGACTTCGTATGGAAGAATACGAATAAGAAATAGAATATGTAAAAGGAAAAGAAAATAAAGTAGCGGATTGTCTATCCAGACTTTTTCCCATCACTAAGGACACATTACAAGAAGCAATGGAAAAAACCGGAATTAGTACTGAAGAAGAAGAACCAAGCTTGGAAGACCAGTCACCGGAAATAGAAACATTCGACACGCCGCGAATAACAAAAGACGAAATTTTAAATGAAAAAATCAAATTAACCGCAAGGCGAATGAGAGAACCATCAGAAAATGAAACCACAGAAACGGAAGAAGAAATCACGGAAACACCAGGAGACAATACTAATTTATATACGGATTTTATAAATTGGAAACTACAACCAGTCAAAGGCAAAATTAAAACAAAGCCTAACGCTATCGGCAAACTTTGGAAAGAAGTAACTATGGAGGAAATGCCTATGTACAACGAAGAAGATTGGCTTTATATATTGAGTTTTTTTATCGAAGAATTCGTTAACAGAAAACTCTCAATTGTTAGATTATCCTTTGGAGATCCTCTATTTACATTTCTGGAGCGAGAAGTAATTCAAGAAATAATGGAATTCCTATCAAACTATTATCCAGATAAGAATTTCCACATTTGTTTCTCTACAACCCGAGAATTAACTAAGGAAGAACGAAAACAAATTATTAAAGAAGCTCATAGGGATCACACTGGAGAACAAAATATTATCGAAAAAGCCAAGAGAATCGGAATTTGGACCAAGATGGACCAAGACATTAAGGACTATGTCAAAAAATGCCCTATATGCCAACTACAAAAGACCACGCAAATTAAGAATCAATCAGAAAGTATAATACCCGACATACCACTCAATCCAAATGATAAAATAACACTGGATATTTTTGGACCGTTACCCACTACACCTAGAGGTAACAAATACATACTTAGTATTCAGGATAGATTGACCAGATACACCACTTTAATACCGTTAGAAAGTGAAACCTCAACAGCAATAGTAGAAGCTCTGATAGAACAATATATTTACATTTATGGATCTCCTAAAATTATTCTCACTGATCAAGGGTCTAACTTTGATCAGTTTGAAGGGGAAAGCTTTGAAAATCAAACATATTAAAACTACAGCATTCCATCCACAATCCAACGGAAACATTGAAAGAATGCTCTCAACCCTGAATAATCTGATCAAAACTAGCATGGCAGAAAATCAGAATAACTGGGACGAAAATCTAAAATATGTAACATTCGCAATAAATTCAACAGTAAATCAAACCACGGGATTCACACCCTTTGAACTCACGTTTGGAAGATTACCAAATATACCATCTCAAATTGAAAACTCACCCAATTTAACCCATCAAGATCTGATTAGAAAATGGAGGAAAAAACACGAGGAAAACATCAGAAAAGCTAAAGAAAGAATCCAAGTGGAATTAGAAAAAACTAAGAAAAGATTGGATGAAGGAATAACAAGAACGCATCCTTTATACAAGCCAGGGAACCTAGTTAAAATCTTAAATAACACCAAACAAAACAAATTAGAACAATCCTGGAAAGGTCCTTACGAAGTTATAGATTACCTAGATAATAATAATCTACGCATTAGGAATAAAGATAAAATACTGAGAGTACACATAGATCAGTGTATGCCTTATTTTTTAGATGAGGACCCTAGTACTTCTAATAGCGGCAATGGCCAACTGTAAAGCCAACTACACCTTACAACCGTCAAAATTCCCATTATAGAACAGGAAGAGGGTACCATCAAACATATTATACCTATCCCTTATCCTATCCAAAACCTATATTTTGCAGTAATTCCCGACCATGACTACTTAATAAAATTTAGAGACTCATATGTAATTACTGACAAGGAAACAATAAATAAATGTACGACGATAAGCGAATATAAAATTTGCGAAAGAAGCCAACCAAACCTTAGGCTGACTGACAGTGAAACATGCGAAGCTACGATATTCAAGCGATACTCAGAGAACAAATGTAAAACTTCGACTTTTGCTTTACACAAAGAAACCTTCATACCCGTACTAAACGGATACATAATAGTACTAATGAACGAGGTATATTTAGATATTAGCTGCGAAACAGGAATAGAACACCTAAAGATTAAACAACCCTCACTACTGACGGGCTCAAATTGTAAAATCTATAATGGAATGGACGCACTGTACCTTAGCAAAAATCTAAAGGGACAATTTTACAACGAATTCAATGCGACCTACAACATTAGTTATTCTAACGACGATCTAAAAACCTTAGAAAGTAAATTAATACGTCTCCCTAAAATTATAGATAACAATGAATTACGACAAGCCAAATTAAGCCTAGACGATGCAGAAAATATGTTAAAATCAATAGCCATTAACAGAAGACTAAGAACATGGGGAGAAACAACTATGGATTGGTTAAGCTATTTAGGTTACGCAGCGCTAGGATTAGGATCAGCCTATGTTCTGTACAGATTAGGAATACTCGAATTCATACAAAAGTGTATGCCCAAAAAACTCTGTATATTCTGTGTAAAACCAAAGGTAACAACGCCGACGAACGTCGTCACGTACAATTCTAGTTTGCAACCCTTGGTGATCACCGAAATACCAAAAGTAAGGAGGGTAAGAATTTAGTAAATTAAGAGACTAATTTATGTCTAAAAAGGGGAGTGTTACCAGGCCAGATGATGACCTCCTTCCCCCAGGTTTAGTTACCCATACATGTAGAGGTTGATGACCTCTCCCTCCTAGGTTTAGCTGTCTATATATGTAGAGGTTCAGGCAGGCCTCGTCAGTTCTTCTCTAAAATCTCTCACGAATAAAACCTACAAAGTGACATCAGTTTGATGTCACTACTATCTGAAAATAGAAAGTTTAGTTTTCACTATAACAGCTTCTTTTATTCATATTATTACGAGGTCAGCAAACCGTTAGTGAACAATCAGAACCCAATAAATGCAAAAAACTGTTTTGATTTTTCCTTATCAAAAGTGTGCTTTTTTCATTTCTAAAACTCGGTAGCAGATGTCCCACCCGGTATTTAAATTAATATAATTTACTTACTCGTGACATTCCATGCATCAGGACGAATTCCAAGTTTCTGGACAAGTCGACCATTATTGTATTCCTGAACATTATTTGTCCTATGTGGAAGCAATTTTATTTAAAATATAAGGTCATATTATGAAGATGTTTACAAAAATTATACGAACCTGTGCATAATGAAAGAGGCAGCCGCAGCAATCTACTCCTAATACATCTTTTACTGCGGCTTTGATAGCGTTTTCAAAATCGGACATAACTTTCTGTGGACGAATTTCGTTTTGTCCTGAACGACAAAAAAGTTCCGTCAAAACAGAGAGGTATGCCGATTTTGACTTCCGCTCCATTATGCACCAAGCAAAAGGTATGCCCTGTAATGAATTTTATTTCATCAGTTGTATCAAAGCATGAATTACAATATGAGTTAAATTCTTGGAATTACTATTGTAGGCAGAAACTAAGGTGAAGTTTTAATTTAAACTTCGCGGGCTAACCGATTCGGGCAAACTCTTTCATTTTTATGTTGGTCCTACTGTTACTGACATCTGTGCCAAATTTCATGTCAATGTCTGAATTTGTTGAGCAAAGAAGTGTTATTAAATTTTGTGTGCAGAATGAAATTTCTTCTGCAAAATCGTTGAGGATGTTGCAGAAGGCCTTCGGTGACCAGGCTCTATCGAAGACAAGAACATTCGAGTGGCATAAAATGTTCAGAGAAGACAGAGAACGCGTTGAAGACAAAGAGCGCCCCAGACGAGAAAAAAACTTCAACTGATGAACAGCACATCATGGAAATCAAAGATTTGGTGCTTAAAAATCGTGGATTGTCAATTAGAGAGCTTGCTGATACTATTTTCATTTCAAGAAGATCAGTCAACACCATTTTAAAATATATTCTGGGCCAGACAACTCGTGGTTTTTGCATCACGATAATGCACTGGCTCACACTGCATTGATTCTTCGATACTTTTTCACCAAAAATTCAACTCATATCGTTCCACAACCACCATATTCGTCTGATTTGGCTCCGTGTGACTACTGGCTATTCCCTAAACTGAAAAGATCACTCCGAGGACACCGTTTTGACATGATTGAAGAGATACAAGCCAAATCGAAGAAGGCTTTGAAGGCAATTCCGGAAATCGAATTTAACAAATGTTTCGACGATTGAAAAACACGTTGGCGTAAGTGCATTATATCGGGAGAGGATTACTTTGGAGGGGATGAAATTGATTTGGATAAATAAATAAATATTTATCATTTTATAACAAAATTCACCTTACTTTTTGCCCATAGTAGTATGTAAAAAATTACTATATATATATTACCTGGTCGCTTTTTATTGCAATGAAAGTCAACAACTGGTACACTCCTGGTACTCTAGGCCTCGATTTAAAAGTGCCGTCGATATGTATCTCCATTGTGTTTTTGATGTTGACAAGCAGGTCGTTATTATAAAATAATAACGACCTGGACATATCGACGGCTTCAACTAGAGTAGCCTGGAGTACAGTAGTTGACGCCGACGTTTTCTTTCCCATGTATTGAAGATACGGTTTCCATTGATCCATCTTCAAAATTTCATCAAAATGAAAAATGGAGATGGGGAAAGGAGGCACCATCGACTTCTTCCACCTGTGTATGCTCGCTCGTTTGCTTGTGTATAGTTGCCTTTGCAGCTGCAGCTTCATTCCTATTTATATAATTTCAAATAAAAATACTAAATGTATTTTATCCCTCTCACCGTACACTTTATTCCAGCACCCATAAACCGTACACAGGTACGAATGGGGATTTCCCGATTTCAGTAGCTAATTTATAGATAAAAAAGTGCAATTCAAATTGTCGAAAAAAATACATTATGTTATAAAAAAATTGTTATGAACAACTTGAAAATTTTACTGGTTCCATTTCGCATTAGTGTAAGGTGAGAGGATTAAACAATTTGATATAAATTGTATTAGTATTCTTATACATAGAGAGAAACCTATAGGAAATAAAGGAATTCAATATAAGAAACACGTGTGTAACTTTCAACGAATGTTTCAGAGAGTTGTCTGATGTTTACTATCGTGCATGATCTAACAAGTTAATTTCTGAACCAATATTCTTACAAAGACGGTTGTCGCAATAAAAAGTTTCCTAAGCATCACGCATCCTGTTTTTTTATTGGGTATCATTTTATTTATTTTTTTCTGTTAATATAAAACGAATTAGAGTTTATCCTCAGTCTCCCATTGAGTTTAGTAATTTTTATTTTTATTTCCTACATTCAACCCCAATATTTTCTCCTTATGTAACAAGAATGAAAACAGGGTAATAAATTTGTGAATGATTCCTTACTTCAGAGCCACTTGTTCATAAATTAAATGAGGTTGTTTCAAACATGTTCGTGGCTCTGTTACAGTGGATCTTAATTCTGTCTTGAATTCTTCGTCTGCAGCTGCGTTTTCATTGGGGGGGGGGGGGGGTGTTGGTTGTGTGGCTTGGTGATTTGAACTATGTTATCTTTTAACACACCACGCCCCCCACATCCCATGATGCGTTTCTTCACGCATACCACATATCTATAAGACAATGAAAATAGAATTTAAAT
This sequence comes from Diplolepis rosae, assembly GCA_030998225.1. NCBI lineage: Eukaryota > Metazoa > Arthropoda > Insecta > Hymenoptera > Diplolepididae > Diplolepis > Diplolepis rosae. The sequence goes on along the minus strand of JAPYXD010000658.1, from coordinate 426,095 downwards.
CCTATATTATATTATTTAATTTATTAATTTAAAATCTTTCTTTGGAAAAACAGACCCTATTAAAAAAATTTGCCCGCTTCGTGGGAACACTCTCATTGCGCGCACGTCGCTCCGCTCGCAAGTTTGAGCGCGCCTTGGGTGCGCGATTTGATCGTCGCGTTTTGCGCTCGGTTCTTTTTGGACCTCGTGCTTCGCGCTCGGTCTTATGCTCTTCGCATACATTTAATCATCCCGTTTTCAAACTTTTTTACTAAACTCCTACGCCAGTACCTCGGCAACTTAATTACGAATTAATGTAAAATATTTAAGAATAAAGCGAGAAAATCGTGAAGGAATAATTAAAAAATCTTAATTACTTTACCTACACGTTAACCCTAAAAAAGCACCCGAAAATCGCATTTGTCACAGGTCTACCCCTTTAATTTAGAATTTGAAGGTGCTACGTTGTTTAGTATTTATTTGACAGCTATCAATAGTGGACGCTCTCAGTAAATTTGTAAACATGGAAAAAATTGATCATCGCTATGTAATACAATACTTTCATTTGAAGGCTCTCAGTCGTCTCCAAAGAAGGCGAAGACAGTTCCAACTGCCGTCAAGGTCATGCCATCAGTTTTTTGGGATACAGGTGAAAGAATTTTCATTTATTATATTCATAAAAAAAAAATCAACGGAAAGTATTATGGGAACTTATTACGGCGCTTGAGAGATGAAGTCAAGAATAAACGTCCACATTTGACGAAAAAGGAAGTGTTGTTTCATCAAGACAATGAACCATTTCCCACATCCATAATGGACCCAGTTGAGAGAACGGTCAGAGAATACTTTGAACGTTCTCTGACCTCGCAATATTATGGCTGAGAAAAGTAAAAAAAACATTTAAAGTATCGCAATTATTATTATGTAGCGAAATTTGGAATAAAAGGTGTAGGAATAAATACATTATAATTATTATAATAATAATAACATAAAAGTACGGGATCACTGATGTAGGCACGCAAGCTGATCAAATGAGACGCACAGAAAGTTGAGATATATTAAATTTAATGATCTGTGATCACATAACTTATTTAGCAGTATTTTCACGGAGCGAAATTTCCGATTTCATACAAAAAATTATTGAAGATATCATTTACCTACGAATCTGTTTTATTTATTTATAAGAATTTTCCTAGCATAAAAAATGATCAATCTTTTGCAAAATTTGATTCAAGTGATTAATTTTACTTATCCATTAATAATATTTTGTATATTAAATAATTTTTGATGCCATAAATTTTGAGATATTTATAAAACGGTAAGAGACACAAAAACGAATATAATTCTGAGGTTGCACTAAAAGGAGAGGTCCACAGACTACTCAACAATGTTTAAATTAAAAAATTGTTTGTTTAAAAAGTATTGACATTCTTAAAAAGGCATTCAAAGGGTTTGAATTCTGCTCGTTCTCGGTTGCTATACTTCAATAGATTTGAAAGAAATGGAGTTCACAAGGGTTGAAACTTTTCAATACTCATTTCAATTCTGACTTAACTTTTTCATGAGAATTAATTTTGGAATATGTAAAATTTTAAGACAAGAAATGGACTCTATAATTAAAATCTATAATTGATGACGATCATGTTGAAAGTTCCATGAAATAAGGCAGTCGTATTAAAATATGATTTCAGTACGAAAAATATTCCATGCATAATTACATATTTCATGTCATCGGAAGATACGTAAGAGCGAGACTCTCAGAAAAGTTACAGAGTAATTTCTATTAGCAGCAAATAAAACTGTAACAATAAAGACTGTGAAGCAAAAAATTTGCAATACGTGCCGACTTAAGTTTCTTAAATTATCTATGAAAAAAGACGAAGGACGTGAATCAGACCAGAAGGTAAGTTTATTATTTTACTTCATAGTCACATTCTGAATTGTACTTTTTTCCCCGAAAGATTATACGTATAAGAAAATGCGTATTTTTATTGAGAATGTAAAAATAAAATCATGTTTATTGAGCAATTGAAAACAGAGAACTGTTTACAGTATTTAATCATCTAACAATAAAGATCACTGTTACTCTGAAATCGAAATTATAATCAAATAGTATATTACATTATACTATTTTCATAGCAATTCTTTTAAGAATCTGATTGGCTGTAACTGTGGAGCGGGTTGAAAGTCGCTGTTTCAACCCGCTCTACAGGTACCGAAAATCGGATTTTCGAAAGAGGCGCTATGAAAACTAATATTTGATATATAAAAGGAAGAAATAATCGAAAGTCTTATTAGTTTTAATGTAGTTCCCTTTGCGGGGTGCTTGATTACCGTGAGTCCCCTTGCATCTCACGCTTCAGTGAAGATGTTCGAACTGAAAACCTTGAGCTTCTTGACAAAAACTATGCGATTCTAAAAATGAGTTACAGCATTACGAATCATCTTCCTATCAATCAAAGTAGCCTCTTGCAGAATCCGATTCTGCAATTCATCTAAGCTTTGGGGTCGCGTTGAGTATACTTTGCTCTTTAAATAACCCCAAAGAAAATAGTCGAGAGGCGTCAGATCAGGAGATCTAGCAGGCCACTCGATTTCACCCCTTCTTACAATCCACCTATGAGGGAACTGAGTATCCAAGTATGCTCGAACCTCCCTACCGTAATGAACCGCTGCTCCGTCCTGCTGGAACCAAATATTTTGATAATTATCGCCTGTAATCTCCCTTATTGTTGGTACAATATGATTTCTGAGAAGCTCTTCATATGCACGGGCATTGAGATTATCATCGATGAAGAAAGGGCCTATCAATGTATCATTCAAGATACCGGCCCAAACATTAATCGTTTGTGGATATTGTGTGTGACTCTCCAACATCCAATCAGGATTTGTGTCGGATCAATATCTACAATTTTGCCTGTTAACTTCATCTTTTAAAGTGAAAGTAGCTTCATCTGAAAATACTGTATTATACAAGAAAAGAGGATCACTTTTAATTCTGTCCATCATAATTTCACAAAATTCAACCCGGCGATCAGGAACGTCTTCATTGAGCTCTTGTACCAGATGAACTTTGTACGGACGGAAATTGATGCTTTTTAAAATATTTCGCACTGTCTCAGGAGCAACGTCACGCTCATCACTAGCTCGACGTAAACTAAGGCGTAGGTTTTCAACAAATGCTTGGGCTATGTCCATCTGCATCTCCTCAGATCCTGCAAATTTTGGCCGACCAGTTCTCTAAAGGTCCTTGATAGATCCATGATTCATAAAGCGCCTTACAGTTTTTTCAATTGTTGATTTTGAGACAGGATTTAATCCTTCTCCATTACGAAAAGTGCGATTAAAAAGCAAACGAACTTGATCATAAGATCGAACTTGATCTCCTCAACCACGCATCATTAATACAGATACCCTCTCTCGTTCCGAAAGTTTAGCTTGCGCCATAATAATCTTTTAGCGAAAGATAGTAAGTATGTACTCGTAATACGTAAATTTAGTTTCGATTCGTAATATTCGTATGGAGATAGAAAAACGGTATAGGACTTATGGTATCGCCTTAGGTATTGACTTAGGTATCGAAAAACGGTATAGGACTTTTCGATATAACTCTTTGGGAAGGAACAGAACTCTCACCCGAACTCCTGGAACATTGAATGAAAAATTTCCTATACATATGATTTTACAATATTCAAAACGCTGTGACCAAGATCAATACAGAGCTGACCAATGAATTTCTCGTTGAAATTTACTTCAGGAATTACACTGACCTCTTTGAAAACTTTGTTAATTTAAAATAACCTCTAATTGACCTTGAACGTTACAATTGACCTATGACTTGGGTACGTATCTGAACGTAGAATTTTACGCTCTATAGATTGCAGATGTAAAAAAAGGGGGTTTCCATTGAAAAAAACAAAGTTAACCTTCAAAAATCCATGAAGGTCATCTTCAACGTCAAAATGAAGATCATTTACTTCAGGAATGACCTTCACTTTTTTGAAAAATATTTTACCTGAGGAAATATCCAACCGTCCCGGGACCTCACTAAACCCCTACTAGAAAGTCTAGTGGGGCCCACGTAGACAAAAGCGTTACGTTACAGACGGGGCCCTGACTAGTTTTCCACACTATATCCCGACTAGAAATAGGTCAAGCTCATAAGGGCCCCACTAGACCCCTATCGATATTTCTACACGGGATGGTTTGAAAGAGATAAAAAATCACGTCTGGAGCAATCGATTCAATTAATAAGGGTTTGCGATTAATCGGTGCATCGCCTATTAACAAGGATAAAGTTTCTCACAAGCTCTATTCGGTCGCAAAAATTGAAAAAATATCTAAAGCTCTTTCAGAAAACATCTTTCAGACTTCTTTTGATGTAAGTGATCCTAGCGTTGTGGAAGAAGATGGGAATAGTATTATACAAGTCTTGAAAGACATGTTCAATACAACTAAAGATCATGCAAAACAAATACAAAGTTTGACAATTTTCAAAGACTGGTCTTTTCGAAAAATTACGCATCATTTTCCTTCCGCTACGTTTCACATGATAACAGTTTCAAAGAAAACTGCTACGAATTTAGGAGTCTTAGCTGTTCCTGCAAAGAAGTATCGGTCTTTAGAAAAAGAAGTAATTGATTTGTTTGTTAGCTTTTACGAACTTGATGAGAATAGTCGTATGTTGCCAGGAAAAAAAGACTTTGTTTCTATAAAAGTAAATCACGAACGTCTTCACATGCAAAAAAGATGACTCTTGATAAATTTGAAAGAACTCCATCAATTGTTCAAGGAAAAGCACCCAGGAGTTAAATGTAGTTTTTACAAATTCGCAGCTTTATGGCCGAAGCATTGTGTTTTAGCAGGTGCAAGTGGCACCCATTTGATATCTCACATGGATGAGTATTTACAAAAATTGAAGACCGGTCTAGAAAAATTACTTTTGCATTCATATCTCGTAAGAAAACAAAATTAGTTCAGGAACATCACAAAATAAAAGTTGACAGAAAATCAGTGCATTGTAGTTTGTGATTTTTCTGAGAACTGTGCTTTTGTTGTTCAAAATTCTGTACAAGGCATTCATTGGAATAACAACTAGGCAACAGTGCACCCATTTGCAATTTACTACAAAAATATGGACGGCGAAATTCGAATGAATGGTTTTGTCATTATATCAGAATGCTTGCATCATGATACGATTGCCGTTCATGTGTTACAGAAGTACTTGGTACAATTTTTAAAAATAACCTTGAAGTAAATTTCGAAAATTTTCTATTCTTCTGATGGGGCAAGTGCACAGTACAAGAACAAAAACAAATTCGTCAATCTTACTCATCATGAAAAAGATTTTGGCTTAACTACAGAATAGCACTTTTTTCCAACTTCCCATGGCAAGGGTGCGTGCGATGACTTGGGTGGGGCATTAAAAAGGTTGGCTGCTAGACTCAGTCCATTTCATCCAATCCAATCATCCAATCCAAAATGCCAAAAGAATTATTTGAATGAGCAAGTAAGGCTCTTAATGACATTTCATTACAATTCGTAGTAAACGAAGGTTATATAAAAGAAGAAAAAAGATAGAAACAAGATTTAAAATGGCTTTGACAGTAAAAGGGACGTTTAAACATCATTGTATGATACCAATCATGGGAAAAAAAACGAGAGCGAAGCATTTTTCTTGGCATAAACATTCAGCAGTAATCAAAGTTATGAAATAAGTACTCTTCTTTTTATACACCTTCGAAAAATTTTTGTATTATGCTAAATTACTCCGCATACATGTACTTAACCCGTTTTCGCCGAAAACGCTACTCGCGGTACATCGGTCTTCGGGAGCTCATAACTAATGCTGTAGGCTTAAAAAAAAATACAGAGAGACACATTTTTAAAGTCTAAAACCTGCCCTTCTCCATAGCAAACTCAAAATTGCTTCGATATATCATTAATTATGAAAAAATGTTGTTTAACCAAAAAAAGCATGATTTTTCCACTCTCTTTTTTTCAAAAACTGAATTTTTAAGAGCTTTCCCGTCAGCAATAAACCTGGAACTTTTTCAGTCAAATGGTTAATTTTTGCAAAATCCAAAAATTGTTCAAAGCGCTTCCAAAAGATTATCTTGGATTCTTTGGCTAATTCGTAAAACATTTTATGCTTTCCAGTTTTCGTTTTGAGTTTATTGCTGGCAAAAAAAATTTCAAATTTCAAAATACTATTATCAAAATGCTTCTATCGTCTGTCTGCCGTAAACAAAGTTTATGTTGCCCAACTATCACCATCGTGAAGGTCGACGAATATAGATAGACTTTTTCGTTTTTTTCATTAGAATTCAGTAATTCTCTTTTTTTTTTTTTTTGGAAGCGCTTTGAAAATTTTTTGGATTCTGCAAAAATTAACCATTTACAAAAATTTTCTCGACAGCAGTTGGAAAAATTTGAGTGTATTCTTTGACTAATTTTAAGAAATTTTTCACTCTTGGTGTTTTCTCCGAAAGTTCATAGTTTTCGATTAAAAAAATCATGAATGTATTTGCAAAAATTTTGTGGCTAGGGCGCCATTTTGAAAATATCAAGGCCTAAAATCGAACTTTGAACCATGGATTCTTAAATTTCAGATATTTATTCCACCGATTGAAAAGGTTCCAGGTTGGTTGCTGACAGGAAAGCTCTTGAAAACTCAGTTTTCGAAAAAAAAAGAGAGTGGAAAAATCATGCTTTTTTTGTTTAAACAACATTTTTTCATAATTCATGATATTTCAAAGCAATTTTGAGTTTGCTATGGAGAAGGTATCTTCATTTATTTGTTTTGATAATTATTTTCAAATATCTTCGAACCTTATATATCTCTATTTAAACCACCAATTAGTCAAAACTATTATTCAACGACTGGAATTGTAAATGTCTCGAGGAAGGCTAGTTGCGGCTCGACTCGGACATGATTAAACACGTCGCTCGCGACGCGCGCTGGAAAATATTTAATATTTTCCGATCTAATTGAGTCTCCACTTTTATTAAATATGTGCTAGTTACATTGAGACATAGCGCATATGATAGTATTTTTCCAATTTTTTTTTCGTACTTTTAAGGGGGGCACTCTACCTGGAGCCTAGAAAAATGGTCGTTTTTCTTAATTTTTTTTAAGCAAGAAAACGATGCGACAGCTTTGTGGCCATTTGCATATATTTAGATACATGTCTGAACTACAATTTTTGATTTTTTATGTATGAAACATTTTCAAAATGGCGGCTGTAGCAGCCATCTTCCGAAAGTTATCCGAAAAATCGATTTTTGCGGTAATCATCCTACAGCCCCAACCAATCATCTGAAACACATGAGCCAATGAAAAATTATTTAAACAATTTGTTTATATAGATTTTCGAGGTTCACGCACTTTTGTAAACTATAATTTACAAAATAAGTGGCGATTGATCTTTCTACGTTCAGTGGTTTCGAGAAAACGCGCTTTAAAGTTTTCGGTGTGCGTGGCTACAACTGCTTTGGACTGCTTGGCGTGGCTCCGTGCCCGTCGGGCAACTCCGAAACTATTCTCAGTATGACTTTCAAACTTCGGAATTATATTTTTGGATTGTATACCTATAGATTAGAGCAAAAAAAAAATCGATTTTTTTAAAGTTCCAGGTAGAATGCCCCCCTAAACTTTTTGAATGGAGATTCATAATATTTCATGATTACAAAAATAATTTGCCTTCTACACGTCTCAGAGACTGTTATGACTATATTGAATGTTGGATGCCATAATACGAATAAATGCAATAAAACCTCGGCTTTCCCCATTTTAACATAATATTATACTAAATTTTCGTTCATTTTTATCATTTACAAAAACAATTTTTTTGAATTCACCAATTGGTGAATTTACCAAATGATTTTATTAATTGATAAATTTTTTAAATGAAACCAAATGGATGAAAGAAATTTTGAGAATACACCAATTGATAAAACTATTTGGTAAAATCACCGTTTGGTGAATTGGCGTGGTAGTCTAACTGGATTTACCTATTTGAAAATCGAATTTACATTCAGTTTCATTTTTTCGGCTGGTTTATATCATCAATGATTCGCTTGTGAATCACCAATGATCTTATTATAAGCTCATCGATGATATCAAAGTGAGATCACCATGTAGACACATATGTCTGCGTTCTTGAGCTCACTGGTGAGCCACTGATATGATAAACAAACATTTGTCGAGGAAATGCATCTCTCCGCTTTTTAACCAAAAACGAGTATATGTGACCTGAAATGAAGAATCATGTTTATGGACCGAATCAAATTTCCCGATTGTAAAATACGACATCATATACGATGTCGTAAATGACATCGAAATTTGGGATAGTATGCGATGTCCTTTACGATGGCATTAACGATGTCGTTTGCGATGTCGTATACGACGTCATATACGATTTGATATTTTTTAAAATAAATATTTATTGAATAATATAATTAACTCTGTAATTAAATGTTAAAATTTGGCAAAGAAAACCTTTCCTATATTGTAAATATTTGTACCTGAAGTTTTGAAATAAATTTTATTCTCTTCTCTTTTGCTATCTTCACTTTGTACCTTTACTATCTTTCATATTTCACTATTTACCTGTGAAAGATTTTAAACTGCTGGATGGCCGTGCAGCTGCATAGGTAGTTTTAAAAACGTTTGGAAAAGGTCTTCTTTGCAAAATTTTAACATTCAATTACTGAGTTAATTATATTATTTTATAAATAATTATTTGGAAAATTATAAAATCGCATATTAATTCGTATACGACATAGTAAAAGACGTCGTATTCTACATATTAAACGACGTCGTATAAGACATCGTAAACGATATCGCATACTATCCCAAATTACGATGTCATTTACGACATCGTATATGATGTCGTATTTTACAATAGGGAATTCAGAATTAAACTTTTATAGTAGTAATTGAAACGAAGCAGTTGATATTCGCAGCTTTCAGTTTGACAACTAGTATCTTGTCTATTTTGAATTGTTCAGTTTTTAGACTAACTTGAATCGATGTCTCTCATATCCTCTTTCACAAATATCAATTAATATCTTAAAATTTATTTTTCAGCACGTAACCCTGATTCTTCATTCCTAGTCACATATTCTGAATTTTTGAAAATAAAAATTTTTTGCTATTACTATATTATATATAATTTGTTGCTATTATGATAGTGTTCATAAATCTCTGCTGATTTTCTAAATAATATTTTTCGATTAAAATAAAATTAGGAAAGTTACAATGTGATTAAACTTAAAAAAGCCAATATTATTTAATAATATTATTAATGTCACGTCAATCATAAAATTTTAATTAGAGGAAATTAACTCACATGACATTTGGGTCATTTATTGAAATCTTATCTTTGTTGTAACTATAACCATCAAATACTTTTCTAAGTAACGGCTTTGTTGCTTTCCTGCAATTTGAGGCTCCTGACGGTCCCGGTTGATCCATTTTTCAAAAATAATGTACACGAATTTTTATTTTTTTATAACTTCCGATTTCACTTGTTACATGTGAATAGAGCATACAGTGGTTTTTATTTGTTTAACATTCAATTGTCACTATAATTTTTTACCTTCAAAAGTATTTTCAATATATACAGGTTGTTTTTACATTTGAATCATAAATAAAGCGCGTGATTCGAATGTGCCCGCAAAAAGGGCAGGTTTTTTTTTATCTTGATACATCGAAATATCACAAGAAATACGTATTCTACGAAAAATAATATCCATCATAGAAAAAATTTATTTTTGAGGAGAAAAAGCGAAGATAAGATGACGAAAAAAGATATTTTGAAATTAAAATTCAATAAAGCACACAAAAACAGTTATAAATTAAAAACGAAAATATTTTTCCTTGAAATATTTATTTTTTAACAATCAACACCCAGAAAACAGTTTCTTTAAATCAAAGAAACATTTCTTTGATATAGGCTCAAAGAAAAAATTTCTTTGAATTGAAGAAAGTTTTGTTAATTCAAAAAAATATTCTTTAATCTAAACAAATCTATTTCTTTGGATCAAAGAAATTTTTTTTGAATTAACAAAACTTTCTTTAATTCAAATAAATTTTTTCTTTGACCGTATATCAAAGAAATGTTTCGTCGATTCAAAGAAACTGTTTTCTCAGTGAACTCTTGATTTCTCATAAGGATATGTATGAAAAAATTTGGAATTTCATCAACATACTCAGAAAAAAATTGTTATATCGATGAATACCTTAAGAAGATGGAAAAAGACGAATTTGTTATTCTTTTATTAAAAAGTGGTCGATATGTCACAAAGGAAGTTTCGTGTTTTAAGAACTCTGATCTGCAGACTTGTTAAAAAGGCTACGAGAAAGTTTTTTGGAACATAATATACAAAAATGATTGAATAAATAATATGTGAATACCAGTTTTATTTATTTGCATAATTAGACAAACTAGTGATTTGATATGAAAAGATTATCATCTGTCCAAATGAAATCGAATTCTGTCCAATTATAGATGATTTTTCGCACATAACCTTAAAACTAGTGCGTTTATATGTAAAGATTACCATCTGTTTAAATCAAATAAATTTTGGTCCAATTAATTGTGAATTTTCAATCATAACCTTAAAACTAGTGACTTTATATAAAAACATTACCATCTGTTTAAATCAAATCAATTTTGGTCCAATTAATTGGGAATTTTCGATAATAACCTTAAAACTAGTGACTTTATATAAAAACATTACCATCTGTTTAAATCAAATCAATTTTGGTCAAATTAATGGTGAATTTTCAATCATAACCTTAAAACTAATGTTTTGATATGTAAAGATTACCATCTGTTTAAATCAAATCAAGTTTGGTCCTATTACTTGTGAACTTTCAATCATAACCTTAAAACTTGTGACTTGATATAAAAACATTACGATCTGTTCAAATAAAATCGAATTCTGTCGAATTAATGATGATTTTCTCCACATAACCTCAAAACTAGTGAGTTTATATGAAAACATTACTACCTATTTAAATCAAATCGAGTTTGGTTTAATTAAAGTTGAATTTTATTAAAAACAGTGTTAATCATTTTATCCTAATTGTATTTTTATATACTACTTTTTATTGTTACGAAAAATTATACACTATATTTTCTTTATTTATGCGTATGGGATTTATTTGATGGTCAGTACCACCTAGCGAGCAGATAGGATATCTAATCTTCCAAAGTTGTCTCGACACACAGCACACGCCCATCTCTTGTTTGTTTCGATCATGCTTTTATTTTCCACAGAAAACTCGATCACACTACACTAGTCGGGACTAGTGATGCAATATCGATATCGAAATATCGAAAATATCGATATTTTCCGCTTGATATATCGATATTTCATATCGAAATTTTTCATACCGATATTCGATATGGGATATCGATATTTTCCCCAAAACCGATATTTGTTCTGATCGATATTTAACATTTAAGTGGAAATAGTAGAATCCGTGGCCGACAGGAAATAAAAAAAAAATTGTTTTCACATTGCAGAACACTTTATCAGGCTATGGACACTCAATGCTTTTAGATTGACCAAACATAGCGATGACGGCGCCATCTGACAAGCGCACAATTAATCATATATATATGTCTACTAATATATATATATACATTAAAATTAAAATTAATTATAAAAGTGAAGAAACCAATAGAAAAAACAAGTAAAAATACGAAAATAGTTAATGGATCAACTATTTACGTATTTCTATTTGTTTTTTCTATTGGTTTCTTTATAAATTAATGTTTTTAAGAAAATAGAAGACTTTTGTATTATGTTCAGAGGCAATGTTTTATTAATTATACTTAGACATTTTTGCAAATTACAATTATGTTGAAAGTATTAATTTTAGGGTACAATAGTCACCTTCGTCGAATTCGTGCACTTAGAAAAAATATTTGATTAAATCAAAGAAAATAATTTGTTTGAAAGACTTTCGTTGATTAAAACATAAAATTTGTTGGCATTAAATACAATTTTCGTGATTCAAACAAAAGATCTTTAAATAAAATAAAAGTTGAAATTAAATGAGTTTTTATTTGAAACAAATAAATTGGGGTATTGTTATATTTGTCAAAGGAATAATTTGTTTGATTTAAGGAAAAAATGTATTTAATTTAAAGAATTTGGTTCAAAGATATTTTGTTTGAATGAAACGAATTGCATTAAATTCAAACAAAGCTTTAGTTTCAATCAAAGAAAGTCTTTCAAACAAATTATTTTCTTTGAATCAACCAATATTCTTTTGTGAGTCAGAGCGATATGTTATTAATTTTTACATGAAGCGATGATTGAATTTGCATTAATTACTAAACGTACTTGGGTTGAGGAATTTTCTCCATCTCGGGATCTACTTTTATTTGGTTCGTAATACGTTTACTCTATTCCTATAAAATAAAATTGTTAATGCTTTCAAAAATGATTTCAAGTAGAAATAGTAATAATTACGTAGAGTAGTAAGGAAAGTATTTTTACTTGAAAGAGAGCCACGTGATAACAGAGTATGTTTTTCGGCATCAAATTATCTCTTGCAAATTGGCGTGCTGCCTTTTAAATTTCATGCACAGTATCGTCATTATTCTTAGCCCACTTAATTTTCTCTACGATGTCAGAGATTACGTTTTATTGGAATATAATATCTTCCTGGCGTTAGCTTCTTGTAGAAAAATTCATAATAAGGAGAATCTTGTTTAAATACTAGCGACCCACCAGCTAATAAGTATGGAAATCTATAGGCTGCTACTGTTCCATCAATATTTAGCTGATATTTGTACTATAGAAAGAAAAATTTAATTTAAATTTGAAAACTTGCAAATTAGGATATTTAAATTTTTTCATTTAAATTTAAAGGTTGTTTATGTCAGCAATGAAATTCAGAAATGCATCATTTTTTTTATTATTTTCGAATTGAATCCTGAATCAAAAAATTATCCAATATTATAACTGATTTTAAAAACCATTGAGTGTTTGTTACCTCGAAAAATTCGAAAAACGAAATAGGAGATTGTCCAGGGCCATATTTTTCGATTTCGTCTCGGAAGAAAAAATTAGTGATCGATGCATTTATTAGGTCAGGATGTTTTCGAGCGATATCTATCAAATCAAGTCGTTCTCTTCGAGAATCTCGACCTCTCCAGAAAGCTTTTTCAGCTTTTTCTTCCCATGAAAGCTTCGTACTTCCTTGTACGGATAACATATCAAGCACTACCCTATTTTTGTTAAATATATTAATAATGTTAATTTGAAACAATGTTCATACAATTTTGTATTAGAAATAAGAAGTTCGAAGTTTTATATTTATAATTTAATATTGAACTTGTACCAGATTGTACCTCCCCATACTTTCCATGGATGATTCCGTAATATCGTAAGTAGGTCAAACAATATCCGCAGTTTCTTCAGAACCACACCAGGAAAACATAGGATAGATCGTTTCTTTTTTGATATAAGAGGCCAGTCTCCCAGATTCATAAAAAATTCCATATCTGACAAGACTACTTTTCGCGTTAGTGATAGTAAAATAGAATCCATAAATATTTTAAACCCTACGTGTTCTCCATAACATCGCCTGTAGATCTGAGGGTCAGATAGTTAAATGCAATTAAATTTTTGCTTTCTTAAGGGCATGTGATACTTTGGAAATAAGCAAATTTGATTCATTTCAGGTTTCTACATATTTGTGTCTAAAGTACATAAAATTTTCTTTTCAAAATTTGAAAAATGGTAGAGAAAATAAAAACGGACGGAGATAGACTATTTCGAAAATGAAAAAAGTTAAATTTTAGCATTATAAATCGGAAATTTCTTTTTACTATCAAAACCAAAAGAAGTCTACCTACTTTTCTCAAGTATCACATGATCTTAATACTATATCAAGATCTTGAAAAATTGGTACGCACATTCTAAATTATATTATATGCCTACGTTATTGGATTTTAAGACGTAATGACAAAAACTGACACTGTTTGGCCGGTGGTACTTTTTAATCAAACTGTCTCTAATTGTGTCTAAATTTATGGTCGAAAATGGCTTTAGATCCTCAGAAATTTGAGAATAACTCTCTGGACACTCGTTGTTTTTAAGCCATATGGCTGCTGAAGTTTGAGGACAGTCACATTCATCTTCGTATACAGGACCTTTAAACACCGACGGTATATTGTCGAGTTTTGTACCATTCACTTTGATAGATATTTGAAGATTAAAGCAAGTTGTATAAAGTCTGTAGCGGATAATGAAGCTTCCATCTTTACAATCAATGGTTTGAGACCAAATTCGACATAAAGCACCATCTGCAGTTTGACCTCGTATTTTTTCTAAAATTATTCCTTCTCCAGGAGATTGTGTAAGACTAAAAAAATAATATTTTTTGTTACTTTACATAGAAAATTCCAATAATAATTTCTAAAAAATTTTAAATGTTAATGTGACTGGAAAATTAAGAATAATCATAAAATCAAGTAATATACTCACTTCATTCCATTGCTGTCTCTTAATTGTAAAAAAATATACCTTGCTTTCATCACAATCTCTTCAGGTTTCAAACCTGGCCCCCAAATAATACTTTCTTCAGGAGCAATTTCACGATAATTATTATTGAGTATGCTCTCAATAGCTTTTGTCATACCCATAATAAAACATTAAGACAAACATTATCAATAACATTGTAACTTTAAACATTCAAAAGTACCTTGAAATTCCTGTGGTTCAAAATATTGTATGCCAAACCATACACAAATAACAAATTTTCTAATTAGGAAGAAAAATGCTTAGATTAACTTATTCATATCTTCTCTTATTAATAAACGAAAAAAACACCTGTTTTTAAAACTAAGGCATTAAAATTATGTACTCGAAAAACTTTTCTTTTATTTTCATTCACTTGTTTGGACAATTGTCAGAAAAAAACATTTTATTTCAGAACTCGCGCACGTGTGGATATTTATTATTAAATTAAAAGTATGTTTATAGACAAAATTGTTTATTTACATAATTACTTTAACACAAAAATATTTGAAATCAGAATGACCGGTAGCAACAATCTGCAATGATGTAAGATGTAAATCATGTAAATCCTGCAGTCCTGCCTGAATCAAAACGAATATGGCGAGGAATGGCGAGGCATCTGCGTCTGCGCGAAAAAGAACAAGAGAGTGCAGAGTGCAAGCAGAGTAAGAATGATGGGTGCACACAACGGCAGGGGCGTGAGAAGTAAGGAGGGGTTAGATGCCAGCGCCATCTCACCACCGCACAAACGGGACCAGATTATGTTTGGTCAACCCCATCCATTAGAGTTTCCACGGCCTGCACTTTATCGAAGAAAGCAGTGACAGAACAAAGGCTAATAAAATCTACATGTACACACGTCACGCGGTCGCCCGAGCCGGTTGCTTGCTCGCAATTGTTCTTTTGATTGTTAGCAAAAGTAAGAATTGTTGTTAACATCTTTTGCAAAATCGCACAACTCGGCACAAGTTTCCAATTCCTGAAATTATTTTTTTATAAAATTCTGATTTTTTTATTGCGAATTTTTTAAAAATATTTTTAAAATTAGGGGTTCGGAATTACAGCAAAGCAATGAAATTTGTATCTGTTACTCAATAAACATTTTATTGACCTGTAAAAATGTAGAAAAACATTTATTTTTGTAAATTCAAAATTTTTTTGTTTTTTTGTTTTTTTCGAAAAGCAGGCAAAGTGGCGAAATTTCTGCTAGCAGCACAAAATTGGGTGCACTTAAGAGTACCTAGCACAACTGTTAGTTTTATGTTACGGCAAAGTTGCGGTTCTAGCAAAAAAAAGTTCTTCAAAATGTACGGCCGTAATTTTTGATTTTTCAAAAAATCGTTTGCGGCACAAATCAGCACAACTCTAGCACAACTGAGAACAACTTTTATTCTCTGAAAATATAATGTTTGCGGTTCTAACTTCCAGGACATTAAAAATACAGTATTCTATTTTTGTTCCATGCGTTTTTAAGATTTTTTCTTTCAGTTCTCATAAATTTTGTCAATAAAAATATTGAACATGTAAAATAGTTAATTAAGTTAACTTCTTAATTTTTTGTATCTTGATAAATAAAGAAAAAGATTACTGCACAGTGCTTACAGATCGTGGATGAAAATTACCTCCTCCACCTTACCATATTATTGAACAAGAATAATTTTGGAAAATTTTATAATATAGTTAAAGAACAACTTAAAAAAGTAATATAATTACAAAAATTTTCCAAATTATGTCCGACGAATTATTATTTTTACATTCTCATCATGGATGAAAAAGTATTGGTTTTATGTGAAAAATGACTTTCGAAAATTTCATCAAATCTTTACGTTTTGAGACCCCCTGAGTCAGAAAAAACGGTTTTTACGAAAGTGTCTGTCTGTCTGTCTGTAGGTCGTGTGCGGCATAACTCTTGATAGAATTATCAGATTGAATTGAGCTTTGGTACACTTTATCGGAGCCGAAAAAGTAAGGACAAGTTCGTTAACCAGCCACATCCAATCAAAATTGAGGGATTGAGCACTACTTTTGTGTTTTTGAAAATAATTTTTTGAAAAAATCAAAAATTTTAATACTGGTTTTAGATAGTGCTCATAAATCTCTAAAAATTATCTTGATAACGTTTTTTGATTAAATCAAAATTAGAAATGTTACAGCATATTCAAATTCGAAAAAAGTCAATATCAAAATTCCATTTTCCAGTTAAATTATACGAAATACGAAAAAACGTTATGATACAATATTATTTTCTACATAAAGACCTACAAATTTGAATTGTAAAATTTTTTCATAAGATGCATATTTTTTTTTAATTCAAAAATAATCTATTGATAATCCTAAATTCAATTTTTTAACAATAATATGTAAAATACGAAAAAAACGTAAGAATACAAAGTTGTTCGTTTCAAAAAGATCTACAAATTTTGTCTGACGTAGTTTCTGATAAAACATATATTTTTCGTTTCAATTCCAAAAAATACGATTAAAATTCAATAATTCCATTTTTAGACAAAATATATGAGATACATAAAAAAAGTCCAAATGAAAAATTATTTGCTTAAATGAGGTCTACACATTCTTATTAAGAAATTTCTCGACAGGATGTATATTTTATGTTTTGATTTTTAATATTAAAAAAATTCGATTTTTTTCACCAAAATATGTGAGATACGAAATAAGCGTTGTTCTGCAAAATCGTTTCCTTAAGGTAGTACGATCACGAAAATTAGACCTCAGACAAGAATAGATAATTTTGCTTTCAAGAATAGCAACATTATTATTGAAGGGCCAATTTGAATGAGAAAAGATTATTTTTCATGAAAAAAATTTGAAACGCAAAAAAATAATGTTATTAATAAATTTTATTTTTGCCCAAACTTATTTTCTTATCGCTCCGAGTCAAATTTTTGGAAATGATGCGATTCTAATAAATTATGGTTCATTTTTTTAGAAAAAAGATTCTCTACAATTTGACCGTTTCCTATTTTTGAAATTGAGTTTTGAAAATTTTTTTTTTTATAATTTCAGCCATTAAAGAATTCATTTTCAAAAATCGGAAACGGTCAAGTTGTAGAGAATCTTTTTCCTAAAAAAATGAACCGTGATTTATTATAATCGCATCATTTTTAAAAATTTGGCTCGAAGCGATAAGAAAATAAGTTTGGGCAAAAATGAAATTTATTAATAACATTATTTTTTGTGTTTCAAATTTTTTTCATGAAAAATAATCTTTTCTCTTTCAAATTAGCCCTTCAAAAATAATATTGCTATTCTTGAAAGCAAAATTATCTATTTTAGCCTGAGGTCTAATTTTCGTGATCGTACTACCTTAAATAAAGTCTACGATTATTTTTTCTTTTTGAGAGATTTGGAAGAAAATAAATTATTTTAATCATGTAATTTATTAAAAAGTCATTGAAATGTATACAGAAAATCGAGCGCGAAGCGCGAGTGTCATGATGAGAATGTGTTCCTTAAGGCCGATAGAGCCTTAAGTAAATTGAATGTCCTGTTTCACTTAAACTGAAAAAGAAATTTAGTGAATTTGAGAAAATGAGTAATTCACATCATCTTTAATATTATAAAATTGGTTTGAGCTTCAGTATTAAATTATAAGAAATAAACTTAAATGTATGCGAAGAGCACAAGACCGAGCGCGAAGCGCCAGGTCCAGAAAGATCGGAGCGCGAAGTGCGACGATCAAATCGCGCGCTCTAGGCGCGCTCAAGCTTGCGAGCTGCGCGCGAAGCGCGCGATGAGAATGTGCTTGCGAAGCGGGCAGATTTTTTTTGATAAAATTGTAAAATGGAGGGGGTAAATTTGATCTACGATATAAGAACACTGTTACAGCAGTCGTTTTACCTACATTGAATTAAAGAAAATTATTTGTTTTACTTTTACATTGAATGAAGTACCTGAATTATTATTCAAAATTTAAAAAAAACTTTAATATCGATATATCGGAAACTTTCGCCGATATATCAGTGATATCGATATTTACCTTCCTGATATATCGATATTGCAAATATCGATATTTTCCTTTCGATATTGCATCACTAGTCGGGACTTTGAGACGTCGGGAAATTGATACACGTCCGAACATCCGAGTACGCCCCTATAGTTCATGCTCCGCCTAGCGGTACGCCTTCTAAGGCTAAGTGGGGCACAGACTACTTAAGTGGTTGCTCCGCTCAGACACTGAATCATTCAACGAGATGGAGCTCGAGATCGAGGTAAGTTCTCAAAATGTATTTGCTTGCTTGCTTGCATGACTTCTGGCATAGGTTTTATTTTCAAGGTTTGTAGTTGCATAGCTGTTTATTGCATGTCTTGTGAGTGGATGGCTTTTATGCATGGCCTTTTAAGTTGATGCCTTTTTATGCATACTCTTTTAAAATCATCGCTCTCGGAAATGGCCTTTAATTGCTTAGTTTATAATTGCATAGTTTATAACTGCATTGTTTAATGCATTCGCTTCAACTGTATGGCTATATGAATAATTTTAATTGCATGGTTTACAATTGCATCGCTTTATGCTAGCCTTAAATCAATGCTTAAAATTTTTAATGTACATTTTAATCAATTTTCTAATTATATATTCAGATTGAGTCTGGCATTCAATGCCGTCTAGTGTTGGGGAATAGAAGTGGTGGTTCTGAGTGGCCGTTACCATCACCTACACCGATTCCATCGCCTATACCACCACCGCCATCGCCTACACCACCACCACCATTTCCTACACCACCACCGCCATCACCTACACCACCACCACCATCGCCTACACCGCCGCCATCGCCTATACCACCATCCTGCGAAGGCGACGACGACGATGTGCAATACCATCAGCGAAATAAACATAAAAACCGAAGAATGAGAAGTCGCAAACACCGGCACAGGCACCGCCGCTGTTATAATTTCTTTATATTAAATTAATACATAAATTATCTCCCGGCATTAAAAAATAATCAAGTTGATAATTTAATTTTAATTATTTTACAAGCCTGCTTGCTGTACGCTTTTCTGTCGCTTTATGTATCTAGACTTTCATGTCAAGACCACTATGAATGCGCACTATGCTACTAGTCCGTATCTTAAACTTGCATGCACCTATTGCCTTTGTTTCATTTATTACGCATGCGTAGTAAGAAAAAAGATTGATTTGCACAGGCGTAGAATTTTAATGGGATAGATTGAATTAAAGTGGGGTGATTTTGGAAAAATGGGGACAGCTTCTATAAAACTGGGAACTGAAACGCTTCGAAAGTATTCCGTCGCTTCATCGGATGCAGCGTTCATCGAGCAGCTCCGAAAATGACCGACGAGAAAAGAAACAAGATGTTCAGACAACAAGACAATCATCGATTACTTGAAGAGTGTGCAGTACTCATCCCGCATATCGAAAATGCTTTAGCTTTATTATCTAAATTTAGTATCGTAAATCCTGTACACATTAACCGATGGGTAGAAAACTGTAATGTAAATCTAAGTACCCTAAATAAGGTATTAAGAACGCCAGGTCTTACGACCCAGCAGAAACAAAGATGTTTAAATATTATTCGACAGATTACGTGTCTCAGTGGCCGATTTGATGCACTATTCATGTGAGGCGAAGGTGTAGAAGGTAATGATGTAATTAGTAATCGAGTGCGTTGGGGAGAATGTGATGCAGCATTTAAGCGTCGACTGCAGACTGGCGTTATTATAAACCTTATTCATAAGGATATCGACAATTTTTTAAATGATGCATTCACTCTATTTGTAGAGCGTGTGAAAGATGCATTAAACAGGCATGGAGCGTTAAAAGTGTACGCTGTACTTGTAAAGTTTATTAGGGTATTCAGTGGTGAAGAACAGATTGCGTCTAAATCTTTCACTGTCAAAACTCATGACAACGACCATGTTAAACAACCAATCTTAAGAGATGTTGAAGAGTTTGAAGAAAACGGCTCTGATTGGAAACTACATTTGATTGAGCGATTAGAAATTAACATAAATAAATACAATCCCATGCGTGCAAATTCGTATATCGATTTGCCGCAGCAAATTAAGAGGAAGCAAGCTTGTGTGAATATAAAAAATCTAGACAATTAATGTTTTAAATGGGCAATATTGTCAGCGTTGCATCCTGTTGATAGAAGAGATCACAATTATCGCGTATCTAAGTATAAGAAGTATGAGTCCGAGTTAAATTTCACAGGAATAGATTTTCCTGTGGCATTGAAAGACCTTGCTAAATTTGAACAGCAGAACAATATCTCTGTTACTGTATATGGTCTGACTAGAAAAAAGTGGAAGTTCAACACTGTTTCTTTACACCTAACATCACAAAAAAGAGAAATACATGTGAATCTTCTACGTGTAGAAGATTATTATATGAATGAATATGATAATCTCGACGATTATGACGATGATGATATGGGCATTGAACTTTTAAATTTTCATTATGTATGGATAAAAAATTTGTCTCGACTTGTTGATAATCAATTTTCCAGTAATGGACATAAAATATATATTTCTGATCGGTGCCTACATCATTTAATCAGCGAGATAAAATTGATTAACCACGAAACAGATTGCAAGAAGATGAATCGCTGCAAAAGTATACTTCCCGAAGAAGGTAAAAATATCGTCGAATTCAAAAACTATAATAATAAGGAAAAGCTTCCATTTGTCATTTACACTGACTGCGAATGTTTTCTGAGGTCAGTAAACGAGTCTCAAGAACGCAACTCTAATACTGAAGTTTTTGAGAGGCATGAGCTTTTTGACATCGGCTATTATCTGAAGTGTAGCTATGATGAATCACTTTCAGGGTATCACTCATGTCCCGATGGTATGGATCCCTCCAAGTGGTTTGCTGAAGAATTAAAGCAACTTGCTGATGACGCTGAAACTGTCTTCATGTGTCCTATCCCCATGGACTAGCTGACACACGATCAGAAAGCGGTTTATATATTTATATATATATTATATTATAAGATCGTTGAAGTACCATCACACGTCATTTACCTTCCAATTGCCGTGAAGACAATACATAATATTCAGCTCCGCATAGTCGATCAGGACGGAGACTTAGTAAATTTTCGAGGAGAAACTATAAAAATTCGATTACATATTAAATCAATGTAATGGGTATTGTGTTTAATAGTAAAGTAGGTGGAAGTTATATAAACAAGCCACCATGCAAAGAAGCAATCAGTCTTCAGTCAGTTCGCAAGGGACTAACATCTCAGAACATGATTTTCCTGAAGCAGCTTGGTCTCAGAGTCATACCTTACTGAGAAAGAAGAAGAAAAAACGACCGTTAATTTGCATTTTTTTTATTTGAAGTTGTCGCTGCTACAAAGATGGAAGAAATACTAAATATTTCAGCTCCAGTTAGTCTTGATGAATCGTTAGCACACTATGAGGTTCATTCCCATCAGCCCTATGCTTCATCATCGTTTGACAACAGTGAGAGATTCGAATTGCCATGCAACATCAAGATTTGTACATTCTTCCAAGTAAAAGCTCATTGCATATACATGGAAGACTTGTCAAATCTGATGGAACTAACGTGACAGCTACAGCATTAATTGGCAATGCCGTCTGTTTCTTATTTGATGAGATTCGGTATGAATTGAACGGTATTGAAATTGACAGATGTAAAAATGCTGGTATTACCAGTATCATGAATGTACGTTTCTCTAACTCCTAATCAGCTTCATTATGCTGAAAATGCAGGCTGGCCTGATGCGGATTTAACTGCCAAAATTACAAATGAAGATGGATACTTTGATGTAACCATTCCACTCAGCATGATCCTCGGCTTTGCCGAAGATTATCGTTAATGCTAAACATGAACTCATCTTAACCAGATCACGCACTGACTTGAATGCTATAATGCAGAACGTACAAGAAAATCATGAAGAATTCAAAATTTTACTTAATAAAGTAGAATAGAAGATTCCCTATTTATTTGCTGCAGATCGTCACAAGCTACAATTGTTGAAATTCATTGAGAAGGATCCGCTTATAACACTAAGTTTTCGTACATGGGAAATGTATGAGTATCCTCTTATTCCTGCTACACAAAAACATGTGTGGACTGTGAAAACATCAACACAGATAGAGAAACCGCGCTATATTATCCTCGCTTTTCAAACGAATAGGAAAGATCAACGCAAACAATATGTTAATCGCTTCGATCATTGTAGCATCACAAACGTAAAACTTTTTATAAATTCACAATATTACCCATATGGGAATCTAAATTTGAACTTTGATCAAAATCAATTTGCTCTATTATATGACATGTATGCTAATTTTCAATTTTCATATTATGGAAAAGAGCCTGAACCTCTGCTGACGAAAGAGACTTTCAAGAAATATGCTGCGCTAATTGTTATCGATTGTTCAAAACAAAATGAATTTCTTAAACAGGCTTCAGTGGATGTGCGATTAGAATTTGAATCAAGTACTAATTTCCCAGCCAATACAGCAGCCTATTGCCTAATATTACATGATCGTATAGTTCAATATAAACCCATTAGTGGCGCTGTAAAAAAAATAATATGAGTTTGAAGTGGTGAGGTGAATCATGAGGTAGTAGAGGGGATGACGGAAGAGGGTATAAATAGCTGTTTCTGGCTAACAGAAATCATTCTTCTTCATTCAAGATGGACTTCATCGTGGATGTTCAAGGCTTCAAGAGACCTTACAACGACTTTGTCTTCAAGGAGTTACCTATTGTTCCTCTTCAGCAAGATCCTCAACCACTGGTATTTCTCTTTGATCCTCCCTATCCGTGGAATTCATTGCCTGCAAGTTATAAAAGTAAGAATTGCTGGTTGATGCATAACTATCATGCTATAGCATGAACTGCTGGTGACATACCATACGAAGAATTATGATGCATACTTCAAGAGACATTGTCAGGTGCACGCACAATCCACGTCAAAGGCATGGAAAAAAAAAGCTGGCTTGAAAAGTTTGTCATCAATGTACAAGACATCAAAGAACTTGGCTGCCCCTCACTAAAGAAGATAAAGCGAGAATCATTATTTCCATGTACCCATCACACTTTACCCATGGATGAAATCAACTGCGCAGCACAGAATGTGATGACTCTTAAGACATGGATTTTGAATCCACCACCACCACTACATCAACCTACACTAATCAACATGTCTAATGATATAGATGAAGTAGATAATGTAGAGAAAGTAGATAACAGCACTACATTAAAAGAATTTTATAATCAATGTGATTTCTTTGTGTAAAAAGTAGGTTAAGATATGTTTTTTAAAAATAAATTATGTTAGATATAGAAATATATTAATTTAGTTATCATTTCCCTTCTTTTATTATATTTAAGCATAGTTTAATTAGTTTTAAATTAACTTCAATAATTCATGAATTAAGTTGTTAGATTATAAGATCTAAGTTACTTAAATCATATATATATATATATACGTAAAGTTATCCCCACTCCTCTTTTACCAACTCCTGTTTCTTTGCAAATTTAGTTCGACGTGCTCGAGATCGGAGTGGGGGTATATGTTTAGTGGGGGTAGGCTTATAAAAGTCGTGCAGCGAAGCAATTTAATCATTCCAACACCTCTCAAGTTGATTGAAGCTTCACGAGGAGGATGGATCTACAAAAGATCAACGCCATTGGCCGCATGGAGGGGTTCCTGCCCACGAAGCCGCTGTCTGAGTTGGCCCCAAAGTGCAAATATGCTGTAACGAAACTCAGCAAAATTCAAACCAAGTATGTGGCAAGAATCGTTGCAGAGTTGAATGCTGAATACGTTGTATTTTTACCAGCAAGGCTCCTGAAAGTTTTAGAAGAGGATCCTACGACGCTGGAGAAAATGCAAGAAGCTGCCTCTGCCAGAAGGCTTCAACTGCGCTACCTTGCGGGGCCATATGATAATGTATAATTTAAATATGTGTGTTGAGTTATGTACATGAATATTGAATAAAAAAAATGTATTACCTTAATCTTTGATTTTGTCAAAACCGTGCAAAATATGCAAATATGCATCAAAACAAAGCCATGCAAAACATGCATTTAAAAAAAGCTATGCAAAACATTCATTTAAAAAAAGCTATGCAAAACATGCATTTAAAAAAAGCTATGCAAAACGTGCGAACACTGTAATATCTTCTCCCTCTCATCGATAGCTGTTAATGCCTACCGCAATTTTTGAATTTCGACCATCTTCTCCTGAATCTGTAAAACGAAATGGAAAAGTTATATGTATTGTCATACAAAAAAAATATCACTGCATGCACGTGGTCAATTGAGGTTATACACCTGTTTCTGTTAACATCACAGGTCTACACTACTATTGTTTTTTATTTTTTTCTTTAAAAATTATTACTAACAAATAATATTAACTTACCTTTTGATTAATTTTATCCACATTTTGTATTTTTTGAAAAACACCTCTCTGATTTAAAAGTAACGATGAAATACCGGCACAGAAAAAAAAACGGCATAGAAAAAGTGTTAAGAGGCGTTGCTCATAAAAAATATTATCAGAATAGACTCTCAGCTTGGTCGGTAAGTAGGGTCTCTGATGTATCAATTGAGAATTTTTTTGGCATAAATAGTTACAGCTACTCGAGGTCAGCCCCCTTATGAAAACCCCTAAAATTTTCTCCATTTCTGCGTATCTCTTACCGTTTTCGAGATATTTCAAAATTTTGATTTTGAAGGGGTGAAACGAACTTGTCAAATTGATCTAAGCCAAAAAGGTTATGCAACCCGCTACGCGACACGACATTGCTAAGAAAAAAATTTATTATATTAAATGCATTATATTATATTACATGCGATCTTCAAAATCTTGAAAATTTCTCTGATTAAATTCCCTCACCTTTGAAGGAAAAAACTATTCAACATTATTTAACACACGATTACAACAAATACCATAATTTCAATTTCAAGATTTACAATCTTATATTCAATACATACTTTTATAATATAATAATTACACTTTTATAATGCACTCCTTTAGCTTTATAGGAGTCCTGAAATAATTTTTTTTTTTTTAAACTAAATTGAAACTGAACAAATATCTGCCGCTTGCAAATGATCAAAAAATCAATCAACATAACCACTCTGGCTTAGATCAATTTGACAATTTGACAAATTCGTCTCACTCGCACATTTTCTCGTGAGTAAGAAGAGGACAACTGCGCACTTGCGCACTCCTTTCCACTACTTCCAACCTACAAGCCGGGCACTTACCGTGCCGTTGCTCCTGCCAAGTCGCTTACATGGAGATAGGTCTCCTTATTATTCCTTCGTGGTACAATCCGATGAAGCAACGTAAACTGTAGGATAGTGTAACGAGCGACTAATACCTCGCTCGTTCTTCACTAGATGGAAAGAATTCACATTCATAATTTCGCGCAATCATTTGAAATAAAATATGTACAAAATTGCTAAAACTCACGTTCAAACTATAAAATATATAAATTTATAAACAAAATAGTATTCTTAACATGGAACTGATCTGAAAATATCCCTGAATAGGAATCATAAAATCTCTCTCTCGCATTTAACTTAAAATTAATAAATCATGTAACATAGATTACTTTTAGCTTTTAGAAATATTTACCATTTAGAACTTATATTTTATCTTAACGATTTTCTAGACTTGTGAAATGTTAAATCTGAGAAATCTTATATTCTCATGTACTGTCGAAATCATAAATTGTAATATTAGACTTAAGGACTTTCTGTCAGTAATAAACTTTCATTCTGTTAATAGATTTTAAGCTAAAGGTTACATTATCAATGTTATTTTATTTCAAATTTTCCGGTTTGTTCCTACAATTTGTTCGCGAATGAACCAACCAATCGCCAGTATACCTTAGATCATGCGCATTAGTTGCGGCTCGTTACATAATAATTTGGGGGCTCAGCCGGGATCGTGAATCGGAAAATTCAAATGAATAAAAAGTGTCATAACAGACTATCAATTGTGTGAATAATACTTCATGGAACTGTGACATCAAAAGAACAAGTTGTGACTGAAATATCTAAACCTTTTATTAAAAATTGGTCTTATGCATTAAAAACAAAGTTTATTAATTAAACTATGAAAATAAAAGTGATTACTATCTAATCCATCTATATACAAGGAACTTGTTGCTAATTATATAGGAATATTCTCTTGGTCTACCCTGAGATCTTCTCTTCATCATGGATTACATAGATCATCGTTGAACTTCATCGCTGGACTCACGGATTTTTATGGCTGCACAAAGGACAACGTTGGATTCATCGTCTCTACATCAGGAACAGGAAACAGAAAAAATTTGTAGTGATTAGTGAGAAGGAAATTCTGTGTTGTGATTAAAAAAAAAAAAAAAAATCTGTTAAAGTGTCTAGTGAGCTGTCTTAATAGATCCTTCCCTTCTCTTCAATAAGGACAATAAGGTTTGAATAAATTGAAATCTCTTCCGATAACACAAGATGTTAAATATGTCCCAAGTACGAGTGCAAACTATATGATTTTGCGTTTACGCTACAAACATAAGAAATAAGATGTTGCACATTATTCCACTTTTAGGTTTGACACATATTTCTTTTCAAACGCTTTCAAATATGTAAATCTTTCAACAATATGTGAATAACATCAAATTTACTTTAATATTTTCAGAAATTCACTCCTTCAGGTAGATTGAAATAGCGTGACATACACGATCATTCTTTCTTTCGATAACACAATGTTTTTAAAATGTGCCAAGTACGAGTGCAAACTATATGATTTTGCGTTTACGCTACAAACGTAAGAAATAAGATGTTGCACATTATTCCACTTTTAGGTTTGACACATATTTCTTTTCGACTTCTTTAAAATATATAAATCTTTCAACAATATGTGAATAACATCAAATTTACTTTAAAATTGACAGAAATTTACTTCTTCAAGTAGATTGAATTATCCTGACAGTCATGATGATTCTCTCTTTCGATTACACAAGATGTTAAATATGTCCCAAGTACGAGTGCAAACTATATGATTTTGCGTTTACGCTACGAACATAAGAAATAAGATGTTGCACATTATTCCACTTTTAGGTTTGACACATATTTTTTTCGACTTCTTTAAAATATATATATCTGTCAACAATATGTGAATAAAATCAAATTTACTTCAATATTTTCAGAAATTCACTCCTTCAGGTAGATTGAAATAGCGTGACATACACGATCATTCTTTCTTTCGATAACACAATGTTTTTAAAATGTGCCAAGTACGAGTGCAAACTATAAGATTTTGCATTTTCGCAACAAAAATAAGAAATATGATGTTGCACATTATATCACTTTTAGGTTTGACACATATTTCTTTTCAAACGCTTTCAAATATGTAAATCTTTCAACAATATGTGAATAACATCAAATTTACTTTAATATTTTCAGAAATTCACTACTTCAGGTAGATTGAAATAGCGTGACATACACGATCATTCTTTCTTTCGATAACACAATCTTTTTTAAAATTTACCAAGTACGAGTTCAAACTAAATGATTTTGGGTTTACATAAAAACATAAAAAATAAGATTATCCACTTTATAGCAATATTCCCCCTTTTAGGTTGGGCCGATATTTTTTTTCAAACTCTTTAAAATATGTAAATCTTTCAACATTTACAGAAATTCATTCTTTCAAGTAGATCTAAACATCGCGACAGTCATGATGAATCTCTCTTCCGATAACACAAGATGTTAAATATGTCCCAAGTACGAGTGCAAACTATATGATTTTGCGTTTACGCTACAAACATAAGAAATAAGATGTTGCACATTATTCCACTTTTAGGTTTGACACATATTTCTTTTCAAACGCTTTCAAATATGTAAATCTTTCAACAATATGTGAATAACATCAAATTTACTTTAATATTTTCAGAAATTCACTCCTTCAGGTAGATTGAAATAGCGTGACATACACGATCATTCTTTCTTTCGATAACACAATCTTTTTAAAATGTACCAAGTACGAGTGCAAACTACATGATTTTGCGTTTACATACAAACATAAAAAATAAGATTCTCCACTTTATAGCAATATTCCCCCTTTTAGGTTGGGCCGATATTTTTTTTCAAACGCTTTCAAATATGTAAATCTTTCAACATTTACAGAAATTCATTCTTTCAAGTAGATCTAAATATCGCGACAGTCATGATGATTCTCTCTTCCGATAACACAAGATGTTAAATATGTCCCAAGTACGAGTGCAAACTATATGATTTTGCGTTTACGCTACAAACGTAAGAAATAAGATGTTGCACATTATTCCACTTTTAGGTTTGACACATATTTCTTTTCGACTTCTTTAAAATATATAAATCTTTCAACAATATGTGAATAACATCAAATTTACTTTAAAATTGACAGAAATTTACTTCTTCAAGTAGATTGAATTATCCTGACAGTCATGATGATTCTCTCTTTCGATTACACAAGATGTTAAATATGTCCCAAGTACGAGTGCAAACTATATGATTTTGCGTTTACGCTACGAACATAAGAAATAAAACTTTTAGGTTTGACAAGTATTTCTTTTCAAACGCTTTCAAAAATGTGAATCTTTCAACAATATGTGAATAACATCAAATTTAAAATTTTCAGAAATTCACTCCTTCAGGTAGATTGATATAAAGCGTGACATACACGATCATTCTTTCTTTCGATAACACAATCTTTTTAAAATGTGCCAAGTACGAGTGAAAACTATATGATTTTGCATTTTCGCTACAAAAAATAAGAAATATGATGTTGCACAGTATAGCCCTTTTAGGTTTGAAACATATTTTTTTTCGAATTCTTTAAAATATATAAATCTTTCAACAATATGTGAATAACATAAAATTTACTTTAATATTTTCAGAAATTCACTACTTCAGGTAGATTGAAATAGTGTGACATACACGATCATTCTTTCTTTCGATAACACAATCTTTTTAAAATGTGCCAAGTACGAATGCAAACTACATGATTTTGCGTTTACGCTACAAACATAAAAAATAAGATTCTCCACTTTATAGCAATATTCCCCCTTTTAGGTTGGGCCGATATTTTTTTTCAAGCGCTTTCAAATATGTAAATCTTTCAACATTTACAGAAATTCATTCTTTCAAGTAGATCTAAATAACGCGACAGTCATGATGATTCTCTCTTCCGATAACACAAGATGTTAAATATGTCCCAAGTACGAGTCCAAACTATATGATTTTGCGTTTACGCTACAAACGTAAGAAATAAGATGTTGCACATTATTCCACGTTTAGGTTTGACACATATTTCTTTTCGACTTCTTTAAAATATATAAATCTTTCAACAATATGTGAATAACATCAAATTTACTTTAATATTTTCAGAACTTCACTACTTCAGGTAGATTGAAATAGTGTGACATACACGATCATTCTTTCTTTCGATAACACAATCTTTTTAAAATGTGCCAAGTACGAGTGCAAACTAAATGATTTTGCGTTTACGCTACAAACATAAAAAATAAGATTCTCCACTTTATAGCAATATTCTCCCTTTTAATTGGGCCGATATTTTTTTTCAAGCGCTTTCAAATATGTAAATCTTTCAACATTTACAGAAATTCATTCTTTCAAGTAGATCTAAATATCGCGACAGTCATGATGATTCTCTCTTCCGATAACACAAGATGTTAAATATGTCCCAAGTACGAGTGCAAACTATATGATTTTGCGTTTACGCTACAAACATAAGAAATAAGA
This sequence comes from Diplolepis rosae, assembly GCA_030998225.1. Lineage (NCBI taxonomy): Eukaryota > Metazoa > Arthropoda > Insecta > Hymenoptera > Diplolepididae > Diplolepis > Diplolepis rosae. The sequence goes on along the minus strand of JAPYXD010000658.1, from coordinate 395,809 downwards.
TGTTGCACATTATTCCACTTTTAGGTTTGACACATATTTCTTTTCAAACGCTTTCAAATATGTAAATCTTTCAACAATATGTGAATAACATCAAATTTACTTTAATATTTTCAGAAATTCACTCCTTCAGGTAGATTGAAATAGCGTGACATACACGATCATTCTTTCTTTCGATAACACAATCTTTTTAAAATGTGCCAAGTACGATTGAAAACTATATGATTTTGCATTTTCGCTACAAAAATAAGAAATATGATGTTGCACATTATATCTCTTTTAGGTTTGACACATATTTCTTTTCAAACGCTTTCAAATATGTAAATCTTTCAACAATATGTGAATAACATCAAATTTACTTTAATATTTTCAGAAATTCACTACTTCAGGTAGATTGAAATAGTGTGACATACACGATCATTCTTTCTTTCGATAACACAATGTTTTTAAAATGTGCCAAGTACGAGTGCAAACTACATGATTTTGCGTTTACGCTACAAACATAAAAAATAAGATTCTCCACTTTATAGCAATATTCCCCCTTTTAGGTTGGGCCGATATTTTTTTTCAAACGCTTTCAAATATGTAAATCTTTCAACATTTACAGAAATTCATTCTTTCAAGTAGATCTAAATAACGCGACAGTCATGATGATTCTCTCTTCCGATAACACAAGATGTACGAGTGCAAACTATATGATTTTGCGTTTACGCTACAAACATAAGAATTAAGATGTTGCACATTATTCCACTTTTAGGTTTGACACATATTTCTTTTCAAACGCTTTCAAATATGTAAATCTTTCAACAATATGTGAATAACATCAAATTTACTTTAATATTTTCAGAAATTCACTACTTCAGGTAGATTGAAATAGTGTGACATACACGATCATTCTTTCTTTCGATAACACAATCTTTTTAAAATGTGCCAAGTACGATTGAAAACTATATGATTTTGCATTTTCGCTAAAAAATAAGAAATATGATGTTGCACATTATATCACTTTTAGGTTTGACACATATTTCTTTTCAAACGCTTTCAAATATGTAAATCTTTCAACAATATGTGAATAACATCAAATTTACTTTAATATTTTCAGAAATTCACTACTTCAGGTAGATTGAAATAGTGTGACATACACGATCATTCTTTCTTTCGATAACACAATGTCTTAAAAATGTGCCAAGTACGAGTGCAAACTATATGATTTTGCGTTTACGCTACGAACATAAGAAATAAAACTTTTAGGTTTGACAAATATTTCTTTTCAAACGCTTTCAAATATGTAAATCTTTCAACAATATGTGAATAACATCAAATTTACTTTAATATTTTCAGAAATTCACTCCTTCAGGTAGATTGAAATAGCGTGACATACACGATCATTCTTTCTTTCGATAACACAATGTTTTTAAAATGTGCCAAGTACGAGTGCAAACTATATGATTTTGCGTTTACGCTACAAACATAAGAAATAAGATGTTGCACATTATTCCACTTTTAGGTTTGACACATATTTCTTTTCAAACGCTTTCAAATATGTAAATCTTTCAACAATATGTGAATAACATCAAATTTACTTTAATATTTTCAGAAATTCACTCCTTCAGGTAGATTGAAATAGCGTGACATACACGATCATTCTTTCTTTCGATAACACAATCTTTTTAAAATGTGCCAAGTACGAGTGCAAACTACATGATTTTGCGTTTACGCTACAAACATAAAAAATAAGATTCTCCACTTTATAGCAATATTCCCCCTTTTAGGTTGGGCCGATATTTTTTTTCAAACGCTTTCAAATATGTAAATCTTTCAACATTTACAGAAATTCATTCTTTCAAGTAGATCTAAATATCGCGACAGTCATGATGATTCTCTCTTCCGATAACACAAGATGTTAAATATGTCCCAAGTACGAGTGCAAACTATATGATTTTGCGTTTACGCTACAAACGTAAGAAATAAGATGTTGCACATTATTCCACTTTTAGGTTTGACACATATTTCTTTTCGACTTCTTTAAAATATATAAATCTTTCAACAATATGTGAATAACATCAAATTTACTTTAAAATTGACAGAAATTTACTTCTTCAAGTAGATTGAATTATCCTGACAGTCATGATGATTCTCTCTTTCGATTACACAAGATGTTAAATATGTCCCAAGTACGAGTGCAAACTATATGATTTTGCGTTTACGCTACGAACATAAGAAATAAAACTTTTAGGTTTGACAAATATTTCTTTTCAAACGCTTTCAAATATGTAAATCTTTCAACAATATGTGAATAACATCAAATTTACTTTAATATTTTCAGAAATTCACTCCTTCAGGTAGATTGAAATAGCGTGACATACACGATCATTCTTTCTTTCGATAACACAATGTTTTTAAAATGTGCCAAGTACGAGTGCAAACTATATGATTTTGCGTTTACGCTACAAACATAAGAAATAAGATGTTGCACATTATTCCACTTTTAGGTTTGACACATATTTTTTTCGACTTCTTTAAAATATATATATCTGTCAACAATATGTGAATAACATCAAATTTACTTTAAAATTGACAGAAGTTTACTTCTTCAAGTAGATTGAATTATCCTGACAGTCATGATGCTTCTCTCTTTCGATTACACAAGATGTTAAATATGTCCCAAGTACGAGTGCAAACTATATGATTTTGCGTTTACGCTACGAACATAAGAAATAAAACTTTTAGGTTTGACAAATATTTCTTTTCAAACGCTTTCAAATATGTAAATCTTTCAACAATATGTGAATAACATCAAATTTACTTTAATATTTTCAGAAATTTACTTCTTCAAGTAGATTGAATTATCCTGACAGTCATGATGCTTCTCTCTTTCGATTACACAAGATGTTAAATATGTACCAAGTAGGAGTGCGAACTATATGATTTTGCGTTTACGCTACGAACATAGGAAATAAAACTTTTAGGTTTGACAAATATTTCTTTTCAAACGCTTTCAAATATGTAAATCTTTCAACAATATGTGAATAACATCAAATTTACTTTAATATTTTCAGAAATTCACTCCTTCAAGTAGATTGAAATGGTGTGACATACACGATCATTCTTTCTTTCGATAACACAATGTTTTTAAAATGTGCCAAGTACGAGAGCAAACTATATGATTTTGCATTTTCGTTACAAACGTAAGAAATATGATGTTGCACATTATATCACTTTTAGGTTTGACACATATTTCTTTTCAAACGCTTTCAAATATGTAAATCTTTCAACAATATGTGAATAACATCAAATTTACTTTAATATTTTCAGAAATTCACTACTTCAGGTAGATTGAAAGGGCGTTTCATACACGATCGTTCTTTCTTTCGAGAACACAATGTTTTTAAAATGTGCCAAGTACGAGAGCAAACTATATGATTTTGCATTTTCGTTACAAACGTAAGAACTATGATGTTGCACATTAATCACTTTTAGGTTTGACACATATTTCTTTTCAAACGCTTTCAAATATGTAAATCTTTCAACAATATGTGAATAACATCAAATTTACTTTAAAATTTACAGAAATTTACTTCTTCAAGTAGATTGAAATATCCTGACAGTCATGATGCTTCTCTCTTTCGATTACACAAGATGTTAAATATGTCCCAAGTACGAGTGCAAACTATATGATTTTGCGTTTATGCTACGAACATAAGAAATAAAACTTTTAGGTTTGACAAATATTTCTTTTCAAACGCTTTCAAATATGTAAATCTTTCAACAATATGTGAATAACATCAAATTTACTTTAATATTTTCAGAAATTCACTCCTTCAGGTAGATTGAAATGGTGTGACATACACGATCATTCTTTCTTTCTAAAACAAAATCTTTTTAAAATGTGCCAAGAACTCGTGAAAACTATATTATTTTCAATTTCCCCAACAAAAATAAGAAATATTATGTTGCAAATTATAACACTTTTAGGTTTGACACATATTTCTTTTCAAACGCTTTCAAATATGTAAATCTTTCAACAATATGTGAATAACATAAAAAATTTACTTTAATATTTTCAGAAATTCACTACTTCAGGTAGATTGAAATGGTGTGACATACACGATCATTCTTTCTTTCGATAACACAATGTTTTTAAAATGTGCCAAGTACGAGAGCAAACTATATGATTTTGCATTTTCGTTACAAACGTAAGAAATAAGATGTTGCACATTATTCCACTTTTAGGTTTGACACATATTTCTTTTCGACTTCTTTAAAATATATAAATCTTTCAACAATATGTGAATAACATCAAATTTACTTTAAAATTGACAGAAATTTACTTCTTCAAGTAGATTGAATTATCCTGACAGTCTTGATGATTCTCTCTTTCGATAACACAAGATGTTAAATATGTCCCATGTACGTGTGCAAACTCTATAATTTTGCGTTTACGCTACAAACATAAGAAATAAGATGTTGCACATTATTCCACTTTTAGGTTTGACACATATTTTTTTCGACTTCTTTAAAATATATATATCTGTCAACAATATGTGAATAAAATCAAATTTACTTCAATATTTTCAGAAATTCACTCCTTCAGGTAGATTGAAATAGCGTGACATACACGATCATTCTTTCTTTCGATAACACAATGTTTTTAAAATGTGCCAAGTACGAGAGCAAACTATATGATTTTGCATTTTCGCTACAAACGTAAGAAATAAGATGTTGCACATTATTCCACTTTTAGGTTTGACACATATTTCTTTTCGACTTCTTTAAAATATATAAATCTTTCAACAATATGTGAATAACATCAAATTTACTTTAAAATTGACAGAAATTTACTTCTTCAAGTAGATTGAATTATCCTGACAGTCTTGATGATGCTCTCTTTCGATAACACAAGATGTTAAATATGTCCCATGTACGTGTGCAAACTGTATGATTTTGCTTTTACTCTACAAATATCATAAATAAGATTATACACTTTATAGAAATATTCCCTCTTTTAGGTTTGACACATATTTCTTTTCAAACGCTTTCAAATATGTAAATCTTTCAACAATATGTGAGTAACATCAAATTTACTTTAATATTTTCAGAAATTCACTCCTTCAGGTAGATTGAAATAGCGTGACATACAGGATCATTCTTTCTTTCGATAACACAATGTTTTTAAAATGTGCCAAGTACGAGTGCAAACTATATGATTTTGCATTTTCGCTACAAAAATAAGAAATATGATGTTGCACATTATATCACTTTTAGGTTTGACACATATTTTTCTTCGAATTCTTTAAAATATATAAATCTTTCAACAATATGTGAATAACATAAAATTTACTTTAAAATTTACAGAAATTTACTTCTTCAAGTAGATTGAAATATCCTGACAGTCATGATGATTCTCTCTTTCGATAACTAAATGTTTTTAAAATGTGCCAAGTACGAGTGCAAACTATATGATTTTGCGTTTACGCTACAAACATAAGAAATAAGATGTTGCACATTATTCCACTTTTAGGTTTGACACATATTTTTCTTCGAATTCTTTAAAATATATAAATCTTTCAACAATTTGTGAATAACATCAAATTTATTTTAAAATTGACAGAAATTTACTTCTTCAAGTAGATTGAATTATCCTGACAGTCATGATGATTCTCTCTTTCGATTACACAAGATGTTAAATATGTCCCAAGTACGATTGCAAACTATATGATTTTGCGTTTATGCTACGAACATAAGAAATAAAACTTTTAGGTTTGACAAATATTTCTTTTCAAACGCTTTCAAATATGTAAATCTTTCAACAATATGTGAATAACATCAAATTTACTTTAATATTTTCAGAAATTCACTCCTTCAGGTAGATTGAAATAGCGTGACATACACGATCATTCTTTCTTTCGATAACAAAATCTTTTTAAAATCGGCAAAGAACGATTGAAAACTATATGATTTTGCATTTTCGCAACAAAAATAAGAAATATGATGTTGCACATTATATCACTTTTAGGTTTGACACATATTTCTTTTCAAACGCTTTCAAATATGTAAATCTTTCAACAATATGTGAATAACATCAAATTTACTTTAATATTTTCAGAAATTCACTACTTCAGGTAGATTGAAATAGTGTGACATACACGATCATTCTTTCTTTCGATAACACAATGTTTTTAAAATGTGCCAAGTACGAGAGCAAACTATATGATTTTGCATTTTCGCTACATAAGTAAGATATATGATGTTGCACATTATTCCACTTTTAGGTTGGACACATATTTCTTTTCGACTTCTTCAAAATATATAAATCTTTCAACAATATGTGAATACCATCAAATTTACTTTAAAATTGACAGAAATTTACTTCTTCAAGTAGATTGAATTATCCTGACAGTCTTGATGATTCTTTCTTTCGATAACACAAGATGTTAAATATGTCCCAAGTACGAGTGCAAACTATATGATTTTGCGTTTACGCTACAAACATAAGAAATAAGATGTTGCACATTATTCCACTTTTAGGTTTGACACATATTTTTTTCGACTTCTTTAAAATATATATATCTGTCAACAATATGTGAATAAAATCAAATTTACTTCAATATTTTCAGAAATTCACTCCTTCAGGTAGATTGAAATAGCGTGACATACACGATCATTCTTTCTTTCGATAACACAATGTTTTTAAAATGTGCCAAGTACGAGTGCAAACTATATGATTTTGCATTTTCGCTACAAAAATAAGAAATATGATGTTGCACATTATATCACTTTTAGGTTTGACACATATTTTTCTTCGAATTCTTTAAAATATATAAATCTTTCAACAATATGTGAATAACATAAAATTTACTTTAAAATTTACAGAAATTTACTTCTTCAAGTAGATTGAAATATCCTGACAGTCATGATGATTCTCTCTTTCGATAACTAAATGTTTTTAAAATGTTCCAAGTACGAGTGCAAACTATATGATTTTGCGTTTACGCTACAAACATAAGAAATATGATGTTGCACATTATATCACTTTTAGGTTTGACACATATTTTTCTTCGAATTCTTTAAAATATATAAATCTTTCAACAATATGTGAATAACATCAAATTTACTTTAAAATTTACAGAAATTTACTTCTTCAAGTAGATTGAATTATCCTGACAGTCATGATGATTCTCTCTTTCGATTACACAAGATGTTAAATATGTCCCAAGTACGAGTGCAAACTATATGATTTTGCGTTTACGCTACGAACATAAGAAATAAAACTTTTAGGTTTGACAAATATTTCTTTTCAAACGCTTTCAAATATGTAAATCTTTCAACAATATGTGAATAACATCAAATTTACTTTAATATTTTCAGAAATTCACTCCTTCAGGTAGATTGAAATAGCGTGACATACACGATCATTCTTTCTTTCGATAACACAATGTTTTTAAAATGTGCCAAGTACGAGTGCAAACTATATGATTTTGCATTTTCGCTACAAAAATAAGAAATATGATGTTGCACATTATATCACTTTTAGGTTTGACACATATTTTTCTTCGAATTCTATAAAATATATAAATCTTTCAACAATATGTGAATAACATCAAATTTACTTTAAAATTTACAGAAATTTACTTCTTCAAGTAGATTGAAATATCCTGACAGTCATGATGATTCTCTCTTTCGATAACACAAGATGTTAAATATGTCCCATGTACGAGTGCAAACTATATGATTTTGCGTTTACGCTACAAACATAAGAAATAAGATGTTGCACATTATCGCACTTTTAGGTTTGACACATATTTTTCTTCGAATTCTTTAAAATATATAAATCTTTCAACAATATGTGAAGAACATCAAATTTACTTTAAAATTGACAGAAATTTACTTCTTCAAGTAGATTGAATTATCCTGACAGTCTTGATGATTCTCTCTTTTCGATTACACAAGATGTTAAATATGTCCCAAGTACGAGTGCAAACTATATGATTTTGCGTTTACGCTACGAACATAAGAAATAAAACTTTTAGGTTTGACACATATTTTTTTCGACTTCTTTAAAATATATATATCTGTCAACAATATGTGAATAAAATCAAATTTACTTTAATATTTTCAGAAATTCACTCCTTCAGGTAGATTGAAATAGCGTGACATACACGATCATTCTTTCTTTCGATAACACAATCTTTTTAAAATGTGCCAAGTACGATTGAAAACTATATGATTTTGCATTTTCGCTACAAAAATAAGAAATATGATGTTGCACATTATAGCACTTTTAGGTTTGACACATATTTCTTTTTCAAACGCTTTCAAATATGTAAATCTTTCAACAATATGTGAATAACATCAAATTTACTTTAATATTTTCAGAAATTCACTACTTCAGGTAGATTGAAAATGGTGTGACATACACGATCATTCTTTCTTTCGATAACACAATGTTTTTAAAATGTGCCAAGTACGAGTGCAAACTATATGATTTTGCGTTTACGCTACAAACGTAAGAAATAAGATGTTGCACATTATTCCACTTTTAGGTTTGACACATATTTCTTTTCGACTTCTTTAAGATATATAAATCTTTCAACAATATGTGAATAACATCAAATTTACTTTAAAATTGACAGAAATTTACTTCTTCAAGTAGATTGAATTATCCTGACAGTCATGATGATTCTCTCTTTCGATTACACAAGATGTTAAAAATGTACCAAGTACGAGTGCAAACTATATGATTTTGCGTTTACGCTACAAACATAAAAAATAAGATTCTCCACTTTATAGCAATATTCCCCCTTTTAGGTTTGACAAATATTTCTTTTCAAACGCTTTCAAATATGTAAATCTTTCAACAATATGTGAGTAACATCAAATTTACTTTAATATTTTCAGAAATTCACTACTTCAGGTAGATTGAAATAGTGTGACATACACGATCATTCTTTCTTTCGATAACACAATGTTTTTAAAATGTGCCAAGTACGAGTGAAAACTATATGATTTTGCATTTTCGCTACAAACGTAAGAAATAAGATGTTGCACATTATTCCACTTTTAGGTTTGACACATATTTCTTTTCGACTTCTTTAAAATATATAAATCTTTCAACAATATGTGAATAACATCAAATTTACTTTAAAATTGACAGAAATTTACTTCTTCAAGTAGATTGAATTATCCTGACAGTCTTGATGATTCTCTCTTTCGATAACACAAGATGTTAAATATGTGCCAAGTACGAGTGCAAACTATATGATTTTGCGTTTACGCTACAAACATAAGAAATAAGATGTTGCACATTATTCCACTTTTAGGTTTGACACATATTTTTTTCGACTTCTTTAAAATATATATATCTGTCAACAATATGTGAATAAAATCAAATTTACTTTAATATTTTCAGAAATTCACTCCTTCAGGTAGATTGAAATAGCGTGACATACACGATCATTCTTTCTTTCGATAACACAATGTTTTTAAAATGTGCCAAGTACGAGTGCAAACTATAAGATTTTGCATTTTCGCAACAAAAATAAGAAATATGATGTTGCACATTATATCACTTTTAGGTTTGACACATATTTTTTTCGACTTCTTTAAAATATATAAATCTTTAAACAATATGTGAATAACATCAAATTTACTTTAAAATTTACAGAAATTTACTTCTTCAAGTAGATTGAAATATCCTGACAGTCTTGATGATTCTCTCTTTCGATAACACAAGATGTTAAATATGTCCCAAGTACGAGTGCAAACTATATGATTTTGCGTTTACGCTACGAACATAAGAAATAAAACTTTTAGGTTTGACACATATTTTTTTCGACTTCTTTAAAATATATATATCTGTCAACAATATGTGAATAAAATCAAATTTACTTTAATATTTTCAGAAATTCACTCCTTCAGGTAGATTGAAATAGCGTGACATACACGATCATTCTTTCTTTCGATAACACAATCTTTTTAAAATGTGCCAAGTACGATTGAAAACTATATGATTTTGCATTTTCGCTACAAAAATAAGAAATATGATGTTGCACATTATATCACTTTTAGGTTTGACACATATTTCTTTTCAAACGCTTTCAAATATGTAAATCTTTCAACAATATGTGAATAACATCAAATTTACTTTAATATTTTCAGAAATTCACTCCTTCAGGTAGATTGAAATAGTGTGACATACACGATCATTCTTTCTTTCGATAACACAATGTTTTTAAAATGTGCCAAGTACGAGAGCAAACTATATGATTTTGCATTTTCGCTACAAACGTAAGAAATAAGATGTTGCACATTATTCCACTTTTAGGTTTGACACATATTTCTTTTCGACTTCTTTAAGATATATAAATCTTTCAACAATATGTGAATAACATCAAATTTACTTTAAAATTGACAGAAATTTACTTCTTCAAGTAGATTGAATTATCCTGACAGTCATGATGATTCTCTCTTTCGCTTACACAAGATGTTAAATATGTCCCATGTACGTGTGCAAACTGTATGATTTTGCGTTTACGCTACAAACATAAAAAATAAGATTATCCACTTTATAGAAATATTCCCTCTTTTAGGTTTGAAATATATTTCTTTTCAAACGCTTTCAAATATGTAAATCTTTCAACAATATGTGAGTAACATCAAATTTACTTTAATATTTTCATAAATTCACTCCTTCAGGTAGATTGAAATAGCGTGACATACACGATCATTCTTTCTTTCGATAACACAATCTTTTTAAAATGTGCCAAACGAGTGCAAACTACATGATTTTGCGTTTACGCTACAAACATAAAAAATAAGATTCTCCACTTTATAGCAATATTCCCCCTTTTAGGTTGGGCCGATATTTTTTTTCAAGCGCTTTCAAATATGTAAATCTTTCAACATTTACAGAAATTCATTCTTTCAAGTAGATCTAAATATCGCGACAGTCATGATGATTCTCTCTTCCGATAACACAAGATGTTAAATATGTCCCAAGTACGAGTGCAAACTATATGATTTTGCGTTTACGCTACAAACATAAGAAATAAGATGTTGCACATTATTCCACTTTTAGGTTTGACACATATTTCTTTTCAAACGCTTTCAAATATGTAAATCTTTCAACAATATGTGAATAACATCAAATTTACTTTAATATTTTCAGAAATTCACTCCTTCAGGTAGATTGAAATAGCGTGACATACACGATCATTCTTTCTTTCGATAACACAATGTTTTTAAAATGTGCCAAGTACGAGTGCAAACTATATGATTTTGCATTTTCGCTACAAAAATAAGAAATATGATGTTGCACATTATATCACTTTTAGGTTTGACACATATTTTTTTCGACTTCTTTAAAATATATATATCTGTCAACAATATGTGAATAACATCAAATTTACTTTAAAATTTACAGAAATTTACGTCTTCAAGTAGATTGAAATATCCTGACAGTCATGATGATTCTCTCTTTTCGATTACACAAGATGTTAAATATGTCCCAAGTACGAGTGCAAACTATATGATTTTGCGTTTACGCTACAAACATAAGAAATAAGATGTTGCACATTATATCACTTTTAGGTTTGACACATATTTTTCTTAGAATTCTATTAAATATATAAATCTTTCAACAATATGTGAATAACATCAAATTTACTTTAAAATTTACAGAAATTTACTTCTTCAAGTAGATTGAAATATCCTGACAGTCATGATGATTCTCTCTTTCGATAACACAAGATGTTAAATATGTCCCATGTACGTGTGCAAACTGTATGATTTTGCGTTTACGCTACAAACATAAAAAATAAGATTATCCACTTTATAGAAATATTCCCTCTTTTAGGTTTGACAAATATTTCTTTTCAAACGCTTTCAAATATGTAAATCTTTCAACAATATGTGAGTAACATCAAATTTACTTTAATATTTTCAGAAATTCACTCCTTCAGGTAGATTGAAATAGCGTGACATACACGATCATTCTCTCTTCCGATAACACAAGATGTTAAATATGTCCCAAGTACGAGTGCAAACTATATGATTTTGCGTTTACGCTACAAACATAAGAAATAAGATGTTGCACATTATTCCACTTTTAGGTTTGACACATATTTCTTTTCAAACGCTTTCAAATATGTAAATCTTTCAACAATATGTGAATAACATCAAATTTACTTTAATATTTTCAGAAATTCACTCCTTCAGGTAGATTGAAATAGCGTGACATACACGAACATTCTTCCTTTCGAAAACACAATCTTTTTAAAATGTGCCAAGTACGAGTGCAAACTATATGATTTTGCATTTTCGCTACAAAAATAAGAAATATGATGTTGCACATTATATCACTTTTAGGTTTGACACATATTTTTTTCGACTTCTTTAAAATATATATATCTGTCAACAATATGTGAATAAAATCAAATTTACTTCAATATTTTCAGAAATTCACTCCTTCAGGTAGATTGAAATAGCGTGACATACACGATCATTCTTTCTTTCGATAACACAATCTTTTTAAAATGTGCCAAGTACGAGTGCAAACTATATGATTTTGCATTTTCGCTACAAAAATAAGAAATATGATGTTGCACATTATAGCACTTTTAGGTTTGACACATATTTCTTTTCAAACGCTTTCAAATATGTAAATCTTTCAACAATATGTGAATAACATCAAATTTACTTTAATATTTTCAGAAATTCACTCCTTCAGGTAGATTGAAATAGCGTGACATACACGATCATTCTTTCTTTCGATAACACAATCTTTTTAAAATGTGCCAAACGAGTGCAAACTACATGATTTTGCGTTTACGCTACAAACATAAAAAATAAGATTCTCCACTTTATAGCAATATTCCCCCTTTTAGGTTGTGCCGATATTTTTTCAAGCGCTTTCAAATATGTAAATCTTTCAACATTTACAGAAATTCATTCTTTCAAGTAGATCTAAATATCGCGACAGTCATGATGATTCTCTCTTCCGATAACACAAGATGTTAAATATGTCCCAAGTACGAGTGCAAACTATATGATTTTGCGTTTACGCTACAAACGTAAGAAATAAGATGTTGCACATTATTCCACTTTTAGGTTTGACACATATTTCTTTTCAAACGCTTTCAAATATGTAAATCTTTCAACAATATGTGAATAACATCAAATTTACTTTAATATTTTCAGAAATTCACTCCTTCAGGTAGATTGAAATAGCGTGACATACACGATCATTCTTTCTTTCGATAACACAATGTTTTTAAAATGTGCCAAGTACGAGTGCAAACTATATGATTTTGCGTTTTTCGCTACAAACGTAAGAAATAAGATGTTGCACATTATTCCACTTTTAGGTTTGACACATATTTCTTTTCGACTTCTTTAAAATATATAAATCTCAACAATATGTGAATAACATCAAATTTACTTTAAAATTGACAGAAATTTATTTCTTCAAGTAGATTGAAATATCCTGACAGTCATGATGATTCTCTCTTTCGATAACACAAGATGGTAAATATGTCCCATGTACGTGTGCAAACTGTATGATTTTGCGTTTACGCTACAAACATAAAAAATAAGATTATCCACTTTATAGAAATATTCCCTCTTTTAGGTTTGACAAATATTTCTTTTCAAACGCTTTCAAATATGTAAATCTTTCAACAATATGTGAATAACATCAAATTTACTTTATATTTTCAGAAATTCACTACTTCAGGTAGATTGAAATAGCGTGACATACACGATCATTCTTTCTTTCGATAACACAATGTTTTTAAAATGTGCCAAGTACGAGTGCAATCTATATGATTTTGCATTTTCGCTACAAAAATAAGAAATATGATGTTGCACATTCTATCACTTTTAGGTTTGACACATATTTTTCTTCGAATTCTTTAAAATATATAAATCTTTCAACAATATGTGAATAACATCAAATTTACTTTAAAATTTACAGAAATTTTCTTCTTCAAGTAGATTGAAATATCCTGACAGTCATGATGATTCTCTCTTTCGATAACACAAGATGTTAAATATGTCCCAATTACGAGTGCAAACTATATGATTTTGCGTTTACGCTACAAACATAAGAAATAAGATGTTGCACATTATTCCACTTTTAGGTTTGACACATATTTTTCTTCGAATTCTTTAAAATATATAAATCTTTCAACAATATGTGAATAACATCAAATTTACTTTAAAATTTACAGAAATTTACTTCTTCAAGTAGATTGAAATATCCTGACAGTCATGATGATTCTCTCTTTCGATAACACAAGATGTTAAATATGTCCCATGTACGTGTGCAAACTGTATGATTTTGCGTTTACGCTACAAACATAAAAAATAAGATTATCCACTTTATAGAAATATTCCCTCTTTTAGGTTTGACAAATATTTCTTTTCAAACGCTTTCAAATATGTAAATCTTTCAACAATATGTGAGTAACATCAAATTTACTTTAATATTTTCAGAAATTCACTCCTTCAGGTAGATTGAAATAGCGTGACATACACGATCATTCTCTCTTCCGATAACACAAGATGTTAAATATGTCCCAAGTACGAGTGCAAACTATATGATTTTGCGTTTACGCTACAAACGTAAGAAATAAGATGTTGCACATTATTCCACTTTTAGGTTTGACACATATTTTTTTTCGACTTCTTTAAAATATATAAATCTTTCAACAATATGTGAATAACATCAAATTTACTTTAAAATTTACAGAAATTTACTTCTTCAAGTAGATTGAAATATCCTGACAGTCATGATGATTCTCTCTTTCGATAACACAAGATGTTAAATATGTCCCATGTACGTGTGCAAACTGTATGATTTTGCGTTTACGCTACAAACATAAAAAATAAGATTATCCACTTTATAGAAATATTCCCTCTTTTAGGTTTGACAAATATTTCTTTTCAAACGCTTTCAAATATGTAAATCTTTCAACAATATGTGAATAACATCAAATTTACTTTAATATTTTCAGAAATTCACTCCTTCAGGTAGATTGAAATATCGCGACAGTCATGATGATTCTCTCTTCCGATAACACAAGATGTTAAATATGTCCCAAGTACGAGTGCAAACTATATGATTTTGCGTTTACGCTACAAACGTAAGAAATAAGATGTTGCACATTATTCCACTTTTAGGTTTGACACATATTTCTTTTCAAACGCTTTCAAATATGTAAATCTTTCAACAATATGTGAATAACATCAAATTTACTTTAATATTTTCAGAAATTCACTCCTTCAGGTAGATTGAAATAGCGTGACATACACGATCATTCTTTCTTTCGATAACACAATGTTTTTAAAATGTGCCAAGTACGAGTGCAAACTATATGATTTTGCATTTTCGCTACAAAAATAAGAAATAAGATGTTGCACATTATTCCACTTTTAGGTTTGACACATATTTTTTTCGACTTCTTTAAAATATATAAATCTTTCAACAATATGTGAATAACATCAAATTTACTTTAAAATTGACAGAAATTCACTACTTCAGGTAGATTGAAATAGTGTGACATACACGATCATTCTTTCTTTCGATAACACAATCTTTTTAAAATGTGCCAAGTACGAGTGCAAACTATATGATTTTGCATTTTCGCTACAAAAATAAGAAACATATTTTGACATTTTTCTTTTAGGTTTGACACATATTTTTTTCGACTTCTTTAAAATATATATATCTGTCAACAATATGTGAATAAAATCAAATTTACTTCAATATTTTCAGAAATTCACTCCTTCAGGTAGATTGAAATAGCGTGACATACACGATCATTCTTTCTTTCGATAACACAATCTTTTTAAAATGTGCCAAGTACGAGTGCAAACTATAAGATTTTGCATTTTCGCAACAAAAATAAGAAATATGATGTTGCACATTATTCCACTTTTAGGTTTGACACATATTTCTTTTCAAACGCTTTCAAATATGTAAATCTGTCAACAATATGTGAATAAAATCAAATTTACTTCAATATTTTCAGAAATTCACCCTTTCAGGTAGATTGAAATAGCGTGACATACACGATCATTCTTTCTTTCGATAACACAATCTTTTTAAAATGTGCCAAGTACGAGTGCAAACTACATGATTTTGCGTTTACGCTACAAACATAAAAAATAAGATATACAATATGTGAATAAAATCAAATTTACTTTAATATTTTCAGAAATTCACTCCTTCAGGTAGATTGAAATAGCGTGACATACACGATCATTCTTTCTTTCGATAACACAATCTTTTTAAAATGTGCCAAGTACGAGTGCAAACTATATGATTTTGCATTTTCGCTACAAAAAATAGAAATATGATGTTGCACATTATTCCACTTTTAGGTTTGACACATTTCTTTTCAAACGCTTTCAAATATGTAAATCTTTCAACAATATGTGAATAATATCAAATTTACTTTAATATTTTCAGAAATTCACTACTTCAGGTAGATTGAAATAGTGTGACATACACGATCATTCTTTCTTTCGATAACACAATCTTTTTAAAATGTGCCAAGTACGATTGAAAACTATATGATTTTGCATTTTCGCTACAAAAATAAGAAATATGATGTTGCACATTATAGCACTTTTAGGTTTGACACATATTTCTTTTCAAACGCTTTCAAATATGTCAATAGTACTACAATATGTGAATAACATCAAACTTACTTTAATATTTTCAGAAATTCACTACTTCAGGTAGATTGAAATAGTGTGACATACACGATCATTCTCTCTTCCGATAACACAAGATGTTAAATATGTCCCAAGTACGAGTGCAAACTAAATGATTTTGCGTTTACGCTACAAACATAAAAAATAAGATTATCCACTTTATAGCAATATTACCCCTTTTAGGTTGGGCCGATATTTTTTTCAAGCGCTTTCAAATATGTAAATCTTTCAACATTTTACAGAAATTCATTCTTTCAAGTAGATCTAAATAACGCGACAGTCATGATGATTCTCTCTTCCGATAACACAAGATGTTAAATATGTCCCAAGTACGAGTCCAAACTATATGATTTTGCGTTTACGCTACAAACGTAAGAAATAAGATGTTGCACATTATTCCACGTTTAGGTTTGACACATATTTCTTTTCGACTTCTTTAAAATATATAAATCTTTCAACAATATGTGAATAACATCAAATTTACTTTAATATTTTCAGAAATTCACTACTTCAGGTAGATTGAAATAGTGTGACATACACGATCATTCTTTCTTTCGATAACACAATCTTTTTAAAATGTGCCAAGTACGAGTGCAAACTACATGATTTTGCGTTTACGCTACAAACATAAAAAATAAGATTCTCCACTTTATAGCAATATTCCCCCTTTTAGGTTGGGCCGATTTTTTTTTTCAAGCGCTTTCAAATATGTAAATCTTTCAACATTTACAGAAATTCATTCTTTCAAGTAGATCTAAATATCGCGACAGTCATGATGATTCTCTCTTCCGATAACACAAGATGTTAAATATGTCCCAAGTACGAGTGCAAACTATATGATTTTGCGTTTACGCTACAAACATAAGAAATAAGATGTTGCACATTATTCCACTTTTAGGTTTGACACATATTTCTTTTCAAACGCTTTCAAATATGTAAATCTTTCAACAATATGTGAATAACATCAAATTTACTTTAATATTTTCAGAAATTCACTCCTTCAGGTAGATTGAAATAGCGTGACATACACGATCATTCTTTCTTTCGATAACACAATCTTTTTAAAATGTACCAAGTACGAGTGCAAACTACATGAATTTGCGTTTACGACACAAACATAAAAAATAAGATTCTCCACTTTATAGCAATATTCCCCCTTTTTAGGTTGGGCCGATATTTTTTTTCAAGCGCTTTCAAATATGTAAATCTTTCAACATTTACAGAAATTCATTCTTTCAAGTAGATCTAAATATCGCGACAGTCATGATGATTCTCTCTTCCGATAACACAAGATGTTAAATATGTCCCAAGTACGAGTGCAAACTATATGATTTTGCGTTTACGCTACAAACGTAAGAAATAAGATGTTGCACATTATTCCACTTTTTAGGTTTGACACATATTTTTCTTAGAATTCTTTAAAATATATAAATCTTTCAACAATATGTGAATAACATCAAATTTACTTTAATATTTTCAGAAATTCACTACTTCAGGTAGATTGAAATAGTGTTACATACACGTTCAATCGTTCTTTCGATAACACAATCTTTTAAAAATGTCCCAAGTACGAGTGCAAACTACATGATTTTGCGTTTACGCTTCAAACATAAAAAATAAGATTCTCCCCTTTATAGCAATATTCCCCCTTTTAGGTTGGGCCGATATTTTTTTTCAAATGCTTTCAAATATGTAAATATTTCAACAATATGTGAATAACATCAAATTTACTTTACAATTTACAGAAATTCACTACTTCAGGTAGATTGAAATAGCGTGACATACACGATCATTCTTTCTTTCGATAACACAATGTTTTTAAAATGTGCCAAGTACGAGTGCAAACTATAAGATTTTGCATTTTCGCAACAAAAATAAGAAATATGATGTTGCACATTATATCACTTTTAGGTTTGACACATATTTCTTTTCAAACGCTTTCAAATATGTAAATCTTTCAACAATATGTGAATAAAATCAAATTTACTTCAATATTTTCAGAAATTCACTCCTTCAGGTAGATTGAAATAGCGTGACATACACGATCATTCTCTCTTCCGATAACACAAGATGTTAAATATGTCCCAAGTACGAGTGCAAACTATATGATTTTGCATTTTCGCAACAAAAATAAGAAATATGATGTTGCACATTATATCACTTTTAGGTTTGACACATATTTCTTTTCAAACGCTTTCAAATATGTAAATCTTTCAACAATATGTGAGTAACATCAAATTTACTTCAATATTTTCAGAAATTCACTCCTTCAGGTAGATTGAAATAGCGTGACATACACGATCATTCTCTCTTCCGATAACACAAGATGTTAAATATGTCCCAAGTACGAGTGCAAACTATATGATTTTGCTTTTACGCTACGCACATAAGAAATAAAACTTTTAGGTTTGACAAATATTTCTTTTCAAACGCTTTCAAATATGTAAATCTTTCAACAATACGTGAATAACATCAAATTTACTTTAATATTTTCAGAAATTCACCCTTTCAGGTAGATTGAAATAGCGTGACATACACGATCATTCTTTCCATCGATAACACAATGTTTTTAAAATGTGCCAAGTACGAGTGCAAACTATATGATTTTGCATTTTCGCTACAAAAATAAGAAATATGATGTTGCACATTATATCACTTTTAGGTTTGACACATATTTCTTTTCAAACGCTTTCAAATATGTAAATCTTTCAACAATATGTGAATAACATCAAATTTACTTTAATATTTTCAGAAATTCACTACTTCAGGTAGATTGAAATAGTGTGACATACACGATCATTCTTTCTTTCGATAACACAATCTTTTTAAAATGTGCCAAGTACGAGTGCAAACTACATGATTTTGCGTTTAGGCTACAAACATAAAAAATAAGATTCTCCACTTTATAGCAATATTCCCCCTTTTAGGTTGGGCCGATATTTTTTTTCAATAGCTTTCAAATATTTAAATCTTTCAACATTTACAGAAATTCATTCTTTCAAGTAGATCTAAATATCGCGACAGTCATGATGATTCTCTCTTCCGATAACACAAGATGTTAAATATGTCCCAAGTACGAGTGCAAACTATATGATTTTGCGTTTACGCTACAAACATAAGAAATAAGATGTTGCACATTATTCCACTTTTAGGTTTGACACATATTTCTTTTCAAACGCTTTCAAATATGTAAATCTTTCAACAATATGTGAATAACATCAAATTTACTTTAATATTTTCAGAAATTCACTCCTTCAGGTAGATTGAAATAGCGTGACATACACGATCATTCTTTCTTTCGATAACACAATCTTTTTAAAATGTGCCAAGTACGATTGAAAACTATATGATTTTGCATTTTCGCTACAAAAATAAGAAATATGATGTTGCACATTATATCACTTTTAGGTTTGACACATATTTTTTTCGACTTCTTTAAAATATATAAATCTTTCAACAATATGTGAATAACATCAAATTTACTTTAATATTTTCAGAAATTCACTACTTCAGGTAGATTGAAATAGCGTGACATACACGATCATTCTTTCTTTCGATAACACAATCTTTTTAAAATGTGCCAAGTACGAGTGCAAACTACATGATTTTGCGTTTACGCTACAAACATAAAAAATAAGATTCTCCACTTTATAGCAATATTCCCCCTTTTAGGTTGGGCCGATATTTTTTTTCAAACGCTTTCAATTATGTAAATATTTCAACAATATGTGAATAACATCAAATTTCCTCTAATATTTTCAGAAATTCACTCCTTCAGGTAGATTGAAATAGCGTGACATACACGATCATTCTTTCTTTCGATAACACAATCTTTTTAAAATGTGCCAAGTACGATTGAAAACTATATGATTTTGCATTTTCGCTACAAAAAATAAGAAATATGATGTTGCACATTATAGCACTTTTAGTTTTTACACATATTTCTTTTCAAATGCTTTAAAATATGTAAATCTTTCAACAATATGTGAATAACATCAAATTTACTTTAATATTTTCAGAAATTCACTACTTCAGGTAGATTGAAATAGTGTGACATACACGATCATTCTTTCTTTCGATAACACAATTTTGTTAAAATGTGCCAAGTACGAGTGCAAACTATATGATTTTGCATTTTCGCCACAAAAATAAGAAATATGATGTTGCACATTATAGCACTTTTAGGTTTGACACATATTTCTTTTCAAACGCTTTCAAATATGTAAATCTATCAACAATATGTGTATAACATCAAATTTACTTCAATATTTTCAGAAATTCACTCCTTCAGGTAGATTGAAATAGCGTGACATACACGATCATTCTCTCTTCCGATAACACAAGATGTTAAATATGTCCCAAGTACGAGTGCAAACTATATGATTTTGCGTTTACGCTACGAACATAAGAAATAAAACTTTTAGGTTTGACAAATATTTCTTTTCAAACGCTTTCAAATATGTAAATCTTTCAACATTTACAGAAATTCATTCTTTCAAGTAGATCTAAATATCGCGACAGTCATGATGATTCTCACTTCCGATAACACAAGATGTTAAATATGTCCCAAGTACGAGTGCAAACTATATGATTTTGCGTTTACGCTACAAACATAAGAAATAAGATGTTGCACATTATTCCACTTTTAGGTTTGACACATATTTCTTTTCAAACGCTTTCAAATATGTAAATCTTTCAACAATATGTGAATAACATCAAATTTACTTTAATATTTTCAGAAATTCACTACTTCAGGTAGATTGAAATAGTGTGACATACACGATCATTCTTTCGTTCGATAACACAATCTTTTTAAAATGTGCCAAGTACGATTGAAAACTATATGATTTTGCATTTTCGCTACAAAAATAAGAAATATGATGTTGCACATTATATCACTTTTAGGTTTGACACATATTTCTTTTCAAACGCTTTCAAATATGTAAATCTTTCAACAATATGTGAATAACATCAAATTTACTTTAATATTTTCAGAAATTCACTCCTTCAGGTAGATTGAAATAGTGTTACATACACGATGATTCTCTCTTTCGATAACACAAGATGTTAAATATGTCCCATGTACGTGTGCAAACTGTATGATTTTGCGTTTACGCTACAAACATAAAAAATAAGATTCTCCACTTTATAGCAATATTCCCCCTTTTAGGTTGGGCCGATATTTTTTTTCAAACGCTTTCAATTATGTAAATATTTCAACATTTACAGAAATTCATTCTTTCAAGTAGATCTAAATAACGCGACAGTCATGATGATTCTCTCTTCCGATAACACAAGATGTTAAATATGTCCCAAGTACGAGTCCAAACTATATGATTTTGCGTTTACGCTACAAACGTAAGAAATAAGATGTTGCACATTATTCCACGTTTAGGTTTGACACATATTTCTTTTCGACTTCTTTAAAATATATAAATCTTTCAACAATATGTGAATAAAATCAAATTTACTTCAATATTTTCAGAAATTCACTCCTTCAGGTAGATTGAAATAGTGTGACATACACGATCATTCTTTCTTTCGATAACACAATCTTTTTAAAATGTGCCAAGTACGAGTGCAAACTACATGATTTTGCGTTTACGCTACAAACATAGAAAATAAGATTCTCGACTTTATAGCAATATTCCCCCTTTTAGGTTGGGCCGATTTTTTTTTCAAACGCTTTCAAATATGTAAATCTTTCAACATTTACAGAAATTCATTCTTTCAAGTAGATCTAAATATCGCGACAGTCATGATGATTCTCTCTTCCGATAACACAAGATGTTAAATATGTCCCAAGTACGAGTGCAAACTATATGATTTTGCGTTTACGCTACAAACATAAGAAATAAGATGTTGCACATTATTCCACTTTTAGGTTTGACACATATTTCTTTTCAAACGCTTTCAAATATGTAAATCTTTCAACAATATGTGAATAACATCAAATTTACTTTAATATTTTCAGAAATTCACTCCTTCAGGTAGATTGAAATAGCGTGACATACACGATCATTCTTTCTTTCGATAACACAATCTTTTTAAAATGTACCAAGTACGAGTGCAAACTACATGAATTTGCGTAAACAAACAAACAAAAAAAATAAGATTCTCCACTATATAGCAATATTCCCCCTTTTAGGTTGGGCCGATATTTTTTTTCAAACGCTTTCAAATATGTAAATCTTTCAACATTTACAGAAATTCATTCTTTCAAGTAGATCTAAATATCGCGACAGTCATGATGATTCTCTCTTCCGATAACACAAGATGTTAAATATGTCCCAAGTACGAGTGCAAACTATATGATTTTGCGTTTACGCTACAAACGTAAGAAATAAGATGTTGCACATTATTCCACTTTTAGGTTTGACACATATTTTTCTTAGAATTCTTTAAAATATATAAATCTTTCAACAATATGTGAATAACATCAAATTTACTTTAATATTTTCAGAAATTCACTACTTCAGGTAGATTGAAATAGTGTTACATACACGATCATTCTTTCTTTCGATAACACAATCTTTTTAAAAATGTGCCAAGTACGAGTGCAAACTACATGATTTTGCGTTTACGCTTCAAACATAAAAAATAAGATTCTCCCCTTTATAGCAATATTCCCCCTTTTAGGTTGGGCCGATATTTTTTTCAAATGCTTTCAAATATGTAAATATTTCAACAATATGTGTATAACATCAAATTTACTTCAATATTTTCAGAAATTCACTCCTTCAGGTAGATTGAAATAGCGTGACATACACGATCATTCTTTCTTTCGATAACACAAGATGTTAAATATGTCCCAAGTACGAGTGCAAACTATATGATTTTGCATTTTCGCAACAAAAATAAGAAATATGATGTTGCACATTATATCACTTTTAGGTTTGACACATATTTCTTTTCAAACGCTTTCAAATATGTAAATCTTTCAACAATATGTGAATAAAATCAAATTTACTTCAATATTTTCAGAAATTCACTCCTTCAGGTAGATTGAAATAGCGTGACATACACGATCATTCTCTCTTCCGATAACACAAGATGTTAAATATGTCCCAAGTACGAGTGCAAACTATATGATTTTGCTTTTACGCTACGAACATAGGAAATAAAACTTTTAGGTTTGACAAATATTTCTTTTCAAACGCTTTCAAATATGTAAATCTTTCAACAATACGTGAATAACATCAAATTTACTTTAATATTTTCAGAAATTCACTCCTTCAGGTAGATTGAAATAGCGTGACATACACGATCATTCTTTCTTTCGATAACACAATCTTTTAAATATGTCCCAAGTACGAGTGCAAACTATATGATTTTGCATTTTCGCTACAAAAATAAGAAATATGATGTTGCACATTATAGCACTTTTAGGTTTGACACATATTTTTCTTCGAATTCTTTAAAATATATAAATCTTTCAACAATATGTGAATAACATCAAATTTACTTTAATATTTTCAGAAATTCACTACTTCAGGTAGATTGAAATAGTGTGACATACACGATCATTCTTTCTTTCGATAACACAATCTTTTTAAAATGTGCCAAGTACGAGTGCAAACTACATGATTTTGCGTTTACGCTACAAACATAAAAAATAAGATTCTCCACTTTATAGCAATATTCCCCCTTTTTAGGTTGGGCCGATATTTTTTTCAAATGCTTTCAAATATGTAAATATTTCAACAATATGTGAATAACATCAAATTTACTTTACAATTTACAGAAATTCACTCCTTCAGGTAGATTGAAATAGCGTGACATACACGATCATTCTTTCTTTCGATAACACAATCTTTTTAAAATGTGCCAAGTACGATTGAAAACTATATGATTTTGCATTTTCGCTACAAAAAAATAAGAAATATGATGTTGCACATTATAGCACTTTTAGGTTTGACACATATTTCTTTTCAAACGCTTTAAAATATGTAAATCTTTCAACAATATGTGAATAACATCAAATTTACTTTAATATTTTCAGAAATTCACTACTTCAGGTAGATTGAAATAGTGTGACATACACGATCATTCTTTCTTTCGATAACACAATTTTGTTAAAATGTGCCAAGTACGAGTGCAAACTATATGATTTTGCATTTTCGCCACAAAAATAAGAAATATGATGTTGCACATTATAGCACTTTTAGGTTTGACACATATTTCTTTTCAAACGCTTTCAAATATGTAAATCTATCAACAATATGTGTATAACATCAAATTTACTTTAATATTTTCAGAAATTCACTCCTTCAGGTAGATTGAAATAGCGTGACATACACGATCATTCTCTCTTCCGATAACACAAGATGTTAAATAAGTCCCAAGTACGAGTGCAAACTATATGATTTTGCGTTTACGCTACGAACATAAGAAATAAAACTTTTAGGTTTGACAAATATTTCTTTTCAAACGCTTGCAAATATGTAAATCTTTCAACATTTACAGAAATTCATTCTTTCAAGTAGATCTAAATATCGCGACAGTCATGATGATTCTCTCTTCCGATAACACAAGATGTTAAATATGTCCCAAGTACGAGTGCAAACTATATGATTTTGCGTTTACGCTACAAACATAAGAAATAAGATGTTGCACATTATTCCACTTTTAGGTTTGACACATATTTCTTTTCAAACGCTTTCAAATATGTAAATCTTTCAACAATATGTGAATAACATCAAATTTACTTTAATATTTTCAGAAATTCACTACTTCAGGTAGATTGAAATAGTGTGACATACACGATCATTCTTTCTTTCGATAACACAATCTTTTTAAAATGTGCCAAGTACGAGTGAAAACTATATGATTTTGCATTTTCGCTACAAAAATAAGAAATATGATGTTGCACATTATATCACTTTTAGGTTTGACACATATTTCTTTTCAAACGCTTTCAAATATGTAAATCTTTCAACAATATGTGAATAACATCAAATTTACTTTAATATTTTCAGAAATTCACTACTTCAGGTAGATTGAAATAGTGTGACATACACGATCATTCTTTCTTTCGATAACACAATGTTTTTAAAATGTGCCAAGTACGAGTGCAAACTATATGATTTTGCGTTTACGCTACGAACATAAGAAATAAAACTTTTAGGTTTGACAAATATTTCTTTTCAAACGCTTTCAAATATGTAAATCTTTCTTTTGTGAATAACATCAAATTTACTTTAATATTTTCAGAAATTCACTCCTTCAGGTAGATTGAAATAGTGTGACATACACGATCATTCTTTCTTTCGATAACACAATCTTTTTAAAATGTGCCAAGTACGAGTGCAAACTACATGATTTTGCGTTTACGCTACAAACATAAAAAATAAGATATACAATATGTGAATAAAATCAAATTTACTTTAATATTTTCAGAAATTCACTCCTTCAGGTAGATTGAAATAGCGTGACATACACGATCATTCTTTCTTTCGATAACACAATCTTTTTAAAATGTGCCAAGTACGAGTGCAAACTATATGATTTTGCGTTTACGCTACAAACATAAGAAATAAGATGTTGCACATTATTCCACTTTTAGGTTTGACACATATTTCTTTTCAAACGCTTTCAAATATGTAAATCTTTCAACAATATGTGAATAACATCAAATTTACTTTAATATTTTCAGAAATTCACTCCTTCAGGTAGATTGAAATAGCGTGACATACACGATCATTCTTTCTTTCGATAACACAATCTTTTTAAAATGTGCCAAGTACGAGTGCAAACTACATGATTTTGCGTTTACGCTACAAACATAAAAAATAAGATTCTCCACTTTATAGCAATATTCACCCTTTTAGGTTGGGCCGATATTTTTTTCAAACGCTTTCAAATATGTAAATCTATCAAAATTAACAGAAATTAATTCTTAAAAGTATATCTAAATATAGAGAAAGTCATGATGATTCAATCTTACGATAACACAAGATGTTAAATATGTCCCAAGTACGAGTGCAAACTATATGATTTTGCGTTTACGCTACAAACGTAAGAAATAAGATGTTGCACATTATTCCACTTTTAGGTTTGACACATATTTCTTTTCGACTTCTTTAAAATATATAAATCTTTCAACAATATGTGAATAACATCAAATTTACTTTAAAATTGACAGAAATTTACTTCTTCAAGTAGATTGAATTATCCTGACAGTCATGATGATTCTCTCTTTCGATTACACAAGATGTTAAATATGTCCCAAGTACGAGTGCAAACTATATGATTTTGCGTTTACGCTACGAACATAAGAAATAAAACTTTTAGGTTTGACAAATATTTCTTTTCAAACGCTTTCAAAAATGTAAATCATTCAACAATATGTGAATAACATCAAATTTACTTTAATATTTTCAGAAATTCTCTCCTTCAGGTAGATTGATATAGCGTGACATACACGATCATTCTTTCTTTCGATAACACAATCTTTTTAAAATGTGCCAAGTACGATTGAAAACTATATGATTTTGCATTTTCGCTACAAAAATAAGAAATATGATGTTGCACATTATAGCACTTTTAGGTTTGACAAATATTTCGTTTCAAACGCTTTCAAATATGTAAATCTTTCAACAATATGTGAATAACATCAAATTTACTTTAATATTTTCAGAAATTCACTACTTCAGGTAGATTGAAATAGCGTGACATACACGATCATTCTTTCTTTCGATAACACAATGTTTTTAAAATGTGCCAAGTACGAATGCAAACTATATGATTTTGCGTTTACGCTACGAACATAGGAAATAAAACTTTTAGGTTTGACAAATATTTCTTTTCAAACGCTTTCAAATATGTAAATCTTTCAACTTTGTGAATAACATCAAATTTACTTTAATATTTTCAGAAATTCACTACTTCAGGTAGATTGAAATAGTGTGACATACACGATCATTCTTTCTTTCGATAACACAATCTTTTTAAAATGTGCCAAGTACGAGTGCAAACTACATGATTTTGCGTTTACGCTACAAACATAAAAAATAAGATATACAATATGTGAATAAAATCAAATTTACTGCAATATTTTCAGAAATTCACTCCTTCAGGTAGATTGAAATAGCGTGACATACACGATCATTCTTTCTTTCGATAACACAATCTTTTTAAAATGTGCCAAGTACGATTGAAAACTATATGATTTTGCATTTTCGCTACAAAAATAAGAAATATGATGTTGCACATTATATCACTTTTAGGTTTGACACATATTTCTTTTCAAACGCTTTCAAATATGTAAATCTTTCAACAATATGTGAATAACATCAAATTTACTTTAATATTTTCAGAAATTCACTACTTCAGGTAGATTGAAATAGTGTGACATACACGATCATTCTTTCCTTCGATAACACAATGTTTTTAAAATGTGCCAAGTACGAGTGCAAACTATATGATTTTGCGTTTACGCTACAAACATAAGAAATAAGATGTTGCACATTATTCCACTTTTAGGTTTGACACATATTTCTTTTCAAACGCTTTCAAATATGTAAATCTTTCAACAATATGTGAATAACATCAAATTTACTTTAATATTTTCAGAAATTCATTCTTTCAAGTAGATCTAAATAACGCGACAGTCATGATGATACTCTCTTCCGATAACACAAGATGTTAAATATGTCCCAAGTACGAGTGCAAACTATATGATTTTGCGTTTACGCTACAAACATAAGAAATAAGATGTTGCACATTATTCCACTTTTAGGTTTGACACATATTTCTTTTCAAACGCTTTCAAATATGTAAATCTTTCAACAATATGTGAATAACATCAAATTTACTTTAATATTTTCAGAAATTCACTCCTTCAGGTAGATTGAAATAGCGTGACA
This sequence comes from Diplolepis rosae, assembly GCA_030998225.1. NCBI lineage: Eukaryota > Metazoa > Arthropoda > Insecta > Hymenoptera > Diplolepididae > Diplolepis > Diplolepis rosae. The sequence goes on along the minus strand of JAPYXD010000658.1, from coordinate 367,226 downwards.
TACACGATCATTCTTTCTTTCGATAACACAATCTTTTTAAAATGTGCCAAGTACGAGTGCAAACTACATGATTTTGCGTTTACGACACAAACATAAAAAATAAGATTCTCCACTTTATAGCAATATTCCCCCTTTTAGGTTGGGCCGATATTTTTTTTCAAATGCTTTCAAATATGTAAATATTTCAACAATATGTGAATAACATCAAATTTACTTTACAATTTACAGAAATTCACTCCTTCAGGTAGATTGAAATAGCGTGACATACACGATCATTCTTTCTTTCGATAACACAATCTTTTTAAAATGTGCCAAGTACGATTGAAAACTATATGATTTTGCATTTTCGCTACAAAAATAAGAAATATGATGTTGCACATTATAGCACTTTTAGGTTTGACACATATTTCTTTTCAAACGCTTTCAAATATGTAAATCTTTCAACAATATGTGAATAACATCAAATTTACTTTAATATTTTCAGAAATTCACTACTTCAGGTAGATTGAAATAGTGTGACATACACGATCATTCTTTCTTTCGATAACACAATGTTTATAAAATGTGCCAAGTACGAGTGCAAACTATAAGATTTTGCATTTTCGCAACAAAAATAAGAAATATGATGTTGCACATTATATCACTTTTAGGTTTGATACATATTTCTTTTCAAACGCTTTCAAATATGTAAATCTATCAACAATATGTGTATAACATCAAATTTACTTTAATATTTTCAGAAATTCACTCCTTCAGGTAGATTGAAATAGCGTGACATACACGATCATTCTCTCTTCCGATAACACAAGATGTTAAATATGTCCCAAGTACGAGTGCAAACTATATGATTTTGCGTTTACGCTACGAACATAAGAAATAAAACTTTTAGGTTTGACAAATATTTCTTTTCAAACGCTTTCAAATATGTAAATCTTTCAACAATATGTGAATAACATCAAATTTACTTTAATATTTTCAGAAATTCACTCCTTCAGGTAGATTGAAATAGCGTGACATACACGATCATTCTTTCTTTCGATAACACAATCTTTTTAAAATGTGCCAAGTACGATTGAAAACTATATGATTTTGCATTTTTGCTATAAAAATAAGAAATATGATGTAGCACATTATAGCACTTTTAGGTTTGACACATATTTCTTTTCAAATGCTTTCAAATATGTAAATCTTTCAACAATATGTGAATAACATCAAATTTACTTTGATATTTTCAGAAATTCACTACTTCGGGTAGATTGAAATAGTGTGACATACACGATCATTCTTTCTTTCGATAACACAATCTTTTTAAAATGTGCCAAGTACGAGTGCAAACTACATGATTTTGCGTTTACGCTACAAACATAAAAAATAAGATTCTCCACTTTATAGCAATATTCCCCCTTTTAGGTTGGGCCGATATTTTTTTTCAAACGCTTTCAAATATGTAAATCTTTCAACATTTACAGAAATTCATTCTTTCAAGTAGATCTAAATATCGCGACAGTCATGATGATTCTCTCTTCCGATAACACAAGATGTTAAATATGTCCCAAGTACGAGTGCAAACTATATGATTTTGCGTTTACGCTACAAACGTAAGAAATAAGATGTTGCACATTATTCCACTTTTAGATTTGACACATATTTCTTTTCGACTTCTTTAAAATATATAAATCTTTCAACAATATGTGAATAACATCAAATTTACTTTAAAATTGACAGAAATTTACTTCTTCAAGTAGATTGAATTATCCTGACAGTCATGATGATTCTCTCTTTCGATTACACAAGATGTTAAATATGTCCCAAGTACGAGTGCAAACTATATGATTTTGCGTTTACGCTACGAACATAAGAGATAAAACTTTTAGGTTTGACAAATATTTCTTTTCAAACGCTTTCAAAAATGTAAATCATTCAACAATATGTGAATAACATCAAATTTACTTTAATATTTTCAGAAATTCTCTCCTTCAGGTAGATTGATATAGCGTGACATACACGATCATTCTTTCTTTCGATAACACAATCTTTTTAAAATGTGCCAAGTACGATTGAAAACTATATGATTTTGCATTTTCGCAACAAAAATAAGAAATATGATGTTGCACATTAATCACTTTTAGGTTTGACACATATTTCTTTTCAAACGCTTTCAAATATGTAAATCTTTCAACAATATGTGAATAACATCAAATTTACTTTAATATTTTCAGAAATTCACTACTTCAGGTAGATTGAAATAGCGTGACATACACGATCATTCTTTCTTTCGATAACACAATCTTTTTAAAATGTGCCAAGTACGATTGCAAACTATATGATTTTGCGTTTACGCTACGAACATAAGAAATAAAACTTTTAGGTTTGACAAATATTTCTTTTCAAACGCTTTCAAATATGTAAATCTTTCAACAATTTGTGAATAACATCAAATTTACTTTAATATTTTCAGAAATTCACTACTTCAGGTAGATTGAAATAGTGTGACATACACGATCATTCTTTCTTTCGATAACACAATGTTTTTAAAATGTGCTAAGTACGAATGCAAACTATATGATTTTGCGTTTACGCTACGAACATAGGAAATAAAACTTTTAGGTTTGACAAATATTTCTTTTCAAACGCTTTCAAATATGTAAATCTTTCAACAATACGTGAATAACATCAAATTTACTTTACAATTTACAGAAATTCACTCCTTCAAGTAGATTGAATTATCCTGACAGTCATGATGATTCTCTCTTTCGATTACACAAGATGTTAAATATGTCCCAAGTACGAGTGCAAACTATATGATTTTGCGTTTACGCTACGAACATAAGAAATAAAACTTTTAGGTTTGACAAATATTTCTTTTCAAACGCTTTCAAATATGTAAATCTTTCAACAATATGTGAATATCATCAAATTTACTTTAATATTTTCAGAAATACACTCTTTCAGGTAGATTGAAATAGCGTGACATACACGATCATTCTTTCTTTCGATAACACAATCTTTTTAAAATGTGCCAAGTACGATTGAAAACTATATGATTTTGCATTTTTGCTATAAAAATAAGAAATATGATGTAGCACATTATAGCACTTTTTAGGTTTCACACATATTTCTTTTCAAACGCTTTCAAATATGTAAATCTTTCAACATTTACAGAAATTCATTCTTTCAAGTAGATCTAAATATCGCGACAGTCATGATGATTCTCTCTTCCGATAACACAAGATGTTAAATAAGTCCCAAGTACGAGTGCAAACTATATGATTTTGCGTTTACGCTACAAACATAAGAAATAAGATGTTGCACATTATTCCACTTTTAGGTTTGACACATATTTCTTTTCAAACGCTTTCAAATATGTAAATCTTTCAACAATATGTGAATAACATCAAATTTACTTTAATATCTTCAGAAATTCACTACTTCAGGTAGATTGAAATAGTGTGACATACACGATCATTCTTTCTTTCGATAACACAATCTTTTTAAAATGTGCCAAGTACGAGTGAAAACTATATGATTTTGCATTTTTGCTATAAAAATAAGAAATATGATGTTGCACATTATATCACTTTTAGGTTTGACACATATTTCTTTTCAAACGCTTTCAAATATGTAAATCTTTCAACAATATGTGAATAACATCAAATTTACTTTAATATTTTCAGAAATTCACTACTTCAGGTAGATTGAAATAGCGTGACATACACGATCATTCTTTCTTTCGATAACACAATCTTTTTAAAATGTGCCAAGTACGAGTGCAAACTATATGATTTTGCGTTTACGCTACAAACATAATAAATAAGATATACAATATGTGAATAACATCAAATTTACTTTAATATTTTCAGAAATTCACTCCTTCAGGTAGATTGAAATAGCGTGACATACACGATCATTCTTTCTTTCGATAACTAAATGTTTTTAAAATGTGCCAAGTACGAGTGCAAACTATATGATTTTGCGTTTACGCTACAAACATAAGAAATAAGATGTTGCACATTATTCCACTTTTAGGTTTGACACATATTTCTTTTCAAACGCTTTCAAATATGTAAATCTTTCAACAATATGTGAATAACATCAAATTTACTTTAATATTTTCAGAAATTCACTCCTTCAGGTAGATTGAAATAGCGTGACATACACGATCATTCTTTCTTTCGATAACACAATCTTTTTAAAATGTGCCAAGTACGAGTGCAAACTACATGATTTTGCGTTTACGCTACAAACATAAAAAATAAGATTCTCCACTTTATAGCAATATTCCCCCTTTTAGGTTGGGCCGATATTTTTTTTCAAACGCTTTCAAATATGTAAATCTTTCAACATTTACAGAAATTCATTCTTTCAAGTAGATCTAAATATCGCGACAGTCATGATGATTCTCTCTTCCGATAACACAAGATGTTAAATATGTCCCAAGTACGAGTGCAAACTATATGATTTTGCGTTTACGCTACAAACGTAAGAAATAAGATGTTGCACATTATTCCACTTTTAGGTTTGACACATATTTCTTTTCGACTTCTTTAAAATATATAAATCTTTCAACAATATGTGAATAACATCAAATTTACTTTAAAATAGACAGAAATTTACTTCTTCAAGTAGATTGAATTATCCTGACAGTCATGATGATTCTCTCTTTCGATTACACAAGATGTTAAATATGTCCCAAGTACGAGTGCAAACTATATGATTTTGCGTTTACGCTACAAACGTAAGAAATAAGATGTTGCACATTATTCCACTTTTAGGTTTGACACATATTTCTTTTCGACTTCTTTAAAATATATAAATCTTTCAACAATATGTGAATAACATCAAATTTACTTTAATATTTTCAGAAATTCACTCCTTCAGGTAGATTGATATAGCGTGACATACACGATCATTCTTTCTTTCGATAACACAATCTTTTTAAAATGTGCCAAGTACGATTGAAAACTATATGATTTTGCATTTTCGCTACAAAAATAAGAAATATATGATGTTGCACATTATATCACTTTTAGGTTTGACACATATTTCTTTTCAAACGCTTTCAAATATGTAAATCTTTCAACAATATGTGAATAACATCAAATTTACTTTAATATTTTCAGAAATTCACTACTTCAGGTAGATTGAAATAGTGTGACATACACGATCATTCTTTCTTTCGATAACACAATGTTTTTAAAATGTGCCAAGTACGAGTGCAAACTATAAGATTTTGCATTTTCGCAACAAAAATAAGAAATATGATGTTGCACATTAATCACTTTTAGGTTTGACACATATTTCTTTTCAAACGCTTTCAAATATGTAAATCTTTCAACAATATGTGAATAACATCAAATTTACTTTAATATTTTCAGAAATTCTCTCCTTCAAGTATATTGAATTATCCTGACAGTCATGATGCTTCTCTCTTTCGATTACACAAGATGTTAAATATGTCCCAAGTACAAGTGCAAACTATATGATTTTGCGTTTACGCTACAAACGTAAGAAATAAGATGTTGCACATTATTCCACTTTTAGGTTTGACACATATTTCTTTTCGACTTCTTTAAAATATATAAATCTTTCAACAATATGTGAATAACATCAAATTTACTTTAATATTTTCAGAAATTCACTACTTCAGTTAGATTGAAATAGTGTGACATACACGATCATTCTTTCTTTCGATAACGCAATCTTTTTAAAATGTGCCAAGTACGAGTGCAAACTACATGATTTTGCGTTTACGCTACAAACATAAAAAATAAGATTCTCCACTTTATAGCAATATTCCCCCTTTTAGGTTGGGCCGATATTTTTTTTCAAACGCTTTCAAATATGTAAATCTTTCAACATTTACAGAAATTCATTCTTTCAAGTAGATCTAAATATCGCGACAGTCATGATGATTCTCACTTCCGATAACACAAGATGTTAAATATGTCCCAAGTACGAGTGCAAACTATATGATTTTGCGTTTACGCTACAAACGTAAGAAATAAGATGTTGCACATTATTCCACTTTTAGGTTTGACACATATTTCTTTTCGACTTCTTTAAAATATATAAATCTTTCAACAATATGTGAATAACATCTAATTTACTTTAAAATTTACAGAAATTCACTACTTCAGGTAGATTGAAATAGTGTGACATACACGATCATTCTTTCTTTCGATAACACAATCTTTTTAAAATGTCCCATGTACGTGTGCAAACTGTATGATTTTGCGTTTACGCTACAAACATAAAAAATAAGATTCTCCACTTTATAGCAATATTCCCCCTTTTAGGTTGGGCCGATATTTTTTTTCAAACGCTTTCAATTATGTAAATATTTCAACAATATGTGAATAACATCAAATTTACTTTAATATTTTCAGAAATTCACTCCTTCAGGTAGATTGAAATAGCGTGACATACACGATCATTCTTTCTTTCGATAACACAATCTTTTTAAAATGTGCCAAGTACGATTGAAAACTATATGATTTTGCATTTTCGCTACAAAAATAAGAAATATGATGTTGCACATTATAGCACTTTTAGGTTTGACACATATTTCTTTTCAAACGCTTTAAAATATGTAAATCTTTCGACAATATGTGAATAAGATCAAATTTACTTTAATATTTTCAGAAATTCACTACTTCATGTAGATTGAAATAGCGTGACATACACGATCATTCTTTCTTTCGATAACACAATTTTTTAAAAATGTGCCAAGTACGAGTGCAAACTATAAGATTTTGCATTTTCGCAACAAAAATAAGAAATATGATGTTGCACATTATATCACTTTTAGGTTTGACACATATTTCTTTTCAAACGCTTTCAAATATGTAAATCTTTCAACAATATGTGAATAACATCAAATTTACTTTAATATTTTCAGAAATTCACTGCTTCAGGTAGATTGAAATAGCGTGACATACACGATCATTCTCTCTTCCGATAACACAAGATGTTAAATATGTCCCAAGTACGAGTGCAAACTATATGATTTTGCGTTTACGCTACGAACATAAGAAATAAAACTTTTAGGTTTGACAAATATTTCTTTTCAAACGCTTTCAAATATGTAAATCTTTCAACAATATGTGAATAACATCAAATTTACTTTACAATTTACAGAAATTCACTACTTCAAGTAGATTGAATTATCCTGACAGTCATGATGATTCTCTCTTTCGATTACACAAGATGTTAAATATGTCCCAAGTACGAGTGCAAACTATATGATTTTGCGTTTACGCTACGAACATAAGAAATAAAACTTTTAGGTTTGACAAATATTTCTTTTCAAACGCTTTCAAATATGTAAATCTTTCAACAATATGTGAATAACATCAAATATACTTTAATATTTTCAGAAATTCACTCCTTCAGGTAGATTGATATAGCGTGACATACACGATCATTCTTTCTTTCGATAACACAATCTTTTTAAAATGTGCCAAGTACGAGTGAAAACTATATGATTTTGCATTTTTGCTATAAAAATAAGAAATATGATGTAGCACATTATAGCACTTTTAGGTTTGACACATATTTCTTTTCAAACGCTTTCAAATATGTAAATCTTTCAACAATATGTGAATAACATCAAATTTACTTTAATATTTTCAGAAATTCACTACTTCAGGTAGATTGAAATAGCGTGACATACACGATCATTCTTTCTTTCGATAACACAATCTTTTTAAAATGTGCCAAGTACGAGTGCAAACTACATGATTTTGCGTTTACGCTACAAACATAAAAAATAAGATTCTCCACTTTATAGCAATATTCCCCCTTTTTAGGTTGGGCCGATATTTTTTTTCAAACGCTTTCAAATATGTAAATCTTTCAACATTTACAGAAATTCATTCTTTCAAGTAGATCTAAATATCGCGACAGTCAGGATGATACTCTCTTCCGATAACAAAAGATGTTAAATATGTCCCAAGTACGAGTGCAAACTATATGATTTTGCGTTTACGCTACAAACATAAGAAATAAGATGTTGCACATTATTCCACTTTTAGGTTTGACACATATTTCTTTTCAAACGCTTTCAAATATGTAAATCTTTCAACAATATGTGAATAACATCAAATTTACTTTAATATATTCAGACATTAACAACTTCAGGTATATTGAAACAGCGATACATACACTATCATTATTTCTTTCGATAACACAATCTTTTTAAAATGTGCCAAGTACGAGTGAAAACTATATGATTTTGCATTTTTGCTACAAAAATAAGAATTATGATGTTGCACATTATACCACTTTTAGGTTTGACACATATTTCTTTTCAAACGCTTTCAAATATGTAAATCTTTCAACAATATGTGAATAACATCAAATTTACTTTAATATTTTCAGAAATTCACTACTTCAGGTAGATTGAAATAGTGTGACATACACGATCATTCTTTCTTTCGATAACACAAGTTCATAAAAATGTACCAAGTACGAGTGCAAACTATATGATTTTGCGTTTACGCTACGAACATAAGAAATAAAACTTTTAGGTTTGACAAATATTTCTTTTCAAACGCTTTCAAATATGTAAATCTTTCTTTTGTGAATAACATCAAATTTACTTTAATATTTTCAGAAATTCAATCCTTCAGGTAGATTGAAATAGTGTGACATACACGATCATTCTTTCTTTCGATAACACAATCTTTTTAAAATGTGCCAAGTACGAGTGCAAACTACATGATTTTGCGTTTACGCTACAAACATAAAAAATAAGATATACAATATGTGAATAACATCAAATTTACGTTAATATTTTCAGAAATTCACTCCTTCAGGTAGATTGAAATAGCGTGACATACACGATCATTCTTTCTTTCGATAACACAATGTTTTTAAAATGTGCCAAGTACGAGTGCAAACTATATGATTTTGCGTTTACGCTACAAACATAAGAAATAAGATGTTGCACATTATTCCACTTTTAGGTTTGACACATATTTCTTTTCAAACGCTTTCAAATATGTAAATCTTTCAACAATATGTGAATAACATCAAATTTACTTTAATATTTTCAGAAATTCACTCCTTCAGGTAGATTGAAATAGCGTGACATACACGATCATTCTTTCTTTCGATAACACAATCTTTTTAAAATGTACCAAGTACGAGTGCAAACTACATGATTTTGCGTTTACATACAAACATAAAAAATAAGATTCTCCACTTTATAGCAATATTCCCCCTTTTAGGTTGGGCCGATATTTTTTTTCAAACGCTTTCAAATATGTAAATCTTTCAACATTTACAGAAATTCATTCTTTCAAGTAGATCTAAATATCGCGACAGTCATGATGATTCTCTCTTCCGATAACACAAGATGTTAAATATGTCCCAAGTACGAGTGCAAACTATATGATTTTGCGTTTACGCTACAAACGTAAGAAATAAGATGTTGCACATTATTCCACTTTTAGGTTTGACACATATTTCTTTTCGACTTCTTTAAAATATATAAATCTTTCAACAATATGTGAATAACATCAAATTTACTTTAAAATTGACAGAAATTTACTTCTTCAAGTAGATTGAATTATCCTGACAGTCATGATGATTCTCTCTTTCGATTACACAAGATGTTAAATATGTCCCAAGTACGAGTGCAAACTATATGATTTTGCGTTTACGCTACGAACATAAGAAATAAAACTTTTAGGTTTGACACATATTTCTTTTCAAACGCTTTCAAAAATGTAAATCATTCAACAATATGTGAATAACTTTAAATTTACTTTAATATTTTCAGAAATTCACTACTTCAGGTAGATTGAAATAGTGTGACATACACGATCATTCTTTATTTCGATAACACAATCTTTTTAAAATGTGCCAAGTACGAGTGCTAACTATATGATTTTGCGTTTACGCTACAAACATAAGAAATAAGATGTTGCACATTATTCCACTTTTAGGTTTGACACATATTTCTTTTCAAACGCTTTCAAATATGTAAATCTTTCAACAATATGTGAATAACATCAAATTTACTTGAATATTTTCAGAAATTCATTCTTTCAAGTAGATCTAAATAACGCGACAGTCATGATGATTCTCTCTTCCGATAACACAAGATGTTAAATATGTCCCAAGTACGAGTGCAAACTATATGATTTTGCGTTTACGCTACAAACATAAGAAATAAGATGTTGCACATTATTCCACTTTTAGGTTTGACACATATTTCTTTTCAAACGCTTTCAAATATGTAAATCTTTCAACAATATGTGAATAACATCAAATTTACTTTAATATTTTCAGAAATTCACTCCTTCAGGTAGATTGAAATAGCGTGACATACACGATCATTCTTTCTTTCGATAACACAATCTTTTTAAAATGTGCAAAGTACGAGTGCAAACTACATGATTTTGCGTTTACGACACAAACATAAAAAATAAGATTCTCCACTTTATAGCAATATTCCCCCTTTTAGGTTGGGCCGATATTTTTTTTCAAACGCTTTCAATTATGTAAATATTTCAACAATATGTGAATAACATCAAATTTACTTTAATATTTTCAGAAATTCACTCCTTCAGGTAGATTGAAATAGCGTGACATACACGATCATTCTTTCTTTCGATAACACAATCTTTTTAAAATGTGCCAAGTACGATTGAAAACTATATGATTTTGCATTTTCGCTACAAAAATAAGAAATATGATGTTGCACATTATATCACTTTTAGGTTTGACACATATTTCTTTTCAAACGCTTTCAAATATGTAAATCTTTCAACAATATGTGAATAACATCAAATTTACTTTAATATTTTCAGAAATTCACTACTTCAGGTAGATTGAAATAGTGTGACATACACGATCATTCTTTCTTTCGATAACACAATGTTTATAAAATGTGCCAAGTACGAGTGCAAACTATAAGATTTTGCATTTTCGCAACAAAAATAAGAAATATGATGTTGCACATTATATCACTTTTAGGTTTGACACATATTTCTTTTCAAACGCTTTCAAATATGTAAATCTTTCAACAATATGTGAATAACATCAAATTTACTTTAATATTTTCAGAAATTCACTCCTTCAGGTAGATTGAAATAGCGTGACATACACGATCATTCTCTCTTCCGATAACACAAGATGTTAAATATGTCCCAAGTACGAGTGCAAACTATATGATTTTGCGTTTACGCTACGAACATAAGAAATAAAACTTTTAGGTTTGACAAATATTTCTTTTCAAACGCTTTCAAATATGTAAATCTTTCAACAATATGTGAATAACATCAAATTTACTTTACAATTTACAGAAATTCACTCCTTCAAGTAGATTGAATTATCCTGACAGTCATGATGCTTCTCTCTTTCGATTACACAAGATGTTAAATATGTCCCAAGTACGAGTGCAAACTATATGATTTTGCGTTTACGCTACGATCATAAGAAATAAAACTTTTAGGTTTGACAAATATTTCTTTTCAAACGCTTTCAAATATGTAAATCTTTCAACAATATGTGAATAACATCAAATTTACTTTAATATTTTCAGAAATTCACTCCTTCAGGTAGATTGAAATAGCGTGACATACACGATCATTCTTTCTTTCGATAACACAATCTTTTTAAAATGTGCCAAGTACGATTGAAAACTATATGATTTTGCATTTTTGCTACAAAAATAAGAAATATGATGTAGCACATTATAGCACTTTTAGGTTTGACACATATTTCTTTTCAAACGCTTTCAAATATGTAAATCTTTCAACAATATGTGAATAACATCAAATTTACTTTAATATTTTCAGAAATTCACTACTTCAGGTAGATTGAAATAGCGTGACATACACGATCATTCTTTCTTTCGATAACACAATCTTTTTAAAATGTGCCAAGTACGAGTGCAAACTACATGATTTTGCGTTTACGCTACAAACATAGAAAATAAGATTCTCGACTTTATAGCAATATTCCCCCTTTTAGGTTGGGCCGATATTTTTTTCAAACGCTTTCAAATATGTAAATCTTTCAACATTTACAGAAATTCATTCTTTCAAGTAGATCTAAATATCGCGACAGTCATGATGATTCTCACTTCCGATAACACAAGATGTTAAATATGTCCCAAGTACGAGTGCAAACTATATGATTTTGCGTTTACGCTACAAACATAAGAAATAAGATGTTGCACATTATTCCACTTTTATGATTGACACATATGTCTTTTCAAACGCTTTCAAATATGTAAATCTCTCAACAATATGTGAATAACATCAAATTTACTTTAATATTTTCAGAAATTCATTACTTCAGGTAGATTGAAATAGTGTGACATACACGATCATTCTTTCTTTCGATAACACAATCTTTTTAAAATGTGCCAAGTACGAGTGAAAACTATATGATTTTGCATTTTTGCTATAAAAATAAGAAATATGATGTAGCACATTATAGCACTTTTAGGTTTGACACATACGCTTTCAAATATGTAAATCTTTCAACAATATGTGAATAACATCAAATTTACTTTAATATTTTCAGAAATTCACTACTTCAGGTAGATTGAAATAGTGTGACATACACGATCATTCTTTCTTTCGATAACACAAGTTCATAAAATGTACCAAGTACGAGTGCAAACTATATGATTTTGCGTTTACGCTACGAACATAAGAAATAAAACTTTTAGGTTTGACAAATATTTCTTTTCAAACGCTTTCAAATATGTAAATCTTTCAACAATATGTGAATAACATCAAATTTACTTTAATATTTTCAGAAATTCACTCCTTCAGGTAGATTGAAATAGCGTGACATACACGATCATTCTTTCTTTCGATAACACAATCTTGGTAAAATGTGCCAAGTACGAGTGAAAACTACATGATTTTGCGTTTACGCTACAAACATAAAAAATAAGATATACAATATGTGAATAACATCAAATTTACTTTAATATTTTCAGAAATTCACTCCTTCAGGTAGATTGAAATAGCGTGACATACACGATCATTCTTTCTTTCGATAACACAATGTTTTTAAAATGTGCCAAGTACGAGTGCAAACTATATGATTTTGCGTTTACGCTACAAACATAAGAAATAAGATGTTGCACATTATTCCACTTTTAGGTTTGACACATATTTTTTTCGACTTCTTTAAAATATGTAAATCTTTCAACAATATGTGAATAACATCAAATTTACTTTAATATTTTCAGAAATTCACTCCTTCAGGTAGATTGAAATAGCGTGACATACACGATCATTCTTTCTTTCGATAACACAATCTTTTTAAAATGTGCCAAGTACGATTGAAAACTGTATGATTTTGCGTTTACGCTACAAACATAAAAAATAAGATTATCCACTTTATAGAAATATTCCCTCTTTTAGGTTTGACAAATATTTCTTTTCAAACGCTTTCAAATATGTAAATCTTTCAACATTTACAGAAATTCATTCTTTCAAGTAGATCTAAATATCGCGACAGTCATGATGATTCTCTCTTCCGATAACACAAGATGATAAATAAGTCCCAAGTACGAGTGCAAACTATATGATTTTGCGTTTACGCTACAAACATAAAAAATAAGATATACAATATGTGAATAACATCAAATTTACTTTAATATTTTCAGAAATTCACTACTTCAGGTAGATTGAAATAGCGTGACATACACGATCATTCTTTCTTTCGATAACTAAATGTTTTTAAAATGTGCCAAGTACGAGTGCAAACTATATGATTTTGCGTTTACGCTACAAACATAAGAAATAAGATGTTGCACATTATTCCACTTTTAGGTTTGACACATATTTCTTTTCAAACGCTTTCAAATATGTAAATCTTTCAACAATATGTGAATAACATCAAATTTACTTTAATATTTTCAGAAATTCACTCCTTCAGGTAGATTGAAATAGCGTGACATACACGATCATTCTTTCTTTCGATAACACAATCTTTTTAAAATGTGCCAAGTACGAGTGCAAACTACATGATTTTGCGTTTACGCTACAAACATAAAAAATAAGATTCTCCACTTTATAGCAATATTCCCCCTTTTAGGTTGGGCCGATATTTTTTTCAAACGCTTTCAAATATGTAAATCTTTCAACATTTACAGAAATTCATTCTTTCAAGTAGATCTAAATATCGCGACAGTCATGATGATTCTCTCTTCCGATAACACAAGATGTTAAATATGTCCCAAGTACGAGTGCAAACTATATGATTTTGCGTTTACGCTACAAACGTAAGAAATAAGATGTTGCACATTATTCCACTTTTAGGTTTGACACATATTTCTTTTCGACTTCTTTAAAATATATAAATCTTTCAACAATATGTGAATAACATCAAATTTACTTTAAAATTGACAGAAATTTACTTCTTCAAGTAGATTGAATTATCCTGACAGTCATGATGATTCTCTCTTTCGATTACACAAGATGTTAAATATGTCCCAAGTACGAGTGCAAACTATATGATTTTGCGTTTACGCTACGAACATAAGAAATAAAACTTTTAGGTTTGTAAAATATTTCTTTTCAAACGCTTTCAAAAATGTAAATCATTCAACAATATGTGAATAACATCAAATTTACTTTAATATTTTCAGAAATTCACTACTTCAGGTAGATTGAAATAGTGTGACATACACGATCATTCTTTCTTTCGATAACACAATGTTTTTAAAATGTGCCAAGTACGAGTGCAAACTATATGATTTTGCGTTTACGCTACAAACATAAGAAATAAGATGTTGCACATTATTCCACTTTTAGGTTTGACACATATTTCTTTTCAAACGCTTTCAAATATGTAAATCTTTCAACAATATGTGAATAACATCAAATTTACTTGAATATTTTCAGAAATTCATTCTTTCAAGTAGATCTAAATATCGCGACAGTCATGATGATACTCTCTTCCGATAACAAAAGATGTTAAATATGTCCCAAGTACGAGTGCAAACTATATGATTTTGCGTTTACGCTACAAACATAAGAAATAAGATGTTGCACATTATTCCACTTTTAGGTTTGACACATATTTCTTTTCAAACGCTTTCAAATATGTAAATCTTTCAACAATATGTGAATAACATCAAATTTACTTTAATATTTTCAGAAATTCACTCCTTCAGGTAGATTGAAATAGCGTGACATACACGATCATTCTTTCTTTCGATAACACAATCTTTTTAAAATGTGCCAAGTACGAGTGCAAACTATATGATTTTGCGTTTACGACACAAACATAAAAAATAAGATTCTCCACTTTATAGCAATATTCCCCCTTTTAGGTTGGGCCGATATTTTTTTTCAAATGCTTTCAAATATTTAAATATTTCAACAATATGTTAATAACATCAGATTTACTTCAATATTTTCAGAAATTCACTACTTCAGGTAGATTGAAATAGTGTGACATACACGATCATTCTTTCTTTCGATAACACAATGTTTATAAAATGTGCCAAGTACGAGTGCAAACTATAAGATTTTGCATTTTCGCAACAAAAATAAGAAATATGATGTTGCACATTATATCACTTTTAGGTTTGACACATATTTCTTTTCAAACGCTTTCAAATATGTAAATCTTTCAACAATATGTGAATAACATCAAATTTACTTTAATATTTTCAGAAATTCACTACTTCAGGTAGATTGAAATAGTGTGACATACACGATCATTCTTTCTTTCGATAACACAATCTTTTTAAAATGTGCCAAGTACGAGTGCAAACTACATGATTTTGCGTTTACGCTACAAACATAAAAAATAAGATTCTCCACTTTATAGCAATATTCCCCCTTTTAGGTTGGGCCGATATTTTTTTTCAAACGCTTTCAAATATGTAAATCTTTCAACATTTACAGAAATTCATTCTTTCAAGTAGATCTAAATATCGCGACAGTCATGATGATTCTCACTTCCGATAACACAAGATGTTAAATATGTCCCAAGTACGAGTGCAAACTATATGATTTTGCGTTTACGCTACAAACATAAGAAATAAGATGTTGCACATTATTCCACTTTTATGTTTGACACATATTTCTTTTCAAACGCTTTCAAATATGTAAATCTCTCAACAATATGTGAATAACATCAAATTTACTTTAATATTTTCAGAAATTCATTACTTCAGGTAGATTGAAATAGTGTGACATACACGATCATTCTTTCTTTCGATAACACAATCTTTTTAAAATGTGCCAAGTACGAGTGAAAACTATATGATTTTGCATTTTTGCTATAAAAATAAGAAATATGATGTAGCACATTATAGCACTTTTAGGTTTGACACATACGCTTTCAAATATGTAAATCTTTCAACAATATGTGAATAACATCAAATTTACTTTAATATTTTCAGAAATTCACTACTTCAGGTAGATTGAAATAGTGTGACATACACGATCATTCTTTCTTTCGATAACACAATCTTTGTAAAATGTGCCAAGTACGAGTGCAAACTACATGATTTTGCGTTTACGCTACAAACATAAAAAATAAGATATACAATATGTGAATAACATCAAATTTACTTTAATATTTTCAGAAATTCACTCCTTCAGGTAGATTGAAATAGCGTGACATACACGATCATTCTTTCTTTCGATAACACAATGTTTTTAAAATGTGCCAAGTACGAGTGCAAACTATATGATTTTGCGTTTACGCTACAAACATAAGAAATAAGATGTTGCACATTATTCCACTTTTAGGTTTGACACATATTTTTTTCGACTTCTTTAAAATATATATATCTGTCAACAATATGTGAATAACATCAAATTTACTTTAATATTTTCAGAAATTCACTCCTTCAGGTAGATTGAAATAGCGTGACATACACGATCATTCTTTCTTTCGATAACACAATCTTTTTAAAATGTACCAAGTACGAGTGCAAACTACATGATTTTGCGTTTACTCTACAATCATAAAAAATAAGATTCTCCACTTTATAGCAATATTCCCCCTTTTAGGTTGGGCCGATATTTTTTTTCAAACGCTTTCAAATATGTAAATCTTTCAACATTTACAGAAATTCATTCTTTCAAGTAGATCTAAATATCGCGACAGTCATGATGATTCTCTCTTCCGATAACACAAGATGTTAAATATGTCCCAAGTACGAGTGCAAACTATATGATTTTGCGTTTACGCTACAAACGTAAGAAATAAGATGTTGCACATTATTCCACTTTTAGGTTTGACACATATTTCTTTTCGACTTCTTTAAAATATATAAATCTTTCAACAATATGTGAATAACATCAAATTTACTTTAAAATTGACAGAAATTTACTTCTTCAAGTAGATTGAATTATCCTGACAGTCATGATGATTCTCTCTTTCGATTACACAAGATGTTAAATATGTCCCAAGTACGAGTGCAAACTATATGATTTTGCGTTTACGCTACGAACATAAGAAATAAAACTTTTAGGTTTGACAAATATTTCGTTTCAAACGCTTTCAAAAAATGTAAATCATTCAACAATATGTGAATAACATCAAATTTACTTTTATATTTTCAGTAATTCTCTCCTTCAGGTAGATTGATATAGCGTGACATACACGATCATTCTTTCTTTCGATAACACAATCTTTTTAAAATGTGCCAAGTACGATTGAAAACTATATGATTTTGCATTTTCGCTACAAAAATAAGAAATATGATGTTGCACATTATAGCACTTTTAGGTTTGACACATATTTCTTTTCAAACGCTTTCAAATATGTAAATCTTTCAACAATATGTGAATAACATCAAATTTACTTTAATATTTTCAGAAATTCACTACTTCAGGTAGATTGAAATAGTGTGACATACACGATCATTCTTTCTTTCGATAACACAATGTTTATAAAATGTGCCAAGTACGAGTGCAAACTATAAGATTTTGCATTTTCGCAACAAAAATAAGAAATATGATGTTGCACATTATATCACTTTTAGGTTTGACACATATTTCTTTTCAAACGCTTTCAAATATGTAAATCTTTCAACAATATGTGAATAACATTACTTTAATATTTTCAGAAATTCACTCCTTCAGGTAGACTGAAATAGTGTGACATACACGATCATTCTTTCTTTCGATAACACAATCTTTTTAAAATGTGCCAAGTACGAGTGCAAACTATATGATTTTGCGTTTACGCTACAAACATAAGAAATAAGATGTTGCACATTATATCACTTTTAGGTTTGATACATATTTCTTTTCAAACGCTTTCAAATATGTAAATCTTTCAACAATATGTGAATAACATCAAATTTACTTTAATATTTTCAGAAATTCACTCCTTCAGGTAGATTCAAATAGCGTGACATACACGATCATTCTTTCTTTCGATAACACAATCTTTTTAAAATGTGCCAAGTACGATTGAAAACTATATGATTTTGCATTTTCGCTACAAAAATAAGAAATATGATGTTGCACATTATATCACTTTTAGGTTTGACACATATTTCTTTTCAAACGCTTTCAAATATGTAAATCTTTCAACAATATGTGAATAACATCAAATTTACGTTAATATTTTCAGAAATTCACTACTTCAGGTAGATTGAAATAGTGTGACATACACGATCATTCTCTCTTCCGATAACACAAGATGTTAAATATGTCCCAAGTACGAGTGCAAACTATATGATTTTGCGTTTACGCTACAAACATAGGAAATAAGATTCTCCACTTCATAGCAATATTCCCCCTTTTAGGTTGGGCCGATATTTTTTTTCAAGCGCTTTCAAATATGTAAATCTTTCAACATTTACAGAAATTCATTCTTTCAAGTAGATCTAAATAACGCGACAGTCATGATGATTCTCTCTTCCGATAACACAAGATGTTAAATATGTCCCAAGTACGAGTCCAAACTATATGATTTTGCGTTTACGCTACAAACGTAAGAAATAAGATGTTGCACATTATTCCACGTTTAGGTTTGACACATATTTCTTTTCGACTTCTTTAAAATATATAAATCTTTCAACAATATGTGAATAACATCAAATTTACTTTAATATTTTCAGAAATTCACTACTTCAGTTAGATTGAAATAGTGTGACATACACGATCATTCTTTCTTTCGATAACACAATCTTTTTAAAATGTGCCAAGTACGAGTGCAAACTACATGATTTTGCGTTTACGCTACAAACATAGAAAATAAGATTCTCGACTTTATAGCAATATTCCCCCTTTTAGGTTGGGCCGATATTTTTTTTCAAACGCTTTCAAATATGTAAATCTTTCAACATTTACAGAAATTCATTATTTCAAGTAGATCTAAATATCGCGACAGTCATGATGATTCTCTCTTCCGATAACACAAGATGTTAAATATGTCCCAAGTACGAGTGCAAACTATATGATTTTGCGTTTACGCTACAAACGTAAGAAATAAGATGTTGCACATTATTCCACTTTTAGGTTTGACACATATTTCTTTTCGACTTCTTTAAAATATATAAATCTTTCAACAATATGTGAATAACATCTAATTTACTTTAAAATTTACAGAAATTCACTACTTCAGGTAGATTGAAATAGTTTGACATACTCTATGATTCTTTCTTTCGATAAAACAATATTTTTATATTGTTCCAATTACGAGTGCATACTAAATGATTTTGCGTTTACGCTACAAACATAGAAAATAAGATTCTCGACTTTATAGCAATATTCCCCCTTTTAGGTTGGGCCGATATTTTTTTTCAAACGCTTTCAAATATGTAAATCTTTCAACATTTACAGAAATTCATTCTTTCAAGTAGATCTAAATATCAAGATGTTAAATATGTCCCAAGTACGAGTGCAAACTATATGATTTTTCGTTTACGCTACAAACATAAGAAATAAGATGTTGCACATTATTCCACTTTTAGGTTTGACACATATTTCTTTTCAAATGCTTTCAAATATGTAAATCTTTCAACAATATGTGAATAACATCAAATTTACTTTAATATTTTCAGAAATTCACTCCTTCAGGTAGATTGAAATAGCGTGACATACACGATCATTCTTTCTTTCGATAACACAATCTTTTTAAAATGTGCCAAGTACGAGTGCAAACTACATGATTTTGCGTTTACGCTACAAACATAAAAAATAAGATTCTCCACTTTATAGCAATATTCCCCCTTTTAGGTTGGGCCGATATTTTTTTTCAAACGCTTTCAATTATGTAAATATTTCAACAATATGTGAATAACATCAAATTTACTTTAATATTTTCAGAAATTCACTCCTTCAGGTAGATTGAAATAGCGTGACATACACGATCATTCTTTCTTTCGATAACACAATCTTTTTAAAATGTGCCAAGTACGATTGAAAACTATATGATTTTGCATTTTTGCTACAAAAATAAGAAATATGATGTTGCACATTATAGCACTTTTAGGTTTGACACATATTTCTTTTCAAACGCTTTCAAATATGTAAATCTTTCAACAATATGTGAATAACATCAAATTTACTTTAATATTTTCAGAAATTCACTACTTCAGGTAGATTGAAATAGCGTGACATACACGATCATTCTTTCTTTCGATAACTAAATGTTTTTAAAATGTGCCAAGTACGAGTGCAAACTATATGATTTTGCGTTTACGCTACGAACATAAGAAATAAAACTTTTAGGTTTGACAAATATTTCTTTTCAAACGCTTTCAAATATGTAAATCTTTCTTTTGTGAATAACATCAAATTTACTTTAATATTTTCAGAAATTCACTACTTCAGGTAGATTGAAATAGTGTGACATACACGATCATTCTTTCTTTCGATAACACAATCTTTTTAAAATGTGCCAAGTACGAGTGCAAACTACATGATTTTGCGTTTACGCTACAAACATAAAAAATAAGATATACAATATGTGAATAACATCAAATTTACTTTAATATTTTCAGAAATTCACCCTTTCAGGTAGATTGAAATAGCGTGACATACACGATCATTCTTTCTTTCGATAACACAATCTTTTTAAAATGTACCAAGTACGAGTGCAAACTACATGATTTTGCGTTTACATACAAACAAAAAAAATAAGATTCTCCACTTTATAGCAATATTCCCCCTTTTAGGTTGGGCCGATATTTTTTTTCAAACGCTTTCAAATATGTAAATCTTTCAACATTTACAGAAATTCATTCTTTCAAGTAGATCTAAATATCGCGACAGTCATGATGATTCTCTCTTCCGATAACACAAGATGTTAAATATGTCCCAAGTACGAGTGCAAACTATATGATTTTGCGTTTACGCTACAAACGTAAGAAATAAGATGTTGCACATTATTCCACTTTTAGGTTTGACACATATTTCTTTTCGACTTCTTTAAAATATATAAATCTTTCAACAATATGTGAATAACATCAAATTTACTTTAAAATTGACAGAAATTTACTTCTTCAAGTAGATTGAATTATCCTGACAGTCATGATGATTCTCTCTTTCGATTACACAAGATGTTAAATATGTCCCAAGTACGAGTGCAAACTATATGATTTTGCGTTTACGCTACGAACATAAGAAATAAAACTTTTAGGTTTGACAAATATTTCTTTTCAAACGCTTTCAAAAATGTAAATCATTCAACAATATGTGAATAACATCAAATTTACTTTAATATTTTCAGAAATTCACTACTTCAGGTAGATTGAAATAGTGTGACATACACGATCATTCTTTATTTCGATAACACAATCTTTTTAAAATGTGCCAAGTACGAGTGCTAACTATATGATTTTGCGTTTACGCTACAAACATAAGAAATAAGATGTTGCACATTATTCCACTTTTAGGTTTGACACATATTTCTTTTCAAACGCTTTCAAATATGTAAATCTTTCAACAATATGTGAATAACATCAAATTTACTTGAATATTTTCAGAAATTCATTCTTTCAAGTAGATCTAAATAACGCGACAGTCATGATGATACTCTCTTCCGATAACACAAGATGTTAAATATGTCCCAAGTACGAGTGCAAACTATATGATTTTGCGTTTACGCTACAAACATAAGAAATAAGATGTTGCACATTATTCCACTTTTAGGTTTGACACATATTTCTTTTCAAACGCTTTCAAATATGTAAATCTTTCAACAATATGTGAATAACATCAAATTTACTTTAATATTTTCAGAAATTCACTCCTTCAGGTAGATTGAAATAGCGTGACATACACGATCATTCTTTCTTTCGATAACACAATCTTTTTAAAATGTGCCAAGTACGAGTGCAAACTACATGATTTTGCGTTTACGATACAAACATAAAAAATAAGATTCTCCACTTTATAGCAATATTCCCCCTTTTAGGTTGGGCCGATATTTTTTTTCAAACGCTTTCAATTATGTAAATATTTCAACAATATGTGAATAACATCAAATTTACTTTAGTATTTTCAGAAATTCACTCCTTCAGGTAGATTGAAATAGCGTGACATACACGATCATTCTTTCTTTCGATAACACAATCTTTTTAAAATGTGCCAAGTACGATTGAAAACTATATGATTTTGCATTTTCGCTACAAAAATAAGAAATATGATGTTGCACATTATAGCACTTTTAGGTTTGACACATATTTCTTTTCAAACGCTTTCAAATATGTAAATCTTTCAACAATATGTGAATAACATCAAATTTACTTTAATATTTTCAGAAATTCACTACTTCAGGTAGATTGAAATAGTGTGACATACACGATCATTCTTTCTTTCGATAACACAATGTTTATAAAATGTGCCAAGTACGAGTGCAAACTATAAGATTTTGCATTTTCGCAACAAAAATAAGAAATATGATGTTGCACATTATATCACTTTTAGGTTTGACACATATTTCTTTTCAAACGCTTTCAAATATGTAAATCTTTCAACAATATGTGAATAACATCAAATTTACTTCAATATTTTCAGAAATTCACTCCTTCAGGTAGATTGAAATAGCGTGACATACACGATCATTCTCTCTTCCGATAACACAAGATGTTAAATATGTCCCAAGTACGAGTGCAAACTATATGATTTTGCGTTTACGCTACGAACATAAGAAATAAAACTTTTAGGTTTGACAAATATTTCTTTTCAAACGCTTTCAAATATGTAAATCTTTCAACAATATGTGAATAACATCAAATTTACTTTACAATTTACAGAAATTCACTCCTTCAAGTAGATTGAATTATCCTGACAGTCATGATGCTTCTCTCTTTCGATTACACAAGATGTTAAATATGTCCCAAGTACGAGTGCAAACTATATGATTTTGCGTTTACGCTACGATCATAAGAAATAAAACTTTTAGGTTTGACAAATATTTCTTTTCAAACGCTTTCAAATATGTACATCTTTCAACAATATGTGAATAACATCAAATTTACTTTAATATTTTCAGAAATTCACTACTTCAGGTAGATTGAAATAGTGTGACATACACGATCATTCTTTCTTTCGATAACACAATCTTTTTAAAATGTGCCAAGTACGAGTGCAAACTACATGATTTTGCGTTTACGCTACAAACATAGAAAATAAGATTCTCGACTTTATAGCAATATTCCCCCTTTTAGGTTGGGCCGATATTTTTTCAAACGCTTTAAAATATTTAAATCTTTCAACATTTACAGAAATTCATTCTTTCAAGTAGATCTAAATATCGCGACAGTCATGATGATTCTCACTTCCGATAACACAAGATGTTAAATATGTCCCAAGTACGAGTGCAAACTATATGTTTTTGCGTTTACGCTACAAACATAAGAAATAAGATGTTGCACATTATTCCACTTTTATGTTTTACACATATTTCTTTTCAAAAGCTTTCAAATATGTAAATCTTTCAACAATATGTGAATAACATCAAATTTACTTTAATATTTTCAGAAATTCATTACTTCAGGTAGATTGAAATAGTGTGACATACACGATCATTCTTTCTTTCGATAACACAATCTTTTTTAAAATGTGCCAAGTACGAGTGAAAACTATATGATTTTGCATTTTTGCTATAAAAATAAGAAATATGATGTAGCACATTATAGCACTTTTAGGTTTGACACATACGCTTTCAAATATGTAAATCTTTCAACAATATGTGAATAACATCAAATTTACTTTAATATTTTCAGAAATTCACTACTTCGGGTAGATTGAAATAGTGTGACATACACGATCATTCTTTCTTTCGATAACACAATCTTTTTAAAATGTGCCAAGTACGAGTGCAAACTACATGATTTTGCGTTTACGCTACAAACATAGAAAATAAGATTCTCGACTTTATAGCAATATTCCCCCTTTTAGGTTGGGCCGATATTTTTTTTCAAACGCTTTCAAATATGTAAATCTTTCAACATTTACAGAAATTCATTCTTTCAAGTAGATCTAAATATCGCGACAGTCATGATGATTCTCTCTTCCGATAACACAAGATGTTAAATATGTCCCAAGTACGAGCGCAAACTATATGATTTTGCGTTTACGCTACAAACATAAGAAATAAGATGTTGCACATTATTCCACTTTTATGATTGACACATATTTCTTTTCAAACGCTTTCAAATATGTAAATCTCTCAACAATATGTGAATAACATCAAATTTACTTTAATATTTTCAGAAATTCATTACTTCAGGTAGATTGAAATAGTGTGACATACACGATCATTCTTTCTTTCGATAACACAATCTTTTTAAAATGTGCCAAGTACGAGTGAAAACTATATGATTTTGCATTTTTGCTATAAAAATAAGAAATATGATGTAGCACATTATAGCACTTTTAGGTTTGACACATACGCTTTCAAATATGTAAATCTTTCAACAATATGTGAATAACATCAAATTTACTTTAATATTTTCAGAAATTCACTACTTCAGGTAGATTGAAATAGTGTGACATACACGATCATTCTTTCTTTCGATAACACAATCTTTTTAAAATGTAACAAGTACGAGTGCAAACTATATGATTTTGCGTTTACGCTACGAACATAAGAAATAAAACTTTTAGGTTTGACAAATATTTCTTTTCAAACGCTTTCAAATATGTAAATCTTTCAACAATATGTGAATAACATCAAATTTACTTTAATATTTTCAGAAATTCACTACTTCAGGTAGATTGAAATAGTGTGACATACACGATCATTCTTTCTTTCGATAACACAATCTTTTTAAAATGTGCCAAGTACGAGTGCAAACTAGATGATTTTGCGTTTACGCTACAAACATAAAAAATAAGATTATCCACATTATAGCAATATTCCCCCTTTTAGTTTGTTCCGATATTTTTTCAAACGCTTTCAAATATATAAATCTTTCAACATTTACAGAAATTCATTCTTTCAAGTAGATCTAAATATCGCGACAGTCATGATGATTCTCACTTCCGATAACACAAGATGTTAAATATGTCCCAAGTACGAGTGCAAACTATATGATTTTGCGTTTACGCTACAAACGTAAGAAATAAGATGTAGCACATTATTCCACTTTTAGGTTTGACACATATTTCTTTTCGACTTCTTTAAAATATATAAATCTTTCAACAATATGTGAATAACATCAAACTTACTTTAATATTTTCAGAAATTCACTACTTCAGGTAGATTGAAATGGCGTGACATACACGATCATTCTTTCTTTCGATAACACAATCTTTTTAAAATGTGCCAAGTACGAGTGCAAACTATATGATTTTGCGTTTACGCTACAAACATAAGAAATAAGATGTTGCACATTATTCCACTTTTAGGTTTGACACATATTTCTTTTCAAATGCTTTCAAATATGTAAATCTATCAACAATATGTGTATAACATCAAATTTACTTCAATATTTTCAGAAATTCACTCCTTCAGGTAGATTGACATAGCGTGACATACACGATCATTCTCTCTTCCGATAACACAAGATGTTAAATATGTCCCAAGTACGAGTGCAAACTATATGATTTTGCGTTTACGCTACGAACATAAGAAATAAAACTTTTAGGTTTGACAAATATTTCTTTTCAAACGCTTTCAAATATGTAAATCTTTCAACAATATGTGAATAACATCAAATTTACTTTACAATTTACAGAAATTTACTTCTTCAAGTAGATTGAATTATCCTGACAGTCATGATGATTCTCTCTTTCGATTACACAAGATGTTAAATATGTCCCAAGGACGAGTGCAAACTATATGATTTTGCGTTTACGCTACGAACATAAGAAATAAAACTTTTAGGTTTGACAAATATTTCTTTTCAAACGCTTTCAAATATGTAAATCTTTCAACAATATGTGAATAAAATCAAATTTACTTTACAATTTACAGAAATTTACTACTTCAAGTAGATTGAATTATCCTGACAGTCATGATGATACTCTCTTCCGATAACAAAAGATGTTAAATATGTCCCAAGTACGAGTGCAAACTATATGATTTTGCGTTTACGCTACAAACATAAGAAATAAGATGTTGCACATTATTCCACTTTTAGGTTTGACACATATTTCTTTTCAAACGCCGTCAAATATGTAAATCTTTCAACAATATGTGAATAACATCAAATTTACTTTAATATTTTCAGAAATTCACTACTTCAGGTAGATTGAAATAGTGTGACATACACGATCATTCTTTCTTTCGATAACACAATCTTTTTAAAATGTGCCAAGTACGAGTGCAAACTACATGATTTTGCGTTTACGCTACAAACATAGAAAATAAGATTCTCGACTTTATAGCAATATTCCCCCTTTTAGGTTGGGCCGATATTTTTTTCAAACGCTTTCAAATATGTAAATCTTTCAACATTTACAGAAATTCATTCTTTCAAGTAGATCTAAATATCGCGACAGTCATGATGATACTCTCTTCCGATAACAAAAGATGTTAAATATGTCCCAAGTACGAGTGCAAACTATATGATTTTGCGTTTACGCTACAAACATAAGAAATAAGATGTTGCACATTATTCCACTTTTAGGTTTGACACATATTTCTTTTCAAACGCTTTCAAATATGTAAATCTTTCAACAATATGTGAATAACATCAAATTTACTTTAATATTTTCAGAAATTCACTACTTCAGGTAGATTGAAATAGTGTGACATACACGATCATTCTTTCTTTCGATAACACAATCTTTTTAAAATGTGCCAAGTACGAGTGAAAACTATATGATTTTGCATTTTTGCTATAAAAATAAGAAATATGATGTTGCACATTATATCACTTTTAGGTTTGACACATATTTCTTTTCAAACGCTTTCAAATATGTAAATCTTTCAACAATATGTGAATAACATCAAATTTACTTTAATATTTTCAGAAATTCACTACTTCAGGTAGATTGAAATAGTGTGACATACACGATCATTCTTTCTTTCGATAACACAATTTCATAAAATGTACCAAGTACGAGTGCAAACTATATGATTTTGCGTTTACGCTACGAACATAAGAAATAAAACTTTTAGGTTTGACAAATATTTCTTTTCAAACGCTTTCAAATATGTAAATCTTTCAACAATATGTGAATAACATCAAATTTACTTTAATATTTTCAGAAATTCACTACTTCAGGTAGATTGAAATAGCGTGACATACACGATCATTCTTTCTTTCGATAACACAATCTTTTTAAAATGTGCCAAGTACGATTGCAAACTACATGATTTTGCGTTTACGCTACAAACATAAAAAATAAGATATACAATATGTGAATAACATCAAATTTACTTTAATATTTTCAGAAATTCACTCCTTCAGGTAGATTGAAATAGCGTGACATACACGATCATTCTTTCTTTCGATAACACAATGTTTTTAAAATGTGCCAAGTACGAGTGCAAACTATATGATTTTGCGTTTACGCTACAAACATAAGAAATAAGATGTTGCACATTATTCCACTTTTAGGTTTGACACATATTTCTTTTCAAACGCTTTCAAATATGTAAATCTTTCAACAATATGTGAATAACATCAAATTTACTTTAATATTTTCAGAAATTCACTCCTTCAGGTAGATTGAAATAGCGTGACATACACGATCATTCTTTCTTTCGATAACACAATCTTTTTAAAATGTGCCAAGTACGAGTGCAAACTAAATGATTTTGCGTTTACGCTACAAACATAAAAAATAAGATATACAATATGTGAATAACATCAAATTTACTTTAATATTTTCAGAAATTCACTCCTTCAGGTAGATTGAAATAGCGTGACATACACGATCATTCTTTCTTTCGATAACACAATGTTTTTAAAATGTGCCAAGTACGAGTGCAAACTATATGATTTTGCGTTTACGCTACAAACATAAGAAATAAGATGTTGCACATTATTCCACTTTTAGGTTTGACACATATTTCTTTTCAAACGCTTTCAAATATGTAAATCTTTCAACAATATGTGAATAACATCAAATTTACTTTAATATTTTCAGAAATTCACTCCTTCAGGTAGATTGAAATAGCGTGACATACACGATCATTCTTTCTTTCGATAACACAATGTTTTTAAAATGTGCCAAGTACGAGTGCAAACTACATGATTTTGCGTTTACGCTACAAACAAAAAAAATAAGATTCTCCACTTTATAGCAATATTCCCCCTTTTAGGTTGGGCCGATATTTTTTTTCAAACGCTTTCAAATATGTAAATCTTTCAACATTTACAGAAATTCATTCTTTCAAGTAGATCTAAATATCGCGACAGTCATGATGATTCTCTCTTCCGATAACACAAGATGTTAAATATGTCCCAAGTACGAGTGCAAACTATATGATTTTGCGTTTACGCTACAAACGTAAGAAATAAGATGTTGCACATTATTCCACTTTTAGGTTTGACACATATTTCTTTTCGACTTCTTTAAAATATATAAATCTTTCAACAATATGTGAATAACATCAAATTTACTTTAAAATTGACAGAAATTTACTTCTTCAAGTAGATTGAATTATCCTGACAGTCATGATGATTCTCTCTTTCGATTACACAAGATGTTAAATATGTCCCAAGTACGAGTGCAAACTATATGATTTTGCGTTTACGCTACAAACGTAAGAAATAAGATGTTGCACATTATTCCACTTTTAGGTTTGACACATATTTCTTTTCGACTTCTTTAAAATATATAAATCTTTCAACACTAGGTGAATAACATAAAATTTACGTTAAAATTTTCAGAAATTCACTACTTCGGGTAGATTGAAATATTGTGACATACACGATCATTATTTATTTCGAGAACACAATGTTTTTAAAATGTGCCAAGTTAGAGTGCAAAATATAAGCTTTTGCATTTTCGCAACAAAATTAAGAAATATGTTTTTGCACATTATAGCACTTTTAGGTTTGACACATATTTCTTTTCAAACGCTTTCAAATATATATATCTGTCAACAATATGTGAATAAAATCAAATTTACTTTAATATTTTCAGAAATTCACTCCTTCAGGTAGATTGAAATAGCGTGACATACACGATCATTCTCTCTTCCGATAACACAAGATGTTAAATATGTCCCAAGTACGAGTGCAAACTATATGATTTTGCGTTTACGCTACAAACATAAGAAATAAAACTTTTAGGTTTGACAAATATTTCTTTTCAAACGCTTTCAAAAATGTAAATCATTCAACAATATGTGAATAACATCAAATTTACTTTAATATTTTCAGAAATTCTCTCCTTCAAGTATATTGAATTATCCTGACAGTCATGATGCTTCTTTCTTTCGATAACACAAGATGTTAAATATGTCCCAAGTACGAGTGCAAACTATATGATTTTGCGTTTACGCTACAAACATAAGAAATAAGATGTTGCACATTATTCCACTTTTAGGTTTGACACATATTTCTTTTCAAATGCTTTCAAATATGTAAATCTTTCAACAATATGTGAATAACATCAAATTTACTTTGATATTTTCAGAAATTCACTACTTCGGGTAGATTGAAATAGTGTGACATACACGATCATTCTTTCTTTCGATAACACAATCTTTTTAAAATGTGCCAAGTACGAGTGCAAACTACATGATTTTGCGTTTACGCTACAAACATAAAAAATAAGATTCTCCACTTTATAGCAATATTCCCCCTTTTAGGTTGGGCCGATATTTTTTTTCAAACGCTTTCAAATATGTAAATCTTTCAACATTTACAGAAATTCATTCTTTCAAGTAGATCTAAATATCGCGACAGTCATGATGATTCTCACTTCCGATAACACAAGATGTTAAATATGTCCCAAGTACGAGTGCAAACTATATGATTTTGCGTTTACGCTACAAACATAAGAAATAAGATGTTGCACATTATTCCACTTTTAGGTTTGACACATATTTCTTTTCAAACGCTTTCAAATATGTAAATCTTTCAACAATATGTGAATAACATCAAATTTACTTTAATATTTTCAGAAATTCACTACTTCAGGTAGATTGAAATAGTGTGACATACACGATCATTCTTTCTTTCGATAACACAATCTTTTTAAAATGTGCCAAGTACGAGTGCAAACTACATGATTTTGCGTTTACGCTACAAACATAAAAAATAAGATTCTCCACTTTATAGCAATATTCCCCCTTTTAGGTTGGGCCGATATTTTTTTTCAAACGCTTTCAATTATGTAAATATTTCAACATTTACAGAAATTCATTCTTTCAAGTAGATCTAAATATCAAGATGTTAAATATGTCCCAAGTACGAGTGCAAACTATATGATTTTGCGTTTACGCTACAAACATAAGAAATAAGATGTTGCACATTATTCCACTTTTAGGTTTGACACATATTTCTTTTCAAACGCTTTCAAATATGTAAATCTTTCAACAATATGTGAATAACATCAAATTTACTTTAATATTTTCAGAAATTCACTCCTTCAGGTAGATTGAAATAGCGTGACATACACGATCATTCTTTCTTTCGATAACACAATCTTTTTAAAATGTGCCAAGTACGAGTGCAAACTACATGATTTTGCGTTTACGCTACAAACATAAAAAATAAGATTCTCCACTTTATAGCAATATTCCCCCTTTTAGGTTGGGCCGATATTTTTTTTCAAACGCTTTCAATTATGTAAATATTTCAACAATATGTGAATAACATCAAATTTACTTTACAATTTACAGAAATTCACTCCTTCAGGTAGATTGAAATAGCGTGACATACACGATCATTCTTTCTTTCGATAACACAATCTTTTTAAAATGTGCCAAGTACGATTGAAAACTATATGATTTTGCATTTTCGCTACAAAAATAAGAAATATGATGTTGCACATTATATCACTTTTAGGTTTGACACATATTTCTTTTCAAACGCTTTCAAATATGTAAATCTTTCAACAATATGTGAATAACATCAAATTTACTTTAATATTTTCAGAAATTCACTCCTTCAGGTAGATTGAAATAGCGTGACATACACGATCATTCTCTCTTCCGATAACACAAGATGTTAAATATGTCCCAAGGACGAGTGCAAACTATATGATTTTGCGTTTACGCTACGAACATAAGAAATAAAACTTTTAGGTTTGACAAATATTTCTTTTCAAACGCTTTCAAATATGTAAATCTTTCTTTTGTGAATAACATCAAATTTACTTTAATATTTTCAGAAATTCACTACTTCAGGTAGATTGAAATAGTGTGACATACACGATCATTCTTTCTTTCGATAACACAATGTTTTTAAAATTTGCCAAGTACGAGTGCAAACTATAAGA
The DNA here is from genome assembly GCA_030998225.1 of Diplolepis rosae. Taxonomy (NCBI): domain Eukaryota; kingdom Metazoa; phylum Arthropoda; class Insecta; order Hymenoptera; family Diplolepididae; genus Diplolepis; species Diplolepis rosae. The sequence goes on along the minus strand of JAPYXD010000658.1, from coordinate 335,418 downwards.
TTTTGCGTTTACGCTACAAACATAAAAAATAAGATATACAATATGTGAATAACATCAAATTTACGTTAATATTTTCAGAAATTCACTCCTTCAGGTAGATTGAAATAGCGTGACATACACGATCATTCTTTCCTTCGATAACACAATGTTTTTAAAATGTGCCAAGTACGAGTGCAAACTATATGATTTTGCGTTTACGCTACAAACATAAGAAATAAGATGTTGCACATTATTCCACTTTTAGGTTTGACACATATTTCTTTTCAAACGCTTTCAAATATGTAAATCTTTCAACAATATGTGAATAACATCAAATTTACTTTAATATTTTCAGAAATTCACTCCTTCAGGTAGATTGAAATAGCGTGACATACACGATCATTCTTTCTTTCGATAACACAATCTTTTTAAAATGTGCCAAGTACGATTGAAAACTGTATGATTTTGCGTTTACGCTACAAACATAAAAAATAAGATATACAATATGTGAATAACATCAAATTTACTTTAATATTTTCAGAAATTCACTCCTTCAGGTAGATTGAAATAGCGTGACATACACGATCATTCTTTCTTTCGATAACACAATGTTTTTAAAATGTGCCAAGTACGAGTGCAAACTATATGATTTTGCGTTTACGCTACAAACATAAGAAATAAAAATTTTAGGTTTGAACAAATATTTCTTTTCAAACGCTTTCAAAAATGTAAATCATTCAACAATATGTGAATAACATCAAATTTACTTTAATATTTTCAGAAATTCACTACTTCAGGTAGATTGAAATAGTGTGACATACACGATCATTCTTTCTTTCGATAACACAATGTTTTTAAAATGTGCCAAGTACGAGTGCAAACTATATGATTTTGCGTTTACGCTACAAACATAAGAAATAAGATGTTGCACATTATTCCACTTTTAGGTTTGACACATATTTCTTTTCAAACGCTTTCAAATATGTAAATCTTTCAACAATATGTGAATAACATCAAATTTACTTTAATATTTTCAGAAATTCATTCTTTCAAGTAGATCTAAATAACGCGACAGTCATGATCATTCTTTCTTTCGATAACACAATCTTTTTAAAATGTGCCAAGTACGAGTGAAAACTATATGATTTTGCATTTTTGCTACAAAAATAAGAAATATGATGTTGCACATTATAGCACTTTTAGGTTTGACACATATTTCTTTTCAAACGCTTTCAAATATGTAAATCTTTCAACAATATGTGAATAACATCAAATTTACTTTAATATTTTCAGAAATTCACTCCTTCAGGTAGATTGAAATAGCGTGACATACACGATCATTCTTTCTTTCGATAACACAATCTTTTTAAAATGTGCCAAGTACGAGTGCAAACTAAATGATTTTGCGTTTACGACACAAACATAAAAAATAAGATTCTCCACTTTATAGCAATATTCCCCCTTTTAGGTTGGGCCGATATTTTTTTTTTCAAATGCTTTCAAATATGTAAATATTTCAACAATATGTGAATAACATCAAATTTACTTTACAATTTACAGAAATTCACTCCTTCAGGTAGATTGAAATAGCGTGACATACACGATCATTCTTTCTTTCGATAACACAATCTTTTTAAAATGTGCCAAGTACGATTGAAAACTATATGATTTTGCATTTTCGCTACAAAAATAAGAAATATGATGTTGCACATTATAGCACTTTTAGGTTTGACACATATTTCTTTTCAAACGCTTTCAAATATGTAAATCTTTCAACAATATGTGAATAACATCAAATTTACTTTAATATTTTCAGAAATTCACTACTTCAGGTAGATTGAAATAGTGTGACATACACGATCATTCTTTCTTTCGATAACACAATGTTTATAAAATGTGCCAAGTACGAGTGCAAACTATAAGATTTTGCATTTTCGCAACAAAAATAAGAAATATGATGTTGCACATTATATCACTTTTAGGTTTGACACATATTTCTTTTCAAACGCTTTCAAATATGTAAATCTATCAACAATATGTGTATAACATCAAATTTACTTCAATATTTTCAGAAATTCACTCCTTCAGGTAGATTGAAATAGCGTGACATACACGATCATTCTCTCTTCCGATAACACAAGATGTTAAATATGTCCCAAGTACGAGTGCAAACTATATGATTTTGCGTTTACGCTACCAACATAAGAAATAAAACTTTTAGGTTTGACAAATATTTCTTTTCAAACGCTGACAAATATGTAAATCTTTCAACAATATGTGAATAACATCAAATTTACTTTAATATTTTCAGAAATTCACTCCTTCAGGTAGATTGAAATAGCGTGACATACACGATCATTCTTTCTTTCGATAACACAATCTTTTTAAAATGTGCCAAGTACGATTGAAAACTATATGATTTTGCATTTTTGCTACAAAAATAAGAAATATGATGTAGCACATTATAGCACTTTTAGTTTTGACACATATTTCTTTTCAAACGCTTTCAAATATGTAAATCTTTCAACAATATGTGAATAACATCAAATTTACTTTAATATTTTCAGAAATTCACTACTTCAGGTAGATTGAAATAGTGTGACATACACGATCATTCTTTCTTTCGATAACACAATCTTTTTAAAATGTGCCAAGTACGAGTGCAAACTACATGATTTTGCGTTTACGCTACAAACATAAAAAATAAGATTCTCCACTTTATAGCAATATTCCCCCTTTTAGGTTGGGCCGATATTTTTTTTCAAACGCTTTCAAATATGTAAATCTTTCAACATTTACAGAAATTCATTCTTTCAAGTAGATCTAAATATCGCGACAGTCATGATGATACTCTCTTCCGATAACACAAGATGTTAAATATGTCCCAAGTACGAGTGCAAACTATATGATTTTGCGTTTACGCTACAAACATAAGAAATAAGATGTTGCACATTATTCCACTTTTAGGTTTGACACATATTTCTTTTCAAACGCTTTCAAATATGTAAATCTTTCAACAATATGTGAATAACATCAAATTTACTTTAATATTTTCAGAAATTCACTACTTCAGGTAGATTGAAATAGTGTGACATACACGATCATTCTTTCTTTCGATAACACAATCTTTTTAAAATGTGCCAAGTACGATTGAAAACTATATGATTTTGCATTTTCGCAACAAAAATAAGAAATATGATGTTGCACATTAATCACTTTTAGGTTTGACAAATATTTCTTTTCAAACGCTTTCAAATATGTAAATCTTTCAACAATATGTGAATAAAATCAAATTTACTTCAATATTTTCAGAAATTCACTCCTTCAGGTAGATTGAAATAGCGTGACATACACGATCATTCTCTCTTCCGATAACACAAGATGTTAAATATGTCCCAAGTACGAGTGCAAACTATATGATTTTGCGTTTACGCTACGAACATAAGAAATAAAACTTTTAGGTTTGACAAATATTTCTTTTCAAACGCTTTCAAATATGTAAATCTTTCAACATTTACAGAAATTCATTCTTTCAAGTAGATCTAAATATCGCGACAGTCATGATGATTCTCTCTTCCGATAACACAAGATGTTAAATATGTCCCAAGTACGAGTGCAAACTATATGATTTTGCGTTTACGCTACAAACATAAGAAATAAGATGTTGCACATTATTCCACTTTTAGGTTTGACACATATTTCTTTTCAAACGCTTTCAAATATGTAAATCTTTCAACAATATGTGAATAACATCAAATTTACTTTAATATTTTCAGAAATTCACTACTTCAGGTAGATTGAAATAGTGTGACATACACGATCATTCTTTCTTTCGATAACACAATCTTTTTAAAATGTGCCAAGTACGAGTGAAAACTATATGATTTTGCATTTTTGCTATAAAAATAAGAAATATGATGTAGCACATTATAGCACTTTTAGGTTTAACACATATTTCTTTTCAAACGCTTTCAAATATGTAAATCTTTCAACAATATGTGAATAACATCAAATTTACTTTAATATTTTCAGAAATTCACTACTTCAGGTAGATTGAAATAGTGTGACATACACGATCATTCTTTCTTTCGATAACACAATCTTTTTAAAATGTGCCAAGTACGAGTGCAAACTATATGATTTTGCGTTTACGCTACGAACATAAGAAATAAAACTTTTAGGTTTGACAAATATTTCTTTTCAAACGCTTTCAAATATGTAAATCTTTCTTTTGTGAATAACATCAAATTTACTTTAATATTTTCAGAAATTCACTACTTCAGGTAGATTGAAATAGTGTGACATACACGATCATTCTTTCTTTCGATAACACAATCTTTTTTAAAATGTGCCAAGTACGAGTGCAAACTACATGATTTTGCGTTTACGCTACAAACATAAAAAATAAGATATACAATATGTGAATAACATCAAATTTACTTTAATATTTTCAGAAATTCACTCCTTCAGGTAGATTGAAATAGCGTGACATACACGATCATTCTTTCTTTCGATAACACAATCTTTTTAAAATGTGCCAAGTACGAGTGCAAACTATATGATTTTGCGTTTACGCTACAAACATAAGAAATAAGATGTTGCACATTATTCCACTTTTAGGTTTGACACATATTTCTTTTCAAACGCTTTCAAATATGTAAATCTTTCAACAATATGTGAATAACATCAAATTTACTTTAATATTTTCAGAAATTCACTCCTTCAGGTAGATTGAAATAGCGTGACATACACGATCATTCTTTCTTTCGATAACACAATCTTTTTAAAATGTGCCAAGTACGATTGAAAACTGTATGATTTTGCGTTTACGCTACAAACATAAAAAATAAGATTATCCACTTTATAGAAATATTCCCTCTTTTAGGTTGGGCCGATATTTTTTCAAACGCTTTCAAATATATAAATCTTTCAACATTTACAGAAATTCATTCTTTCAAGTAGATCTAAATATCGCGACAGTCATGATGATTCTCTCTTCCGATAACACAAGAGGTTAAATATGTCCCAAGTACGAGTGCAAACTATATGATTTTGCGTTTACGCTACAAACGTAAGAAATAAGATGTTGCACATTATTCCACTTTTAGGTTTGACACATATTTCTTTTCGACTTCTTTAAAATATATAAATCTTTCAACAATATGTGAATAACATCAAATTTACTTTAAAATTGACAGAAATTTACTTCTTCAAGTAGATTGAATTATCCTGACAGTCATGATGATTCTCTCTTTCGATTACACAAGATGTTAAATATGTCCCAAGTACGAGTGCAAACTATATGATTTTGCGTTTACGCTACTAACATAAGAAATAAAAATTTTAGGTTTGACAAATATTTCTTTTCAAACGCTTTCAAAAATGTAAATCATTCAACAATATGTGAATAACATCAAATTTACTTTAATATTTTCAGAAATTCTCTCCTTCAGGTAGATTGATATAGCGTGACATACACGATCATTCTTTCTTTCGATAACACAATCTTTTTAAAATGTGCCAAGTACGAGTGAAAACTATATGATATTGCATTTTCGCAACAAAAATAAGAAATATGATGTTGCACATTATATCACTTTTAGGTTTGACACATATTTCTTTTCAAACGCTTTCAAATATGTAAATCTTTCAACAATATGTGAATAACATCAAATTTACTTTAATATTTTCAGAAATTCACTACTTCAGGTAGATTGAAATAGTGTGACATACACGATCATTCTTTATTTCGATAACACAATCTTTTTAAAATGTCCCAAGTACGATTGCAAAATATATGATTTTGCGTTTACGCTACAAACATAAGAAATAAGATGTTGCACATTATTCCACTTTTAGGTTTGACACATATTTCTTTTTAAACGCTTTCAAATATGTAAATCTTTCAACAATATGTGAATAACATCAAATTTACTTTAATATTTTCAGAAATTCACTCCTTCAGGTAGATTGAAATAGCGTGACATACACGATCATTCTTTCTTTCGATAACACAATGTTTTTAAAATGTGCCAAGTACGAATGCAAACTATATGATTTTGCGTTTACGCTACAAACATAAGAAATAAGATGTTGCACATTATTCCACTTTTAGGTTTGACACATATTTCTTTTCAAACGCTTTCAAATATGTAAATCTATCAACAATATGTGTATAACATCAAATTTACTTTAATCTTTTCAGAAATTCACTCCTTCAGGTAGATTGAAATAGCGTGACATACACGATCATTCTCTCTTCCGATAACACAAGATGTTAAATATGTCCCAAGTACGAGTGCAAACTATATGATTTTGCGTTTACGCTACGAACATAAGAAATAAAACTTTTAGGTTTGACAAATATTTCTTTTCAAACGCTTTCAAATATGTAAATCTTTCAACAATATGTGAATAACATCAAATTTACTTTACAATTTACAGAAATTCACTCCTTCAAGTAGATTGAATTATCCTGACAGTCATGATGCTTCTCTCTTTCGATTACACAAGATGTTAAATATGTCCCAAGTACGAATGCAAACTATATGATTTTGCGTTTACGCTACGAACATAGGAAATAAAACTTTTAGGTTTGACAAATATTTCTTTTCAAACGCTTTCAAATATGTAAATCTTTCAACAATACGTGAATAACATCAAATTTACTTTAATATTTTCAGAAATTCACCCTTTCAGGTAGATTGAAATAGCGTGACATACACGATCATTCTTTCTTTCGATAACACAATCTTTTTAAAATGTGCCAAGTACGAGTGAAAACTATATGATTTTGCATTTTTGCTATAAAAATAAGAAATATGATGTAGCACATTATAGCACTTTTAGGTTTGACACATATTTCTTTTCAAACGCCGTCAAATATGTAAATCTTTCAACAATATGTGAATAACATCAAATTTACTTTAATATTTTCAGAAATTCACTACTTCAGGTAGATTGAAATAGTGTGACATACACGATCATTCTTTCTTTCGATAACGCAATCTTTTTAAAATGTGCCAAGTACGAGTGCAAACTACATGATTTTGCGTTTACGCTACAAACATAAAAAATAAGATTCTCCACTTTATAGCAATATTCCCCCTTTTAGGTTGGGCCGATATTTTTTTTCAAACGCTTTCAAATATGTAAATCTTTCAACATTTACAGAAATTCATTCTTTCAAGTAGATCTAAATATCGCGACAGTCATGATGATTCTCTCTTCCGATAACACAAGATGTTAAATATGTCCCAAGTACGAGTGCAAACTATATGATTTTGCGTTTACGCTACAAACATAAGAAATAAGATGTTGCACATTATTCCACTTTTAGGTTTGACACATATTTCTTTTCAAATGCTTTCAAATATGTAAATCTTTCAACAATATGTGAATAACATCAAATTTACTTTGTTATTTTCAGAAATTCACTACTTCAGGTAGATTGAAATAGTGTGACATACACGATCATTCTTTCTTTCGATAACACAATGTTTTTAAAATGTGCCAAGTACGAGTGCAAACTATAAGATTTTGCATTTTCGCAACAAAAATAAGAAATATGATGTTGCACATTAATCACTTTTAGGTTTGACAAATATTTCTTTTCAAACGCTTTCAAATATGTAAATCTTTCAACAATATGTGAATAACATCAAATTTACTTTGATATTTTCAGAAATTCACTACTTCGGGTAGATTGAAATAGTGTGACATACACGATCATTCTTTCTTTCGATAACACAATCTTTTTAAAATGTGCCAAGTACGAGTGCAAACTATATGATTTTGCGTTTACGCTACGAACATAAGAAATAAAACTTTTAGGTTTGACAAATATTTCTTTTCAAACGCTTTCAAATATGTAAATCTTTCAACAATATGTGAATAAAATCAAATTTACTTCAATATTTTCAGAAATTCACTCCTTCAGGTAGATTGAAATAGCGTGACATACACGATGTGAATAACATCAAATTTAATTTGATATTTTCAGAAATTCAGTACTTCTGGTAGATTGAAATAGTGTGACATACACGATCATTCTTTCTTTCGATAACACAATCTTTTTAAAATGTGCCAAGTACGAGTGCAAACTACATGATTTTGCGTTTACGCTACAAACATAGAAAATAAGATTCTCGACTTTATAGCAATATTCCCCCTTTTAGGTTGGGCCGATATTTTTTTTCAAACGCTTTCAAATATGTAAATCTTTCAACATTTACAGAAATTCATTCTTTCAAGTAGATCTAAATATCGCGACAGTCATGATGATTCTCACTTCCGATAACACAAGATGTTAAATATGTCCCAAGTACGAGTGCAAACTACATGATTTTGCGTTTACGCTACCAATATAAGAAATAAGAAGTAGCTCATTAAACCAATTTTATGTTGGACCCATATTTCTTTTCAAACGCTTTCAAATATGTAAATCTCTCAACAATATGTGAATAACATCAAATTTACTTTAATATTTTCAGAAATTCATTACTTCAGGTAGATTGAAATAGTGTGACATACACGATCATTCTTTCTTTCGATAACACAATCTTTTTAAAATGTGCCAAGTACGAGTGAAAACTATATGATTTTGCATTTTTGCTATAAAAATAAGAAATATGATGTAGCACATTATAGCACTTTTAGGTTTGACACATACGCTTTCAAATATGTAAATCTTTCAACAATATGTGAATAACATCAAATTTACTTGAATATTTTCAGAAATTCATTCTTTCAAGTAGATCTAAATAACGCGACAGTCATGATGATACTCTCTTCCGATAACACAAGATGTTAAATATGTCCCAAGTACGAGTGCAAACTATATGATTTTGCGTTTACGCTACAAACATAAGAAATAAGATGTTGCACATTATTCCACTTTTAGGTTTGACACATATTTCTTTTCAAACGCTTTCAAATATGTAAATCTTTCAACAATATGTGAATAACATCAAATTTACTTTAATATTTTCAGAAATTCACTCCTTCAGGTAGATTGAAATAGCGTGACATACACGATCATTCTTTCTTTCGATAACACAATCTTTTTAAAATGTGCCAAGTACGAGTGCAAACTACATGATTTTGCGTTTACGACACAAACATAAAAAATAAGATTCTCCACTTTATAGCAATATTCCCCCTTTTTAGGTTGGGCCGATATTTTTTTCAAATGCTTTCAAATATGTAAATATTTCAACAATATGTGAATAACATCAAATTTACTTTACAATTTACAGAAATTCACTCCTTCAGGTAGATTGAAATAGCGTGACATACACGATCATTCTTTCTTTCGATAACACAATCTTTTTAAAATGTGCCAAGTACGATTGAAAACTATATGATTTTGCATTTTCGCTACAAAAATAAGAAATATGATGTTGCACATTATAGCACTTTTAGGTTTGACACATATTTCTTTTCAAACGCTTTCAAATATGTAAATCTTTCAACAATATGTGAATAACATCAAATTTACTTTAATATTTTCAGAAATTCACTACTTCAGGTAGATTGAAATAGTGTGACATACACGATCATTCTTTCTTTCGATAACACAATGTTTTTAAAATGTGCCAAGTACGAGTGCAAACTATAAGATTTTGCATTTTCGCAACAAAAATAAGAAATATGATGTTGCACATTATATCACTTTTAGGTTTGACACATATTTCTTTTCAAACGCTTTCAAATATGTAAATCTATCAACAATATGTGTATAACATCAAATTTACTTTAATATTTTCAGAAATTCACTCCTTCAGGTAGATTGAAATAGCGTGACATACACGATCATTCTCTCTTCCGATAACACAAGATGTTAAATATGTCCCAAGTACGAGTGCAAACTATATGATTTTGCGTTTACGCTACGAACATAAGAAATAAAACTTTTAGGTTTGACAAATATTTCTTTTCAAACGCTTTCAAATATGTAAATCTTTCAACAATAGGTGAATAACATCAAATTTACTTTACAATTTACAGAAATTCACTCCTTCAAGTAGATTGAATTATCCTGACAGTCATGATGCTTCTCTCTTTCGATTACACAAGATGTTAAATATGTCCCAAGTACGAGTGCAAACTATATGATTTTGCGTTTACGCTACGATCATAAGAAATAAAACTTTTAGGTTTGACAAATATTTCTTTTCAAACGCTTTCAAATATGTAAATCTTTCAACAATAGGTGAATAACATCAAATTTACTTTAATATTTTCAGAAATTCACTCCTTCAGGTAGATTGAAATAGCGTGACATACACGATCATTCTTTCTTTCGATAACACAATCTTTTTAAAATGTGCCAAGTACGAGTGAAAACTATATGATTTTGCATTTTTGCTATAAAAATAAGAAATATGATGTACCACATAATAACACTTTTAGGTTTGACACATATTTCTTTTCAAACGCTTTCAAATATGTAAATCTTTCAACAATATGTGAATAACATCAAATTTACTTTAATATTTTCAGAAATTCACTACTTCAGGTAGATTGAAATAGCGTGACATACACGATCATTCTTTCTTTCGATAACACAATCTTTTTAAAATGTGCCAAGTACGAGTGCAAACTACATGATTTTGCGTTTACGCTACAAACATAGAAAATAAGATTCTCGACTTTATAGCAATATTCCCCCTTTTAGGTTGGGCCGATATTTTTTTTCAAACGCTTTCAAATATGTAAATCTTTCAACATTTACAGAAATTCATTCTTTCAAGTAGATCTAAATAACGCGACAGTCATGATGATTCTCTCTTCCGATAACACAAGATGTTAAATATGTCCCAAGTACGAGTGCAAACTATATGATTTTGCGTTTACGCTACAAACATAAGAAATAAGATGTTGCACATTATTCCACTTTTATGTTTGACACATATTTCTTTTCAAACGCTTTCAAATATGTAAATCTCTCAACAATACGTGAATAACATCAAATTTACTTTAATATTTTCAGAAATTCATTACTTCAGGTAGATTGAAATAGTGTGACATACACGATCATTCTTTCTTTCGATAACACAATCTTTTTAAAATGTGCCAAGTACGAGTGAAAACTATATGATTTTGCATTTTTGCTATAAAAATAAGAAATATGATGTAGCACATTATAGCACTTTTAGGTTTGACACATACGCTTTCAAATATGTAAATCTTTCAACAATATGTGAGTAACATCAAATTTACTTTAATATTTTCAGAAATTCACTACTTCAGGTAGATTGAAATAGTGTGACATACACGATCATTCTTTCTTTCGATAACACAATCTTTTTAAAATGTGCCAAGTACGAGTGCAAACTATATGATTTTGCGTTTACGCTACGAACATAAGAAATAAAACTTTTAGGTTTGACAAATATTTCTTTTCAAACGCTTTCAAATATGTAAATCTTTCAACAATATGTGAATAACATCAAATTTACTTTAATATTTTCAGAAATTCACTCCTTCAGGTAGATTGAAATAGCGTGACATACACGATCATTCTTTCTTTCGATAACACAATCTTTTTAAAATGTGCCAAGTACGAGTGCAAACTACATGATTTTGCGTTTACGCTACAAACATAAAAAATAAGATATACAATATGTGAATAACATCAAATTTACTTTAATATTTTCAGAAATTCACTCCTTCAGGTAGATTGAAATAGCGTGACATACACGATCATTCTTTCTTTCGATAACACAATGTTTTTAAAATGTGCCAAGTACGAGTGCAAACTATATGATTTTGCGTTTACGCTACAAACATAAGAAATAAGATGTTGCACATTATTCCACTTTTAGGTTTGACACATATTATTTTTCGACTTCTTTAAAATATATAAATCTTTCAACAATATGTGAATAACATCAAATTTACGTTAATATTTTCAGAAATTCACTCCTTCAGGTAGATAGAAATAGCGTGACATACACGATCATTCTTTCTTTCGATAACACAATCTTTTTAAAATCTGCCAAGTACGAGTGCAAACTACATGATTTTGCGTTTACGCTACAAACATAAAAAATAAGATTCTCCACTTTATAGGAATATTCCCCCTTTTAGGTTGGGCCGATATTTTTTTTCAAACGCTTTCAAATATTTAAATCTTTCAACATTTACAGAAATTCATTCTTTCAAGTAGATCTAAATATCGCGACAGTCATGATGATTCTCACTTCCGATAACACAAGATGTTAAATATGTCCCAAGTACGAGTGCAAACTATATGTTTTTGCGTTTACGCTACAAACGTAAGAAATAAGATGTAGCACATTATTCCACTTTTAGGTTTGACACATATTTCTTTTCGACTTCTTTAAAATATATAAATCTTTCAACAATATGTGAATAACAACATAACACTTTAAAATTGACAAAATTTACTTCTTCAAGTAGATTGAATTATCCTGACAGTCATGATGATTCTCTCTTTCGATTACACAAGATGTTAAATATGTCCCAAGTACGAGTGCAAACTATATGATTTTGCGTTTACGCTACCAACATAAGAAATAAAACTTTTAGGTTTGACAAATATTTCTTTTCAAACGCTTTCAAAAATGTAAATCATTCAACAATATGTGAATAACATCAAATTTACTTTAATATTTTCAGAAATTCTCTCCTTCAGGTAGATTGATATAGCGTGACATACACGATCATTCTTTCTTTCGATAACACAATCTTTTTAAATTGTGCCAAGTACGAGTGAAAACTATATGATATTGCATTTTCGCTACAAAAATAAGAAATATGATGTTGCACATTATAGCACTTTTAGGTTTGACACATATTTCTTTTCAAACGCTTTCAAATATGTAAATCTTTCAACAATATGTGAATAACATCAAACTTACTTTAATATTTTCAGAAATTCACTACTTCAGGTAGATTGAAATAGCGTGACATACACGATCATTCTATCTTTCGATAACACAATGTTTTAAAAATGTGCCAAGTACGAGTGCAAACTATATGATTTTGCGTTTACGCTACAAACATAAGAAATAAGATGTTGCACATTATTCCACTTTTAGGTTTGACACATATTTCTTTTCAAACGCTTTCAAATATGTAAATCTGTCAACAATATGTGTATAACATCAAATTTACTTCAATATTTTCAGAAATTCACTCCTTCAGGTAGATTGACATAGCGTGACATACACGATCATTCTCTCTTCCGATAACACAAGATGTTAAATATGTCCCAAGTACGAGTGCAAACTATATGATTTTGCGTTTACGCTACGAACATAAGAAATAAAACTTTTAGGTTTGACAAATATTTCTTTTCAAACGCTTTCAAATATGTAAATCTTTCAACAATACGTGAATAACATCAAATTTACTTTACAATTTACAGAAATTTACTTCTTCAAGTAGATTGAATTATCCTGACAGTCATGATGATTCTCTCTTTCGATTACACAAGATGTTAAATATGTCCCAAGGACGAGTGCAAACTATATGATTTTGCGTTTACGCTACGAACATAAGAAATAAAACTTTTAGGTTTGACAAATATTTCTTTTCAAACGCTTTCAAATATGTAAATCTTTCAACAATATGTGAATAACATCAAAGTTACTTTACAATTTACAGAAATTTACTCCTTCAAGTAGATTGAAATATCCTGACAGTCATGATGATTCTCTCTTTCGATAACACAAGATGTTAAATATGTCCCATGTACGTGTGCAAACTGTATGATTTTGCGTTTACGCTACAAACATAAAAAATAAGATTCTCCACTTTATAGCAATATTCCCCCTTTTAGGTTGGGCCGATATTTTTTTTCAAACGCTTTCAATTATGTAAATATTTCAACATTTACAGAAATTCATTCTTTCAAGTAGATCTAAATATCGCGACAGTCATGATGATTCTTTCTTTCGATAACACAAGATGTTAAATATGTCCCAAGTACGAGTGCAAACTATATGATTTTGCGTTTACGCTACAAACATAAGAAATAAGATGTTGCACATTATTCCACTTTTAGGTTTGACACATATTTCTTTTCAAATGCTTTCAAATATGTAAATCTTTCAACAATATGTGAATAACATCAAATTTACTTTAATATTTTCAGAAATTCACTCCTTCAGGTAGATTGAAATAGCGTGACATACACGATCATTCTTTCTTTCGATAACACAATCTTTTTAAAATGTGCCAAGTACGAGTGCAAACTACATGATTTTGCGTTTACGCTACAAACATAAAAAATAAGATTCTCCACTTTATAGCAATATTCCCCCTTTTAGGTTGGGCCGATATATTTTTTCAAACTCTTTCAAATATGTAAATCTTTCAACATTTACATCTATTCATTCTTTCAAGTAGATCTAAATATCGCGACAGTCATGATGATTCTCTCTTCCGATAACAAAAGATGTTAAATATGTCCCAAGTACGAGTGCAAACTATATGATTTTGCGTTTACGCTACAAACATAAGAAATAAGATGTTGCACATTATTCCACTTTTAGGTTTGACACATATTTCTTTTCAAACGCTTTCAAATATGTAAAGCTTTCAACAATATGTGAATAACATCAAATTTACTTTAATATTTTCAGAAATTCACTACTTCAGGTAGATTGAAATAGTGTGACATACACGATCATTCTTTCTTTCGATAACACAATCTTTTTAAAATGTGCCAAGTACGAGTGAAAACTATATGATTTTGCATTTTTGCTATAAAAATAAGAAATATGATGTAGCACATTATAGCACTTTTAGGTTTGACACATATTTCTTTTCAAACGCTTTCAAATATGTAAATCTTTCAACAATATGTGAATAACATCAAATTTACTTTAATATTTTCAGAAATTCACTACTTCAGGTAGATTGAAATAGTGTGACATACACGATCATTCTTTCTTTCGATAACACAAGTTCATAAAATGTGCCAAGTACGAGTGCAAACTATATGATTTTGCGTTTACGCTACGAACATAAGAAATAAAACTTTTAGGTTTGACAAATATTTCGTTTCAAACGCTTTCAAATATGTAAATCTTTCAACAATATGTGAATAACATCAAATTTACTTTAATATTTTCAGAAATTCACTACTTCAGGTAGATTGAAATAGTGTGACATACACGATCATTCTTTCTTTCGATAACACAATGTTTATAAAATGTGCCAAGTACGAGTGCAAACTACATGATTTTGCGTTTACGCTACAAACATAAAAAATAAGATATACAATATGTGAATAACATCAAATTTACTTTAATATTTTCAGAAATTCACTCCTTCAGGTAGATTGAAATAGCGTGACATACACGATCATTCTTTCTTTCGATAACACAATGTTTTTAAAATGTGCCAAGTACGAGTGCAAACTATATGATTTTGCGTTTACGCTACAAACATAAGAAATAAGATGTTGCACATTATTCCACTTTTAGGTTTGAGTCATATTTGATTTCGAACGCTTTGAATTATGTAAATCTTTCAACAATATGTGAATAACATCAAATTTACTTTAATATTTTCAGAAATTCACTCCCTCAGGTAGATTGATATAGCGTGACATACACGATCATTCTTTCTTTCGATAACACAATCTTTTTAAAATGTGCCAAGTACGAGTGCAAACTACATGATTTTGCGTTTACGCTACAAACATAAAAAATAAGATATACAATATGTGAATAAAATCAAATTTACTTCAATATTTTCAGAAATTCACTCCTTCAGGTAGATTGAAATAGCGTGACATACACGATCATTCTTTCTTTCGATAACACAATCTTTTTAAAATGTGCCAAGTACGAATGCAAACTATATGATTTTGCGTTTACGCTACGAACATAAGAAATAAAACTTTTAGGTTTGACAAATATTTCTTTTCAAACGCTTTCAAATATGTAAATCTTTCAACAATATGTGAATAACATCAAATTTACTTTAATATTTTCAGAAATTCACTACTTCAGGTAGATTGAAATAGTGTGACATACACGATCATTCTTTCTTTCGATAACACAATCTTTTTAAAATGTGCCAAGTACGAATGCAAACTACATGATTTTGCGTTTACGCTACAAACATAAAAAATAAGATATACAATATGTGAATAACATCAAATTTACTTTAATATTTTCAGAAATTCACTCCTTCAGGTAGATTGAAATAGCGTGACATACACGATCATTCTTTCTTTCGATAACACAATGTTTTTAAAATGTGCCAAGTACGAGTGCAAACTATATGATTTTGCGTTTACGCTACAAACATAAGAAATAAGATGTTGCACATTATTCCACTTTTAGGTTTGACACATATTTCTTTTCAAACGCTTTCAAATATGTAAATCTTTCAACAATATGTGAATAACATCAAATTTACTTTAATATTTTCAGAAATTCACTCCTTCAGGTAGATTGAAATAGCGTGACATACACGATCATTCTTTCTTTCGATAACACAATGTTTTTAAAATGTGCCAAGTACGAGTGCAAACTATATGATTTTGCGTTTACGCTACAAACATAAAAAATAAGATTCTCCACTTTATAGCAATATTCCCCCTTTTAGGTTGGGCCGATATTTTTTTTCAAACGCTTTCAATTATGTAAATATTTCAACATTTACAGAAATTCATTCTTTCAAGTAGATCTAAATATCAAGATGTTAAATATGTCCCAAGTACGAGTGCAAACTATATGATTTTGCGTTTACGCTACAAACATAAGAAATAAGATGTTGCACATTATTCCACTTTTAGGTTTGACACATATTTCTTTTCAAACGCTTTCAAATATGTAAATCTTTCAACAATATGTGAATAACATCAAATTTACTTTAATATTTTCAGAAATTCACTCCTTCAGGTAGATTGAAATAGCGTGACATACACGATCATTCTTTCTTTCGATAACACAATCTTTTTAAAATGTGCCAAGTACGAGTGCAAACTACATGATTTTGCGTTTACGCTACAAACATAAGAAATAAGATGTTGCACATTATTCCACTTTTAGGTTTGACACATATTTCTTTTCAAACGCTTTCAAATATGTAAATCTTTCAACAATATGTGAATAACATCAAATTTACTTTAATATTTTCAGAAATTCACTACTTCAGGTAGATTGAAATAGTGTGACATACACGATCATTCTTTCTTTCGATAACACAATCTTTTTAAAATGTGCCAAGTACGAGTGCAAACTACATGATTTTGCGTTTACGCTACAAACATAAAAAATAAGATTCTCCACTTTATAGCAATATTCCCCCTTTTAGGTTGGGCCGATATTTTTTTTCAAACGCTTTCAAATATGTAAATCTTTCAACATTTACAGAAATTCATTCTTTCAAGTAGATCTAAATATCGCGACAGTCATGATGATACTCTCTTCCGATAACACAAGATGTTAAATATGTCCCAAGTACGAGTGCAAACTATATGATTTTGCGTTTACGCTACAAACATAAGAAATAAGATGTTGCACATTATTCCACTTTTAGGTTTGACACATATTTCTTTTCAAACGCTTTCAAATATGTAAATCTTTCAACAATATGTGAAGTATCATTAAATTTACTTTACAATTTACAGAAATTCACTCCTTCAGGTAGATTAAAATAGCGTGACATACACGATCATTCTTTCTTTCGATAACACAATCTTTTTAAAATGTGCCAAGTACGATTGAAAACTATATGATTTTGCATTTTTGCTATAAAAATAAGAAATATGATGTTGCACATTATATCACTTTTAGGTTTGACACATATTTCTTTTCAAACGCTTTCAAATATGTAAATCTTTCAACAATATGTGAATAACATCAAATTTACTTTAATATTTTCAGAAATTCACTCCTTCAGGTAGATTGAAATAGCGTGACATACACGATCATTCTCTCTTCCGATAACACAAGATGTTAAATATGTCCCAAGTACGAGTGCAAACTATATGATTTTGCGTTTACGCTACGAACATAAGAAATAAAACTTTTAGGTTTGACAAATATTTCTTTTCAAACGCTTTCAAATATGTAAATCTTTCAACAATATGTGAATATCATCAAATTTACTTTACAATTTACAGAAATTCACTCCTTCAAGTAGATTGAATTATCCTGACAGTCATGATGATTCTCTCTTTCGATTACACAAGATGTTAAATATGTCCCAAGGACGAGTGCAAACTATATGATTTTGCGTTTACGCTACGAACATAAGAAATAAAACTTTTAGGTTTGACAAATATTTCTTTTCAAACGCTTTCAAATATGTAAATCTTTCAACAATATGTGAATAAGATCAAATTTACTTTAATATTTTCAGAAATTCACTCCTTCAGGTAGATTGAAATAGCGTGACATACACGATCATTCTTTCTTTCGATAACACAATGTTTTTAAAATGTGCCAAGTACGAATGCAAACTATATGATTTTGCGTTTACGCTACGAACATAGGAAATAAAACTTTTAGGTTTGACAAATATTTCTTTTCAAACGCTTTCAAATATGTAAATCTTTCTTTTGTGAATAACATCAAATTTACTTTAATATTTTCAGAAATTCACTCCTTCAGGTAGATTGAAATAGTGTGACATACACGATCATTCTTTCTTTCGATAACACAATCTTTTTAAAATGTGCCAAGTACGAGTGCAAACTACATGATTTTGCGTTTACGCTACAAACATAAAAAATAAGATATACAATATGTGAATAACATCAAATTTACTTTAATATTTTCAGAAATTCACTCCTTCAGGTAGATTGAAATAGCGTGACATACACGATCATTCTTTCTTTCGATAACACAATGTTTTTAAAATGTGCCAAGTACGAGTGCAAACTATATGATTTTGCGTTTACGCTACAAACATAAGAAATAAGATGTTGCACATTATTCCACTTTTAGGTTTGACACATATTTCTTTTCAAACGCTTTCAAATATGTAAATCTTTCAACAATATGTGAATAACATCAAATTTACTTTAATATTTTCAGAAATTCACTCCTTCAGGTAGATTGAAATAGCGTGACATACACGATCATTCTTTCTTTCGATAACACAATCTTTTTAAAATGTGCCAAGTACGAGTGCAAACTACATGATTTTGCGTTTACGCTACAAACATAAAAAATAAGATTCTCCACTTTATAGCAATATTCCCCCTTTTAGGTTGGGCCGATATTTTTTTCAAACGCTTTCAAATATGTAAATCTTTCAACATTTACAGAAATTCATTCTTTCAAGTAGATCTAAATATCGCGACAGTCATGATGATTCTCTCTTCCGATAACACAAGATGTTAAATATGTCCCAAGTACGAGTGCAAACTATATGATTTTGCGTTTACGCTACAAACGTAAGAAATAAGATGTTGCACATTATTCCACTTTTAGGTTTGACACATATTTCTTTTCGACTTCTTTAAAATATATAAATCTTTCAACAATATGTGAATAACATCAAATTTACTTTAAAATTGACAGAAATTTACTTCTTCAAGTAGATTGAATTATCCTGACAGTCATGATGATTCTCTCTTTCGATTACACAAGATGTTAAATATGTCCCAAGTACGAGTGCAAACTATATGATTATGCGTTTACGCTACGAACATAAGAAATAAAACTTTTTTAGGTTTGACAAATATTTCTTTTTCAAACGCTTTCAAAAATGTAAATCATTCAACAATATGTGAATAACATCAAATTTACTTTAATATTTTCAGAAATTCACTACTTCAGGTAGATTGAAATAGTGTGACATACACGATCATTCTTTATTTCGATAACACAATCTTTTTAAAATGTGCCAAGTACGAGTGCTAACTATATGATTTTGCGTTTACGCTACAAACATAAGAAATAAGATGTTGCACATTATTCCACTTTTAGGTTTGACACATATTTCTTTTCAAACGCTTTCAAATATGTAAATCTTTCAACAATATGTGAATAACATCAAATTTACTTTAATATTTTCAGAAATTCATTCTTTCAAGTAGATCTAAATAACGCGACAGTCATGATGATACTCTCTTCCGATAACAAAAGATGTTAAATATGTCCCAAGTACGAGTGCAAACTATATGATTTTGCGTTTACGCTACAAACATAAGAAATAAGATGTTGCACATTATTCCACTTTTAGGTTTGACACATATTTCTTTTCAAACGCTTTCAAGTATGTTCATCTTTCAGCAATATGTGAATAACATCAAATTTACTTTAATATTTTCAGAAATTCACTCCTTCAGGTAGATTGAAATAGCGTGACATACACGATCATTCTTTCTTTTCGATAACACAATCTTTTTAAAATGTGCCAAGTACGAGTGCAAACTACATGATTTTGCGTTTACGACACAAACATAAAAAATAAGATTCTCCACTTTATAGCAATATTCCCCCTTTTAGGTTGGGCCGATATTTCTTTTCAAACGCTTTCAAATATGTAAATCTTTCAACAATATGTGAATAACATCAAATTTACTTTACAATTTTCAGAAATTCACTCCTTCAGGTAGATTGATATAGCGTGACATACACGATCATTCTTTCTTTCGATAACACAATCTTTTTAAAATGTGCCAAGTACGAGTGAAAACTATATGATTTTGCATTTTTGCTATAAAAATAAGAAATATGATGTAGCACATTATAGCACTTTTAGGTTTGACACATATTTCTTTTCAAACGCTTTCAAATATGTAAATCTTTCAACAATATGTGAATAACATCAAATTTACTTTAATATTTTCAGAAATTCATTACTTCAGGTAGATTGAAATAGTGTGACATACACGATCATTCTTTCTTTCGATAACACAATCTTTTTAAAATGTGCCAAGTACGAGTGAAAACTATATGATTTTGCATTTTTGCTATAAAAATAAGAAATATGATGTAGCACATTATAGCACTTTTAGGTTTGACACATACGCTTTCAAATATGTAAATCTTTCAACAATATGTGAATAACATCAAATTTACTTTAATATTTTCAGAAATTCACTACTTCAGGTAGATTGAAATAGTGTGACATACACGATCATTCTTTCTTTCGATAACACAAGGTCTTAAAAATGTGCCAAGTACGAGTGCAAACTATATGATTTTGCGTTTACGCTACGAACATAAGAAATAAAACTTTTAGGTTTGACAAATATTTCTTTTCAAACGCTTTCAAATATGTAAATCTTTCAACAATATGTGAATAACATCAAATTTACTTTAATATTTTCAGAAATTCACTACTTCAGGTAGATTGAAATAGCGTGACATACACGATCATTCTTTCTTTCGATAACACAATGTTTTTAAAATGTGCCAAGTACGAGTGCAAACTACATGATTTTGCGTTTACGCTACAAATATAAGAAATAAGATATACAATATGTGAATAACATCAAATTTACTTTAATATTTTCAGAAATTCACTCCTTCAGGTAGATTGAAATAGCGTGACATACACGATCATTCTTTCTTTCGATAACACAATGTTTTTAAAATGTGCCAAGTACGAGTGCAAACTATATGATTTTGCGTTTACGCTACAAACATAAGAAATAAGATGTTGCACATTATTCCACTTTTAGGTTTGACACATATTTTTTTCGACTTCTTTAAAATATATATATCTGTCAACAATATGTGAATAACATCAAATTTACTTTAATATTTTCAGAAATTCACTCCTTCAGGTAGATTGAAATAGCGTGACATACACGATCATTCTTTCTTTCGATAACACAATCTTTTTAAAATGTGCCAAGTACGAGTGCAAACTACATGATTTTGCGTTTACGCTACAAACATAAAAAATAAGATTCTCCACTTTATAGCAATATTCCCCCTTTTAGGTTGGGCCGATATTTTTTTTCAAACGCTTTCAAATATGTAAATCTTTCAACATTTACAGAAATTCATTCTTTCAAGTAGATCTAAATATCGCGACAGTCATGATGATTCTCTCTTCCGATAACACAAGATGTTAAATATGTCCCAAGTACGAGTGCAAACTATATGATTTTGCGTTTACGCTACAAACGTAAGAAATAAGATGTTGCACATTATTCCACTTTTAGGTTTGACACATATTTCTTTTCGACTTCTTTAAAATATATAAATCTTTCAACAATATGTGAATAACATCAAATTTACTTTAAAATTGACAAAATTTACTTCTTCAAGTAGATTGAATTATCCTGACAGTCATGATGATTCTCTCTTTCGATTACACAAGATGTTAAATATGTCCCAAGTACGAGTGCAAACTATATGATTTTGCGTTTACGCTACCAACATAAGAAATAAAACTTTTGGGTTTGACAAATATTTCTTTTCAAACGCTTTCAAAAATGTAAATCATTCAACAATATGTGAATAACATCAAATTTACTTTAATATTTTCAGAAATTCTCTCCTTCAGGTAGATTGATATAGCGTGACATACACGATCATTCTTTCTTTCGATAACACAATCTTTTTAAAATGTGCCAAGTACGATTGAAAACTATATGATTTTGCATTTTCGCTACAAAAATAAGAAATATATGATGTTGCACATTATATCACTTTTAGGTTTGACACATATTTCTTTTCAAACGCTTTCAAATATGTAAATCTTTCAACAATATGTGAATAACATCAAATTTACTTTAATATTTTCAGAAATTCACTCCTTCAGGTAGATTGAAATAGCGTGACATACACGATCATTCTTTCTTTCGATAACTAAATGTTTTTAAAATGTGCCAAGTACGAGTGCAAACTATATGATTTTGCGTTTACGCTACAAACATAAGAAATAAGATGTTGCACATTATTCCACTTTTAGGTTTGACACATATTTCTTTACAAACTCAATCAAAAATGAACAGCATTCAACACAATGTGAATAACATCAAATTTACGTTAATATTTTCAGAAATTCTCTCCTTCAGGTAGATTGATATAGCGTGACATACACGATCATTCTTTCTTTCGATAACACAATCTTTTTAAAATGTGCCAAGTACGAGTGAAAACTATATGATTTTGCATTTTCGCTACAAAAATAAGAAATATGATGTTGCACATTATATCACTTTTAGGTTTGACACATATTTCTTTTCAAACGCTTTCAAATATGTAAATCTTTCAACAATATGTGAATAACATCAAATTTACTTTAATATTTTCAGAAATTCACTCCTTCAAGTAGATTGAAATAGCGTGACATACACGATCATTCTTTCTTTCGATAACACAAGGTTTTAAAAGTGTGCCAAGTACGAGTGCAAACTACATGATTTTGCGTTTACGCTACAAATATAAGAAATAAGATGTTGCACATTATTCCACTTTTAGGTTTGACACATATTTCTTTTCAAACGCTTTCAAATATGTAAATCTATCAACAATATGTGTATAACATCAAATTTACTTCAATATTTTCAGAAATTCACTCCTTCAGGTAGATTGACATAGCGTGACATACACGATCATTCTCTCTTCCGATAACACAAGATGTTAAATATGTCCCAAGTACGAGTGCAAACTATATGATTTTGCGTTTACGCTACGAACATAAGAAATAAAACTTTTAGGTTTGACAAATATTTCTTTTCAAACGCTTTCAAATATGTAAATCTTTCAACAATATGTGAATATCATCAAATTTACTTTACAATTTACAGAAATTCACTCCTTCAAGTAGATTGAATTATCCTGACAGTCATGATGCTTCTCTCTTTCGATTACACCAGATGTTAAATATGTCCCAAGTACGAGTGCAAACTATATGATTTTGCGTTTACGCTACGAACATAAGAAATAAAACTTTTAGGTTTGACAAATATTTCTTTTCAAACGCTTTCAAATATGTAAATCTTTCAACAATATGTGAATAACATCAAATTTACTTTAATATTTTCAGAAATTCACTCCTTCAGGTAGATTGAAATAGCGTGACATACACCATCATTCTTTCTTTCGATAACACAATCTTTTTAAAATGTGCCAAGTACGAGTGAAAACTATATGATTTTGCATTTTTGCTATAAAAATAAGAAATATGATGTAGCACATTATAGCACTTTTAGGTTTGACACATATTTCTTTTCAAACGCTTTCAAATATGTAAATCTATCAACAATATGTGTATAACATCAAATTTACTTCAATATTTTCAGAAATTCACTCCTTCAGGTAGATTGAAATAGCGTGACATACACGATCATTCTCTCTTCCGATAACACAAGATGTTAAATATGTCCCAAGTACGAGTGCAAACTATATGATTTTGCGTTTACGCTACAAAAATAAGAAATAAAACTTTTAGGTTTGACAAATATTTCTTTTCAAACGCTTTCAAAAATGTAAATCATTCAACAATATGTGAATAACATCAAATTTACTTTAATATTTTCAGAAATTCTCTCCTTCAAGTATATTGAATTATCCTGACAGTCATGATGCTTCTTTCTTTCGATAACACAAGATGTTAAATATGTCCCAAGTACGAGTGCAAACTATATGATTTTGCGTTTACGCTACAAACATAAGAAATAAGATGTTGCACATTATTCCACTTTTAGGTTTGACACATATTTCTTTTCAAATGCTTTCAAATATGTAAATCTTTCAACAATATGTGAATAACATCAAATTTACTTTGATATTTTCAGAAATTCACTACTTCGGGTAGATTGAAATAGCGTGACATACACGATCATTCTTTCTTTCGATAACACAATCTTTTTAAAATGTGCCAAGTACGAGTGCAAACTACATGATTTTGCGTTTACGCTACAAACATAGAAAATAAGATTCTCGACTTTATAGCAATATTCCCCCTTTTAGGTTGGGCCGATATTTTTTTTCAAACGCTTTCAAATATGTAAATCTTTCAACATTTACAGAAATTCATTCTTTCAAGTAGATCTAAATATCGCGACAGTCATGATGATTCTCACTTCCGATAACACAAGATGTTAAATATGTCCCAAGTACGAGTGCAAACTATATTATTTTGCGTTTACTCTAAAAACATAAGAAATAAGATGTTGCACATTATTCCACTTTTAGGTTTGACACATATTTCTTTTCAAACGCTTTCAAATATGTAAATCTTTCAACAATATGTGAATAACATCAAATTTACTTTAATATTTTCAGAAATTCACTACTTCGGGTAGATTGAAATAGTGTGACATACACGATCATTCTTTCTTTCGATAACACAATCTTTTTAAAATGTGCCAAGTACGAGTGCAAACTACATGATTTTGCGTTTACGCTACAATCATAAAAAATAAGATTCTCCACTTTATAGCAATATTCCCCCTTTTAGGTTGGGCCGATATTTTTTTTCAAACGCTTTCAAATATGTAAATCTTTCAACATTTACAGAAATTCATTCTTTCAAGTAGATCTAAATATCGCGACAGTCATGATGATTCTCTCTTCCGATAACACAAGATGTTAAATATGTCCCAAGTACGAGTGCAAACTATATGATTTTGCGTTTACGCTACAAACGTAAGAAATAAGATGTTGCACATTATTCCACTTTTAGGTTTGACACATATTTCTTTTCGACTTCTTTAAAATATATAAATCTTTCAACAATATGTGAATAACATCAAATTTACTTTAAAATTGACAGAAATTTACTTCTTCAAGTAGATTGAATTATCCTGACAGTCATGATGATTCTCTCTTTCGATTACACAAGATGTTAAATATGTCCCAAGTACGAGTGCAAACTATATGATTTTGCGTTTACGCTACTAACATAAGAAATAAAACTTTTAGGTTTGACAAATATTTCTTTTCAAACGCTTTCAAAAATGTAAATCATTCAACAATATGTGAATAACATCAAATTTACTTTAATATTTTCAGAAATTCACTCCTTCAGGTAGATTGATATAGCGTGACATACACGATCATTCTTTCTTTCGATAACACAATGTTTTTAAAATGTGCCAAGTACGAGTGCAAACTATATGATTTTGCATTTTCGCTACAAAAATAAGAAATATGATGTTGCACATTATATCACTTTTAGGTTTGACACATATTTCTTTTCAAACGCTTTCAAATATGTAAATCTTTCAACAATATGTGAATAACATCAAACTTACTTTAATATTTTCAGAAATTCACTACTTCAGGTAGATTGAAATAGTGTGACATACACGATCATTCTTTCTTTCGATAACACAATGTTTTTAAAATGTGCCAAGTACGAGTGCAAACTATATGATTTTGCGTTTACGCTACAAACATAAGAAATAAGATGTTGCACATTATTCCACTTTTAGGTTTGACACATATTTCTTTTCAAACGCTTTCAAATATGTAAATCTTTCAACAATATGTGAATAACATCAAATTTAATTTAATATTTTAAGAAATTCACACCTTCAGGTAGATTGATATAGCGTGACATACACGATCATTCTTTCTTTCGATAACACAATCTTTTTAAAATGTGCCAAGTACGATTGAAAACTATATGATTTTGCATTTTCGCTACAAACATAAGAAATAAGATGTTGCACATTTTTCCACTTTTAGGTTTGACACATATTTCTTTTCAAACGCTTTCAAATATGTAAATCTTTCAACAATATGTGAATAACATCAAATTTACTTTAATATTTTCAGAAATTCACTACTTCAGGTAGATTGAAATAGTGTGACATACACGATCATTCTCTCTTCCGATAACACAAGATGTTAAATATGTCCCAAGTACGAGTGCAAACTATATGATTTTGCGTTTACGCTACAAACATAAAAAATAAGATTCTCCACTTCATAGCAATATTCCCCCTTTTAGGTTGGGCCGATATTTTTTTCAAGCGCTTTCATATATGTAAATCTTTCAACATTTACAGAAATTCATTCTTTCAAGTAGATCTAAATAACGCGACAGTCATGATGATTCTCTCTTCCGATAACACAAGATGTTAAATATGTCCCAAGTACGAGTCCAAACTATATGATTTTGCGTTTACGCTACAAACGTAAGAAATAAGATGTTGCACATTATTCCACGTTTAGGTTTGACACATATTTCTTTTCGACTTCTTTAAAATATATAAATCTTTCAACAATATGTGAATAACATCAAATTTACTTTAATATTTTCAGAAATTCACTACTTCAGTTAGATTGAAATAGTGTGACATACACGATCATTCTTTCTTTCGATAACACAATCTTTTTAAAATGTGCCAAGTACGAGTGCAAACTGTATGATTTTGCGTTTACGCTACAAACATAAAAAATAAGATTATCCACATTATAGAAATATTCCCCCTTTTAGGTTGGGCCGATATTTTTTTTCAAGCGCTTTCAAATATGTAAATCTTTCAACATTTACAGAAATTCATTCTTTCAAGTAGATCTAAATAACGCGACAGTCATGATGATTCTCTCTTACGATAACACAAGATGTTAAATATGTCCCAAGTACGAGTGCAAACTATATGATTTTGCGTTTACGCTACAAACGTAAGAAATAAGATGTTGCACATTATTCCACTTTTAGGTTTGACACATATTTCTTTTCGACTTCTTTAAAATATATAATTCTTTCAACAATATGTGAATAACATCAAATTTACTTTGATATTTTCAGAAATTCACTACTTCGGGTAGATTGAAATAGTGTGACATACACGATCATTCTTTCTTTCGATAACACAATCTTTTTAAAATGTGCCAAGTACGAGTGCAAACTACATGATTTTGCGTTTACGCTACAAACATAAAAAATAAGATTCTCCACTTTATAGCAATATTCCCCCTTTTAGGTTGGGCCGATATTTTTTTTCAAACGCTTTCAAATATGTAAATCTTTCAACATTTACAGAAATTCATTCTTTCAAGTAGATCTAAATATCGCGACAGTCATGATGATTCTCTCTTCCGATAACACAAGATGTTAAATATGTCCCAAGTACGAGTGCAAACTATATGATTTTGCGTTTACGCTACAAACGTAAGAAATAAGATGTTGCACATTATTCCACTTTTAGGTTTGACACATATTTCTTTTCGACTTCTTTAAAATATATAAATCTTTCAACAATATGTGAATAACATCAAATTTACTTTAAAATTGACAGAAATTTACTTCTTCAAGTAGATTGAATTATCCTGACAGTCATGATGATTCTCTCTTTCGATTACACAAGATGTTAAATATGTCCCAAGTACGAGTGCAAACTATATGATTTTGCGTTTACGCTACGAACATAAGAAATAAAACTTTTAGGTTTGACACATATTTCTTTTCAAACGCTTTCAAAAATGTAAATCATTCAACAATATGTGAATAACATCAAATTTACTTTAATATTTTCAGAAATTCTCTCCTTCAGGTAGATTGATATAGCGTGACATACACGATCATTCTTTCTTTCGATAACACAATCTTTTTAAAATGTGCCAAGTACGATTGAAAACTATATGATTTTGCATTTTCGCTACAAAAATAAGAAATATGATGTTGCACATTATATCACTTTTAGGTTTGACACATATTTCTTTTCAAACGCTTTCAAATATGTAAATCTTTCAACAATATGTGAATAACATCAAACTTACTTTAATATTTTCAGAAATTCACTACTTCAGGTAGATTGAAATAGTGTGACATACACGATCATTCTTTCTTTCGATAACACAATGTTTTAAAAGTGTGCCAAGTACGAGTGCAAACTACATGATTTTGCGTTTACGCTACAAATATAAGAAATAAGATGTTGCACATTATTCCACTTTTAGGATTGACACATATTTCTTTTCAAACGCTTTCAAAAATGTAAATCTTTCAACAATATGTGAATAACATCAAATTTACTTTAATATCTTCAGAAATTCACTCCTTCAGGTAGATTGAAATAGCGTGACATACACGATCATTCTTTCTTTCGATAACACAATCTTTTTAAAATGTGCCAAGTACGATTGAAAACTATATGATTTTGCATTTTCGCTACAAAAATAAGAAATAAGATGTTGCACATTATTCCACTTTTAGGTTTGACACATATTTCTTTTCAAACGCTTTCAAATATGTAAATCTTTCAACAATATGTGAATAACATCAAACTTACTTTAATATTTTCAGAAATTCACTACTTCAGGTAGATTGAAATAGTGTGACATACACGATCATTCTCTCTTCCGATAACACAAGATGTTAAATATGTCCCAAGTACGAGTGCAAACTATATGATTTTGCGTTTACGCTACAAACATAAAAAATAAGATTCTCCACTTCATAGCAATATTCCCCCTTTTAGGTTGGGCCGATATTTTTTTCAAGCGCTTTCATATATGTAAATCTTTCAACATTTACAGAAATTCATTCTTTCAAGTAGATCTAAATAACGCGACAGTCATGATGATTCTCTCTTCCGATAACACAAGATGTTAAATATGTCCCAAGTACGAGTCCAAACTATATGATTTTGCGTTTACGCTACAAACGTAAGAAATAAGATGTTGCACATTATTCCACGTTTAGGTTTGACACATATTTCTTTTCGACTTCTTTAAAATATATAAATCTTTCAACAATATGTGAATAACATCAAATTTACTTTAATATTTTCAGAAATTCACTACTTCAGTTAGATTGAAATAGTGTGACATACACGATCATTCTTTCTTTCGATAACACAATCTTTTTAAAATGTACCAAGTACGAGTGCAAACTACATGATTTTGCGTTTACATACAAACATAAAAAATAAGATTCTCCACTTTATAGCAATATTCCCCCTTTTAGGTTGGGCCGATAATTTTTTTCAAACGCTTTCAAATATGTAAATCTTTCAACATTTACAGAAATTCATTCTTTCAAGTAGATCTAAATATCGCGACAGTCATGATGATTCTCTCTTCCGATAACACAAGATGTTAAATATGTCCCAAGTACGAGTGCAAACTATATGATTTTGCGTTTACGCTACAAACGTAAGAAATAAGATGTTGCACATTATTCCACTTTTAGGTTTGACACATATTTCTTTTCGACTTCTTTAAAATATATAAATCTTTCAACAATATGTGAATAACATCAAATTTACTTTAATATTTTCAGAAATTCACTACTTCAGGTAGATTGAAATAGCGTGACATACACGATCATTCTTTCTTTCGATAACACAATCTTTTTAAAATGTGCCAAGTACAAGTGCAAACTACATGATTTTGCGTTTACGCTACAAACATAAAAAATAAGATTCTCCACTTTATAGGAATATTCCCCCTTTTAGGTTGGGCCGATATTTTTTTTCAAACGCTTTCAATTATGTAAATATTTCAACATTTACAGAAATTCATTCTTTCAAGTAGATCTAAATATCAAGATGTTAAATATGTCCCAAGTACGAGTGCAAACTATATGATTTTGCGTTTACGCTACAAACATAAGAAATAAGATGTTGCACATTATTCCACTTTTAGGTTTGACACATATTTCTTTTCAAACGCTTTCAAATATGTAAATCTTTCAACAATATGTGAATAACATCAAATTTACTTTAATATTTTCAGAAATTCACTCCTTCAGGTAGATTGAAATAGCGTGACATACACGATCATTCTTTCTTTCGATAACACAATCTTTTTAAAATGTGCCAAGTACGAGTGCAAACTACATGATTTTGCGTTTACGCTACAAACATAAAAAATAAGATTCTCCACTTTATAGCAATATTCCCCCTTTTAGGTTGGGCCGATATTTTTTTTCAAACGCTTTCAATTATGTAAATATTTCAACAATATGTGAATAACATCAAATTTACTTTACAATTTACAGAAATTCACTCCTTCAGGTAGATTGAAATAGCGTGACATACACGATCATTCTTTCTTTCGATAACACAATCTTTTTAAAATGTGCCAAGTACGATTGAAAACTATATGATTTTGCATTTTCGCTACAAAAATAAGAAATATGATGTTGCACATTATATCACTTTTAGGTTTGACACATATTTCTTTTCAAACGCTTTCAAATATGTAAATCTTTCAACAATATGTGAATAAGCTCATTTTTACGTTAATATTTTCAGAAATTCACTACTTCAGGTAGATTGAAATAGTGTGACATACACGATCATTCTTTCTTTCGATAACACAATGTTTATAAAATGTGCCAAGTACGAGTGCAAACTATAAGATTTTGCATTTTCGCAACAAAAATAAGAAATATGATGTTGCACATTATATCACTTTTAGGTTTGACACATATTTCTTTTCAAACGCTTTCAAATATGTAAATCTTTCAACAATATGTGAATAACATCAAATTTACGTTAATATTTTCAGAAATTCACTCCTTCAGGTAGATTGAAATAGCGTGACATACACGATCATTCTCTCTTCCGATAACACAAGATGTTAAATATGTAACAAGGACTAGTGCAAACTAAATGATTTAGCGTTTACGCTACCAACATAAGAAAAAAAACTATTAGTTTTGACAAATATTTCTATACAAAAGCTTTCAAATATGTAAATCTTTCAACAATATGTGAATAACATCAAATTTACTTTAATATTTTCAGAAATTCACTCCTTCAGGTAGATTGAAATAGCGTGACATACACGATCATTCTTTCTTTCGATAACACAATCTTTTTAAAATGTGCCAAGTACGATTGAAAACTATATGATTTTGCATTTTTGCTACAAAAATAAGAAATATGATGTTGCACATTATAGCACTTTTAGGTTTGACACATATTTCTTTTCAAACGCTTTCAAATATGTAAATCTTTCAACAATATGTGAATAACATCAAATTTACTTTAATATTTTCAGAAATTCACTCCTTCAGGTAGATTGAAATAGTGTGACATACACGATCATTCTTTCTTTCGATAACACAATCTTTTTAAAATGTGCCAAGTACGAGTGCAAACTACATGATTTTGCGTTTACGCTACAAACATAAAAAATAAGATTCTCCACTTTATAGCAATATTCACCCTTTTAGGTTGGGCCGATATTTTTTTTTCAAACGCTTTCAAATATGTAAATCTTTCAACATTTACAGAAATTCATTCTTTCAAGTAGATCTAAATATCGCGACAGTCATGATGATTCTCTCTTCCGATAACACAAGATGTTAAATATGTCCCAAGTACGAGTGCAAACTATATGATTTTGCGTTTACGCTACAAACATAAGAAATAAGATGTTGCACATTATTCCACTTTTAGGTTTGAGACATATTTCTTTTCAAACGCTTTCAAATATGTAAATCTTTCAACAATATGTGAATAACATCAAATTTACTTTAATATTTTCAGAAATTCATTACTTCAGGTAGATTGAAATAGTGTGACATACACGATCATTCTTTCTTTCGATAACACAATCTTTTTAAAATGTGCCAAGTACGAGTGAAAACTATATGATTTTGCATTTTTGCTATAAAAATAAGAAATATGATGTAGCACATTATAGCACTTTTAGGTTTGACACATACGCTTTCAAATATGTAAATCTTTCAACAATATGTGAATAACATCAAATTTACTTTAATATTTTCAGAAATTCACTACTTCAGGTAGATTGAAATAGTGTGACATACACGATCATTCTTTCTTTCGATAACACAATCTTTTTAAAATGTGCCAAGTACGAGTGCAAACTATATGATTTTGCGTTTACGCTACGAACATAAGAAATAAAACTTTTAGGTTTGACAAATATTTCTTTTCAAACGCTTTCAAATATGTAAATCTTTCAACAATATGTGAATAACATCAAATTTACTTTAATATTTTCAGAAATTCACTACTTCAGGTAGATTGAAATAGCGTGACATACACGATCATTCTTTCTTTCGATAACACAATGTTTTTAAAATGTGCCAAGTACGAGTGCAAACTACATGATTTTGCGTTTACGCTACAAACATAAAAAATAAGATATACAATACGTGAATAACATCAAATTTACTTTAATATTTTCAGAAATTCACTCCTTCAGGTAGATTGAAATAGCGTGACATACACGATCATTCTTTCTTTCGATAACACAATGTTTTTAAAATGTGCCAAGTACGAGTGCAAACTATATGATTTTGCGTTTACGCTACAAACATAAGAAATAAGATGTTGCACATTATTCCACTTTTAGGTTTGACACATATTTTTTTCGACTTCTTTAAAATATATATATCTGTCAACAATATGTGAATAACATCAAATTTACTTTAATATTTTCAGAAATTCACTCCTTCAGGTAGATTGAAATAGCGTGACATACACGATCATTCTTTCTTTCGATAACACAATCTTTTTAAAATGTGCCAAGTACGAGTGCAAACTACATGATTTTGCGTTTACGCTACAAACATAGAAAATAAGATTCTCGACTTTATAGCAATATTCCCCCTTTTAGGTTGGGCCGATATTTTTTTTCAAACGCTTTCAAATATGTAAATCTTTCAACATTTACAGAAATTCATTCTTTCAAGTAGATCTAAATATCGCGACAGTCATGATGATTCTCTCTTCCGATAACACAAGATGTTAAATATGTCCCAAGTACGAGTGCAAACTATATGATTTTGCGTTTACGCTACAAACGTAAGAAATAAGATGTTGCACATTATTCCACTTTTAGGTTTGACACATATTTCTTTTCGACTTCTTTAAAATATATAAATCTTTCAACAATATGTGAATAACATCTAATTTACTTTAAAATTTACAGAAATTTACTTCTTCAAGTAGATTGAATTATCCTGACAGTCATGATGATTCTCTCTTTCGATTACACAAGATGTTAAATATGTCCCAAGTACGAGTGCAAACTATATGATTTTGCGTTTACGCTACCAACATAAGAAATAAAACTTTTGGGTTTGACAAATATTTCTTTTCAAACGCTTTCAAAAATGTAAATCATTCAACAATATGTGAATAACATCAAATTTACTTTAATATTTTCAGAAATTCTCTCCTTCAGGTAGATTGATATAGCGTGACATACACGATCATTCTTTCTTTCGATAACACAATCTTTTTAAAATGTGCCAAGTACGAGTGAAAACAATATGATATTGCATTTTCGCTACAAAAATAAGAAATATGATGTTGCACATTATAGCACTTTTAGGTTTGACACATATTTCTTTTCAAACGCTTTCAAATATGTAAATCTTTCAACAATATGTGAATAACATCAAACTTACTTTAATATTTTCAGAAATTCACTACTTCAGGTAGATTGAAATAGCGTGACATACACGATCATTCTTTCCTTCGATAACACAATGTTTTTAAAATGTGCCAAGTACGAGTGCAAACTATATGATTTTGCGTTTACGCTACAAACATAAGAATTAAGATGTTGCACATTATTCCACTTTTAGGTTTGACACATATTTCTTTTCAAACGCTTTCAAAAATGTAAATCATTCAACAATATGTGAATAACATCAAATTTACTTTAATATTTTCAGAAATTCTCTCCTTCAGGTAGATTGATATAGCGTGACATACACGATCATTCTTTCTTTCGATAACACAATCTTTTTAAAATGTGCCAAGTACGAGTGAAAACTATATGATATTGCATTTTCGCTACAAAAATAAGAAATATGATGTTGCACATTATATCACTTTTAGGTTTGACACATATTTCTTTTCAAACGCTTTCAAATATGTAAATCTTTCAACAATATGTGAATAACATCAAATTTACTTTAATATTTTCAGAAATTCACTACTTCAGGTAGATTGAAATAGTGTGACATACACGATGATTCTGTCTTACGATAACACAAGGTTTTTAAAGTGTGCCAAGTACGAGTGCAAACTACATGATTTTGCGTTTACGCTACAAACATAAGAAATAAGATGTTGCACATTATTCCACTTTTAGGTTTGACACATATTTCTTTTCAAACGCTTTCAAATATATATATCTGTCAACAATATGTGAATAAAATCAAATTTACTTCAATATTTTCAGAAATTCACTCCTTCAGGTAGATTGAAATAGCGTGACATACACGATCATTCTTTCTTTCGATAACACAAGATGTTAAATAAGTCCCAAGTACGAGTGCAAACTATATGATTTTGCGTTTACGCTACGAACATAAGAAATAAAACTTTTAGGTTTGACAAATATTTCTTTTCAAACGCTTGCAAATATGTAAATCTTTCAACAATATGTGAATAACATCAAATTTACTTTACAATTTACAGAAATTCACTCCTTCAAGTAGATTGAATTATCCTGACAGTCATGATGCTTCTCTCTTTCGATTACACAAGATGTTAAATATGTCCCAAGTACGAGTGCAAACTATATGATTTTGCGTTTACGCTACGAACATAAGAAATAAAACTTTTAGGTTTGACAAATATTTCTTTTCAAACGCTTTCAAATATGTAAATCTTTCAACAATATGTGAATAACATCAAATTTACTTTAATATTTTCAGAAATTCACTCTTTCAGGTAGATTGATATAGCGTGACATACACCATCATTCTTTCTTTCGATAACACAATCTTTTTAAAATGTGCCAAGTACGAGTGAAAACTATATGATTTTGCATTTTTGCTATAAAAATAAGAAATATGATGTAGCACATTATAGCACTTTTAGGTTTGACACATATTTCTTTTCAAACGCTTTCAAATATGTAAATCTATCAACAATATGTGAATAAAATCAAATTTACTTCAATATTTTCAGAAATTCACTCCTTCAGGTAGATTGAAATAGCGTGACATACACGATCATTCTCTCTTCCGATAACACAAGATGTTAAATATGTCCCAAGTACGAGTGCAAACTATATGATTTTGCGTTTACGCTACCAACATAAGAAATAAAACTTTTAGGTTTGACAAATATTTCTTTTCAAACGCTTTCAAAAATGTAAATCATTCAACAATATGTGAATAACATCAAATTTACTTTAATATTTTCAGAAATTCTCTCCTTCAAGTATATTGAATTATCCTGACAGTCATGATGCTTCTCTCTTTCGATAACACAAGATGTTAAATATGTCCCAAGTACGAGTGCAAACTATATGATTTTGCGTTTACGCTACAAACATAAGAAATAAGATGTTGCACATTATTCCACTTTTAGGTTTGACACATATTTCTTTTCAAATGCTTTCAAATATGTAAATCTTTCAACAATATGTGAATAACATCAAATTTACTTTAATATTTTCAGAAATTCACTACTTCGGGTAGATTGAAATAGTGTGACATACACGATCATTCTTTCTTTCGATAACACAATCTTTTTAAAATGTGCCAAGTACGAGTGCAAACTACATGATTTTGCGTTTACGCTACAAACATAGAAAATAAGATTCTCGACTTTATAAGCAATATTCCCCCTTTTAGGTTGGGCCGATATTTTTTTTCAAACGCTTTCAAATATGTAAATCTTTCAACATTTACAGAAATTCATTCTTTCAAGTAGATCTAAATATCGCGACAGTCATGATGATTCTCTCTTCCGATAACACAAGATGTTAAATATGTCCCAAGTACGAGTGCAAACTATATGTTTTTGCGTTTACGCTAAAAACATAAGAAATAAGATGTTGCACATTATTCCACTTTTAGGTTTGACACATATTTCTTTTCAAATGCTTTCAAATATGTAAATCTTTCAACAATATGTGAATAACATCAAATTTACTTTGATATTTTCAGAAATTCACTACTTCGGGTAGATTGAAATAGTGTGACATACACGATCATTCTTTCTTTCGATAACACAATCTTTTTAAAATGTGCCAAGTACGAGTGCAAACTACATGATTTTGCGTTTACGCTACAATCATAAAAAATAAGATTCTCCACTTTATAGCAATATTCCCCCTTTTAGGTTGGGCCGATATTTTTTTTCAAACGCTTTCAAATATGTAAATCTTTCAACATTTACAGAAATTCATTCTTTCAAGTAGATCTAAATATCGCGACAGTCATGATGATTCTCACTTCCGATAACACAAGATGTTAAATATGTCCCAAGTACGAGTGCAAACTATATGATTTTGCGTTTACGCTACAAACGTAAGAAATAAGATGTTGCACATTATTCCACTTTTAGGTTTGACACATATTTCTTTTCGACTTCTTTAAAATATATAAATCTTTCAACAATATGTGAATAACATCAAATTTACTTTAAAATTGACAGAAATTTACTTCTTCAAGTAGATTGAATTATCCTGACAGTCATGATGATTCTCTCTTTCGATTACACAAGATGTTAAATATGTCCCAAGTACGAGTGCAAACTATATGATTTTGCGTTTACGCTACTAACATAAGAAATAAAACTTTTAGGTTATACAAATATTTCTTTTCAAACGCTTTCAAAAATGTAAATCATTCAACAATATGTGAATAACATCAAATTTACTTTAATATTTTCAGAAATTCTCTCCTTCAGGTAGATTGATATAGCGTGACATACACGATCATTCTTTCTTTCGATAACACAATCTTTATAAAATGTGCCAAGTAAGAGTTCAAACTAAAATATTAAGAAAATTCGCAACAAAAATAAGAAATATGATGTTGCACATTATATCACTTTTAGGTTTGATACATATTTCTTTTCAAACGCTTTCAAATATGTAAATCTTTCAACAATATGTGAATAACATCAAATTTACTTTAATATTTTCAGAAATTCACTACTTCAGGTAGATTGAAATAGTGTGACATACACGATCATTCTTTCTTTCGATAACACAATTTTTTTAAAATGTGCCAAGTACGAGTGCAAACTATATGATTTTGCGTTTACGCTACAAACATAAGAAATAAGATGTTGCACATTATTCCACTTTTAGGTTTGACACATATTTCTTTTCAAACGCTTTCAAATATGTAAATCTTTCAACAATATGTGAATAACATCAACTTTACTTTAATATTTTCAGACATTCACTCCTTCATGTAGATTGAAATAGCGTGACATACACGATCATTCTTTCTTTCGATAACACAATCTTTTTAAAATGTGCCAAGTACGATTGAAAACTATATGATTTTGCATTTTCGCAACAAAAATAAGAAATAAGATGTTGCACATTTTTCCACTTTTAGGTTTGACACATATTTCTTTTCAAACGCTTTCAAATATGTAAATCTTTCAACAATATGTGAATAACATCAAACTTACTTTAATATTTTCAGAAATTCACTACTTCAGGTAGATTGAAATAGTGTGACATACACGATCATTCTCTCTTCCGATAACACAAGATGTTAAATATGTCCCAAGTACGAGTGCAAACTATATGATTTTGCGTTTACGCTACAAACATAAAAAATAAGATTCTCCACTTCATAGCAATATTCCCCCTTTTAGGTTGGGCCGATATTTTTTTCAAGCGCTTTCATATATGTAAATCTTTCAACATTTACAGAAATTCATTCTTTCAAGTAGATCTAAATAACGCGACAGTCATGATGATTCTCTCTTCCGATAACACAAGATGTTAAATATGTCCCAAGTACGAGTCCAAACTATATGATTTTGCGTTTACGCTACAAACGTAAGAAATAAGATGTTGCACATTATTCCACGTTTAGGTTTGACACATATTTCTTTTCGACTTCTTTAAAATATGTAAAACTTACAACAATATTTTTATAACATCAAATTTACTTTATTATTTTCAGAAATTCACTACTTCAGTTTGATTGAAATAGCTTGAAATACACGATCATTCTTTCTTTCGATAACACAATCTTTTTAAAATGTGCCAAGTACGAGTGCAAACTACATGATTTTGCGTTTACGCTACAAACATAAAAAATAAGATTCTCCACTTTATAGCAATATTCCCCCTTTTAGGTTGGGCCGATATTTTTTTTCAAGCGCTTTCAAATATGTAAATCTTTCAACATTTACAGAAATTCATTCTTTCAAGTAGATCTAAATAACGCGACAGTCATGATGATTCTCTCTTCCGATAACACAAGATGTTAAATATGTCCCAAGTACGAGTCCAAACTATATGATTTTGCGTTTACGCTACAAACGTAAGAAATAAGATGTTGCACATTATTCCACTTTTTAGGTTTGACACATATTTCTTTTCGACTTCTTTAAAATATATAAATCTTTCAACAATATGTGAATAACATCAAATTTACTTTAATATTTTCAGAAATTCACTACTTCAGGTAGATTGAAATAGCGTGACATACACGATCATTCTTTCTTTCGATAACACAATCTTTTTAAAATGTGCCAAGTACCAATGGACACTAAATGATTTTGCGTTTACGCTACAAACATAAAAAATAAGATTATCCACTTTATAGAAATATTCCCCCTTTTAGGTTGGGCCGATATTTTTTTTCAAGCGCTTTCAAATATGTAAATCTTTCAACATTTACAGAAATTCATTCTTTCAAGTAGATCTAAATATCAAGATGTTAAATATGTCCCAAGTACGAGTGCAAACTATATGATTTTGCGTTTACGCTACAAACATAAGAAATAAGATGTTGCACATTATTCCACTTTTAGGTTTGACACATATTTCTTTTCAAACGCTTTCAAATATGTAAATCTTTCAACAATATGTGAATAACATCAAATTTACTTTAATATTTTCAGAAATTCACTCCTTCAGGTAGATTGAAATAGCGTGACATACACGATCATTCTTTCTTTCGATAACACA
The DNA here is from genome assembly GCA_030998225.1 of Diplolepis rosae. Lineage (NCBI taxonomy): Eukaryota > Metazoa > Arthropoda > Insecta > Hymenoptera > Diplolepididae > Diplolepis > Diplolepis rosae. Next base: position 295,681 of record JAPYXD010000658.1, on the reverse strand, counting down.
ATCTTTTTAAAATGTGCCAAGTACGAGTGCAAACTACATGATTTTGCGTTTACGCTACAAACATAAAAAATAAGATTCTCCACTTTATAGCAATATTCCCCCTTTTAGGTTGGGCCGATATTTTTTTTCAAACGCTTTCAATTATGTAAATATTTCAACAATATGTGAATAACATCAAATTTACTTTACAATTTACAGAAATTCACTCCTTCAGGTAGATTGAAATAGCGTGACATACACGATCATTCTTTCTTTCGATAACACAATCTTTTTAAAATGTGCCAAGTACGATTGAAAACTATATGATTTTGCATTTTCGCTACAAAAATAAGAAATATGATGTTGCACATTATATCACTTTTAGGTTTGACACATATTTCTTTTCAAACGCTTTCAAATATGTAAATCTTTCAACAATATGTGAATAAAAACAAATTTACATTAATATTTTAAGAAATTCACTACTTCAGGTAGATTGAAATAGTGTGACATACACGATCATTCTTTCTTTCGATAACACAATGTTTATAAAATGTGCCAAGTACGAGTGCAAACTATAAGATTTTGCATTTTCGCAACAAAAATAAGAAATATGATGTTGCACATTATATCACTTTTAGGTTTGATACATATTTCTTTTCAAACGCTTTCAAATATGTAAATCTATCAACAATATGTGTATAACATCAAATTTACTTCAATATTTTCAGAAATTCACTCCTTCAGGTAGATTGAAATAGCGTGACATACACGATCATTCTAACTTCCGAAAACACAAGATGTTAAATAAGTCCCAAGTACGAGTGCAAACTATATGATTTTGCGTTTACGCTACGAACATAAGAAATAAAACTTTTAGGTTTGACAAATATTTCTTTTCAAACGCTTTCAAATATGTAAATCTTTCAACAATATGTGAATATCATCAAATTTACTTTACAATTTACAGAAATTCACTCCTTCAAGTAGATTGAATTATCCTGACAGTCATGATGCTTCTCTCTTTCGATTGCACAAGATGTTAAATATGTCCCAAGTACGAGTGCAAACTATATGATTTTGCGTTTACGCTACGAACATAAGAAATAAAACTTTTAGGTTTGACAAATATTTCTTTTCAAACGCTTTCAAATATGTAAATCTTTCAACAATATGTGAATAAGATCAAATTTACTTTAATATTTTCAGAAATTCACTACTTCAGGTAGATTGAAATAGTGTGACATACACGATCATTCTTTCTTTCGATAACACAATCTTTTTAAAATGTGCCAAGTACGAGTGAAAACTATATGATTTTGCATTTTCGCTACAAAAATAAGAAATATGATGTTGCACATTATAGCACTTTTAGGTTTGACACATATTTCTTTTCAAACGCTTTCAAAGATGTAAATCTTTCAACAATATGTGAATAACATCAAATTTACTTTAATATTTTCAGAAATTCACTACTTCAGGTAGATTGAAATAGTGTGACATACACGATCATTCTTTCTTTCGATAACACAATCTTTTTAAAATGTGCCAAGTACGAGTGCAAACTATATGATTTTGCGTTTACGCTACGAACATAAGAAATAAAACTTTTAGGTTTGACAAATATTTCTTTTCAAACGCTTTCAAATATGTAAATCTTTCAACAATTTGTGAATAACATCAAATTTACTTTAATATTTTCAGAAATTCACTACTTCAGGTAGATTGAAATAGTGTGACATACACGATCATTCTTTCTTTCGATAACACAATCTTTTTAAAATGTGCCAAGTACGAGTGCAAACTACATGATTTTGCGTTTACGCTACAAACATAAAAAATAAGATATACAATATGTGAATAACATCAAATTTACGTTAATATTTTCAGAAATTCACTCCTTCAGGTAGATTGAAATAGCGTGACATACACGATCATTCTTTCTTTCGATAACACAATGTTTTTAAAATGTGCCAAGTACGAGTGCAAACTATATGATTTTGCGTTTACGCTACAAACATAAGAAATAAGATGTTGCACATTATTCCACATTTAGGTTTGACACATATTTCTTTTCAAACGCTTTCAAATATGTAAATCTTTCAACAATATGTGAATAACATCAAATTTACTTTAATATTTTCAGAAATTCACTCCTTCAGGTAGATTGAAATAGCGTGACATACACGATCATTCTTTCTTTCGATAACACAATCTTTTTAAAATGTGCCAAGTACGAGTGCAAACTACATGATTTTGCGTTTACGCTACAAACATAGAAAATAAGATTCTCGACTTTATAGCAATATTCCCCCTTTTAGGTTGGGCCGATATTTTTTTTCAAACGCTTTCAAATATGTAAATCTTTCAACATTTACAGAAATTCATTCTTTCAAGTAGATCTAAATATCGCGACAGTCATGATGATTCTCACTTCCGATAACACAAGATGTTAAATATGTCCCAAGTACGAGTGCAAACTATATGATTTTGCGTTTACGCTACAAACGTAAGAAATAAGATGTTGCACATTATTCCACTTTTAGGTTTGACACATATTTCTTTTCGACTTCTTTAAAATATATAAATCTTTCAACAATATGTGAATAACATCAAATTTACTTTAAAATTGACAGAAATTTACTTCTTCAAGTAGATTGAATTATCCTGACAGTCATGATGATTCTCTCTTTCGATTACACAAGATGTTAAATATGTTTACGCTACCAACATAAGAAATAAAACTTTTAGGTTTGACAAATATTTCTTTTCAAACGCTTTCAAAAATGTAAATCATTCAAAAATATTTGAATAATATAAAATTTACTTTGATATTTTAATAAATTAACTACTTAGTGTATATTGAAATAGTTTGACATACACTATCATTCTTTCTTTCGATAACACAATGTTTTTAAAATGTGCCAAGTACGAGTGCAAACTATATGATTTTGCGTTTACGCTACAAACATAAGAAATAAGATGTTGCACATTATTCCACTTTTAGGTTTGACACATATTTCTTTTCAAACGCTTTCAAATATGTAAATCTTTCAACAATATGTGAATAACATCAAATTTACTTTAATATTTTCAGAAATTCACTCCTTCAGGTAGATTGAAATAGCGTGACATACACGATCATTCTTTCTTTCGATAACACAATCTTTTTAAAATGTGCCAAGTACGAGTGCAAACTACATGATTTTGCGTTTACGACACAAACATAAAAAATAAGATTCTCCACTTTATAGCAATATTCCCCCTTTTAGGTTGGGCCGATATTTTTTTTCAAATGCTTTCAAATATGTAAATATTTCAACAATATGTGAATAACATCAAATTTACTTTACAATTTACAGAAATTCACTCCTTCAGGTAGATTGAAATAGCGTGACATACACGATCATTCTTTCTTTCGATAACACAATCTTTTTAAAATGTGCCAAGTACGATTGAAAACTATATGATTTTGCATTTTCGCTACAAAAATAAGAAATATGATGTTGCACATTATATCACTTTTAGGTTTGACACATATTTCTTTTCAAACGCTTTCAAATATGTAAATCTTTCAACAATATGTGAATAACATCAAATTTACTTTAATATTTTCAGAAATTCACTACTTCAGGTAGATTGAAATAGCGTGACATACACGATCATTCTTTCTTTCGATAACACAATGTTTTTAAAATGTGCCAAGTACGAGTGCAAACTATAAGATTTTGCATTTTCGCAACAAAAATAAGAAATATGATGTTGCACATTATATCACTTTTAGGTTTGACACATATTTCTTTTCAAACGCTTTCAAATATGTAAATCTTTCAACAATATGTGAATAACATCAAATTTACTTTAATATTTTCAGAAATTCATTCCTTCAAGTAGATCTAAATATCGCGACAGTCATGATGATACTCTCTTCCGATAACACAAGATGTTAAATATGTCCCAAGTACGAGTGCAAACTATATGATTTTGCGTTTACGCTACAAACATAAGAAATAAGATGTTGCACATTATTCCACTTTTAGGTTTGACACATATTTCTTTTCAAACGCTTTCAAATATGTAAATCTTTCAACAATATGTGAATAACATCAAATTTACTTTAATATTTTCAGAAATTCACTACTTCAGGTAGATTGAAATAGCGTGACATACACGATCATTCTTTCCTTCGATAACACAATGTTTTTAAAATGTGCCAAGTACGAGTGCAAACTATATGATTTTGCGTTTACGCTACAAACATAAGAAATAAGATGTTGCACATTATTCCACTTTTAGGTTTGACACATATTTCTTTTCAAACGCTTTCAAATATGTAAATCTTTCAACAATATGTGAATAACATCAAATTTACTTTAATATGTTCAGAAATTCACTCCTTCATGTAGATTGAAATAGCGTGACATACACGATCATTCTTTCTTTCGATAACACAATCTTTTTAAAATGTGCCAAGTACGATTGAAAACTATATGATTTTGCATTTTCGCTACAAAAATAAGAAATATGATGTTGCACATTATAGCACTTTTAGGTTTGACACATATTTCTTTTCAAACGCTTTCAAATATGTAAATCTTTCAACAATATGTGAATAACATCAAATTTACTTTAATATTTTCAGAAATTCACTACTTCAGGTAGATTGAAATAGTGTGACATACACGATCATTCTCTCTTCCGATAACACAAGATGTTAAATATGTCCCAAGTACGAGTGCAAACTATATGATTTTGCGTTTACGCTACAAACATAAAAAATAAGATTCTCCACTTCATAGCAATATTCCCCCTTTTAGGTTGGGCCGATATTTTTTTTCAAGCGCTTTCATATATGTAAATCTTTCAACATTTACAGAAATTCATTCTTTCAAGTAGATCTAAATAACGCGACAGTCATGATGATTCTCTCTTCCGATAACACAAGATGTTAAATATGTCCCAAGTACGAGTCCAAACTATATGATTTTGCGTTTACGCTACAAACGTAAGAAATAAGATGTTGCACATTATTCCACGTTTAGGTTTGACACATATTTCTTTTCGACTTCTTTAAAATATATAAATCTTTCAACAATATGTGAATAACATCAAATTTACTTTAATATTTTCAGAAATTCACTACTTCAGGTAGATTGAAATAGTGTGACATACACGATCATTCTTTCTTTCGATAACACAATCTTTTTAAAATGTGCAAGTACGAGTGCAAACTACATGATTTTGCGTTTACGCTACAAACATAAAAAATAAGATTCTCCACTTTATAGCAATATTCCCCCTTTTAGGTTGGGCCGATATTTTTTTTCAAACGCTTTCAAATATGTAAATCTTTCAACATTTACAGAAATTCATTCTTTCAAGTAGATCTAAATAACGCGACAGTCATGATGATTCTCTCTTCCGATAACACAAGATGTTAAATATGTCCCAAGTACGAGTGCAAACTATATGATTTTGCGTTTACGCTACAAACGTAAGAAATAAGATGTTGCACATTATTCCACTTTTAGGTTTGACACATATTTCTTTTCGACTTCTTTAAAATATATAAATCTTTCAACAATATGTGAATAACATCAAATTTACTTTAATATTTTCAGAAATTCACTCCTTCAGGTAGATTGAAATAGTGTGACATACACGATCATTCTTTCTTTCGATAACACAATCTTTTTAAAATGTGCCAAGTACGAGTGCAAACTACATGATTTTGCGTTTACGCTACAAACATAAAAAATAAGATTCTCCACTTTATAGCAATATTCCCCCTTTTAGGTTGGGCCGATATTTTTTTCAAGCGCTTTCAAATATGTAAATCTTTCAACATTTACAGAAATTCATTCTTTCAAGTAGATCTAAATATCAAGATGTTAAATATGTCCCAAGTACGAGTGCAAACTATATGATTTTGCGTTTACGCTACAAACATAAGAAATAAGATGTTGCACATTATTCCACTTTTAGGTTTGACACATATTTCTTTTCAAACGCTTTCAAATATGTAAATCTTTCAACAATATGTGAATAACATCAAATTTACTTTAATATTTTCAGAAATTCACTCCTTCAGGTAGATTGAAATAGCGTGACATACACGATCATTCTTTCTTTCGATAACACAATCTTTTTAAAATGTGCCAAGTACGATTGAAAACTATATGATTTTGCATTTTCGCTACAAAAATAAGTAATAAGATGTTGCACATTATACCACTTTTAGGTTTGACACATATTTTTCTTCGAATTCTTTAAAATATATAAATCTTTCAACAATATGTGAATAACATCAAATTTACTTTAATATTTTCAGAAATTCACTACTTCAGGTAGATTGAAATAGTGTGACATACACGATCATTCTTTCTTTCGATAACACAATCTTTTTAAAATGTGCCAAGTACGAGTGCAAACTACATGATTTTGCGTTTACGCTACAAACATAAAAAATAAGATTCTCCACTTTATAGGAATATTTCCCCTTTTAGGTTGGGCCGATATTTTTTTCAAACGCTTTCAATTATGTAAATATTTCAACAATATGTGAATAACATCAAATTTACTTTACAATTTACAGAAATTCACTCCTTCAGGTAGATTGAAATAGCGTGACATACACGATCATTCTTTCTTTCGATAACACAATCTTTTTAAAATGTGCCAAGTACGATTGAAAACTATATGATTTTGCATTTTCGCTACAAAAATAAGAAATATGATGTTGCACATTATAGCACTTTTAGGTTTGACACATATTTCTTTTCAAACGATTTGAAATATGTAAATCTTTCAACTATATGTGAATAAGATCTTATTTACTTTAATATTTTCAGAAATTCACTACTTCAGGTAGATTGAAATAGTGTGACATACACGATCATTCTTTCTTTCGATAACACAATGTTTATAAAATGTGCCAAGTACGAGTGCAAACTATAAGATTTTGCATTTTCGCAACAAAAATAAGAAATATGATGTTGCACATTATATCACTTTTAGGTTTGACACATATTTCTTTTCAAACGCTTTCAAATATGTAAATCTATCAACAATATGTGTATAACATCAAATTTACTTCAATATTTTCCGAAATTCACTCCTTCAGGTAGATTGAAATAGCGTGACATACACGATCATTCTCTCTTCCGATAACACAAGATGTTAAATATGTCCCAAGTACGAGTGCGAACTATATGATTTTGCGTTTACGCTACGAACATAGGAAATAAAACTTTTAGGTTTGACAAATATTTCTTTTCAAACGCTTTCAAATATGTAAATCTTTCAACAATATGTGAATAACATCAAATTTACTTTACAATTTACAGAAATTCACTCCTTCAAGTAGATTGAATTATCCTGACAGTCATGATGCTTCTCTCTTTCGATTGCACAAGATGTTAAATATGTCCCAAGTACGAGTGCAAACTATATGATTTTGCGTTTACGCTACGAACATAAGAAATAAAACTTTTAGGTTTGACAAATATTTCTTTTCAAACGCTTTCAAATATGTAAATCTTTCAACAATATGTGAATAAGATCAAATTTACTTTAATATTTTCAGAAATTCACTACTTCAGGTAGATTGAAATAGTGTGACATACACGATCATTCTTTCTTTCGATAACACAATCTTTTTAAAATGTGCCAAGTACGAGTGAAAACTATATGATTTTGCATTTTTGCTATAAAAATAAGAAATTTGATGTAGCACATTATAGCACTTTTAGGTTTGACACATATTTCTTTTCAAACGCTTTCAAATATGTAAATCTTTCAACAATATGTGAATAACATCAAATTTACTTTAATATTTTCAGAAATTCACTACTTCAGGTAGATTGAAATAGTGTGACATACACGATCATTCTTTCTTTCGATAACACAATCTTTTTAAAATGTGCCAAGGACGAGTGCAAACTATATGATTTTGCGTTTACGCTACGAACATAAGAAATAAAACTTTTAGGTTTGACAAATATTTCTTTTCAAACGCTTTCAAATATGTAAATCTTTCTTTTGTGAATAACATCAAATTTACTTTAATATTTTCAGAAATTCACTACTTCAGGTAGATTGAAATAGTGTGACATACACGATCATTCTTTCTTTCGATAACACAATCTTTTTAAAATGTGCCAAGTACGAGTGCAAACTACATGATTTTGCGTTTACGCTACAAACATAAAAAATAAGATATACAATATGTGAATAACATCAAATTTACTTTAATATTTTCAGAAATTCACTCCTTCAGGTAGATTGAAATAGCGTGACATACACGATCATTCTTTCTTTCGATAACACAATGTTTTTAAAATGTGCCAAGTACGAGTGCAAACTATATGATTTTGCGTTTACGCTACAAACATAAGAAATAAGATGTTGCACATTATTCCACGTTGAGGTGTGACACAAATTTCTTTTCAAACGCTTACATATTTGTAAATCTTTCAACAAGATGTGAATAACTACAAATTTACTTTAATATTTTCAGAAATTCACTCCTTCAGGTAGATTGAAATAGCGTGACATACACGATCATTCTTTCTTTCGATAACACAATCTTTTTAAAATGTACCAAGTACGAGTGCAAACTACATGATTTTGCGTTTACATACAAACATAAAAAATAAGATTCTCCACTTTATAGCAATATTCCCCCTTTTAGGTTGGGCCGATATTTTTTTTCAAACGCTTTCAAATATGTAAATCTTTCAACATTTACAGAAATTCATTCTTTCAAGTAGATCTAAATATCGCGACAGTCATGATGATTCTCTCTTCCGATAACACAAGATGTTAAATATGTCCCAAGTACGAGTGCAAACTATATGATTTTGCGTTTACGCTACAAACGTAAGAAATAAGATGTTGCACATTATTCCACTTTTAGGTTTGACACATATTTCTTTTCGACTTCTTTAAAATATATAAATCTTTCAACAATATGTGAATAACATCAAATTTACTTTAAAATTGACAGAAATTTACTTCTTCAAGTAGATTGAATTATCCTGACAGTCATGATGATTCTCTCTTTCGATTACACAAGATGTTAAATATGTCCCAAGTACGAGTGCAAACTATATGATTTTGCGTTTACGCTACGAACATAAGAAATAAAACTTTTAGGTTTGACAAATATTTCTTTTCAAACGCTTTCAAATATGTAAATCTTTCAACAATATGTGAATAACATCAAATTTACTTTAATATTTTACGAAATTCACTAATTCAGGTAGATTGAAATAGTGTGACATACACCATCATTCTTTCTTTCGATAACACAATGTTTTTAAAATGTGCCAAGTACGAGTGCAAACTATATGATTTTGCGTTTACGCTACAAACATAAGAAATAAGATGTTGCACATTATTCCACTTTTAGGTTTGACACATATTTCTTTTCAAACGCTTTCAAATATGTAAATCTTTCAACAATATGTGAATAACATCAAATTTACTTTAATATTTTCAGAAATTCATTCTTTCAAGTAGATCTAAATAACGCGACAGTCATGATGATTCTCTCTTCCGATAACACAAGATGTTAAATATGTCCCAAGTACGAGTGCAAACTATATGATTTTGCGTTTACGCTACAAACATAAGAAATAAGATGTTGCACATTATTCCACTTTTAGGTTTGACACATATTTCTTTTCAAACGCTTTCAAATATGTAAATCTTTCAACAATATGTGAATAACATCAAATTTACTTTAATATTTTCAGAAATTCACTCCTTCAGGTAGATTGAAATAGCGTGACATACACGATCATTCTTTCTTTCGATAACACAATCTTTTTAAAATGTGCCAAGTACGATTGAAAACTATATGATTTTGCATTTTCGCTACAAAAATAAGAAATATGATGTTGCACATTATATCACTTTTAGGTTTGACACATATTTCTTTTCAAACGCTTTCAAATATGTAAATCTTTCAACAATATGTGAATAACATCAAATTTACTTTAATATTTTCAGAAATTCACTACTTCAGGTAGATTGAAATAGTGTGACATACACGATCATTCTTTCTTTCGATAACACAATGTTTATAAAATGTGCCAAGTACGAGTGCAAACTATAAGATTTTGCATTTTCGCAACAAAAATAAGAAATATGATGTTGCACATTATATCACTTTTAGGTTTGATACATATTTCTTTTCAAACGCTTTCAAATATGTAAATCTTTCAACAATATGTGAATAACATCAAATTTACTTTAATATTTTCAGAAATTCACTCCTTCAGGTAGATTGAAATAGCGTGACATACACGATCATTCTCTCTTCCGATAACACAAGATGTTAAATATGTCCCAAGTACGAGTGCAAACTATATGATTTTGCGTTTACGCTACGAACATAAGAAATAAAACTTTTAGGTTTGACAAATATTTCTTTTCAAACGCTTTCAAATATGTAAATCTTTCAACAATATGTGAATAACATCAAATTTACTTTACAATTTACAGAAATTCACTCCTTCAAGTAGATTGAATTATCCTGACAGTCATGATGATTCTCTCTTTCGATTACACAAGATGTTAAATATGTCCCAAGTACGAGTGCAAACTATATGATTTTGCGTTTACGCTACGAACATAAGAAATAAAACTTTTAGGTTTGACAAATATTTCTTTTCAAACGCTTTCAAATATGTAAATCTTTCAACAATATGTGAATAACATCAAATTTACTTTAATATTTTCAGAAATTCACTCCTTCAGGTAGATTGAAATAGCGTGACATACACGATCATTCTTTCTTTCGATAACACAATCTTTTTAAAATGTGCCAAGTACGATTGAAAACTATATGATTTTGCATTTTTGCTACAAAAATAAGAAATATGATGTTGCACATTATATCACTTTTAGGTTTGACACATATTTCTTTTCAAACGCTTTCAAATATGTAAATCTTTCAACAATATGTGAATAACATCAAATTTACTTTAATATTTTCAGAAATTCACTACTTCAGGTAGATTGAAATAGTGTGACATACACGATCATTCTTTCTTTCGATAACACAATCTTTTTAAAATGTGCCAAGTACGAGTGAAAACTATATGATTTTGCATTTTCGCTACAAAAATAAGAAATATGATGTTGCACATTATATCACTTTTAGGTTTGACACATATTTCTTTTCAAACGCTTTCAAATATGTAAATCTTTCAACAATATGTGAATAACATCAAATTTACTTTAATATTTTCAGAAATTCACTCCTTCAGGTAGATTGAAATAGCGTGACATACACGATCATTCTTTCTTTCGATAACACAATCTTTTTAAAATGTGCCAAGTACGATTGAAAACTATATGATTTTGCATTTTTGCTATACAAATAAGAAATATGATGTTTCACATTATAGCACTTTTAGGTTTGACACATATTTCTTTTCAAACGCTTTCAAATATGTAAATCTTTCAACAATATGTGAATAACATCAAATTTACTTTAATATTTTCAGAAATTCACTACTTCAGGTAGATTGAAATAGTGTGACATACACGATCATTCTTTCTTTCGATAACACAATCTTTTTAAAATGTGCCAAGTACGAGTGAAAACTATATGATTTTGCATTTTCGCTACAAAAATAAGAAATATGATGTTGCACATTATAGCACTTTTAGGTTTGACACATATTTCTTTTCAAACGCTTTCAAATATGTAAATCTTTCAACAATATGTGAATAACATCAAATTTACTTTAATATTTTCAGAAATTCACTACTTCAGGTAGATTGAAATAGTGTGACATACACGATCATTCTTTCTTTCGATAACACAATCTTTTTAAAATGTGCCAAGTACGAGTGAAAACTATATGATTTTGCATTTTCGCTACAAAAATAAGAAATATGATGTTGCACATTAATCACTTTTAGGTTTGACAAATATTTCTTTTCAAACGCTTTCAAATATGTAAATCTTTCAACAATATGTGAATAACATCAAATTTACTTTAATATTTTCAGAAATTCACTCCTTCAGGTAGATTGAAATAGCGTGACATACACGATCATTCTTTCTTTCGATAACACAATCTTTTTAAAATGTGCCAAGTACGATTGAAAACTATATGATTTTGCATTTTTGCTACAAAAATAAGAAATATGATGTAGCACATTATAGCACTTTTAGGTTTGACACATATTTCTTTTCAAACGCTTTCAAATATGTAAATCTTTCAACAATATGTGAATAACATCAAATTTACTTTAATATTTTCAGAAATTCACTACTTCAGGTAGATTGAAATAGTGTGACATACACGATCATTCTTTCTTTCGATAACACAATCTTTTTAAAATGTGCCAAGTACGAGTGCAAACTATATGATTTTGCATTTTCGCTACGATCATAAGAAATAAAACTTTTAGGTTTGACAAATATTTCTTTTCAAACGCTTTCAAATATGTAAATCTTTCAACAATATGTGAATAACATCAAATTTACTTTAATATTTTCAGAAATTCACTCCTTCAGGTAGTTTTTTATAGCGGGCCCTACTCGATCATTCTTTCTTTCGATAACACAATCTTTTTAAAATGTGCCAAGTACGATTGAAAACTATATGATTTTGCATTTTTGCTATAAAAATAAGAAATATGATGTAGCACATTATAGCACTTTTAGGTTTGACACATATTTCTTTTCAAACGCTTTCAAATATGTAAATCTTTCAACAATATGTGAATAACATCAAATTTACTATAAAATTATCAGAAATTCACAACTACAGGTAGAGTGAAATAGCGTGACATACACGATCATTCTTTCTGTCGATAACACAATCTTTTTAAAATGTGCCAAGTACGATTGAAAACTATATGATTTTGCATTTTTGCTATAAAAATAAGAAATAAGATGTTGCACATTATTACACTTTTAGGTTTGACACATATTTCTTTTCAAACGCTTTCAAATATGTAAATCTTTCAACAATATGTGAATAACATCAAATTTACTTTAATATTTTCAGAAATTCATTACTTCAGGTAGATTGAAATAGTGTGACATACACGATCATTCTTTCTTTCGATAACACAATCTTTTTAAAATGTGCCAAGTACGATTGAAAACTATATGATTTTGCATTTTTGCTATAAAAATAAGAAATATGATGTAGCACATTATAGCACTTTTAGGTTTGACACATACGCTTTCAAATATGTAAATCTTTATACCCTATGTGAATAACATCAAATTTACTTTAATATTTTCAGAAATTCTCTCCTTCAGGTAGATTGATATAGCGTGACATACACGATCATTCTTTCTTTCGATAACACAATCTTTTTAAAATGTGCCAAGTACGATTGAAAACTATAAGATTTTGCATTTTCGCAACAAAAATAAGAAATATGATGTTGCACATTATATCACTTTTAGGTTTGACACATATTTCTTTTCGAACGCTTTCAAATATGTAAATCTTTCAACAATATGTGAGTAACATCAAATTTACTTTAATATTTTCAGAAATTCACTCCTTCAGGTAGATTGAAATAGCGTGACATACACGATCATTCTTTCTTTCGATAACACAAGGTTTTAAAAGTGTGCCAAGTACGAGTGCAAACTACATGATTTTGCGTTTACGCTACAAATATAAGAAATAAGATGTTGCACATTATTCCACTTTTAGGTTTGACACATATTTCTTTTCAAACGCTTTCAAATATGTAAATCTGTCAACAATATGTGAATAAAATCAAATTTACTTCAATATTTTCAGAAATTCACCCTTTCAGGTAGATTGAAATAGCGTGACATACACGATCATTCTTTCTTCCGATAACACAAGATGTTAAATATGTCCCAAGTACGAGCGCAAACTATATGATTTTGCGTTTACGCTACGAACATAAGAAATAAAACTTTTAGGTTTGACAAATATTTCTTTTCAAACGCTTTCAAATATGTAAATATTTCAACAATATGTGAATAACATCAAATTTACTTTACAATTTACAGAAATTCACTCCTTCAAGTAGATTGAATTATCCTGACAGTCATGATGATTCTCTCTTTCGATTACACAAGATGTTAAATATGTCCCAAGGACGAGTGCAAACTATATGATTTTGCGTTTACGCTACGAACATAGGAAATAAAACTTTTAGGTTTGACAAATATTTCTTTTCAAACGCTTTCAAATATGTAAATCTTTCAACAATATGTGAATAACATCAAATTTACTTTAATATTTTCAGAAATTCACTCCTTCAAGTAGATTGAAATAGCGTGACATACACGATCATTCTTTCTTTCGATAACACAATCTTTTTAAAATGTGCCAAGTACGAGTGATAACTATATGATTTTGCATTTTTGCTATAAAAATAAGAAATATGATGTAGCACATTATAGCACTTTTAGGTTTGACACATATTTCTTTTCAAACGCCGTCAAATATGTAAATCTTTCAACAATATGTGAATAGCATCAAATTTACTTTAATATTTTCAGAAATTCACTACTTCAGGTAGATTGAAATAGCGTGACATACACGATCATTCTTTCTTTCGATAACACAATCTTTTTAAAATGTGCCAAGTACGAGTGCAAACTACATGATTTTGCGTTTACGCTACAAACATAAAAAATAAGATTCTCCACTTTATAGCAATATTCCCCCTTTTAGGTTGGGCCGATATTTTTTTTCAAACGCTTTCAAATATGTAAATCTTTCAACATTTACAGAAATTCATTCTTTCAAGTAGATCTAAATATCGCGACAGTCATGATGATTCTCTCTTCCGATAACACAAGATGTTAAATATGTCCCAAGTACGAGTGCAAACTATATGATTTTGCGTTTACGCTACAAACATAAGAAATAAGATGTTGCACATTATTCCACTTTTAGGTTTGACACATATTTCTTTTCAAATGCTTTCAAATATGTAAATCTTTCAACAATATGTGAATAACATCAAATTTACTTTAATATTTTCAGAAATTCACTACTTCAGGTAGATTGAAATAGTGTGACATACACGATCATTCTTTCTTTCGATAACACAATCTTTTTAAAATGTGCCAAGTACGAGTGAAAACTATATGATTTTGCATTTTTGCAACAAAAATAAGAAATATGATGTTGCACATTATATCACTTTTAGGTTTGACACATATTTCTTTTCAAACGCTTTCAAATATGTAAATCTTTCAACAATATGTGAATAACATCAAATTTACTTTAATATTTTCAGAAATTCACTCCTTCAGGTAGATTGAAATAGTGTGACATACACGATCATTCTTTCTTTCGATAACACAATCTTTTTAAAATGTGCCAAGTACGAGTGCAAACTATATGATTTTGCGTTTACGCTACGAACATAAGAAATAAAACTTTTAGGTTTGACAAATATTTCTTTTCAAACGCTTTCAAATATGTAAATCTTTCAACAATATGTGAATAACATCAAATTTACTTTAATATTTTCAGAAATTCACTACTTCAGGTAGATTGAAATAGCGTGACATACACGATCATTCTTTCTTTCGATAACACAATCTTTTTAAAATGTGCCAAGTACGAGTGCAAACTACATGATTTTGCGTTTACGCTACAAACATAAAAAATAAGATATACAATATGTGAATAACATCAAATTTACGTTAATATTTTCAGAAATTCACTCCTTCAGGTAGATTGAAATAGCGTGACATACACGATCATTCTTTCTTTCGATAACACAATGTTTTTAAAATGTGCCAAGTACGAGTGCAAACTATATGATTTTGCGTTTACGCTACAAACATAAGAAATAAGATGTTGCACATTATTCCACTTTTAGGTTTGACACATATTTCTTTTCAAACGCTTTCAAATATGTAAATCTTTCAACAATATGTGAATAACATCAAATTTACTTTAATATTTTCAGAAATTCACTCCTTCAGGTAGATTGAAATAGCGTGACATACACGATCATTCTTTCTTTCGATAACACAATCTTTTTAAAATGTGCCAAGTACGATTGCAACTACATGATTTTGCGTTTACATACAAACATAAAAAATAAGATTCTCCACTTTATAGCAATATTCCCCCTTTTAGGTTGGGCCGATATTTTTTTTCAAACGCTTTCAAATATGTAAATCTTTCAACATTTACAGAAATTCATTCTTTCAAGTAGATCTAAATATCGCGACAGTCATGATGATTCTCTCTTCCGATAACACAAGATGTTAAATATGTCCCAAGTACGAGTGCAAACTATATGATTTTGCGTTTACGCTACAAACGTAAGAAATAAGATGTTGCACATTATTCCACTTTTTAGGTTTGACACATATTTCTTTTCGACTTCTTTAAAATATATAAATCTTTCAACAATATGTGAATAACATCAAATTTACTTTAAAATTGACAGAAATTTACTTCTTCAAGTAGATTGAATTATCCTGACAGTCATGATGATTCTCTCTTTCGATTACACAAGATGTTAAATATGTCCCAAGTACGAGTCCAAACTATATGATTTTGCGTTTACGCTACAAACGTAAGAAATATGATGTTGCACATTATAGCACTTTTAGGTTTGACACATATTTCTTTTCAAACGCTTTCAAATATGTAAATCTTTCAACAATATGTGAATAACATCAAATTTACTTTAATATTTTCAGAAATTCACTACTTCAGGTAGATTGAAATAGTGTGACATACACGATCATTCTTTCTTTCGATAACACAATGTTTATAAAATGTGCCAAGTACGAGTGCAAACTATAAGATTTTGCATTTTCGCAACAAAAATAAGAAATATGATGTTGCACATTATATCACTTTTAGGTTTGACACATATTTCTTTTCAAACGCTTTCAAATATGTAAATCTTTCAACAATATGTGAATAACATCAAATTTACTTTAATATTTTCAGAAATTCACTCCTTCAAGTAGATTGAAATATCCTGACAGTCATGATGCTTCTCTCTTTCGATTACACAAGATGTTAAATATGTCCCAAGTACGAGTGCAAACTATATGATTTTGCGTTTACGCTACCAACATAAGAAATAAAACTTTTAGGTTTGACAAATATTTCTTTTCAAACGCTTTCAAAAATGTAAATCATTCAACAATATGTGAATAACATCAAATTTACTTTAATATTTTCAGAAATTCTCTCCTTCAAGTATATTGAATTATCCTGACAGTCATGATGCTTCTTTCTTTCGATAACACAAGATGTTAAATATGTCCCAAGTACGAGTGCAAACTATATGATTTTGCGTTTACGCTACAAACATAAGAAATAAGATGTTGCACATTATTCCACTTTTAGGTTTGACACATATTTCTTTTCAAACGCTTTCAAATATGTAAATCTTTCAACAATATGTGACACACAATCTTTTTAAAATGTGCCAAGTACGAGTGCAAACTATAAGATTTTGCATTTTCGCAACAAAAATAAGAAATATGATGTTGCACATTATATCACTTTTAGGTTTGACACATATTTCTTTTCAAACGCTTTCAAATATGTAAATCTTTCAACAATATGTGAATAACATCAAATTTACTTTAATATTTTCAGAAATTCACTACTTCAGGTAGATTGAAATAGTGTGACATACACGATCATTCTTTCTTTCGATAACACAATGTTTTTAAAATGTGCCAAGTACGAGTGCAAACTACATGATTTTGCGTTTACGCTACAATCATAAAAAATAAGATTCTCCACTTTATAGCAATATTCCCCCTTTTAGGTTGGGCCGATATTTTTTTTCAAACGCTTTCAAATATGTAAATCTTTCAACATTTACAGAAATTCATTCTTTCAAGTAGA
Organism: Diplolepis rosae; assembly: GCA_030998225.1. Classification (NCBI taxonomy): domain Eukaryota; kingdom Metazoa; phylum Arthropoda; class Insecta; order Hymenoptera; family Diplolepididae; genus Diplolepis; species Diplolepis rosae. Next base: position 277,835 of record JAPYXD010000658.1, on the reverse strand, counting down.
TCTAAATATCGCGACAGTCATGATGATTCTCTCTTCCGATAACACAAGATGTTAAATATGTCCCAAGTACGAGTGCAAACTATATGATTTTGCGTTTACGCTACAAACGTAAGAAATAAGATGTTGCACATTATTCCACTTTTAGGTTTGACACATATTTCTTTTCGACTTCTTTAAAATATATAAATCTTTCAACAATATGTGAATAACATCAAATTTACTTTAAAATTGACAGAAATTTACTTCTTCAAGTAGATTGAATTATCCTGACAGTCATGATGATTCTCTCTTTCGATTACACAAGATGTTAAATATGTCCCAAGTACGAGTGCAAACTATATGATTTTGCGTTTACGCTACCAACATAAGAAATAAAACTTTTAGGTTTGACAAATATTTCTTTTCAAACGCTTTCAAAAATGTAAATCATTCAACAATATGTGAATAACATCAAATTTACTTTAATATTTTCAGAAATTCTCTCCTTCAGGTAGATTGATATAGCGTGACATACACGATCATTCTTTCTTTCGATAACACAATCTTTTTAAAATGTGCCAAGTACGAGTGAAAACTATATGATATTGCATTTTCGCTACAAAAATAAGAAATATGATGTTGCACATTATAGCACTTTTAGGTTTGACACATATTTCTTTTCAAACGCTTTCAAATATGTAAATCTTTCAACAATATGTGAATAACATCAAATTTACTTTAATATTTTCAGAAATTCACTACTTCAGGTAGATTGAAATAGCGTGACATACACGATCATTCTTTCTTTCGATAACTAAATGTTTTTAAAATGTGCCAAGTACGAGTGCAAACTATATGATTTTGCGTTTACGCTACAAACATAAGAAATAAGATGTTGCACATTATTCCACTTTTAGGTTTGACACATATTTCTTTTCAAACGCTTTCAAATATGTAAATCTTTCAACAATATGTGAATAACATCAAATTTACTTTAATATTTTCAGAAATTCACTCCTTCAGGTAGATTGAAATAGCGTGACATACACGATCATTCTTTCTTTCGATAACACAATCTTTTTAAAATGTGCCAAGTACGATTGAAAACTATATGATTTTGCATTTTCGCTACAAAAATAAGAAATATGATGTTGCACATTATATCACTTTTAGGTTTGACACATATTTCTTTTCAAACGCTTTCAAATATGTAAATCTTTCAACAATATGTGAATAACATCAAATTTACTTTAATATTTTCAGAAATTCACTCCTTCAGGTAGATTGAAATAGTGTGACATACACGATCATTCTCTCTTCCGATAACACAAGATGTTAAATATGTCCCATGTACGTGTGCAAACTGTATGATTTTGCGTTTACGCTACAAACATAAAAAATAAGATTCTCCACTTTATAGCAATATTCCCCCTTTTAGGTTGGGCCGATATTTTTTTTCAAACGCTTTCATATATGTAAATCTTTCAACATTTACAGAAATTCATTCTTTCAAGTAGATCTAAATAACGCGACAGTCATGATGATTCTCTCTTCCGATAACACAAGATGTTAAATATGTCCCAAGTACGAGTTCAAACTATATGATTTTGCGTTTACGCTACAAACATAAGAAATAAGATGTTGCACATTATTCCACTTTTAGGTTTGACACATATTTCTTTTCAAACGCTTTCAAATATGTAAATCTTTCAACAATATGTGAATAACATCAAATTTACTTTAATATTTTCAGAAATTCACTACTTCAGGTAGATTGAAATAGCGTGACATACACGATCATTCTTTCTTTCGATAACACAAGGTTTTAAAAGTGTGCCAAGTACGAGTGCAAACTACATGATTTTGCGTTTACGCTACAAATATAAGAAATAAGATGTTGCACATTATTCCACTTTTAGGTTTGACACATATTTCTTTTCAAACGCTTTCAAATATGTCAATCTATCAACAATATGTGTATAACATCAAATTTACTTCAATATTTTCAGAAATTCACTCCTTCAGGTAGATTGACATAGCGTGACATACACGATCATTCTCTCTTCCGATAACACAAGATGTTAAATATGTCCCAAGTACGAGTGCAAACTATATGATTTTGCGTTTACGCTACGAACATAAGAAATAAAACTTTTAGGTTTGACAAATATTTCTTTTCAAACGCTTTCAAATATGTAAATCTTTCAACAATATGTGAATAACATCAAATTTACTTTACAATTTACAGAAATTCACTCCTTCAAGTAGATTGAATTATCCTGACAGTCATGATGCTTCTCTCTTTCGATTACACAAGATGTTAAATATGTCCCAAGTACGAGTGCAAACTATATGATTTTGCGTTTACGCTACGAACATAAGAAATAAAACTTTTAGGTTTGACAAATATTTCTTTTCAAACGCTTTCAAATATGTAAATCTTTCAACAATATGTGAATATCATCAAATTTACTTTAATATTTTCAGAAATACACTCTTTCAGGTAGATTGATATAGCGTGACATACACCATCATTCTTTCTTTCGATAACACAATCTTTTTAAAATGTGCCAAGTACGAGTGATAACTATATGATTTTGCATTTTTGCTATAAAAATAAGAAATATGATGTAGCACATTATAGCACTTTTAGGTTTGACACATATTTCTTTTCAAACGCCGTCAAATATGTAAATCTTTCAACAATATGTGAATAAAATCAAATTTACTTCAATATTTTCAGAAATTCACTCCTTCAGGTAGATTGAAATAGTGTGACATACACGATCATTCTTTCTTTCGATAACACAATCTTTTTAAAATGTGCCAAGTACGAGTGCAAACTACATGATTTTGCGTTTACGCTACAAACATAGAAAATAAGATTCTCGACTTTATAGCAATATTCCCCCTTTTAGGTTGGGCCGATATTTTTTTTCAAACGCTTTCAAATATGTAAATCTTTCAACATTTACAGAAATTCATTCTTTCAAGTAGATCTAAATATCGCGACAGTCATGATGATTCTCACTTCCGATAACACAAGATGTTAAATATGTCCCAAGTACGAGTGCAAACTATATGATTTTGCGTTTACGCTACAAACGTAAGAAATAAGATGTTGCACATTATTCCACTTTTTAGGTTTGACACATATTTCGTTTCAAACGCTTTCAAATATGTAAATCTTTCAACAATATGTGAATAACATCAAATTTACTTTAATATTTTCAGAAATTCACTACTTCAGGTAGATTGAAATAGCGTGACATACACGATCATTCTTTCTTTCGATAACACAATCTTTTTAAAATGTGCCAAGTACGAGTGAAAACTATATGATTTTGCATTTTTGCTATAAAAATAAGAAATATGATGTTGCACATTATATCACTTTTAGGTTTGATATATATTTCTTTTCAAACGCTTTCAAATATGTAAATCTTTCAACAATATGTGAATAACATCAAATTTACTTTAATATTTTCAGAAATTCACTACTTCAGGTAGATTGAAATAGTGTGACATACACGATCATTCTTTCTTTCGATAACACAATCTTTTTAAAATGTGCCAAGTACGAGTGCAAACTATATGATTTTGCGTTTACGCTACGAACATAAGAAATAAAACTTTTAGGTTTGACAAATATTTCTTTTCAAACGCTTTCAAATATGTAAATCTTTCAACAATATGTGAATAACATCAAATTTACTTTAATATTTTCAGAAATTCACTACTTCAGGTAGATTGAAATAGTGTGACATACACGATCATTCTTTCTTTCGATAACACAATGTTTTTAAAATGTGCCAAGTACGAGTGCAAACTACATGATTTTGCGTTTACGCTACAAACATAAAAAATAAGATATACAATATGTGAATAACATCAAATTTACGTCAATATTTTCAGAAATTCACTCCTTCAGGTAGATTGAAATAGCGTGACATACACGATCATTCTTTCTTTCGATAACACAATGTTTTTAAAATGTGCCAAGTACGAGTGCAAACTATATGATTTTGCGTTTACGCTACAAACATAAGAAATAAGATGTTGCACATTATTCCACTTTTAGGTTTGACACATATTTCTTTTCAAACGCTTTCAAATATGTAAATCTTTCAACAATATGTGAATAACATCAAATTTACTTTAATATTTTCAGAAATTCACTCCTTCAGGTAGATTGAAATAGCGTGACATACACGATCATTCTTTCTTTCGATAACACAATCTTTTTAAAATGTGCCAAGTACGAGTGCAACTACATGATTTTGCGTTTACATACAAACAAAAAAAATAAGATTCTCCACTTTATAGCAATATTCCCCCTTTTAGGTTGGGCCGATATTTTTTTTCAAACGCTTTCAAATATGTAAATCTTTCAACATTTACAGAAATTCATTCTTTCAAGTAGATCTAAATATCGCGACAGTCATGATGATTCTCTCTTCCGATAACACAAGATGTTAAATATGTCCCAAGTACGAGTGCAAACTATATGATTTTGCGTTTACGCTACAAACGTAAGAAATAAGATGTTGCACATTATTCCACTTTTAGGTTTGACACATATTTCTTTTCGACTTCTTTAAAATATATAAATCTTTCAACAATTTGTGAATAACATCAAATTTACTTTAAAATTGACAGAAATTTACTTCTTCAAGTAGATTGAATTATCCTGACAGTCATGATGATTCTCTCTTTCGATTACACAAGATGTTAAATATGTCCCAAGTACGAGTGCAAACTATATGATTATGCGTTTACGCTACGAACATAAGAAATAAGATGTTGCACATTATTCCACTTTTAGGTTTGACACATATTTCTTTTCGACTTCTTTAAAATATTTAAATCTTTCAACAATATGTGAATAACATCAAATTTACTTTAATACTTTCAGAAATTCACTCCTTCAGGTAGATTGATATAGCGTGACATACACGATCATTCTTTCTTTCGATAACACAATCTTTTTAAAATGTGCCAAGTACGAGTGAAAACTATATGATTTTGCATTTTCGCTACAAAAATAAGAAATATGATGTTCCACATTATAGGACTTTTAGGTTTGACACATATTTCTTTTCAAACTCTATAAAAAATCTAAAACTTTCAACAATCTGTGAATAACATCAAATTTACTTTAATATTTTCAGACATTCGCTACTTCAGGTAGATTGAAATAGTGTGACATACACGATCATTCTTTCTTTCGATAACACAATTTTTTTAAAATGTGCCAAGTACGAGTGCAAACGATATGATTTTGCATTTTCGCAACAAAAATAAGAAATATGATGTTGCACATTATAGCACTTTTAGGTTTGACACATATTTCTTTTCAAACGCTTTCAAATATGTAAATCATTCAACAATATGTGAATAACATCAAATTTACTTTAATATTTTCAGAAATTCTCTCCTTCAAGTATATTGAATTATCCTGACAGTCATGATGCTTCTCTCTTTCGATTACACAAGATGTTAAATATGTCCCAAGTACGAGTGCAAACTATATGATTTTGCGTTTACGCTACCAACATAAGAAATAAAACTTTTAGGTTTGACAAATATTTCTTTTCAAACGCTTTCAAAAATGTAAATCATTCAACAATATGTGAATAACATCAAATTTACTTTAATATTTTCAGAAATTCTCTCCTTCAAGTATATTGAATTATCCTGACAGTCATGATGCTTCTCTCTTTCGATTACACAAGATGTTAAATATGTCCCAAGTACGAGTGCAAACTATATGATTTTGCGTTTACGCTACAAACATAAGAAATAAGATGTTGCACATTATTCCACTATTAGGTTTGACACATATTTCTTTTCAAACGCTTTCAAATATGTAAATCTTTCAACAATATGTGAAGTATCATTAAATTTACTTTACACTTTACAGAAATTCACTCCTTCAGGTAGTAAAAAATAGCGTGACATACACGATCATTCTTTCTTTCGATAACACAATCTTTTTAAAATGTGCCAAGTACGAGTGAAAACTATATGATTTTGCATTTTTGCTATAAAAATAAGAAATATGATGTAGCACATTATAGCACTTTTAGGTTTGACACATATTTCTTTTCAAACGCTTTCAAATATGTAAATCTTTCAACAATATGTGAATAACATCAAATTTACTTTAATATTTTCAGAAATTCACTACTTCAGGTAGATTGAAATAGTGTGACATACACGATCATTCTTTCTTTCGATAACACAATGTTTATAAAATGTGCCAAGTACGAGTGCAAACTACATGATTTTGCGTTTACGCTACAATCATAAAAAATAAGATTCTCCACTTTATAGCAATATTCCCCCTTTTAGGTTGGGCCGATATTTTTTTTCAAACGCTTTCAAATATGTAAATCTTTCAACATTTACAGAAATTCATTCTTTCAAGTAGATCTAAATATCGCGACAGTCATGATGATTCTCTCTTCCGATAACACAAGATGTTAAATATGTCCCAAGTACGAGTGCAAACTATATGATTTTGCGTTTACGCTACAAACGTAAGAAATAAGATGTTGCACATTATTCCACTTTTTAGGTTTGACACATATTTCTTTTCGACTTCTTTAAAATATATAAATCTTTCAACAATATGTGAATAACATCAAATTTACTTTAAAATTGACAGAAATTTACTTCTTCAAGTAGATTGAATTATCCTGACAGTCATGATGATTCTCTCTTTCGATTACACAAGATGTTAAATATGTCCCAAGTACGAGTGCAAACTATATGATTTTGCGTTTACGCTACCAACATAAGAAATAAAACTTTTAGGTTTGACAAATATTTCTTTTCAAACGCTTTCAAAAATGTAAATCATTCAACAATATGTGAATAACATCAAATTTACTTTAATATTTTCAGAAATTCTCTCCTTCAGGTAGATTGATATAGCGGGACATACACGATCATTCTTTCTATCGATAACACAATCTTTTTAAAATGTGCCAAGTACGATTGAAAACTATATGATTTTGCATTTTCGCTACAAAAATAAGAAATATGATGTTGCACATTATAGCACTTTTAGGTTTGACACATATTTCTTTTCAAACGCTTTCAAATATGTAAATCTTTCAACAATATGTGAATAACATCAAAATTACTTTAATAATTTCAGAAATTCACTACTTCAGGTAGATTGAAATAGTGTGACATACACGATCATTCTCTCTTTCGATAACTAAATGTTTTTAAAATGTGCCAAGTACGAGTGCAAACTATATGATTTTGCGTTTACGCTACAAACATAAGAAATAAGATGTTGCACATTATTCCACTTTTAGGTTTGACACATATTTCTTTTCAAACGCTTTCAAATATGTAAATCTTTCAACAATATGTGAATAACATCAAATTTACTTTAATATTTTCAGAAATTCACTCCTTCAGGTAGATTGAAATAGCGTGACATACACGATCATTCTTTCTTTCGATAACACAATCTTTTTAAAATGTGCCAAGTACGATTGAAAACTATATGATTTTGCATTTTCGCTACAAAAATAAGAAATATGATGTTGCACATTATATCACTTTTAGGTTTGACACATATTTCTTTTCAAACGCTTTCAAATATGTAAATCTTTCAACAATATGTGAATAACATCAAATTTACTTTAATATTTTCAGAAATTCACTCCTTCAGGTAGATTGAAATAGTGTGACATACACGATCATTCTCTCTTCCGATAACACAAGATGTTAAATATGTCCCAAGTACGAGTGCAAACTATATGATTTTGCGTTTACGCTACAAACATAAAAAATAAGATTCTCCACTTCATAGCAATATTCCCCCTTTTAGGTTGGGCCGATATTTTTTTTCAAGCGCTTTCATATATGTAAATCTTTCAACATTTACAGAAATTCATTCTTTCAAGTAGATCTAAATAACGCGACAGTCATGATGATTCTCTCTTCCGATAACACAAGATGTTAAATATGTCCCAAGTACGAGTCCAAACTATATGATTTTGCGTTTACGCTACAAACATAAGAAATAAGATGTTGCACATTATTCCACTTTTAGGTTTGACACATATTTCTTTTCAAATTCTTTCAAATATGTAAATCTTTCAACAATATGTGAATAACATCAAACTTACTTTAATATTTTCAGAAATTCACTACTTCAGGTAGATTGAAATGGCGTGACATACACGATCATTCTTTCTTTCGATAACACAATGTTTTTAAAATGTGCCAAGTACGAATGCAAACTATATGATTTTGCGTTTACGCTACAAACATAAGAAATAAGATGTTGCACATTATTCCACTTTTAGGTTTGACACATATTTCTTTTCAAACGCTTTCAAATATGTAAATATTTCAACAATATGTGTATAACATCAAATTTACTTCAATATTTTCAGAAATTCACTCCTTCAGGTAGATTGACATAGCGTGACATACACGATCATTCTCTCTTCCGATAACACAAGATGTTAAATATGTCCCAAGTACGAGTGCAAACTATATGATTTTGCGTTTACGCTACGAACATAAGAAATAAAACTTTTAGGTTTGACAAATATTTCTTTTCAAACGCTTTCAAATATGTAAATCTTTCAACAATATGTGAATAACATCAAATTTACTTTACAATTTACAGAAATTCACTCCTTCAAGTAGATTGAATTATCCTGACAGTCATGATGATTCTCTCTTTCGATTACACAAGATGTTAAATATGTCCCAAGGACGAGTGCAAACTATATGATTTTGCGTTTACGCTACGAACATAAGAAATAAAACTTTTAGGTTTGACAAATATTTCTTTTCAAACGCTTTCAAATATGTAAATCTTTCAACAATATGTGAATATCATCAAATTTACTTTAATATTTTCAGAAATACACTCTTTCAGGTAGATTGCAATAGCGTGACATACACCATCATTCTTTCTTTCGATAACACAATCTTTTTAAAATGTGCCAAGTACGAGTGATAACTATATGATTTTGCATTTTTGCTATAAAAATAAGAAATATGATGTAGCACATTATAGCACTTTTAGGTTTGACACATATTTCTTTTCAAACGCCGTCAAATATGTAAATCTTTCAACAATATGTGAATAACATCAAATTTACTTTGATATTTTCAGAAATTCACTACTTCAGGTAGATTGAAATAGTGTGACATACACGATCATTCTTTCTTTCGATAACACAATCTTTTTAAAATGTGCCAAGTACGAGTGCAAACTACATGATTTTGCGTTTACGCTACAAACATAAAAAATAAGATTCTCCACTTTATAGCAATATTCCCCCTTTTAGGTTGGGCCGATATTTTTTTTCAAACGCTTTCAATTATGTAAATATTTCAACATTTACAGAAATTCATTCTTTCAAGTCGATCTAAATATCGCGACAGTCATGATGATTCTCTCTTCCGATAACACAAGATGTTAAATATGTCCCAAGTACGAGTGCAAACTATATGATTTTGCGTTTACGCTACAAACATAAGAAATAAGATGTTGCACATTATTCCACTTTTAGGTTTGACACATATTTCTTTTCAAACGCTTTCAAATATGTAAATCTTTCAACAATATGTGAATAACATCAAATTTACTTTAATATTTTCAGAAATTCACTACTTCAGGTAGATTGAAATAGTGTGACATACACGATCATTCTTTCTTTCGATAACACAATGTTTATAAAATGTGCCAAGTACGAGTGAAAACTATATGATTTTGCATTTTTGCTATAAAAATAAGAAATATGATGTTGCACATTATATCACTTTTAGGTTTGACACATATTTCTTTTCAAACGCTTTCAAATATGTAAATCTTTCAACAATATGTGAATAACATCAAATTTACTTTAATATTTTCAGAAATTCACTACTTCAGGTAGATTGAAATAGTGTGACATACACGATCATTCTTTCTTTCGATAACACAATGTTTTTAAAATGTGCCAAGTACGAGTGCAAACTATATGATTTTGCGTTTACGCTACGAACATAAGAAATAAAACTTTTAGGTTTGACAAATATTTCTTTTCAAACGCTTTCAAATATGTAAATCTTTCAACAATATGTGAATAACATCAAATTTACTTTAATATTTTCAGAAATTCACTACTTCAGGTAGATTGAAATAGTGTGACATACACGATCATTCTTTCTTTCGATAACACAATCTTTTTAAAATGTGCCATGTACGAGTGAAAACTATATGATTTTGCATTTACGCTACAAACATAAAAAATAAGATATACAATATGTGAATAACATCAAATTTACTTTAATATTTTCAGAAATTCACTCCTTCAGGTAGATTGAAATAGCGTGACATACACGATCATTCTTTCTTTCGATAACACAATGTTTTTAAAATGTGCCAAGTACGAGTGCAAACTATATGATTTTGCGTTTACGCTACAAACATAAGAAATAAGATGTTGCACATTATTCCACTTTTAGGTTTGTCTCATATTTCTTTTCAAACGCTTTCAAATATGTAAATCTTTCAACAATATGTGAATAACATCAAATTTACTTTAATATTTTCAGAAATTCACTCCTTCAGGTAGATTGAAATAGCGTGACATACACGATCATTCTTTCTTTCGATAACACAATCTTTTTAAAATGTGCCAAGTACGAGTGCAACTACATGATTTTGCGTTTACGCTACAAACATAAAAAATAAGATTCTCCACTTTATAGCAATATTCCCCCTTTTAGGTTGGGCCGATATTTTTTCAAACGCTTTCAAATATATAAATCTTTCAACATTTACAGAAATTCATTCTTTCAAGTAGATCTAAATATCGCGACAGTCATGATGATTCTCTCTTCCGATAACACAAGATGTTAAATATGTCCCAAGTACGAGTGCAAACTATATGATTTTGCGTTTACGCTACAAACGTAAGAAATAAGATGTTGCACATTATTCCACTTTTAGGTTTGACACATATTTCTTTTCGACTTCTTTAAAATATATAAATCTTTCAACAATATGTGAATAACATCAAATTTACTTTAAAATTGACAGAAATTTACTTCTTCAAGTAGATTGAATTATCCTGACAGTCATGATGATTCTCTCTTTCGATTACACAAGATGTTAAATATGTCCCAAGTACGAGTGCAAACTATATGATTTTGCGTTTACGCTACAAACGTAAGAAATAAGATGTTGCACATTATTCCACTTTTAGGTTTGACACATATTTCTTTTCGACTTCTTTAAGATATATAAATCTTTCAACAATATGTGAATAAAATCAAATTTACTTCAATATTTTCAGAAATTCACTCCTTCAGGTAGATTGAAATAGCGTGACATACACGATCATTCTTTCTTTCGATAACACAATCTTTTTAAAATGTGCCAAGTACGATTGAAAACTATATGATTTTGCATTTTCGCTACAAAAATAAGAAATATGATGTTGCACATTATAGGACTTTTAGGTTTGACACATATTTCTTTTCAAACGCTTTAAAATATGTAAATCTTTCAACAATATGTGAATAACATCAAATTTACTTTAATATTTTCAGAAATTCACTACTTCAGGTAGATTGAAATAGTGTGACATACACGATCATTCTTTCTTTCGATAACACAATTTTTTTAAAATGTGCCAAGTACGAGTGCAAACGATATGATTTTGCATTTTCGCCACAAAAATAAGAAATATGATGTTGCACATTATAGCACTTTTAGGTTTGACACATATTTCTTTTCAAACGCTTTCAAATATGTAAATCATTCAACAATATGTGAATAACATCAAATTTACTTTAATATTTTCAGAAATTCTCTCCTTCAAGTATATTGAATTATCCTGACAGTCATGATGCTTCTCTCTTTCGATTACACAAGATGTTAAATATGTCCCAAGTACGAGTGCGAACTATATGATTTTGCGTTTACGCTACCAACATAAGAAATAAAACTTTTAGGTTTGACAAATATTTCTTTTCAAACGCTTTCAAAAATGTAAATCATTCAACAATATGTGAATAACATCAAATTTACTTTAATATTTTCAGAAATTCTCTCCTTCAAGTATATTGAATTATCCTGACAGTCATGATGCTTCTCTCTTCCGATAACACAAGATGTTAAATATGTCCCAAGTAAGAGTGCAAACTATATGATTTTGCGTTTACGCTACAAACATAAGAAATAAGATGTTGCACATTATTCCACTATTAGGTTTGACACATATTTCTTTTCAAACGCTTTCAAATATGTAAATCTTTCAACAATATGTGAAGTATCATTAAATTTACTTTACACTTTACAGAAATTCACTCCTTCAGGTAGTAAAAAATAGCGTGACATACACGATCATTCTTTCTTTCGATAACACAATCTTTTTAAAATGTGCCAAGTACGAGTGAAAACTATATGATTTTGCATTTTTGCTATAAAAATAAGAAATATGATGTAGCACATTATAGCACTTTTAGGTTTGACACATATTTCTTTTCAAATGCTTTCAAATATGTAAATCTTTCAACAATATGTGAATAACATCAAATTTACTTTGATATTTTCAGAAATTCACTACTTCGGGTAGATTGAAATAGTGTGACATACACGATCATTCTTTCTTTCGATAACACAATCTTTTTAAAATGTGCCAAGTACGAGTGCAAACTACATGATTTTGCGTTTACGCTACAATCATAAAAAATAAGATTCTCCACTTTATAGCAATATTCCCCCTTTTAGGTTGGGCCGATATTTTTTTTCAAACGCTTTCAAATATGTAAATCTTTCAACATTTACAGAAATTCATTCTTTCAAGTAGATCTAAATATCGCGACAGTCATGATGATTCTCTCTTCCGATAACACAAGATGTTAAATATGTCCCAAGTACGAGTGCAAACTATATGATTTTGCGTTTACGCTACAAACGTAAGAAATAAGATGTTGCACATTATTCCACTTTTAGGTTTGACACATATTTCTTTTCGACTTCTTTAAAATATATAAATCTTTCAACAATATGTGAATAACATCAAATTTACTTTAAAATTGACAGAAATTTACTTCTTCAAGTAGATTGAATTATCCTGACAGTCATGATGATTCTCTCTTTCGATTACACAAGATGTTAAATATGTCCCAAGTACGAGTGCAAACTATATGATTTTGCGTTTACGCTACTAACATAAGAAATAAAACTTTTAGGTTTGACAAATATTTCTTTTCAAACGCTTTCAAAAATGTAAATCATTCAACAATATGTGAATAACATCAAATTTACTTTAATATTTTCAGAAATTCACTCCTTCAGGTAGATTGAAATAGCGTGACATACACGATCATTCTTTCTTTCGATAACACAATCTTTTTAAAATGTGCCAAGTACGATTGAAAACTATATGATATTTCATTTTCGCAACACAAATAAGAAAAATGATCTTGCACATTATAGCACTTTTAGGTTTGACACATATTTCTTTTCAAACGCTTTCGAAGATGTAAATCTGTCTGCAATGTGTGAATAACATCAAACTTACTTTAATATTTTCAGAAATTCACTACTTCAGGTAGATTGAAATAGCGTGACATACACGATCATTCTTTCTTTCGATAACTAAATGTTTTTAAAATGTGCCAAGTACGAGTGCAAACTATATGATTTTGCGTTTACGCTACAAACATAAGAAATAAGATGTTGCACATTATTCCACTTTTAGGTTTGACACATATTTCTTTTCAAACGCTTTCAAATATGTAAATCTTTCAACAATATGTGAATAACATCAAATTTACTTTAATATCTTCAGAAATTCACTACTTCAGGTAGATTGATATAGCGTGACATACACGATCATTCTTTCTTTCGATAACACAATCTTTTTAAAATGTGCCAAGTACGATTGAAAACTATATGATTTTGCATTTTCGCTACAAAAATAAGAAATATGATGTTGCACATTATATCACTTTTAGGTTTGACACATATTTCTTTTCAAACGCTTTCAAATATGTAAATCTTCCAACAATATGTGAATAACATCAAACTTACTTTAATATTTTCAGAAATTCACTACTTCAGGTAGATTGAAATAGTGTGACATACACGATCATTCTCTCTTTCGATAACACAAGATGTTAAATATGTCCCATGTACGTGTGCAAACTGTATGATTTTGCGTTTACGCTACAAACATAAAAAATAAGATTCTCCACTTTATAGCAATATTCCCCCTTTTAGGTTGGGCCGATATTTTTTTCAAGCGCTTTCATATATGTAAATCTTTCAACATTTACAGAAATTCATTCTTTCAAGTAGATCTAAATAACGCGACAGTCATGAGTCCAAACTATATGATTTTGCGTTTACGCTACAAACATAAGAAATAAGATGTTGCACATTATTCCACTTTTAGGTTTGACACATATTTCTTTTCAAACGCTTTCAAATATGTAAATCTTTCAACAATATGTGAATAACATCAAATTTACTTTAATATTTTCAGAAATTCACTCCTTCAGGTAGATTGAAATAGCGTGACATACACGATCATTCTTTCTTTCGATAACACAATCTTTTTAAAATGTGCCAAGTACGATTGAAAACTTTATGATTTTGCGTTTACGCTACAAAAATAAGAAATATGATGTTGCACATTATAGCACTTTTAGGTTTGACACATATTTTTCTTCGAATTCTTTAAAATATATAAATCTTTCAACAATATGTGAATAACATCAAATTTACTTTGATATTTTCAGAAATTCACTACTTCAGGTAGATTGAAATAGTGTGACATACACGATCATTCTTTCTTTCGATAACACAATCTTTTTAAAATGTGCCAAGTACGAGTGCAAACTACATGATTTTGCGTTTACGCTACAAACATAAAAAATAAGATTCTCCACTTTATAGCAATATTCCCCCTTTTAGGTTGGGCCGATATTTTTTTTCAAACGCTTTCAAATATGTAAATCTTTCAACATTTACAGAAATTCATTCTTTCAAGTAGATCTAAATATCAAGATGTTAAATATGTCCCAAGTACGAGTGCAAACTATATGATTTTGCGTTTACGCTACAAACATAAGAAATAAGATGTTGCACATTATTCCACTTTTAGGTTTGACACATATTTCTTTTCAAATTCTTTCAAATATGTAAATCTTTCAACAATATGTGAATAACATCAAATTTACTTTAATATTTTCAGAAATTCACTCCTTCAGGTAGATTGAAATAGCGTGACATACACGATCATTCTTTTCCTTCGATAACACAATCTTTTTAAAATGTGCCAAGTACGAGTGAAAACTATATGATTTTGCATTTTCGCTACAAAAATAAGAAATATGATGTTGCACATTATAGGACTTTTAGGTTTGACACATATTTTTCTTCGAATTCTAAAAAATATATAAATCTTTCAACAATATGTGAATAACATCAAATTTACTTTAATATTTTCAGAAATTCACTACTTCAGGTAGATTGAAATAGTGTGACATACACGATCATTCTTTCTTTCGATAAAGCAATCTTTTTAAAATGTGCCAAGTACGTGTGCAAACTACATGATTTTGCGTTTACGCTACAAACATAAAAAATAAGATTCTCCACTTTATAGCAATATTCCCCCTTTTAGGTTGGGCCGATATTTTTTTTCAAACGCTTTCAATTATGTAAATATTTCAACAATATGTGAATAACATCAAATTTACTTTAATATTTTCAGAAATTCACTCCTTCAGGTAGATTGAAATAGCGTGACATACACGATCATTCTTTCTTTCGATAACACAATGTTTTTAAAATGTGCCAAGTACGAGTGAAAACTATATGATTTTGCATTTTCGCAACAAAAATAAGAAATATGATGTTGCACATTATATCACTTTTAGGTTTGACACATATTTCTTTTCAAACGCTTTCAAATATGTAAATCTTTCAACAATATGTGAATAACATCAAATTTACTTTAATATTTTCAGAAATTCACTCCTTCAGGTAGATTGAAATAGCGTGACATACACGATCATTCTTTCTTTCGATAACACAATCTTTTTAAAATGTGCCAAGTACGAGTGCAAACTACATGATTTTGCGTTTACGCTACAAACATAAAAAATAAGATTCTCCACTTTATAGCAATATTCCCCCTTTTAGGTTGGGCCGATATTTTTTTTCAAACGCTTTCAATTATGTAAATCTTTCAACATTTACAGAAATTCATTCTTTCAAGTAGATCTAAATATCAAGATGTTAAATATGTCCCAAGTACGAGTGCAAACTATATGATTTTGCGTTTACGCTACAAACATAAGAAATAAGATGTTGCACATTATTCCACTTTTAGGTTTGACACATATTTCTTTTCAAACGCTTTCAAATATGTAAATCTTTCAACAATATGTGAATAACATCAAATTTACTTTAATATTTTCAGAAATTCACTCCTTCAGGTAGATTGAAATAGCGTGACATACACGATCATTCTTTCTTTCGATAACACAATCTTTTTAAAATGTGCCAAGTACGATTGAAAACTATATGATTTTGCATTTTCGCTACAAAAATAAGAAATATGATGTTGCACATTATATCACTTTTAGGTTTGACACATATTTTTCTTCGAATTCTATAAAATATATAAATCTTTCAACAATATGTGAATAACATCAAATTTACTTTAATATTTTCAGAAATTCACTACTTCGGGTAGATTGAAATAGTGTGACATACACGATCATTCTTTCTTTCGATAACACAATCTTTTTAAAATGTGCCAAGTACGAGTGCAAACTACATGATTTTGCGTTTACGCTACAAACATAGAAAATAAGATTCTCGACTTTATAGCAATATTCCCCCTTTTAGGTTGGGCCGATATTTTTTCAAATGCTTTCAAATATGTAAATATTTCAACAATATGTGAATAACATCAAATTTACTTTACAATTTACAGAAATTCACTCCTTCAGGTAGATTGAAATAGCGTGACATACACGATCATTCTTTCTTTCGATAACACAATGTTTTTAAAATGTGCCAAGTACGATTGAAAACTATATGATTTTGCATTTTCGCTACAAAAATAAGAAATATGATGTTGCACATTATAGCACTTTTAGGTTTGACACATATTTCTTTTCAAACGCTTTCAAATATGTAAATCTTTCTAAAATATGTTAATAAAATCAAATTTACTTTAATATTTTCAGAAATTCACTCCTTCAGGTAGATTGAAATAGCGTGACATACACGATCATTCTTTCTTTCGATAACACAATCTTTTTAAAATGTGCCAAGTACGATTGAAAACTATATGATTTTGCATTTTTGCTACAAAAATAAGAAATATGATGTTGCACATTATAGCACTTTTAGGTTTGACACATATTTCTTTTCAAACGCTTTCAAATATGTAAATCTTTCAACAATATGTGAATAACATCAAATTTACTTTAATATTTTCAGAAATTCACTACTTCAGGTAGATTGAAATAGTGTGACATACACGATCATTCTTTCTTTCGATAACACAATCTTTTTAAAATGTGCCAAGTACGAGTGCAAACTATATGATTTTGCGTTTACGCTACGAACATAAGAAATAAAACTTTTAGGTTTGACAAATATTTCTTTTCAAACGCTTTCAAATATGTAAATCTTTCAACAATATGTGAATAACATCAAATTTACTTTAATATTTTCAGAAATTCACTACTTCAGGTAGATTGAAATAGTGTGACATACACGATCATTCTTTCTTTCGATAACACAATGTTTTTAAAATGTGCCAAGTACGAGTGCAAACTACATGATTTTGCGTTTACGCTACAAACATAAGAAATAAGATGTTGCACATTATATCACTTTTAGGTTTGACACATATTTCTTTTCAAACGCTTTCAAATATGTAAATCTTTCAACAATATGTGAATAACATCAAATTTACTTTAATATTTTCAGAAATTCACTCCTTCAGGTAGATTGAAATAGCGTGACATACACGATCATTCTTTCTTTCGATAACACAATCTTTTTAAAATGTGCCAAGTACGAGTGCAAACTACATGATTTTGCGTTTACGCTACAAACATAGAAAATAAGATTCTCGACTTTATAGCAATATTCCCCCTTTTAGGTTGGGCCGATATTTTTTTTCAAACGCTTTCAAATATGTAAATCTTTCAACATTTACAGAAATTCATTCTTTCAAGTAGATCTAAATATCGCGACAGTCATGATGATTCTCTCTTCCGATAACACAAGATGTTAAATATGTCCCAAGTACGAGTGCAAACTATATGATTTTGCGTTTACGCTACAAACGTAAGAAATAAGATGTTGCACATTATTCCACTTTTAGGTTTGACACATATTTCTTTTCGACTTCTTTAAAATATATAAATCTTTCAACAATATGTGAATAACATCTAATTTACTTTAAAATTTACAGAAATTTACTTCTTCAAGTAGATTGAAATAGCGTGACATACACGATCATTCTTTCTTTCGATAACACAATCTTTTTAAAATGTGCCAAGTACGATTGAAAACTATATGATTTTGCATTTTCGCTACAAAAATAAGAAATATATGATGTTGCACATTATATCACTTTTAGGTTTGACACATATTTTTTTCGACTTCTTTAAAATATATATATCTGTCAACAATATGTGAATAAAATCAAATATACTTTAATATTTTCAGAAATTCACTACTTCAGGTAGATTGAAATAGCGTGACATACACGATCATTCTTTCTTTCGATAACACAATCTTTTTAAAATGTGCCAAGTACGAGTGCAAACTATATGATTTTGCGTTTACGCTACAAACATAAGAAATAAGATGTTGCACATTATTCCACTTTTAGGTTTGATACATATTTCTTTTCGACTTCTTTAAAATATGTAAATCTTTCAACAATATGTGAATAACATCAAATTTACTTTAATATTTTCAGAAATTCACTCCTTCAGGTAGATTGAAATAGCGTGACATACACGATCATTCTTTCTTTCGATAACACAATCTTTTTAAAATGTGCCAAGTACGATTGAAAACTATATGATTTTGCATTTTCGCTACAAAAATAAGAAATATGATGTTGCACATTATATCACTTTTAGGTTTGACACATATTTTTCTTCGAATTCTATAAAATATATAAATCTTTCAACAATATGTGAATAACATCAAATTTACTTTAATATTTTCAGAAATTCACTCCTTCAGGTAGATTGAAATAGTGTGACATACACGATCATTCTTTCTTTCGATAACACAATCTTTTTAAAATGTACCAAGTACGAGTGCAAACTACATGATTTTGCGTTTACATACAAACATAAAAAATAAGATTCTCCACTTTATAGCAATATTCCCCCTTTTAGGTTGGGCCGATATTTTTTTTCAAACGCTTTCAAATATGTAAATCTTTCAACATTTACAGAAATTCATTCTTTCAAGTAGATCTAAATATCGCGACAGTCATGATGATTCTCTCTTCCGATAACACAAGATGTTAAATATGTCCCAAGTACGAGTGCAAACTATATGATTTTGCGTTTACGCTACAAACGTAAGAAATAAGATGTTGCACATTATTCCACTTTTAGGTTTGACACATATTTCTTTTCGACTTCTTTAAAATATATAAATCTTTCAACAATATGTGAATAACATCAAATTTACTTTAATATTTTCAGAAATTCACTACTTCAGGTAGATTGAAATAGTGTGACATACACGATCATTCTTTCTTTCGATAACACAATGTTTATAAAATGTGCCAAGTACGAGTGCAAACTACATGATTTTGCGTTTACGCTACAAACATAAAAAATAAGATTCTCCACTTTATAGCAATATTCCCCCTTTTTAGGTTGGGCCGATATTTTTTTCAAACGCTTTCAAATATGTAAATCTTTCAACATTTACAGAAATTCATTCTTTCAAGTAGATCTAAATATCAAGATGTTAAATATGTCCCAAGTACGAGTGCAAACTATATGATTTTGCGTTTACGCTACAAACATAAGAAATAAGATGTTGCACATTATTCCACTTTTAGGTTTGACACATATTTCTTTTAAAACTCTTTCAAATATGTAAATCTTTCAACAATATGTGAATAACATCAAATTTACTTTAATATTTTCAGAAATTCACTCCTTCAGGTAGATTGAAATAGCGTGACATACACGATCATTCTTTCTTTCGATAACACAATCTTTTTAAAATGTGCCAAGTACGATTGAAAACTATATGATTTTGCATTTTCGCTACAAAAATAAGAAATATGATGTTGCACATTATATCACTTTTAGGTTTGACACATATTTTTCTTCGAATTCTATAAAATATATAAATCTTTCAACAATATGTGAATAACATCAAATTTACTTTAATATTTTCAGAAATTCACTACTTCAGGTAGATTGAAATAGTGTGACATACACGATCATTCTTTCTTTCGATAACACAATGTTTTTAAAATGTGCCAAGTACGAGTGCAAACTATATGATTTTGCGTTTACGCTACAAACATAAGAAATAAGATGTTGCACATTATTCCACTTTTAGGTTTGACACATATTTCTTTTCGACTTCTTTAAAATATATAAATCTTTCAACAATATGTGAATAACATCAAATTTACTTTAATATTTTCAGAAATTCACTACTTCAGGTAGATTGAAATAGTGTGACATACACGATCATTCTTTCTTTCGATAACACAATCTTTTTAAAATGTGCCAAGTACGAGTGCAAACTACATGATTTTGCGTTTACGCTACAAACATAAAAAATAAGATTCTCCACTTTATAGCAATATTCCCCCTTTTAGGTTGGGCCGATATTTTTTTTCAAACGCTTTCAATTATGTAAATATTTCAACAATATGTGAATAACATCAAATTTACTTTAATATTTTCAGAAATTCACTCCTTCAGGTAGATTGAAATAGCGTGACATACACGATCATTCTTTCTTTCGATAACACAATCTTTTTAAAATGTGCCAAGTACGAGTGCAAACTATATGATTTTGCGTTTACGCTACGAACATAAGAAATAAAACTTTTAGGTTTGACAAATATTTCTTTTCAAACGCTTTCAAATATGTAAATCTTTCAACAATATGTGAATAACATCAAATTTACTTTAATATTTTCAGAAATTCACTACTTCAGGTAGATTGAAATAGTGTGACATACACGATCATTCTTTCTTTCGATAACACAATGTTTTTAAAATGTGCCAAGTACGAGTGCAAACTATATGATTTTGCGTTTACGCTACAAACATAAGAAATAAGATGTTGCACATTATTCCACTTTTAGGTTTGACACATATTTCTTTTCAAATGCTTTCAAATATGTAAATCTTTCAACAATATGTGAATAACATCAAATTTACTTTAATATTTTCAGAAATTCACTCCTTCAGGTAGATTGAAATAGCGTGACATACACGATCATTCTTTCTTTCGATAACACAATCTTTTTAAAATGTGCCAAGTACGAGTGCAAACTACATGATTTTGCGTTTACGCTACAATCATAAAAAATAAGATTCTCCACTTTATAGCAATATTCCCCCTTTTAGGTTGGGCCGATATTTTTTTTCAAACGCTTTCAAATATGTAAATCTTTCAACATTTACAGAAATTCATTCTTTCAAGTAGATCTAAATATCGCGACAGTCATGATGATTCTCTCTTCCGATAACACAAGATGTTAAATATGTCCCAAGTACGAGTGCAAACTATATGATTTTGCGTTTACGCTACAAACGTAAGAAATAAGATGTTGCACATTCTTCCACTTTTAGGTTTGACACATATTTCTTTTCGACTTCTGTAAAGTCTATAAATCTTTCAACAATATGTGAATAACATCAAATTTACTTTAAAATTGACAGAAATTTACTTCTTCAAGTAGATTGAATTATCCTGACAGTCATGATGATTCTCTCTTTCGATTACACAAGATGTTAAATATGTCCCAAGTACGAGTGCAAACTATATGATTTTGCGTTTACGCTACCAACATAAGAAATAAAACTTTTAGGTTTGACAAATATTTCTTTTCAAACGCTTTCAAAAATGTAAATCATTCAACAATATGTGAATAACATCAAATTTACTTTAATATTTTCAGAAATTCACTCCTTCAGGTAGATTGAAATAGCGTGACATACACGATCATTCTTTCTTTCGATAACACAATCTTTTTAAAATGTGCCAAGTACGATTGAAAACTATATGATTTTGCATTTTCGCAACAAAAATAAGAAATATGATGTTGCACATTAATCACTTTTAGGTTTGACACATATTTCTTTTCAAACGCTTTCAAATATGTAAATCTTTCAACAATATGTGAATAACATCAAATTTACTTTAATATTTTCAGAAATTCACTCCTTCAGGTAGATTGAAATAGCGTGACATACACGATCATTCTTTCTTTCGATAACTAAATGTTTTTAAAATGTGCCAAGTACGAGTGCAAACTATATGATTTTGCGTTTACGCTACAAACATAAGAAATAAGATGTTGCACATTATATCACTTTTAGGTTTGATACATATTTCTTTTCAAACGCTTTCAAATATGTAAATCTTTCAACAATATGTGAATAACATCAAATTTACTTTAATATTTTCAGAAATTCACTCCTTCAGGTAGATTGAAATAGCGTGACATACACGATCATTCTCTCTTCCGATAACACAAGATGTTAAATATGTCCCAAGTACGAGTGCAAACTATATGATTTTTCGTTTACGCTACAAACATAAAAAATAAGATTCTCCACTTTATAGGAATATTTCCCGTGTTAGGTTGGTCGGATATTTTTTTTCAAACGCTTTCAAATATGTAAATCTTTCAACATTTACAGAAATTCATTCTTTCAAGTAGATCTAAATATCGCGACAGTCATGATGATTCTCACTTCCGATAACACAAGATGTTAAATATGTCCCAAGTACGAGTGCAAACTATATGATTTTGCGTTTACGCTACAAACGTAAGAAATAAGATGTTGCACATTATTCCACTTTTAGGTTTTACAAAAATTTCTTTTCGACTTCTTTAAAATATATAAATCTTTCAACAATATGTGAATAACATCAAATTTACTTTAATATTTTCAGAAATTCACTACTTCAGGTAGATTGAAATAGTGTGACATACACGATCATTCTTTCTTTCGATAACACAATGTTTTTAAAATGTGCCAAGTACGAGTGCAAACTATAAGATTTTGCGTTTACGCTACAAACATAAAAAATAAGATTCTCCACTTTATAGCAATATTCCCCCTTTTAGGTTGGGCCGATATTTTTTTTCAAACGCTTTCAATTATGTAAATATTTCAACAATATGTGAATAACATCAAATTTACTTTAGTATTTTCAGAAATTCACTCCTTCAGGTAGATTGAAATAGCGTGACATACACGATCATTCTTTCTTTCGATAACACAATCTTTTTAAAATGTGCCAAGTACGATTGAAAACTATATGATTTTGCATTTTCGCTACAAAAATAAGAAATATGATGTTGCACATTATATCACTTTTAGGTTTGACACATATTTCTTTTCAAACGCTTTCAAATATGTAAATCTTTCAACAATATGTGAATAACATCAAATTTACTTTAATATTTTCAGAAATTCACTACTTCAGGTAGATTGAAATAGTGTGACATACACGATCATTCTTTCTTTCGATAACACAATGTTTATAAAATGTGCCAAGTACGAGTGCAAACTATAAGATTTTGCATTTTCGCAACAAAAATAAGAAATATGATGTTGCACATTATATCACTTTTAGGTTTGACACATATTTCTTTTCAAACGCTTTCAAATATGTAAATCTATCAACAATATGTGTATAACATCAAATTTACTTCAATATTTTCAGAAATTCACTCCTTCAGGTAGATTGAAATAACGTGACATACACGATCATTCTCTCTTCCGATAACACAAGATGTTAAATATGTCCCAAGTACGAGTGCAAACTATATGATTTTGCGTTTACGCTACGAACATAAGAAATAAAACTTTTAGGTTTGACAAATATTTCTTTTCAAACGCTTTCAAATATGTAAATCTTTCAACAATATGTGAATAACATCAAATTTACTTTACAATTTACAGAAATTCACTCCTTCAAGTAGATTGAATTATCCTGACAGTCATGATGATTCTCTCTTTCGATTACACAAGATGTTAAATATGTCCCAAGTACGAGTGCAAACTATATGATTTTGCGTTTACGCTACGAACATAAGAAATAAAACTTTTAGGTTTGACAAATATTTCTTTTCAAACGCTTTCAAATATGTAAATCTTTCAACAATATGTGAATAACATCAAATTTACTTTAATATTTTCAGAAATTCACTCCTTCAGGTAGATTGAAATAGCGTGACATACACGATCATTCTTTCTTTCGATAACACAATCTTTTTAAAATGTGCCAAGTACGATTGAAAACTATATGATTTTGCATTTTTGCTATAAAAATAAGAAATATGATGTAGCACATTATAGCACTTTTAGGTTTGACACATATTTCTTTTCAAACGCTTTCAAATATGTAAATCTTTCAACAATATGTGAATAACATCAAATTTACTTTAATATTTTCAGAAATTCACTACTTCAGGTAGATTGAAATAGTGTGACATACACGATCATTCTTTCTTTCGATAACACAATGTTTTTAAAATGTGCCAAGTACGAATGCAAACTATATGATTTTGCGTTTACGCTACGAACATAGGAAATAAAACTTTTAGGTTTGACAAATATTTCTTTTCAAACGCTTTCAAATATGTAAATCTTTCAACAATACGTGAATAACATCAAATTTACTTTAATATTTTCAGAAATTCACTACTTCAGGTAGATTGAAATAGTGTGACATACACGATCATTCTTTCTTTCGATAACACAATGTTTATAAAATGTGCCAAGTACGAGTGCAAACTACATGATTTTGCGTTTACGCTACAAACATAAGAAATAAGATGTTGCACATTATTCCACTTTTAGGTTTGACACATATTTCTTTTCAAACGCTTTCAAATATGTAAATCTTTCAACAATATGTGAATAACATCAAATTTACTTTAATATTTTCAGAAATTCACTCCTTCAGGTAGATTGAAATAGCGTGACATACACGATCATTCTTTCTTTCGATAACACAATCTTTTTAAAATGTGCCAAGTACGAGTGCAAACTACATGATTTTGCGTTTACGCTACAATCATAAAAAATAAGATTCTCCACTTTATAGCAATATTCCCCCTTTTAGGTTGGGCCGATATTTTTTTTCAAACGCTTTCAAATATGTAAATCTTTCAACATTTACAGAAATTCATTCTTTCAAGTAGATCTAAATATCGCGACAGTCATGATGATTCTCTCTTCCGATAACACAAGATGTTAAATATGTCCCAAGTACGAGTGCAAACTATATGATTTTGCGTTTACGCTACAAACGTAAGAAATAAGATGTTGCACATTATTCCACTTTTAGGTTTGACACATATTTCTTTTCGACTTCTTTAAAATATATAAATCTTTCAACAATATGTGAATAACATCAAATTTACTTTAAAATTGACAGAAATTTAATTCTTCAAGTAGATTGAATTATCCTGACAGTCATGATGATTCTCTCTTTCGATTACACAAGATGTTAAATATGTCCCAAGTACGAGTGCAAACTATATGATTTTGCGTTTACGCTACGAACATAAGAAATAAAACTTTTAGGTTTGACAAATATTTCTTTTCAAACGCTTTCAAAAATGTAAATCATTCAACAATATGTGAATAACATCAAATTTACTTTAATATTTTCAGAAATTCACTCCTTCAGGTAGATTGAAATAGCGTGACATACACGATCATTCTTTCTTTCGATAACACAATCTTTTTAAAATGTGCCAAGTACGATTGAAAACTATATGATTTTGCATTTTCGCAACAAAAATAAGAAATATGATGTTGCACATTAATCACTTTTAGGTTTGACACATATTTCTTTTCAAACGCTTTCAAATATGTAAATCTTTCAACAATATGTGAATAACATCAAATTTACTTTAATATTTTCAGAAATTCACTCCTTCAGGTAGATTGAAATAGCGTGACATACACGATCATTCTTTCTTTCGATAACTAAATGTTTTTAAAATGTGCCAAGTACGAGTGCAAACTATATGATTTTGCGTTTACGCTACAAACATAAGAAATAAGATGTTGCACATTATATCACTTTTAGGTTTGATACATATTTCTTTTCAAACGCTTTCAAATATGTAAATCTTTCAACAATATGTGAATAACTATATGATTTTGCGTTTACGCTACAAACATAAAAAATAAGATTCTCCACTTCATAGCAATATTCCCCCTTTTAGGTTGGGCCGATATTTTTTTTCAAGCGCTTTCAAATATGTAAATCTTTCAACATTTACAGAAATTCATTCTTTCAAGTAGATCTAAATAACGCGACAGTCATGATGATTCTCTCTTCCGATAACACAAGATGTTAAATATGTCCCAAGTACGAGTCCAAACTATATGATTTTGCGTTTACGCTACAAACGTAAGAAATAAGATGTTGCACATTATTCCACGTTTAGGTTTGACACATATTTCTTTTCGACTTCTTTAAAATATATAAATCTTTCAACAATATGTGAATAACATCAAATTTACTTTAATATTTTCAGAAATTCATTCTTTCAAGTAGATCTAAATAACGCGACAGTCATGATGATTCTCTCTTCCGATAACACAAGATGTTAAATATGTCCCAAGTACGAGTGCAAACTATATGATTTTGCATTTTCGCTACAAAAATAAGAAATATGATGTTGCACATTATATCACTTTTAGGTTTGACACATATTTTTCTTCGAATTCTATAAAATATATAAATCTTTCAACAATATGTGAATAACATCAAATTTACTTTAATATTTTCAGAAATTCACTCTTTCAGGTAGATTGAAATAGCGTGACATACACGATCATTCTTTCTTTCGATAACGCAAGTTCTTAAAAATTTACCAAGTACGAGTGCAAACTATATGATTTTGCGTTTACGCTACAAACATAAAAAATAAGATTCTCCACTTTATAGCAATATTCCCCCTTTTAGGTTGGACAAATATTTTTTTTCAAACGCTTTCAATTATGTAAATATTTCAACAATATGTGAATAACATCAAATTTACTTTAATATTTACAGAAATTCACTCCTTCAGGTAGATTGAAATAGCGTGACATACACGATCATTCTTTCTTTCGATAACACAATCTTTTTAAAATGTGCCAAGTACGATTGAAAACTATATGATTTTGCATTTTCGCTACAAAAATAAGAAATATGATGTTGCACATTATAGCACTTTTAGGTTTGAAAAAGATTTCTTTTCAAACGCTTTAAAATATGTAAATCTTTCAACAATATGTGAGTAACATCAAATTTACTTTAATATTTTCAGAAATTCACTACTTCAGGTAGATTGAAATAGTGTGACATACACGATCATTCTTTCTTTCGATAACACAATCTTTTTAAAATGTGCCAAGTACGAGTGAAAACTATATGATTTTGCATTTTCGCTACAAAAATAAGAAATATGATGTTGCACATTATAGCACTTTTAGGTTTGACACATATTTCTTTTCAAACGCTTTCAAATATGTAAATCTTTCAACAATATGTGAATAACATCAAATTTACTTTAATATTTTCAGAAATTCACTACTTCAGGTAGATTGAAATAGTGTGACATACACGATCATTCTTTCTTTCGATAACACAATGTTTTTAAAATGTGCCAAGTACGAGTGCAAACTATATGATTTTGCGTTTACGCTACGAACATAGGAAATAAAACTTTTAGGTTTGACAAATATTTCTTTTCAAACGCTTTCAAATATGTAAATCTTTCAACAATATGTGAATAACATCAAATTTACTTTAATATTTTCAGAAATTCACTACTTCAGGTAGATTGAAATAGCGTGACATACACGATCATTCTTTCTTTCGATAACACAATGTTTATAAAATGTGCCAAGTACGAGTGCAAACTATAAGATTTTGCGTTTACGCTACAAACATAAGAAATAAGATGTTGCACATTATATCACTTTTAGGTTTGACACATATTTCTTTTCAAACGCTTTCAAATATGTAAATCTTTCAACAATATGTGAATAACATCAAATTTACTTTAATATTTTCAGAAATTCACTCCTTCAGGTAGATTGAAATAGCGTGACATACACGATCATTCTTTCTTTCGATAACACAATCTTTTTAAAATGTGCCAAGTACGAGTGCAAACTACATGATTTTTCGTTTACGCTACAATCATAAAAAATAAGATTCTCCACTTTATAGCAATATTCCCCCTTTTAGGTTGGGCCGATATTTTTTTTCAAACGCTTTCAAATATATAAATCTTTCAACATTTACAGAAATTCATTCTTTCAAGTAGATCTAAATATCGCGACAGTCATGATGATTCTCTCTTCCGATAACACAAGATGTTAAATATGTCCCAAGTACGAGTCCAAACTATATGACTTTGCGTTTACGCTACAAACGTAAGAAATAAGATGTTGCACATTATTCCACGTTTAGGTTTGACACATATTTCTTTTCGACTTCTTTAAAATATATAAATCTTTCAACAATATGTGAATAACATCAAATTTACTTTAATATTTTCAGAAATTCACTACTTCAGGTAGATTGAAATAGTGTGACATACACGATCATTCTTTCTTTCGATAACACAATCTTTTTAAAATGTGCCAAGTACGATTGAAAACTGTAAGATTTTGCGTTAACGCTACAGGCATAAAAAATAAGATAATCCACTTTATAGAAATATTCCCTCTTATAGGTTGGGCCGATATTTTTTTTCAAGCGCTTTCAAATATGTAAATCTTTCAACATTTCCGAAATTCATTCTTTCAAGTAGATCTAAATATCAAGATGTTAAATATGTCCCAAGTACGAGTGCAAACTATATGATTTTGCGTTTACGCTACAAACATAAGAAATAAGATGTTGCACATTATCCCACTTTTAGGTTTGACACATATTTCTTTTTAAACGCTTGCAAATATATATATCTGTCAACAATATGTGAATAACATCAAATTTACTTTAATATTTTCAGAAATTCACTCCTTCAGGTAGATTGAAATAGCGTGACATACACGATCATTCTTTCTTTCGATAACACAATCTTTTTAAAATGTGCCAAGTACGATTGAAAACTATATGATTTTGCATTTTCGCTACAAAAATAAGAAATATGATGTTGCACATTATAGCACTTTTAGGTTTGACACATATTTTTCTTCGAATTCTTTAAAATATATAAATCTTTCAACAATATGTGAATAACATCAAATTTACTTTAATATTTTCAGAAATTCACTACTTCAGGTAGATTGAAATAGTGTGACATACACGATCATTCTTTCTTTCGATAACACAATCTTTTTAAAATGTGCCAAGTACGAGTGCAAACTACATGATTTTGCGTTTACGCTACAAACATAAAAAATAAGATTCTCCACTTTATAGCAATATTCCCCCTTTTAGGTTGGGCCGATATTTTTTTTCAAACGCTTTCAATTATGTAAATATTTCAACAATATGTGAATAACATCAAATTTACTTTATTACAGAAATTCACTCCTTCAGGTAGATTGAAATAGCGTGACATACACGATCATTCTTTCTTTCGATAACACAATCTTTTTAAAATGTGCCAAGTACGATTGAAAACTATATGATTTTGCATTTTCGCTACAAAAATAAGAAATATGATGTTGCACATTATAGCACTTTTAGGTTTGACACATATTTCTTTTCAAACGCTTTCAAATATGTAAATCTTTCAACAATATGTGAATAACATCAAATTTACTTTAATATTTTCAGAAATTCACTACTTCAGGTAGATTGAAATAGTGTGACATACACGATCATTCTTTCTTTCGATAACACAATGTTTATAAAATGTGCCAAGTACGAGTGCAAACTATAAGATTTTGCATTTTCGCAACAAAAATAAGAAATATGATGTTGCACATTATATCACTTTTAGGTTTGACACATATTTCTTTTCAAACGCTTTCAAATATGTAAATCTTTCAACAATATGTGAATAACATCAAATTTACTTTAATATTTTCAGAAATTCACTCCTTCAGGTAGATTGAAATAGCGTGACATACACGATCATTCTCTCTTCCGATAACACAAGATGTTAAATATGTCCCAAGTACGAGTGCAAACTATATGATTTTGCGTTTACGCTACGAACATAAGAAATAAAACTTTTAGGTTTGACAAATATTTCTTTTCAAACGCTTTCAAATATGTAAATCTTTCAACAATATGTGAATATCATCAAATTTACTTTACAATTTACAGAAATTCACTCCTTCAAGTAGATTGAATTATCCTGACAGTCATGATGCTTCTCTCTTTCGATTACACAAGATGTTAAATATGTCCCAAGTACGAGTGCAAACTATATGATTTTGCGTTTACGCTACGAACATAAGAAATAAAACTTTTAGGTTTGACAAATATTTCTTTTCAAACGCTTTCAAATATGTAAATCTTTCAACAATATGTGAGTAACATCAAATTTACTTTAATATTTTCAGAAATTCACTCCTTCAGGTAGATTGAAATAGCGTGACATACACGATCATTCTCTCTTCGGATAACACAAGATGTTAAATATGTCCCAAGTACGAGTGCAAACTATATGATTTTGCGTTCACGCTACGAACATAAGAAATAAAACTTTTAGGTTTGACAAATATTTCTTTTCAAACGCTTTCAAATATGTAAATCTTTCAACAATATGTGAATAACATCAAATTTACTTTAATATTTTCAGAAATTCACTCCTTCAGGTAGATTGATATAGCGTGACATACACGATCATTCTTTCTTTCGATAACACAATCTTTTTAAAATGTGCCAAGTACGAGTGAAAACTATATGATTTTGCATTTTTGCTATAAAAATAAGAAATATGATGTTGCACATTATAGCACTTTTAGGTTTGACACATATTTCTTTTCAAACGCTTTCAAATATGTAAATCTTTCAACAATATGTGAATAACATCAAATTTACTTTAATATTTTCAGAAATTCACTACTTCAGGTAGATTGAAATAGTGTGACATACACGATCATTCTTTCTTTCGATAACACAATGTTTTTAAAATGTGCCAAGTACGAGTGCAAACTATAAGATTTTGCATTTTCGCAACAAAAATAAGAAATATGATGTTGCACATTATAGCACTTTTAGGTTTGACACATATTTCTTTTCAAACGCTTTCAAATATGTAAATCTTTCAACAATATGTGAATAACATCAAATTTACTTCAATATTTTCAATCATTCTTTCTTTCGATAACACAATCTTTTTAAAATGTGCCAAGTACAAGTGCAAACTACATGATTTTGCGTTTACGCTACAAACATAAAAAATAAGATTCTCCACTTTATAGGAATATTTCCCCTTTTAGGTTGGGCCGATATTTTTTTTCAAACGCTTTCAATTATGTAAATATTTCAACAATATGTGAATAACATCAAATTTACTTTAATATTTACAGAAATTCACTACTTCAGGTAGATTGAAATAGCGTGACATACACGATCATTCTTTCTTTCGATAACACAATCTTTTTAAAATGTGCCAAGTACGATTGAAAACTATATGATTTTCAATTTCGCAACAAAAATAAGAATTATGATGTTGCAACTTATATCACTTTTAGGTTTGACACATATTTCTTTTCAAACGCTTTCAAATATGTAAATCTTTCAACAATATGTGAATAAAATCAAATTTACTTCAATATTTTCAGAAATTCACTCCTTCAGGTAGATTGAAATAGCGTGACATACACGATCATTCTCTCTTACGATAACACAAGATGTTAAATATGTCCCAAGTACGAGTGCAAACTATATGATTTTGCGTTTACGCTACGAACATAAGAAATAAAACTTTTAGGTTTGACAAATATTTCTTTTCAAACGCTTTCAAATATGTAAATCTTTCTTTTGTGAATAACATCAAATTTACTTTACAATTTACAGAAATTCACTCCTTCAAGTAGATTGAATTATCCTGACAGTCATGATGATTCTCTCTTTCGATTACACAAGATGTTAAATATGTCCCAAGGACGAGTGCAAACTATATGATTTTGCGTTTACGCTACGAACATAAGAAATAAAACTTTTAGGTTTGACACATATTTCTTTTCAAACGCTTTCAAATATGTAAATCTTTCAACAATATGTGAGTAACATCAAATTTACTTTAATATTTTCAGAAATTCACTCCTTCAGGTAGATTGAAATAGCGTGACATACACGATCATTCTCTCTTCCGATAACACAAGATGTTAAATATGTCCCAAGTACGAGTGCAAACTATATGATTTTGCGTTTACGCTACGAACATAAGAAATAAAACTTTTAGGTTTGACAAATATTTCTTTTCAAACGCTTTCAAATATGTAAATCTTTCAACAATATGTGAATAACATCAAATTTACTTTAATATTTTCAGAAATTCACTCCTTCAGGTAGATTGAAATAGCGTGACATACACGATCATTCTTTCTTTCGATAACACAATCTTTTTAAAATGTGCCAAGTACGATTGAAAACTATATGATTTTGCATTTTTGCTACAAAAATAAGAAATATGATGTTGCACATTATATCACTTTTAGGTTTGACACATATTTCTTTTCGAACGCTTTCAAATATGTAAATCTTTCAACAATATGTGAATAACATCAAATTTACTTTAATATTTTCAGAAATTCACTACTTCAGGTAGATTGAAATAGTGTGACATACACGATCATTCTTTCTTTCGATAACACAATCTTTTTAAAATGTGCCAAGTACGATTGAAAACTATATGATTTTGCATTTTCGCTACAAACATAAAAAATAAGATTATCCACTTTATAGAAATATTCCCTCTTTTAGGTTTGACAAATATTTCTTTTCAAACGCTTTCAAATATGTAAATCTTTCAACATTTCAGAAATTCATTCTTTCAAGTAGATCTAAATATCAAGATGTTAAATATGTCCCAAGTACGAGTGCAAACTATATGATTTTGCATTTACGCTACAAGCATAAGAAATAAGATGTTGCACATTATTCCACTTTTAGGTTTGACACATATTTCTTTTCAAACGCTTTCAAATATGTAAATCTGTCAACAATATGTGAATAAAATCAAATTTACTTCAATATTTTCAGAAATTCACTCCTTCAGGTAGATTGAAATAGCGTGACATACACGATCATTCTCTCTTCCGATAACACAAGATGTTAAATATGTCCCAAGTACGAGTGCAAACTATATGATTTTGCATTTTCGCAACAAAAATAAGAAATATGATGTTGCACATTATATCACTTTTAGGTTTGACACATATTTCTTTTCAAACGCTTTCAAATATGTAAATCTTTCAACAATATGTGTATAACATCAAAATTACTTTAATATATTCAGAAATTCACTCCTTCAGGTAGATTGAAATATCGTGAAATACAATATCATTCTATCTTCCGATAAAAAAAGATGTTAAATATTTCCAAAGTAACATTGCAAACTATATGATTTTGCGTTTACGCTACGAACATAGGAAATAAAACTTTTAGGTTTGACAAATATTTCTTTTCAAACGCTTTCAAATATGTAAATCTTTCAACAATACGTGAATAACATCAAATTTACTTTACAATTTACAGAAATTTACTTCTTCAAGTAGATTGAATTATCCTGACAGTCATGATGATTCTCTCTTTCGATTACACAAGATGTTAAATATGTCCCAAGGACGAGTGCAAACTATATGATTTTGCGTTTACGCTACGAACATAAGAAATAAAACTTTTAGGTTTGACAAATATTTCTTTTCAAACGCTTTCAAATATGTAAATCTTTCAACAATATGTGAGTAACATCAAATTTACTTTAATATTTTCAGAAATTCACTCCTTCAGGTAGATTGAAATAGCG
Source organism: Diplolepis rosae (assembly GCA_030998225.1). NCBI lineage: Eukaryota > Metazoa > Arthropoda > Insecta > Hymenoptera > Diplolepididae > Diplolepis > Diplolepis rosae. Next base: position 243,648 of record JAPYXD010000658.1, on the reverse strand, counting down.
TGACATACACGATCATTCTCTCTTCCGATAACACAAGATGTTAAATATGTCCCAAGTACGAGTGCAAACTATATGATTTTGCGTTTACGCTACGAACATAAGAAATAAAACTTTTAGGTTTGACAAATATTTCTTTTCAAACGCTTTCAAATATGTAAATCTTTCAACAATATGTGAATAACATCAAATTTACTTTAATATTTTCAGAAATTCACTCCTTCAGGTAGATTGAAATAGCGTGACATACACGATCATTCTTTCTTTCGATAACACAATGTTTTTAAAATGTGCCAAGTACGAGTGAAAACTATATGATTTTGCATTTTTGCTATAAAAATAAGAAATATGATGTTGCACATTATATCACTTTTAGGTTTGACACATATTTCTTTTCGAACGCTTTCAAATATGTAAATCTTTCAACAATATGTGAGTAACATCAAATTTACTTTAATATTTTCAGAAATTCACTCCTTCAGGTAGATTGAAATAGTGTGACATACACGATCATTCTTTCTTTCGATAACACAATCTTTTTAAAATGTGCAAGTACGAGTGCAAACTAAATGATTTTGCGTTTACGCTACAAACATAAAAAATAAGATTATCCACTTTATAGCAATATTCCCCCTTTTAGGTTGGGCCGATATTTTTTTCAAGCGCTTTCAAATATGTAAATCTTTCAACATTTCAGAAATTCATTCTTTCAAGTAGATCTAAATATCAAGATGTTAAATATGTCCCAAGTACGAGTGCAAACTATATGATTTTGCGTTTACGCTACAAACATAAGAAATAAGATGTTGCACATTATTCCACTTTTAGGTTTGACACATATTTATTTTCAAACTCTTTCAAAAATGAAAAACTATCAACAATATGTGTATAACATCAAATTTACTTCAATATTTTCAGAAATTCACTCCTTCAGGTAGATTGAAATAGCGTGACATACACGATCATTCTCTCTTCCGATAACACAAGATGTTAAATATGTCCCAAGTACGAGTGCAAACTATATGATTTTGCATTTTCGCAACAAAAATAAGAAATATGATGTTGCACATTATATCACTTTTAGGTTTGACACATATTTCTTTTCAAACGCTTTCAAATATGTAAATCTTTCAACAATATGTGAGTAACATCAAATTTACTTCAATATTTTCAGAAATTCACTCCTTCAGGTAGATTGAAATAGCGTGACATACAAGATCATTCTCTCTTCCGATAACACAAGATGTTAAATATGTCCCAAGTACGAGTGCAAACTATATGATTTTGCGTTTACGCTACGAACATAAGAAATAAAACTTTTAGGTTTGACAAATATTTCTTTTCAAACGCTTTCAAATATGTAAATCTTTCAACAATAGGTGAATAACATCAAATTTACTTTACAATTTACAGAAATTCACTCCTTCAAGTAGATTGAATTATCCTGACAGTCATGATGATTCTCTCTTTCGATTACACAAGATGTTAAATATGTCCCAAGTACGAGTGCAAACTATATGATTTTGCGTTTACGCTACGAACATAAGAAATAAAACTTTTAGGTTTGACAAATATTTCTTTTCAAACGCTTTCAAATATGTAAATCTTTCAACAATATGTGAGTAACATCAAATTTACTTTAATATTTTCAGAAATTCACTCCTTCAGGTAGATTGAAATAGCGTGACATACACGATCATTCTCTCTTCCGATAACACAAGATGTTAAATATGTCCCAAGTACGAGTGCAAACTATATGATTTTGCGTTTACGCTACGAACATAAGAAATAAAACTTTTAGGTTTGACAAATATTTCTTTTCAAACGCTTTCAAATATGTAAATCTTTCAACAATATGTGAATAACATCAAATTTACTTTAATATTTTCAGAAATTCACCCTTTCAGGTAGATTGAAATAGCGTGACATACACGATCATTCTTTCTTTCGATAACACAATCTTTTTAAAATGTACCAAGTACGAGTGCAAACTATATGATTTTGCATTTTTGCTATAAAAATAAGAAATATGATGTAGCACATTATATCACTTTTAGGTTTGACACATATTTCTTTTCAAACGCTTTCAAATATGTAAATCTTTCAACAATATGTGAATAACATCAAATTTACTTTAATATTTTCAGAAATTCACTACTTCAGGTAGATTGAAATAGTGTGACATACACGATCATTCTTTCTTTCGATAACACAATCTTTTTAAAATGTGCCAAGTACGAGTGCAAACTACATGATTTTGCGTTTACGCTACAAACATGAAAAATAAGATTCTCCACTTTATAGCAATATTCCCCCTTTTAGGTTGGGCCGATATTTTTTTTCAAGCGCTTTCAAATATGTAAATCTTTCAACATTTCAGAAATTCATTCTTTCAAGTAGATCTAAATATCAAGATGTTAAATATGTCCCAAGTACGAGTGCAAACTATATGATTTTGCGTTTACGCTACAAACATAAGAAATAAGATGTTGCACATTATTCCACTTTTAGGTTTGACACATATTTCTTTTCAAACGCTTTCAAATATGTAAATCTATCAACAATATGTGTATAACATCAAATTTACTTCAATATTTTCAGAAATTCACTCCTTCAGGTAGATTGAAATAGCGTGACATACACGATCATTCTCTCTTCCGATAACACAAGATGTTAAATATGTCCCAAGTACGAGTGCAAACTATATGATTTTGCGTTTACGCTACGAACATAAGAAATAAAACTTTTAGGTTTGACAAATATTTCTTTTCAAACGCTTTCAAATATGTAAATCTTTCAACAATATGTGAATAACATCAAATTTACTTTACAATTTACAGAAATTCACTCCTTCAAGTAGATTGAATTATCCTGACAGTCATGATGCTTCTCTCCTTCGATAACACAAGGTCTTAAATATGTCCCAAGTACGAGTGCAAACTATATGATTTTGCGTTTACGCTACGAACATAAGAAATAAAACTTTTAGGTTTGACAAATATTTCTTTTAAAAAGCTTTCAAATATGTAAATCTTTCAACAATATGTGAGTAACATCAAATTTACTTTAATATTTTCAGAAATTCACTCCTTCAGGTAGATTGAAATAGCGTGACATACACGATCATTCTCTCTTCCGATAACACAATATGTTAAATATGTCCCAAGTACGAGTGCAAACTATATGATTTTGCGTTTACGCTACGAACATAAGAAATAAAACTTTTAGGTTTGACAAATATTTCTTTTCAAACGCTTGCAAATATGTAAATCTTTCAACAATATGTGAATAACATCAAATTTACTTTAATACTTTCAGAAATTCACTCCTTCAAGTAGATTGAAGTAGCGTGACATACACGATCATTCTTTCTTTCGATAACACAATCTTTTTAAAATGTGCCAAGTACGATTGAAAACTATATGATTTTGCATTTTCGCTACAAAAATAAGAAATATGATGTTGCACATTATAGCACTTTTAGGTTTGACACATATTTCTTTTCAAACGCTTTCAAATATGTAAATCTTTCAACAATATGTGAATAAGATCAAATTTACTTTAATATTTTCAGAAATTCACTACTTCAGGTAGATTGAAATAGTGTGACATACACGATCATTCTTTCTTTCGATAACACAATTTTTTTAAAATGTGCCAAGTACGAGTGCAAACTATATGATTTTGAATTTTCGCCACAAAAATAAGAAATATGATGTTGCACATTATAGCACTTTTAGGTTTGACACATATTTCTTTTCAAACGCTTTCAAATATGTAAATCGGGCAACAATATGTGAATAAAATCAAATTTACTTCAATATTTTCAGAAATTCACCCTTTCAGGTAGATTGAAATAGCGTGACATACACGATCATTCTTTCTTTCGATAACACAATCTTTTTAAAATGTGCCAAGTACGAGTGAAAACTATAAGATTTTGCGTTTACGCTACAAACATAAAAAATAAGATTCTCCACTTTATAGCAATATTCCCCCTTTTAGGTTGGGCCGATATTTTTTTTCAAACGCTTTCAATTATGTAAATATTTCAACAATATGTGAATAACATCAAATTTACTTTGCAATTTACAGAAATTCACTCCTTCAGGTAGATTGAAATAGCGTGACATACACGATCATTCTTTCTTTCGATAACACAATCTTTTTAAAATGTGCCAAGTACGATTGAAAACTATATGATTTTGCATTTTCGCAACAAAAATAAGAAATATGATGTTGCACATTAATCACTTTTAGGTTTGACACATATTTCTTTTCAAACGCTTTCAAATATGTAAATCTTTCAACAATATGTGAATAACATCAAATTTACTTTAATATTTTCAGAAATTCACTCCTTCAGGTAGATTGAAATAGCGTGACATACACGATCATTCTCTCTTCCGATAACACAAGATGTTAAATATGTCCCAAGTACGAGTGCAAACTATATGATTTTGCGTTTACGCTACGAACATAAGAAATAAAACTTTTAGGTTTGACAAATATTTCTTTTCAAACGCTTTCAAATATGTAAATATTTCAACAATATGTGAATAACATCAAATTTACTTTACAATTTACAGAAATTCACTCCTTCAAGTAGATTGAATTATCCTGACAGTCATGATGATTCTCTCTTTCGATTACACAAGATGTTAAATATGTCCCAAGTACGAGTGCAAACTATATGATTTTGCGTTTACGCTACGAACATAAGAAATAAAACTTTTAGGTTTGACAAATATTTCGTTTCAAACGCTTTCAAATATGTAAATCTTTCAACAATATGTGAATAACATCAAATTTACTTTAATATTTTCAGAAATTCACTCCTTCAGGTAGATTGAAATAGCGTGACATACACGATCATTCTTTCTTTCGATAACACAATCTTTTTAAAATGTGCCAAGTACGATTGAAAACTATATGATTTTGCATTTTCGCAACAAAAATAAGAAATATGATGTTGCACATTAATCACTTTTAGGTTTGACACATATTTCTTTTCAAACGCTTTCAAATATGTAAATCTTTCAACAATATGTGAATAACATCAAATTTACTTTAATATTTTCAGAAATTCACTACTTCAGGTAGATTGAAATAGTGTGACATACACGATCATTCTTTCTTTCGATAACACAATGTTTTTAAAATGTGCCAAGTACGAGTGCAAACTATAAGATTTTGCATTTTCGCAACAAAAATAAGAAATATGATGTTGCACATTATATCACTTTTAGGTTTGACACATATTTCTTTTCAAACGCTTTCAAATATGTAAATCTTTCAACAATATGTGAATAACATCAAGTTTACTTTAATATTTTCAGAAATTCACTCCTTCAGGTAGATTGAAATAGCGTGACATACACGATCATTCTTTCTTTCGATAACACAATCTTTTTAAAATGTGCCAAGTACGATTGAAAACTGTATGATTTTGCGTTTACGCTACAAACATAAAAAATAAGATTATCCACTTTATAGAAATATTCCCCCTTTTAGGTTGGGCCGATATTTTTTTTCAAACGCTTTCAATTATGTAAATATTTCAACAATATGTGAATAACATCAAATTTACTTTACAATTTACAGAAATTCACTCCTTCAGGTAGATTGAAATAGCGTGACATACACGATCATTCTTTCTTTCGATAACACAATCTTTTTAAAATGTGCCAAGTACGATTGAAAACTATATGATTTTGCATTTTCGCTACAAAAATAAGAAATATATGATGTTGCACATTATATCACTTTTAGGTTTGACACATATTTCTTTTCAAACGCTTTCAAATATGTAAATCTTTCAACAATATGTGAGTAACATCAAATTTACTTTAATATTTTCAGAAATTCACTACTTCAGGTAGATTGAAATAGTGTGACATACACGATCATTCTTTCTTTCGATAACACAATGTTTTTAAAATGTGCCAAGTACGAGTGCAAACTATAAGATTTTGCATTTTCGCAACAAAAATAAGAAATATGATGTTGCACATTATATCACTTTTAGGTTTGACACATATTTCTTTTCGAACGCTTTCAAATATGTAAATCTTTCAACAATATGTGAGTAACATCAAATTTACTTCAATATTTTCAGAAATTCACTCCTTCAGGTAGATTGAAATAGCGTGACATACACGATCATTCTCTCTTCCGATAACACAAGATGTTAAATATGTCCCAAGTACGAGTGCAAACTATATGATTTTGCGTTTACGCTACGAACATAAGAAATAAAACTTTTAGGTTTGACAAATATTTCTTTTCAAACGCTTGCAAATATGTAAATCTTTCAACAATATGTGAATAACATCAAATTTACTTTACAATTTACAGAAATTCACTCCTTCAAGTAGATTGAATTATCCTGACAGTCATGATGATTCTCTCTTTCGATTACACAAGATGTTAAATATGTCCCAAGGACGAGTGCAAACTATATGATTTTGCGTTTACGCTACGAACATAAGAAATAAAACTTTTAGGTTTGACAAATATTTCTTTTCAAACGCTTTCAAATATGTAAATCTTTCAACAATATGTGAGTAACATCAAATTTACTTTAATATTTTCAGAAATTCACTCCTTCAGGTAGATTGAAATAGCGTGACATACACGATCATTCTCTCTTCCGATAACACAAGATGTTAAATATGTCCCAAGTACGAGTGCAAACTATATGATTTTGCGTTTACGCTACGAACATAAGAAATAAAACTTTTAGGTTTGACAAATATTTCTTTTCAAACGCTTTCAAATATGTAAATCTTTCAACAATATGTGAATAACATCAAATTTACTTTAATATTTTCAGAAATTCACCCTTTCAGGTAGATTGAAATAGCGTGACATACACGATCATTCTTTCTTTCGATAACACAATCTTTTTAAAATGTGCCAAGTACGATTGAAAACTATATGATTTTTCATTTTAGCTAAAAAAATAAGAAATATGATGTAGCACATTATAGCACTTTTAGGTTTGACACATATTTCTTTTCAAACGCTTTCAAATATGTAAATCTTTCAACAATATGTGAATAACATCAAATTTACTTTAATATTTTCAGAAATTCACTACTTCAGGTAGATTGAAATAGTGTGACATACACGATCATTCTTTCTTTCGATAACACAATCTTTTTAAAATGTGCCAAGTACGAGTGCAAACTACATGATTTTGCGTTTACGCTACAAACATAAAAAATAAGATTCTCCACTTTATAGCAATATTCCCCCTTTTAGGTTGGGCCGATATTTTTTTTCAAACGCTTTCAATTATGTAAATATTTCAACATTTCAGAAATTCATTCTTTCAAGTAGATCTAAATATCAAGATGTTAAATATGTCCCAAGTACGAGTGCAAACTATATGATTTTGCGTTTACGCTACAAACATAAGAAATAAGATGTTGCACATTATTCCACTTTTAGGTTTGACACATATTTCTTTTCAAACGCTTTCAAATATGTAAATCTTTCAACAATATGTGAATAACATCAAATTTACTTTAATATTTTCAGAAATTCACTCCTTCAGGTAGATTGAAATAGCGTGACATACACGATCATTCTTTCTTTCGATAACACAAGATGTTAAATATGTCCCAAGTACGAGTGCAAACTATATGATTTTGCGTTTACGCTACGAACATAAGAAATAAAACTTTTAGGTTTGACAAATATTTCTTTTCAAACGCTTTCAAATATGTAAATCTTTCAACAATATGTGAATAACATCAAATTTACTTTAATATTTTCAGAAATTCACTCCTTCAGGTAGATTGAAATAGCGTGACATACACGATCATTCTTTCTTTCGATAACACAATCTTTTTAAAATGTGCCAAGTACGAGTGCAAACTATATGATTTTGCATTTTCGCTACAAAAATAAGAAATATGATGTTGCACATTATATAGCACTTTTAGGTTTGACACATATTTCTTTTCAAACGCTTTCAAATATGTAAATCTTTCAACAATATGTGAATAACATCAAATTTACTTTAATATTTTCAGAAATTCACTACTTCGGGTAGATTGAAATAGTGTGACATACACGATCATTCTTTCTTTCGATAACACAATCTTTTTAAAATGTGCCAAGTACGAGTGCAAACTACATGATTTTGCGTTTACGCTACAAACATAAAAAATAAGATTCTCCACTTTATAGCAATATTCCCCCTTTTAGGTTGGGCCGATATTTTTTTTCAAACGCTTTCAATTATGTAAATCTTTCAACATTTCAGAAATTCATTCTTTCAAGTAGATCTAAATATCAAGATGTTAAATATGTCCCAAGTACGAGTGCAAACTATATGATTTTGCGTTTACGCTACAAACATAAGAAATAAGATGTTGCACATTATTCCACTTTTAGGTTTGACACATATTTCTTTTCAAACGCTTTCAAATATGTAAATCTTTCAACAATATGTGAATAACATCAAATTTACTTTAATATTTTCAGAAATTCACTCCTTCAGGTAGATTGAAATAGCGTGACATACACGATCATTCTTTCTTTCGATAACACAATCTTTTTAAAATGTGCCAAGTACGATTGAAAACTATATGATTTTGCATTTTCGCTACAAAAATAAGAAATATGATGTTGCACATTATATCACTTTTAGGTTTGACACATATTTTTCTTCGAATTCTATAAAATATATAAATCTTTCAACAATATGTGAATAACATCAAATTTACTTTAATATTTTCAGAAATTCACTACTTCAGGTAGATTGAAATAGTGTGACATACACGATCATTCTTTCTTTCGATAACACAATCTTTTTAAAATGTGCCAAGTACGAGTGCAAACTACAAGATTTTGCGTTTACGCTACAAACATAAAAAATAAGATTCTCCACTTTATAGCAATATTCCCCCTTTTAGGTTGGGCCGATATTTTTTTTCAAATGCTTTCAAATATGTAAATCTATCAACAATATGTGTATAACATCAAATTTACTTCAATATTTTCAGAAACTCACTCCTTCAGGTAGATTGAAATAGCGTGACATACACGATCATTCTCTCTTCCGATAACACAAGATGTTAAATATGTCCCAAGTACGAGTGCAAACTATATGATTTTGCGTTTACGCTACGAACATAAGAAATAAAACTTTTAGGTTTGACAAATATTTCTTTTCAAACGCTTTCAAATATGTAAATCTTTCAACAATATGTGAATAACATCAAATTTACTTTACAATTTACAGAAATTCACTCCTTCAAGTAGATTGAATTATCCTGACAGTCATGATGATTCTCTCTTTCGATTACACAAGATGTTAAATATGTCCCAAGTACGAGTGCAAACTATATGATTTTGCGTTTACGCTACGAACATAAGAAATAAAACTTTTAGGTTTGACAAATATTTCTTTTCAAACGCTTTCAAATATGTAAATCTTTCAACAATATGTGAATAACATCAAATTTACTTTAATATTTTCAGAAATTCACTCCTTCAGGTAGATTGAAATAGCGTGACATACACGATCATTCTTTCTTTCGATAACACAATCTTTTTAAAATGTGCCAAGTACGATTGAAAACTATATGATTTTGCATTTTCGCTACAAAAATAAGAAATATGATGTTGCACATTATATCACTTTTAGGTTTGACACATATTTCTTTTCAAACGCTTTCAAATATGTAAATCTTTCAACAATATGTGAATAACATCAAATTTACGTTAATATTTTCAGAAATTCACTACTTCAGGTAGATTGAAATAGTGTGACATACACGATCATTCTTTCTTTCGATAACACAATGTTTATAAAATGTGCCAAGTACGAGTGCAAACTGTATGATTTTGCGTTTACGCTACAAACATAAAAAATAAGATATACAATATGTGAATAACATCAAATTTACGTTAATATTTTCAGAAATTCACTCCTTCAGGTAGATTGAAATAGCGTGACATACACGATCATTCTTTCCTTCGATAACACAATGTTTTTAAAATGTGCCAAGTACGAGTGCAAACTATATGATTTTGCGTTTACGCTACAAACATAAGAAATAAGATGTTGCACATTATTCCACTTTTAGGTTTGACACATATTTCTTTTCAAACGCTTTCAAATATGTAAATCTTTCAACAATATGTGAATAACATCAAATTTACTTTAATATTTTCAGAAATTCACTCCTTCAGGTAGATTGAAATAGCGTGACATACACGATCATTCTTTCTTTCGATAACACAATCTTTTTAAAATGTGCCAAGTACGATTGAAAACTATATGATTTTGCATTTTCGCTACAAAAATAAGAAATATGATGTTGCACATTTTTCCACTTTTAGGTTTGACACATATTTTTTTCGACTTCTTTAAAATATATAAATCTTTCAACAATATGTGAATAACATCAAATTTACTTTAAAATTGACAGAAATTTACATCTTCAAGTAGATTGAATTATCCTGACAGTCATGATGATTCTCTCTTTCGATTACACAAGATGTTAAATATGTCCCAAGTACGAGTGCAAACTATATGATTTTGCGTTTACGCTACCAACGTAAGAAATAAAACTTTTAGGTTTGACAAATATTTCTTTTCAAACGCTTTCAAAAATGTAAATCATTCAACAATATGTGAATAACATCAAATTTACTTTAATATTTTCAGAAATTCTCTCCTTCAGGTAGATTGAAATAGCGTGACATACACGATCATTCTTTCTTTCGATAACACAATCTTTTTAAAATGTGCCAAGTACGATTGAAAACTATATGATTTTGCATTTTCGCTACAAAAATAAGAAATATATGATGTTGCACATTATATCACTTTTAGGTTTGACACATATTTCTTTTCAAACGCTTTCAAATATGTAAATCTTTCAACAATATGTGAATAACATCAAATTTACTTTAATATTTTCAGAAATTCACTACTTCAGGTAGATTGAAATAGTGTGACATACACGATCATTCTTTCTTTCGATAACACAATCTTTTTAAAATGTGCCAAGTACGAGTGCAAACTATATGATTTTGCATTTTCGCTACAAAAATAAGAAATATGATGTTGCACATTATATCACTTTTAGGTTTGACACATATTTTTCTTCGAATTCTTTAAAATATATGTGTGACATACACGATCATTCTTTCTTTCGATAACACAATCTTTTTAAAATGTGCCAAGTACGAGTGCAAACTACATGATTTTGCGTTTACGCTACAAACATAAAAAATAAGATTCTCCACTTTATAGCAATATTCCTCCTTTTAGGTTGGGCCGATATTTTTTTTCAAATGCTTTCAAATATGTAAATATTTCAACAATATGTGAATAAAATCAAATTTACTTTACAATTTACAGAAATTCACTCCTTCAGGTAGATTGAAATAGCGTGACATACACGATCATTCTTTCTTTCGATAACACAATCTTTTTAAAATGTGCCAAGTACGATTGAAAACTATATGATTTTGCATTTTCGCTACAAAAATAAGAAATAAGATGTTGCACATTATTCCACTTTTAGGTTTGACACATATTTCTTTTCGACTTCTTTAAAATATATAAATCTTTCAACAATATGTGAATAAGATCAAATTTACTTTACAATTTACAGAAATTCACTCCTTCAAGTAGATTGAATTATCCTGACAGTCATGATGCTTCTCTCTTTCGATTACACAAGATGTTAAATATGTCCCAAGTACGAGTGCAAACTATATGATTTTGCGTTTACGCTACGAACATAAGAAATAAAACTTTTAGGTTTGACAAATATTTCTTTTCAAACGCTTTCAAATATGTAAATCTTTCAACAATATGTGAGTAACATCAAATTTACTTTAATATTTTCAGAAATTCACTCCTTCAGGTAGATTGAAATAGCGTGACATACACGATCATTCTCTCTTCCGATAACACAAGATGTTAAATATGTCCCAAGTACGAGTGCAAACTATATGATTTTGCGTTTACGCTACGAACATAAGTAATAAAACTTTTAGGTTTGACAAATATTTCTTTTCAAACGCTTTCAAATATGTAAATCTTTCAACAATATGTGAATAACATCAAATTTACTTTAATATTTTCAGAAATTCACCCTTTCAGGTAGATTGAAATAGCGTGACATACACGATCATTCTTTCTTTCGATAACACAATCTTTTTAAAATGTACCAAGTACGAGTGCAAACTATATGATTTTGCATTTTTGCTATAAAAATAAGAAATATGATGTAGCACATTATAGCACTTTTAGGTTTGACAAATATTTCTTTTCAAACGCTTTCAAATATGTAAATCTTTCAACAATATGTGAATAACATCAAATTTACTTTAATATTTTCGAAAATTCACTACTTCAGGTAGATTGAAATAGCGTGACATACACGATCATTCTTTCTTTCGATAACACAATGTTTTTAAAATGTGCCAAGTACGAGTGCAAACTATAAGATTTTGCATTTTCGCTACAAACATAAAAAATAAGATTATCCACTTTATAGAAATATTCCCCCTTTTAGGTTGGGCCGATATTTTTTCAAGCGCTTTCAAATATGTAAATCTTTCAACATTTCAGAAATTCATTCTTTCAAGTAGATCTAAATATCAAGATGTTAAATATGTCCCAAGTACGAGTGCAAACTATATGATTTTGCATTTACGCTACAAGCATAAGAAATAAGATGTTGCACATTATTCCACTTTTAGGTTTGACACATATTTCTTTTCAAACGCTTTCAAATATGTAAATCTTTCAACAATATGTGAATAACATCAAATTTACTTTAATATTTTCAGAAATTCACTCCTTCAGGTAGATTGAAATAGCGTGACATACACGATCATTCTCTCTTCCGATAACACAAGATGTTAAATATGTCCCAAGTACGAGTGCAAACTATATGATTTTGCATTTTCGCAACAAAAATAAGAAATATGATGTTGCACATTATATCACTTTTAGGTTTGACACATATTTCTTTTCAAACGCTTTCAAATATGTAAATCTTTCAACAATATGTGAGTAACATCAAATTTACTTTAATATTTTCAGAAATTCACTCCTTCAGGTAGATTGAAATAGCGTGACATACACGATCATTCTCTCTTCCGATAACACAAGATGTTAAATATGTCCCAAGTACGAGTGCAAACTATATGATTTTGCGTTTACGCTACGAACATAAGAAATAAAACTTTTAGGTTTGACAAATATTTCTTTTCAAACGCTTGCAAATATGTAAATCTTTCAACAATATGTGAATAACATCAAATTTACTTTACAATTTACAGAAATTCACTCCTTCAAGTAGATTGAATTATCCTGACAGTCATGATGATTCTCTCTTTCGATTACACAAGATGTTAAATATGTCCCAAGGACGAGTGCAAACTATATGATTTTGCGTTTACGCTACGAACATAAGAAATAAAACTTTTAGGTTTGACAAATATTTCTTTTCAAACGCTTTCAAATATGTAAATCTTTCAACAATATGTGAGTAACATCAAATTTACTTTAATATTTTCAGAAATTCACTCCTTCAGGTAGATTGAAATAGCGTGACATACACGATCATTCTCTCTTCGGATAACACAAGATGTTAAATATGTCCCAAGTACGAGTGCAAACTATATGATTTTGCGTTTACGCTACGAACATAAGAAATAAAACTTTTAGGTTTGACAAATATTTCTTTTCAAACGCTTTCAAATATGTAAATCTTTCAACAATATGTGAATAACATCAAATTTACTTTAATATTTTCAGAAATTCACTCCTTCAGGTAGATTGATATAGCGTGACATACACGATCATTCTTTCTTTCGATAACACAATCTTTTTAAAATGTGCCAAGTACGATTGAAAACTATATGATTTTGCATTTTTGCTACAAAAATAAGAAATATGATGTTGCACATTATAGCACTTTTAGGTTTGACACATATTTCTTTTCAAACGCTTTCAAATATGTAAATCTTTCAACAATATGTGAATAGCATCAAATTTACTTTAATATTTTCAGAAATTCACTACTTCAGGTAGATTGAAATAGTGTGACATACACGATCATTCTTTCTTTCGATAACACAATGTTTATAAAATGTGCCAAGTACGAGTGCAAACTATAAGATTTTGAATTTTCGAAACAAAAATAAGAAATATGATGTTGCACATTATAGCACTTTTAGGTTTGACACATATTTCTTTTCAAACGCTTTCAAATTTGTAAATCTATCAACAATATGTTAATAACATCAAATTTACTTTAATATTTTCAGAAATTCACTCCTTCAGGTAGATTGAAATAGCGTGACATACACGATCATTCTTTCTTTCGATAACACAATCTTTTTAAAATGTGCCAAGTACGAGTGCAAACTACATGATTTTGCGTTTACGCTACAAACATAAAAAATAAGATTCTCCACTTTATAGCAATATTCCCCCTTTTAGGTTGGGCCGATATTTTTTTTCAAACGCTTTCAATTATGTAAATATTTCAACAATATGTGAATAACATCAAATTTACTTTGAAATTGACAGAAATTCACTCCTTCAGGTAGATTGAAATAGCGTGACATACACGATCATTCTTTCTTTCGATAACACAATCTTTTTAAAATGTGCCAAGTACGATTGAAAACTATATGATTTTCAATTTCGCAACAAAAATAAGAATTATGATGTTGCAACTTATATCACTTTTAGGTTTGACACATATTTCTTTTCAAACGCTTTCAAATATGTAAATCTTTCAACAATATGTGAATAACATCAAATTTACTTTAATATTTTCAGAAATTCACTCCTTCAGGTAGATTGAAATTGCGTGACATACACGATCATTCTTTCTTTCGATAACACACGAAGTTAATTCTGTCCCATGCACTAGTGCAAACTATATGATTTTGCGTTTACGCTACAAACATAAGAAATAAAACTTTTAGGTTTGACAAATATTTCTTTTCAAACGCTTTCAAATATGTAAATCTTTCAACAATATGTGAATAACATCAAATTTACTTTACAATTTACAGAAATTCACTCCTTCAAGTAGATTGAATTATCCTGACAGTCATGATGATTCTCTCTTTCGATTACACAAGATGTTAAATATGTCCCAAGTACGAGTGCAAACTATATGATTTTGCGTTTACGCTACGAACATAAGAAATAAAACTTTTAGGTTTGACAAATATTTCTTTTCAAACGCTTTCAAATATGTAAATCTTTCAACAATATGTGAATAACATCAAATTTACTTTAATACTTTCAGAAATTCACTCCTTCAGGTAGATTGATATAGCGTGACATACACGATCATTCTTTCTTTCGATAACACAATCTTTTTAAAATGTGCCAAGTACGAGTGAAAACTATATGATTTTGCATTTTTGCTATAAAAATAAGAAATATGATGTAGCACATTATATAGCACTTTTAGGTTTGACACATATTTCTTTTCAAACGCTTTCAAATATGTAAATCTTTCAACAATATGTGAATAACATCAAATTTACTTTAATATTTTCAGAAATTCACTACTTCAGGTAGATTGAAATAGTGTGACATACACGATCATTCTTTCTTTCGATAACACAATCTTTTTAAAATGTGCCAAGTACAAGTGCAAACTACATGATTTTGCGTTTACGCTACAAACATAAAAAATAAGATTCTCCACTTTATAGGAATATTTCCCCTTTTAGGTTGGGCCGATATTTTTTTTCAAACGCTTTCAATTATGTAAATATTTCAACATTTCAGAAATTCATTCTTTCAAGTAGATCTAAATATCAAGATGTTAAATTTGTGCCAAGTACGAGTGCAAACTATATGATTTTGCGTTTACGCTACAAACATAAGAAATAAGATGTTGCACATTATTCCACTTTTAGGTTTGACACATATTTCTTTTCAAACGCTTTCAAATATGTAAATCTTTCAACAATATGTGAATAACATCAAATTTACTTTAATATTTTCAGAAATTCACTCCTTCAGGTAGATTGAAATAGCGTGACATACACGATCATTCTTTCTTTCGATAACACAATCTTTTTAAAATGTGCCAAGTACGATTGAAAACTATATGATTTTGCATTTTCGCTACAAAAATAAGAAATATATGATGTTGCACATTATATCACTTTTAGGTTTGACACATATTTTTCTTCGAATTCTATAAAATATATAAATCTTTCAACAATATGTGAATAACATCAAATTTACTTTAATATTTTCAGAAATTCACTACTTCAGGTAGATTGAAATAGTGTGACATACACGATCATTCTTTCTTTCGATAACACAATCTTTTTAAAATGTGCCAAGTACGAGTGCAAACTACATGATTTTGCGTTTACGCTACAAACATAAAAAATAAGATTCTCCACTTTATAGCAATATTCCCCCTTTTAGGTTGGGCCGATATTTTTTTTCAAACGCTTTCAATTATGTAAATATTTCAACAATATGTGAATAACATCAAATTTACTTTACAATTTACAGAAATTCACTCCTTCAGGTAGATTGAAATAGCGTGACATACACGATCATTCTTTCTTTCGATAACACAATCTTTTTAAAATGTGCCAAGTACGATTGAAAACTATATGATTTTGCATTTTCGCTACAAAAATAAGAAATATGATGTTGCACATTATATCACTTTTAGGTTTGACACATATTTCTTTTCAAACGCTTTCAAATATGTAAATATATCAACAATATGTGTATAACATCAAATTTACTTCAATATTTTCAGAAACTCACTCCTTCAGGTAGATTGAAATAGCGTGACATACACGATCATTCTCTCTTCCGATAACACAAGATGTTAAATATGTCCCAAGTACGAGTGCAAACTATATGATTTTGCGTTTACGCTACGAACATAAGAAATAAAACTTTTAGGTTTGACAAATATTTCTTTTCAAACGCTTTCAAATATGTAAATCTTTCAACAATATGTGAATAACATCAAATTTACTTTACAATTTACAGAAATTCACTCCTTCAAGTAGATTGAATTATCCTGACAGTCATGATGATTCTCTCTTTCGATTACACAAGATGTTAAATATGTCCCAAGTACGAGTGCAAACTATATGATTTTGCGTTTACGCTACGAACATAAGAAATAAAACTTTTAGGTTTGACAAATATTTCTTTTCAAACGCTTTCAAATATGTAAATCTTTCAACAATATGTGAATAACATCAAATTTACTTTAATATTTTCAGAAATTCACTCCTTCAGGTAGATTGAAATAGCGTGACATACACGATCATTCTTTCTTTCGATAACTAAATCTTTTTAAAATGTGCCAAGTACGATTGAAAACTATATGATTTTGCATTTTCGCTACAAAAATAAGAAATATGATGTTGCACATTATATCACTTTTAGGTTTGACACATATTTCTTTTCAAACGCTTTCAAATATGTAAATCTTTCAACAATATGTGAATAACATCAAATTTACTTTAATATTTTCAGAAATTCACTACTTCAGGTAGATTGAAATAGTGTGACATACACGATCATTCTTTCTTTCGATAACACAATGTTTTTAAAATGTGCCAAGTACGAGTGCAAACTACATGATTTTGCGTTTACGCTACAAACATAAAAAATAAGATATACAATATGTGAATAACATCAAATTTACGTTAATATTTTCAGAAATTCACTCCTTCAGGTAGATTGAAATAGCGTGACATACACGATCATTCTTTCTTTCGATAACACAATGTTTTTAAAATGTGCCAAGTACGAGTGCAAACTATATGATTTTGCGTTTACGCTACAAACATAAGAAATAAGATGTTGCACATTATTCCACTTTTAGGTTTGACACATATTTCTTTTCAAACGCTTTCAAATATGTAAATCTTTCAACAATATGTGAATAACATCAAATTTACTTTAATATTTTCAGAAATTCACTCCTTCAGGTAGATTGAAATAGCGTGACATACACGATCATTCTTTCTTTCGATAACACAATCTTTTTAAAATGTGCCAAGTACGATTGAAAACTATATGATTTTGCATTTTCGCTACAAAAATAAGAAATATGATGTTGCACATTATTCCACTTTTAGGTTTGACACATATTTTTTTCGACTTCTTTAAAATATATAAATCTTTCAACAATATGTGAATAACATCAAATTTACTTTAAAATTTACAGAAATTTACTTCTTCAAGTAGATTGAATTATCCTGACAGTCATGATGATACTCTCTTCCGATAACAAAAGATGTTAAATATGTCCCAAGTACGAGTGCAAACTATATGATTTTGCGTTTACGCTACAAACATAAGAAATAAGATGTTGCACATTATTCCACTTTTAGGTTTGACACATATTTCTTTTCAAACGCTTTCAAATATGTAAATCTTTCAACAATATGTGAATAACATCAAATTTACTTTAATATTTTCAGAAATTCACTCCTTCAGGTAGATTGAAATAGCGTGACATACACGATCATTCTTTCTTTCGATAACACAATCTTTTTAAAATGTACCAAGTACGAGTGCAAACTACATGATTTTGCGTTTACATACAAACATAAAAAATAAGATTCTCCACTTTATAGCAATATTCCCCCTTTTAGGTTGGGCCGATATTTTTTTTCAAACGCTTTCAAATATGTAAATCTTTCAACATTTACAGAAATTCATTCTTTCAAGTAGATCTAAATATCGCGACAGTCATGATGATTCTCTCTTCCGATAACACAAGATGTTAAATATGTCCCATGTACGTGTGCAAACTGTATGATTTTGCGTTTACGCTACAAACATAAAAAATAAGATTATCCACTTTATAGAAATATTCCCTCTTTTAGGTTTGACAAATATTTCTTTTCAAACGCTTTCAAATATGTAAATCTTTCAACAATATGTGAATAACATCAAATTTACTTTAATATTTTCAGAAATTCACTCCTTCAGGTAGATTGAAATAGCGTGACATACACGATCATTCTTTCTTTCGATAACACAAGATGTTAAATATGTCCCAAGTACGAGTGCAAACTATATGATTTTGCGTTTACGCTACAAACATAAGAAATAAGATGTTGCACATTATTCCACTTTTAGGTTTGACACATATTTTTTTCGACTTCTTTAAAATATATATATCTGTCAACAATATGTGAATAAAATCAAATTTACTTCAATATTTTCAGAAATTCACTCCTTCAGGTAGATTGAAATAGCGTGACATACACGATCATTCTTTCTTTCGATAACACAATGTTTTTAAAATGTGCCAAGTACGAGTGCAAACTATATGATTTTGCATTTTCGCTACAAAAATAAGAAATATGATGTTGCACATTATATCACTTTTAGGTTTGACACATATTTTTTTCGACTTCTTTAAAATATATATATCTGTCAACAATATGTGAATAAAATCAAATTTACTGCAATATTTTCAGAAATTCACTCCTTCAGGTAGATTGAAATAGCGTGACATACACGATCATTCTTTCTTTCGATAACACAAGTTCATAAAAATGTACCAAGTACGAGTGCAAACTATATGATTTTGCATTTACGCTACGAAAATAAGAAATATGATGTTGCACATTATATCACTTTTAGGTTTGACACATATTTTTTTCGACTTCTTTAAAATATATATATCTGTCAACAATATGTGAATAAAATCAAATTTACTTCAATATTTTCAGAAATTCACTCCTTCAGGTAGATTGAAATATCCTGACAGTCATGATGATTCTCTCTTCCGATAACACAAGATGTTAAATATGTGAATATGAATATAGCAATATTCTCCCTTTTAGGTTTGACACATATTTTTTTCAAACGCTTTCAAATATGTAAATCTTTCAACAATATGTTAAGCAACATAAGATTTATATTAAAATTTTCAGAAATTCTCTCCTTCAGGTAGTTCAAAATAGCGTGACATATACGATCATTCTTTCTTTCAATAACACAAGTTCTTAAAAATGTACCAAGTACGAGTGCAAACTATATGATTATCCGTTTACGCTACAAACATATAAAATAAGATTCTCCACTTTATAGCAATATTCCCCCTTTTAGGTTGAGCCGACATTTTTTTTCAAACGCTTTCAAATATGTAAATCTTTCAACAATATGTGAATAACATCAAATTTACTTTAATATTTTCAGAAATTCACTGGTTCAGGTAGATTGAAATAGCGTGACATACACGATCATTCTTTCCTTCGATAACACAAGGTTTTAAAAATGTACCAAGTACGAGTGCAACTACATGATTTTGCGTTTACGCTACAAATATAAGAAAGAAGATTTTCCACCTTATAGCAATATTCCCTTTTTTTAGGTTGGGCCGATATTTTTTTTCAAACGCTTTCAAATATGTAAATCTTTCAACAATATGTGAATAACATCAAATTTACTTTAATATTTTCAGAAATTCACTCCTTCAGGTAGTTTAAAATAGCGTGACATACACGATCATTCTTTCTTTCGATAACACAAGGTTTTAAAAGTGTGCCAAGTACGAGTGCAAAAAACATGATTTTGCGTTTACGCTACAAACATAAGAAATAAGATTGTCCACATTATAGCAATATTCCCTTTCTTAGGTTTGGCACTTATTTTTTTTGGAACACAATCGCGTATGTACATCTTTCAAGAATATGTTAAGCAAAATGAAATTTATTTTAAAATTTACAGAAATCCACTCCTTCAGGTTGTTTGAAATAGCCTGACATATACGATCATTCTTTCTTTCGATAACACAAGTTCTTAAAAATGTACCAAGTACGAGTGCAAACTATATGATTATCCGTTTACGCTACAAACATATAAAATAAGATTCTCCACTTTATAGCAATATTCCCCCTTTTAGGTTGGGCCGACATTTTTTTTCAAACGCTTTCAAATATGTAAATCTTTCAACAATATGTGAATAACATCAAATTTACTTTAATAGTATCAGAAATTCATTCCTGCAGGTAGTTTAAAATAGCGTGACATACACGATCATTCTTTTCTTCGATAACACAAGGTTTTAAAAATGTGCCAAGAACGTGTGCAAACTACATGATTTTGCGTTTACGCTACAAATATAAGAAATAAGATTTTCCACCTTATAGCAATATTCCCTTTTTTTAGGTTTGGCGATTATTTTTGTTGGAACACAATCGCGTATGTACATTTTTCAAGAATATGTTAAGCAAAATGAAATTTATTTTAAAATTTAAAGAAATCCACTCCTTCAGGTTGTTTAAAATAGCGTGACATATACGATCATTCTTTCTTTCGATAACGCAAGTTCTTAAAAATGTACCAAGTACGAGTGCAAACTATATGATTTTGCGTTTACGCTACAAACATAAAAAATAAGATTCTCCACTTTATAGCAATATTCCCCCTTTTAGGTTGGGCCGATATTTTTTTCAAACGCTTTCAAATATGTAAATCTTTCAACAATATGTGAATAACATCAAATTTACTTTAATATTTTCAGAAATTCACTCCTTCAAGTAGATTGAAATAGCGTGACATACACGATCATTCTTTCTTTCGATAACACAAGGTTTTAAAAGTGTGCCATGTACGTGTGCAAACTACATGATTTTGCGTTTACGCTACAAATATAAGAAATAAGAATTTCCACCTTATAGCAATATTCCCTTTTTTAGGTTTGGCGATTATTTTTTTTGGAACACAATCGCGTATGTACATTTTTCAAGAATATGTTAAGCAAAATGAAATTTATTTTAAAATTAAAAGAAATCCACTCCTATAGGTTGTTTAAAATAGCGTGACATATACGATCATTCTTTCTTTCGATAACACAAGTTCTTAAAAGTATACCAAGTACGAGTGCAAACTATATGATTTTGCGTTTACGCTACAAACATAAAAAATAAGATTCTCCACTTTATAGCAATATTCCCCCTTTTAGGTTGGGCCGATATTTTTTTTCAAACGCTTTCAATTATGTAAATATTTCAACAATATGTGAATAACATCAAATTTACTTTAATATTTTCAGAAATTCACTCCTTCAGGTAGATTGAAATAGCGTGACATACACGATCATTCTTTCTTTCGATAACACAATGTTTTTAAAATGTGCCAAGTACGAGTGCAAACTATAAGATTTTGCATTTTCGCAACAAAAATAAGAAATATGATGTTGCACATTATATCACTTTTAGGTTTGACACATATTTTTCTTCGAATTCTTTAAAATATATATATCTGTCAACAATATGTGAATAAAATCAAATTTACTTTAAAATTTACAGAAATTTACTTCTTCAAGTAGATTGAAATATCCTGAAATAATCCTCAAATAAGATGTTGCACATTATTCCACTTTTAGGTTTGACACATATTTCTTTTCAAACGCTTTCAAATATGTAAATATTTCAACAATATGTGAATAACATCAAATTTACTTTAATATTTTCAGAAATTCACTCCTTCAGGTAGATTGAAATAGCGTGACATACACGATCATTCTTTCTTTCGATAACACAAGATGTTAAATATGTCCCAAGTACGAGTGCAAACTATATGATTTTGCGTTTACGCTACAAACATAAGAAATAAGATGTTGCACATTATTCCACTTTTAGGTTTGACACATATTTCTTTTCAAATGCTTTCAAATATGTAAATCTTTCAACAATATGTGAATAACATCAAATTTACTTTAATATTTTCAGAAATTCACTCCTTCAGGTAGATTGAAATAGCGTGACATACACGATCATTCTTTCTTTCGATAACACAAGATGTTAAATATGTCCCAAGTACGAGTGCAAACTATATGATTTTGCATTTTCGCAACAAAAATAAGAAATATGATGTTGCACATTATATCACTTTTAGGTTTGACACATATTTTTCTTCGAATTCTTTAAAATATATAAATCTTTCAACAATATGTGAATAAAATCAAATTTACTTTAAAATTTACAGAAATTTACTTCTTCAAGTAGATTGAAATATCCTGAAATAATCCTCAAATAAGATGTTGCACATTATTCCACTTTTAGGTTTGACACATATTTCTTTTCAAACGCTTTCAAATATGTAAATCTTTCAACATTTACAGAAATTCATTCTTTCAAGTAGATCTAAATATCGCGACAGTCATGATGATTCTCTCTTCCGATAACACAAGATGTTAAATATGTCCCAAGTACGAGTGAAAACTATATGATTTTGCGTTTACGCTACAAACATAAGAAATAAGATGTTGCAATTTATAGCAATATTCCCCCTTTTATGTTTGGCACATATTTTTTTTCAAACGCATTCATATATGTAAATCTTTCAACAATATTAGAATGACATCAAATTTACTTTAATATTTTCAGAAATTCACTCTTTCAGCTAGATTGAAATAGCGTGGCATACACGATCATTCCAATATAAGAAATCGGATGTTGCACAGTATAGCACTTTTAGGTTTGACACATATTTCTTTTCAAACGCTTTCAAATATGTAAATCTTTCTTTTGTGAATAACATCAAATTTACTTTAATATTTTCAGAAATTCACTCCTTCAGGTAGATTGAAATAGCGTGACATACACGATCATTCAAATATAAGAAATATGATGTTGCACAGTATAGCACTTTTAGGTTTGACACATATTTCTTTTCAAACGCTTTCAAATATGTAAATCTTTCAACAATATGTGAATAACATCAAATTTACTTTAATATTTTCAGAAATACACTCTTTCAGGTAGATTGAAATAGCGTGACATACACGATCATTCTTTCTTTCGATAACACAAGTTCATAAAAATGTACCAAGTACGAGTGCAAATTACATGATTTTGCGTTTACGCTACAAATATAAGAAATTTGATGTTGCACATTATAGCACTTTTAGGTTTGACACATATTTTTTTCGACTTCTTTAAAATATATATATCTGTCAACAATATGTGAATAAAATCAAATTTACTTTAATATTTTCAGAAATTCACTCCTTCAGGTAGATTGAAATAGCGTGACATACACGATCATTCTTTCTTTCGATAACACAAGGTTTTAAAAGTGTGCCAAGTACGAGTGCAAACTACATGATTTTGCGTTTACGCTACAAATATAAGAAATAAGATGTTGCACATTATTCCACTTTTAGGTTTGACACATATTTCTTTTCGACTTCTTTAAAATATGTAAATCTTTCTACAATATTTGAATAACATCAAATTTACTTCAATATTTTCAGAAATTCACTCCTTCAGTTAGATTGAAATAGCGTGACATACACGATCATTCAAATATAAGAAATATGATGTTGCACATTATTCCACTTTTAGGTTTGACACATATTTCTTTTCAAACGCTTTCAAATATGTAAATCTTTCAACAATATGTGAATGACATCAAATTTACTTTAATATTTTCAGAAATTCACTCTTTCAGCTAGATTGAAATAGCGTGGCATACACGATCATTCTTTCTTTCGATAACACAAGGTCTTAAAAATGTAACAAGTACGAGTGCAAAATATATGATTTTGCGTTTACACTACAAACATAAGAAATAAGATTGTCCACCTTATAGCAATATTCCCTTTTTTAGGTTTGGCACTTATTTTTTTTGGAACACAATCGCGTATGTACATCTTTAAAGAATTTTTAACCAAAATGAAATTTATTTTAAAATTTACAGAAATCCACTCCTTCAGGTAGTTTAAAATAGCGTGACATATACGATCATTCTTTCTTTCGATAAAGATATTTCAATCTACCTGAAGGAGTGAATTTCTGAAAATATTGAAGTAAATTTGATGTTATTCACATATTGTATATCATATTTTTTATGTTTGTAGCGTAAACGCAAAATCATGTAGTTTGCACTCGTACTTGGCACATTTTAAAAAGATTGTGTTATCGAAAGAAAGAATGGTCGTGTATGTCACACCATTTCAATCTACCTGAAGTAGTGAATTTCTGTGCTATAATGTGCAACATCATATATTTCTTATTTTTGTAGCGAAAATGCAAAATCATATAGTTTTCAATCGTACTTGGCACATTTTAAAAAGATTGTGTTATCGAAAGAAAGAATGATCGTGTATGTCACGCTATTTCAATCTACCTGAAGTAGTGAATTTCTGAAAATATTAAAGTAAATTTGATGTTATTCACATATTGTTGAAAGATTTACATATTTGAAAGCGTTTGAAAAGAAATATTTGTCAAACCTAAAAGAGGGAATATTTCTATAAAGTGGATAATCTTATTTTTTATGTTTGTAGCGAAAACGCAAAATCATACAGTTTGCACACGTACATGGGACATATTTAACATCTTGTGTTATCGAAAGAGAGAATCATCATGACTGTCAGGATAATTCAATCTACTTGAAGAAGTAAATTTCTGTCAATTTTAATGTAAATTTGATGTTATTCACATATTGTTGAAAGATTTATATATTTTAAAGAAGTCGAAAAGAAATATGTGTCAAACCTAAAAGTGGAATAATGTGCAACATCTTATTTCTTATTTTTGTAGCGAAAATGCAAAATCATATAGTTTTCAATCGTACTTGGCACATTTTAAAAACATTGTGTTATCGAAAGAAAGAATGATCGTGTATGTCACGCTATATCAATCTACCTGAAGTAGTGAATTTCTGAAAATATTAAAGTAAATTTGATGTTATTCACATATTGTTGAAAGATTTACATATTTGAAAGCGTTTAAAAAGAAATATTTGTCAAACCTAAAAGTGGGATAATGTGCAACATCTTATTTCTTATGTTTGTAGCGTAAACGCAAAATCATACAGTTTGCACACGTACATGGGACATATTTAACATCTTGTGTTATCATCATCATGACTGTCAGGATATTTCAATCTACTTGAAGAAGTAAATTTCTGTAAATTTTAAAGTAAATTTGATGTTATTCACATATTGTTGAAAGATTTATATATTTTATAGAATTCGAAGAAAAATATGTGTCAAACATAAAAGTGATATAATGTGCAACATCTTATTTCTTATGTTTGTAGCGTAAACGCAGAATCATATAGTTTGCACTCGTACTTGGGACATATTTAACATCTTGTGTAATCGAAAGAGAGAATCATCATGACTGTCAGGATATTTCAATCTACTTGAAGACGTAAATTTCTGTAAATTTTAAAGTAAATTTGATGTTATTCACATATTGTTGAAAGATTTACATATTTGAAAGCGTTTGAAAAGAAATATTTGTCAAACCTAAAAGTTTTATTTCTTATGTTCGTAGCGTAAACGCATAATCATATAGTTTGCACTCGTACTTGGGACATATTTAACATCTTGTGTAATCGAAAGAGAGAATCATCATGACTGTCAGGATAATTCAATCTACTTGAAGAAGTAAATTTCTGAAAATATTAAAGTAAATTTGATGTTATTCACATATTGTTGAAATATTTACATATTTGAAAGCGTTTGAAAAGAAATATTTGTCAAACCTAAAAGTTTTATTTCTTATGTTCGTAGCGTAAACGCAAAATCATATAGTTTGCATTCGTACTTGGCACATATTAAAAAACTTGTGTAATCGAAAGAAAGAATCATCGTGTATGTCACGCTATTTCAATCTACCTGAAGGAGTGAATTTCTGAAAATATTAAAGTAAATTTGATGTTACTCACATATTGTTGAAAGATTTACATATTTGAAAGCGTTTGAAAAGAAATATTTGTCAAACCTAAAAGAGGGAATATTTCTATAAAGTGGATAATCTTATTTTTTATGTTTGTAGCGTAAACGCAAAATCATACAGTTTGCACACGTACATGGGACATATTTAACATCTTGTGTTATCGAAAGAGAGAATCATCATGACTGTCAGGATATTTCAATCTACTTGAAGAAGTAAATTTCTGTAAATTTTAAAGTAAATTTGATGTTATTCACATATTGTTGAAAGATTTACATATTTGAAAGCGTTTGAAAAGAAATATGTGTCAAACCTAAAAGTTTTATTTCTTATGTTCGTAGCGTAAACGCATAATCATATAGTTTGCACTCGTACTTGGGACATATTTAACATCTTGTGTAATCGAAAGAGAGAATCATCATGACTGTCAGGATAATTCAATCTACTTGAAGAAGTAAATTTCTGTCAATTTTAAAGTAAATTTGATGTTATTCACATATTGTTGAAAGATTTATATATTTTAAAGAAGTCGAAAAGAAATATGTGTCAAACCTAAAAAGTGGAATAATGTGCAACATCTTATTTCTTACGTTTGTAGCGAAAATGCAAAATCATATAGTTTGCACTCGTACTTGGCACATTTTAAAAACATTGTGTTATCGAAAGAAAGAATGATCGTGTATGTCACGCTATTTCAATCTACCTGAAGGAGTGAATTTCTGAAAATATTAAAGTAAATTTGATGTTATTCACATATTGTTGAAAGATTTACATATTTGAAAGCGTTTGAAAAGAAATATGTGTCAAACCTAAAAGTGGAATAATGTGCAACATCTTATTTCTTATGTTTGTAGCGTAAACGCAAAATCATATAGTTTGCACTCGTACTTGGGACATATTTAACATCTTGTGTTATCGAAAGAAAGAATGATCGTGTATGTCACGCTATTTCAATCTACCTGAAGGAGTGAATTTCTGAAAATATTAACGTAAATTTGATGTTATTCACATATTGTTGAAAGATTTACATATTTGAAAGCGTTTGAAAAGAAATATGTGTCAAACCTAAAAGTGATATAATGTGCAACATCATATTTCTTATTTTTGTAGCGAAAATGCAAAATCATATAGTTTTCAATCGTACTTGGCACATTTTAAAAAGATTGTGTTATCGAAAGAAAGAATGATCGTGTATGTCACGCTATTTCAATCTACCTGAAGGAGTGAATTTCTGAAAATATTAAAGTAAATTTGATGTTATTCACATATTGTTGAAAGATTTACATATTTGAAAGCGTTTGAAAAGAAATATTTGTCAAACCTAAAAGTTTTATTTCTTATGTTCGTAGCGTAAACGCAAAATCATATAGTTTGCACTCGTACTTGGGACATATTTAACATCTTGTGTAATCGAAAGAGAGAAGCATCATGACTGTCAGGATAATTCAATCTACTTGAAGAAGTATATTTCTGTCAATTTTAAAGTAAATTTGATGTTTTTCAAATATTGTCGAAAGATTTATATATTTTAAAGAAGTCGAAAAGAAATATGTGTCAAACCTAAAAGTGGAATAATGTGCAACATCTTATTTCTTATGTTTGTAGCGTAAACGCAAAATCATATAGTTTGCACTCGTACTTGGGACATATTTAACATCTTGTGTTATCGGAAGAGAGAATGATCGTGTATGTCACGCTATTTCAATCTACCTGAAGGAGTGAATTTCTGAAAATATTAAAGTAAATTTGATGTTACTCACATATTGTTGAAAGATTTACATATTTGAAAGCGTTTGAAAAGAAATATTTGTCAAACCTAAAAGAGGGAATATTTCTATAAAGTGGATAATCTTATTTTTTATGTTTGTAGCGTAAACGCAAAATCATACAGTTTGCACACGTACATGGGACATATTTAACATCTTGTGTTATCGAAAGAGAGAATCATCATGACTGTCAGGATATTTCAATCTACTTGAAGAAGTAAATTTCTGTAAATTTTAAAGTAAATTTGATGTTATTCACATATTGTTGAAAGATTTATATATTTTATAGAATTCGAAGAAAAATATGTGTCAAACCTAAAAGTGATATAATGTGCAACATCATATATTTCTTATGTTTGTAGCGTAAACGAAAAATCATATAGTTTGCACTCGTACTTGGGACATATTTAACATCTTGTGTTATCGAAAGAAAGAATGATCGTGTATGTCACACTATTTCAATCTACCTGAAGTAGTGAATTTCTGAAAATATTAAAGTAAATTTGATGTTATTCACATATTGTTGAAAGATTTACATATTTGAAAGCGTTTGAAAAGAAATATTTGTCAAACCTAAAAGAGGGAATATTTCTATAAAGTGGATAATCTTATTTCTTATGTTTGTAGCGAAAACGCAAAATCATACAGTTTGCACACGTACATGGGACATATTTAACATCTTGTGTTATCGAAAGAGAGGATCATCAAGACTGTCAGGATAATTCAATCTACTTGAAGAAGTAAATTTCTGTCAATTTTAAAGTAAATTTGATGTTATTCACATATTGTTGAAAGATTTATATATTTTAAAGAAGTCGAAAAGAAATATGTGTCAAACCTAAAAGTGGAATAATGTGCAACATCTTATTTCTTAAGTTTGTAGCGAAAATGCAAAATCATATAGTTTGCTCTCGTACTTGGCACATTTTAAAAACATTGTGTTATCGAAAGAAAGAATGATCGTGTATGTCACGCTATATCAATCTACCTGAAGGAGTGAATTTCTGAAAATATTAAAGTAAATTTGATGTTATTCACAAAATAAAGATTTAAATATATAAAATCTTTTAAAAAAAAATATTTGTCAAACCTAAAAGTTTTATTTCTTATGTTCGAATCGTAAACGCAAAATCATATAGTTTGCACTCGTCCTTGGGACATATTTAACATCTTGTGTAATCGAAAGAGAGAATCATCATGACTGTCAGGATAATTCAATCTACTTGAAGAAGTAAATTTCTGTCAATTTTAAAGTAAATTTGATGTTATTCACATATTGTTGAAAGATTTATATATCTTAAAGAAGTCGAAAAGAAATATGTGTCAAACCTAAAAGTGGAATAATGTGCAACATCTTATTTCTTATGTTTGTAGCGTAAACGCAAAATCATATAGTTTGCACTCGTACTTGGGACATATTTAACATCTTGTGTTATCGGAAGAGAGAATGATCGTGTATGTCACGCTATTTCAATCTACCTGAAGGAGTGAATTTCTGAAAATATTAAAGTAAATTTGATGTTATTCACATATTGTTGAAAGATTTACATATTTGAAAGCGTTTGAAAAGAAATATGTGTCAAACCTAAAAGTGGAATAATGTGCAACATCTTATTTCTTATGTTTGTAGCGTAAACGCAAAATCATATAGTTTGCACTCGTACATGGGACATATTTAACATCTTGTGTAATCGAAAGAGAGAATCATCATGACTGTCAGGATATTTCAATCTACTTGAAGACGTAAATTTCTGTAAATTTTAAAGTAAATTTGATGTTATTCACATATTGTTGAAAGATTTATATATTTTAAAGAATTCGAAGAAAAATATGTGTCAAACCTAAAAGTGGAATAATGTGCAACATCTTATTTCTTATGTTTGTAGCGTAAACGCAAAATCATATAGTTTGCACTCGTACTTGGCACATTTTAAAAACATTTAGTTATCGAAAGAGAGAATCATCATGACTGTCAGGATATTTCAATCTACTTGAAGAAGTAAATTTCTGTAAATTTTAAAGTAAATTTGATGTTATTCACATATTGTTGAAAGATTTACATATTTGAAAGCGTTTGAAAAGAAATATATTTCAAACCTAAAAGAGGGAATATTTCTATAAAGTGGATAATCTTATTTCTTATGTTTGTAGCGAAAACGCAAAATCATACAGTTTGCACACGTACATGGGACATATTTAACATCTTGTGTTATCGAAAGAGAGGATCATCAAGACTGTCAGGATAATTCAATCTACTTGAAGAAGTAAATTTCTGTCAATTTTAAAGTAAATTTGATGTTATTCACATATTGTTGAAAGATTTATATATTTTAAAGAAGTCGAAAAGAAATATGTGTCAACCCTAAAAGTGGAATAATGTGCAACATCTTATTTCTTACGTTTGTAGCGAAAATGCAAAATCATATAGTTTGCTCTCGTACTTGGCACATTTTAAAAACATTGTGTTATCGAAAGAAAGAATGATCGTGTATGTCACACTATTTCAATCTACCTGAAGGAGTGAATTTCTGAAAATATTAAAGTAAATTTGATGTTATTCACATATTGTTGAAAGATTTACATATTTGAAAGCGTTTGAAAAGAAATATGTGTCAAACCTAAAAGTGATATAATGTGCAACATCATATTTCTTATTTTTGTAGCGAAAATGCAAAATCATATAGTTTTCAATCGTACTTGGCACATTTTAAAAAGATTGTGTTATCGAAAGAAAGAATGATCGTGTATGTCACGCTATTTCAATCTACCTGAAGGAGTGAATTTCTGAAAATATTAAAGTAAATTTGATTTTATTCACATATTGTTGAAAGATTTACATATTTGAAAGCGTTTGAAAAGAAATATTTGTCAAACCTAAAAGTTTTATTTCTTATGTTCGTAGCGTAAACGCAAAATCATATAGTTTGCACTCGTACTTGGGACATATTTAACATCTTGTGTAATCGAAAGAGAGAATCATCATGACTGTCAGGATAATTCAATCTACTTGAAGAAGTAAATTTCTGTCAATTTTAAAGTAAATTTGATGTTATTCACGTATTGTTGAAAGATTTACATATTTGAAAGCGTTTGAAAAGAAATATTTGTCAAACCTAAAAGTTTTATTTCCTATGTTCGTAGCGTAAACGCAAAATCATATAGTTTGCATTCGTACTTGGCACATTTTAAAAACATTGTGTTATCGAAAGAAAGAATGATCGTGTATGTCACGCTATTTCAATCTACCTGAAGGAGTGAATTTCTGAAAATATTAAAGTAAATTTGATGTTATTCACATATTGTTGAAAGATTTACATATTTGAAAGCGTTTGAAAAGAAATATGTGTCAAACCTAAAAGTGGAATAATGTGCAACATCTTATTTCTTATGTTTGTAGCGTAAACGCAAAATCATATAGTTTGCACTCGTACTTGGGACATATTTAACATCTTGTGTTATCGGAAGAGAGAATGATCGTGTATGTCACACTATTTCAATCTACCTGAAGTAGTGAATTTCTGAAAATATTAAAGTAAATTTGATGTTATTCACATATTGTTGAAAGATTTACATATTTGAAAGCGTTTGAAAAGAAATATGTGTCAAACCTAAAAGTGGAATAATGTGCAACATCTTATTTCTTATGTTTGTAGCGTAAACGCAAAATCATATAGTTTGCACTCGTACTTGGGACATATTTAACATCTTGTGTTATCGGAAGAAAGAATGATCGTGTATGTCACACTATTTCAATCTACCTGAAGTAGTGAATTTCTGAAAATATTAAAGTAAATTTGATGTTATTCACATATTGTTGAAAGATTTACATATTTGAAAGCGTTTGAAAAGAAATATGTGTCAAACCTAAAAGTGATATAATGTGCAACATCATATTTCTTATGTTTGTAGCGTAAAAGCAAAATCATATAGTTTGCACTCGTACTTGGCACATTTTAAAAACATTGTGTTATCGAAAGAAAGAATGATCGTGTATGTCACGCTATTTCAATCTACCTGAAGGAGTGAATTTCTGAAAATATTAAAGTAAATTTGATGTTATTCACATATTGTTGAAAGATTTACATATTTGAAAGCGTTTGAAAAGAAATATGTGTCAAACCTAAAAGTGGAATAATGTGCAACATCTTATTTCTTATGTTTGTAGCGTAAACGCAAAATCATATAGTTTGCACTCGTACTTGGGACATATTTAACATCTTGTGTTATCGGAAGAGAGAATGATCGTGTATGTCACACTATTTCAATCTACCTGAAGTAGTGAATTTCTGAAAATATTAAAGTAAATTTGATGTTATTCACATATTGTTGAAAGATTTACATATTTGAAAGCGTTTGAAAAGAAATATGTGTCAAACCTAAAAGTGGAATAATGTGCAACATCTTATTTCTTATGTTTGTAGCGTAAACGCAAAATCATATAGTTTGCACTCGTACTTGGGACATATTTAACATCTTGTGTTATCGGAAGAGAGAATGATCGTGTATGTCACACTATTTCAATCTACCTGAAGTAGTGAATTTCTGAAAATATTAAAGTAAATTTGATGTTATTCACATATTGTTGAAAGATTTACATATTTGAAAGCGTTTGAAAAGAAATATGTGTCAAACCTAAAAGTGATATAATGTGCAACATCATATTTCTTATTTTTGTAGCGAAAATGCAAAATCTTATAGTTTGCACTCGTACTTGGCACATTTTAAAAACATTGTGTTATCGAAAGAAAGAATGATCGTGTATGTCACGCTATTTCAATCTACCTGAAGGAGTGAATTTCTGAAAATATTAAAGTAAATTTGATGTTATTCACATATTGTTGAAAGATTTACATATTTGAAAGCGTTTGAAAAGAAATATGTGTCAAACCTAAAAGTGGAATAATGTGCAACATCTTATTTCTTATGTTTGTAGCGTAAACGCAAAATCATATAGTTTGCACTCGTACTTGGGACATATTTAACATCTTGTGTTATCGGAAGAGAGAATGATCGTGTATGTCACACTATTTCAATCTACCTGAAGTAGTGAATTTCTGAAAATATTAAAGTAAATTTGATGTTATTCACATATTGTTGAAAGATTTACATATTTGAAAGCGTTTGAAAAGAAATATGTATCAAACCTAAAAGTGATATAATGTGCAACATCTTATTTCTTATTTTTGTAGCGAAAATGCAAAATCATATAGTTTGCACTCGTACTTGGCACATTTTAAAAACATTGTGTTATCGAAAGAAAGAATGATCGTGTATGTCACGCTATTTCAATCTACCTGAAGGAGTGAATTTCTGAAAATATTAAAGTAAATTTGATGTTATTCACATATTGTTGAAAGATTTACATATTTGAAAGCGTTTGAAAAGAAATATGTGTCAAACCTAAAAGTGGAATAATGTGCAACATCTTATTTCTTATGTTTGTAGCGTAAACGCAAAATCATATAGTTTGCACTCGTACTTGGGACATATTTAACATCTTGTGTTATCGAAAGAAAGAATGATCGTGTATGTCACGCTATTTCAATCTACCTGAAGGAGTGAATTTCTGAAAATATTAAAGTAAATTTGATGTTATTCACATATTGTTGAAAGATTTACATATTTGAAAGCGTTTGAAAAGAAATATGTGTCAAACCTAAAAGTGATATAATGTGCAACATCATATTTCTTATTTTTGTAGCGAAAATGCAAAATCATATAGTTTTCAATCGTACTTGGCACATTTTAAAAAGATTGTGTTATCGAAAGAAAGAATGATCGTGTATGTCACGCTATTTCAATCTACCTGAAGGAGTGAATTTCTGAAAATATTAAAGTAAATTTGATGTTATTCACATATTGTTGAAAGATTTACATATTTGAAAGCGTTTGAAAAGAAATATTTGTCAAACCTAAAAGTTTTATTTCTTATGTTCGTAGCGTAAACGCAAAATCATATAGTTTGCACTCGTACTTGGGACATATTTAACATCTTGTGTTATCGAAAGAGAGAATGATCGTGTATGTCACGCTATTTCAATCTACCTGAAGGAGTGAATTTCTGAAAATATTAAAGTAAATTTGATGTTATTCACATATTGTTGAAAGATTTACATATTTGAAAGCGTTTGAAAAGAAATATGTGTCAAACCTAAAAGTGATATAATGTGCAACATCATATTTCTTATTTTTGTTGCGAAAATGCAAAATCTTATAGTTTGCACTCGTACTTGGCACATTTTAAAAACATTGTGTTATCGAAAGAAAGAATGATCGTGTATGTCACGCTATTTCAATCTACCTGAAGTAGTGAATTTCTGAAAATATTAAAGTAAATTTGATGTTATTCACATATTGTTGAAAGATTTACATATTTGAAAGCGTTTGAAAAGAAATATTTGTCAAACCTAAAAGAGGGAATATTTCTATAAAGTGGATAATCTTATTTTTTATGTTTGTAGCGTAAACGCAAAATCATACAGTTTGCACACGTACATGGGACATATTTAACATCTTGTGTTATCGAAAGAGAGAATCATCATGACTGTCAGGATATTTCAATCTACTTGAAGAAGTAAATTTCTGTAAATTTTAAAGTAAATTTGATGTTATTCACATATTGTTGAAAGATTTATATATTTTATAGAATTCGAAGAAAAATATGTGTCAAACCTAAAAGTGATATAATGTGCAACATCTTATTTCTTATGTTTGTAGCGTAAACGCAAAATCATATAGTTTGCACTCGTCCTTGGGACATATTTAACATCTTGTGTAATCGAAAGAGAGAATCATCATGACTGTCAGGATAATTCAATCTACTTGAAGAAGTAAATTTCTGTAAATTTTAAAGTAAATTTGATGTTATTCACATATTGTTGAAAGATTTATATATTTTATAGAATTCGAAGAAAAATATGTGTCAAACCTAAAAGTGATATAATGTGCAACATCATATTTCTTATTTTTGTAGCGAAAATGCAAAATCATATAGTTTGCACTCGTACTTGGCACATTTTAAAAACATTGTGTTATCGAAAGAAAGAATGATCGTGTATGTCACGCTATTTCAATCTACCTGAAAGGGTGAATTTCTGAAAATATTAAAGTAAATTTGATGTTATTCACATATTGTTGACAGATTTACATATTTGAAAGCGTTTGAAAAGAAATATGTGTCAAACCTAAAGGAGGGAATATTTCTATAAAGTGGATAATCTTATTTCTTATGTTTGTAGCGAAAACGCAAAATCATACAGTTTGCACACGTACATGGGACATATTTAACATCTTGTGTTATCGAAAGAGAGAATCATCAAGACTGTCAGGATAATTCAATCTACTTGAAGAAGTAAATTTCTGTAAATTTTAAAGTAAATTTGATGTTATTCACATATTGTTGAAAGATTTATATATTTTATAGAATTCGAAGAAAAATATGTGTCAAACCTAAAAGTGATATAATGTGCAACATCTTATTTCTTATGTTTGTAGCGTAAACGCAAAATCATATAGTTTGCACTCGTACTTGGGACATATTTAACATCTTGTGTAATCGAAAGAGAGAATCATCATGACTGTCAGGATATTTCAATCTACTTGAAGACGTAAATTTCTGTAATTTTTAAAGTAAATTTGATGTTATTCACATATTGTTGACAGATATATATATTTTAAAGAATTCGAAAAAAATATGTGTCAAACCTAAAAGTGATATAATGTGCAACATCATATTTCTTATTTTTGTTGCGAAAATGCAAAATCTTATAGTTTGCACTCGTACTTGGCACATTTTAAAAACATTGTGTTATCGAAAGAAAGAATGATCGTGTATGTCACGCTATTTCAATCTACCTGAAGGAGTGAATTTCTGAAAATATTAACGTAAATTTGATGTTATTCACATATTGTTGAAAGATTTACATATTTGAAAGCGTTTGAAAAGAAATATATTTCAAACCTAAAGGAGGGAATATTTCTATAAAGTGGATAATCTTATTTCTTATGTTTGTAGCGAAAACGCAAAATCATACAGTTTGCACACGTACATGGGACATATTTAACATCTTGTGTTATCGGAAGAGAGAATGATCGTGTATGTCACGCTATTTCAATCTACCTGAAGGAGTGAATTTCTGAAAATATTAAAGTAAATTTGATGTTATTCACATATTGTTGAAAGATTTACATATTTGAAAGCGTTTGAAAAGAAATATGTGTCAAACCTAAAAGTGATATAATGTGCAACATCATATTTCTTATTTTTGTAGCGAAAATGCAAAATCATATAGTTTTCAATCGTACTTGGCACATTTTAAAAAGATTGTGTTATCGAAAGAAAGAATGATCGTGTATGTCACGCTATTTCAATCTACCTGAAGGAGTGAATTTCTGAAAATATTAAAGTAAATTTGATTTTATTCACATATTGTTGAAAGATTTACATATTTGAAAGCGTTTGAAAAGAAATATTTGTCAAACCTAAAAGTTTTATTTCTTATGTTCGTAGCGTAAACGCAAAATCATATAGTTTGCACTCGTACTTTGGACATATTTAACATCTTGTGTAATCGAAAGAGAGAAGCATCATGACTGTCAGGATATTTCAATCTACTTGAAGAAGTAAATTTCTGTAAATTTTAAAGTAAATTTGATGTTATTCACATATTGTTGAAAGATTTACATATTTGAAAGCGTTTGAAAAGAAATATTTGTCAAACCTAAAAGTTTTATTTCTTATGTTCGTAGCGTAAAAGCAAAATCATATAGTTTGCACTCGTACTTGGGACATATTTAACATCTTGTGTAATCGAAAGAGAGAATCATCATGACTGTCAGGATAATTCAATCTACTTGAAGAAGTAAATTTCTGTCAATTTTAAAGTAAATTTGATGTTATTCACATATTGTTGAAAGATTTATATATTTTAAAGAAGTCGAAAAGAAATATGTGTCAAACCTAAAAGTGGAATAATGTGCAACATCTTATTTCTTACGTTTGTAGCGAAAATGCAAAATCATATAGTTTGCACTCGTACTTGGCACATTTTAAAAACATTGTGTTATCGAAAGAAAGAATGATCGTGTATGTCACGCTATTTCAATCTACCTGAAGGAGTGAATTTCTGAAAATATTAAAGTAAATTTGATGTTATTCACATATTGTTGAAAGATTTACATATTTGAAAGCGTTTGAAAAGAAATATGTGTCAAACCTAAAAGTGGAATAATGTGCAACATCTTATTTCTTATGTTTGTAGCATAAACGCAAAATCATATAGTTTGCACTCGTACTTGGGACATATTTAACATCTTGTGTTATCGAAAGAGAGAAGCATCATGACTGTCAGGATAATTGAATCTACTTGAAGAAGTATATTTCTGTCAATTTTAAAGTAAATTTGATGTTATTCACATATTGTTGAAAGATTTATATATTTTAAAGAAGTCGAAAAGAAATATGTGTCAAACCTAAAAGTGGAATAATGTGCAACATCTTATTTCTTATGTTTGTAGCGTAAACGCAAAATCATATAGTTTGCACTCGTACTTGGGACATATTTAACATCTTGTGTTATCGGAAGAGAGAATGATCGTGTATGTCACGCTATTTCAATCTACCTGAAGGAGTGAATTTCTGAAAATATTAAAGTAAATTTGATGTTACTCACATATTGTTGAAAGATTTACATATTTGAAAGCGTTTGAAAAGAAATATTTGTCAAACCTAAAAGAGGGAATATTTCTATAAAGTGGATAATCTTATTTTTTATGTTTGTAGCGTAAACGCAAAATCATACAGTTTGCACACGTACATGGGACATATTTAACATCTTGTGTTATCGAAGGAGAGAATCATCATGACTGTCAGGATATTTCAATCTACTTGAAGAAGTAAATTTCTGTAAATTTTAAAGTAAATTTGATGTTATTCACATATTGTTGAAAGATTTATATATTTTATAGAATTCGAAGAAAAATATGTGTCAAACCTAAAAGTGATATAATGTGCAACATCTTATTTCTTATGTTTGTAGCGTAAACGCAAAATCATATAGTTTGCACTCGTAATTGGGACATATTTAACATCTTGTGTTATCGAAAGAGAGAATCATCATGACTGTCAGGATATTTCAATCTACTTGAAGAAGAAAATTTCTGTAAATTTTAAAGTAAATTTGATGTTATTCACATATTGTTGAAAGATTTATATATTTTAAAGAATTCGAAGAAAAATATGTGTCAAACCTAAAAGTGATATAATGTGCAACATCATATTTCTTATTTTTGTAGCGAAAATGCAAAATCATATAGTTTGCACTCGTACTTGGCACATTTTAAAAACATTGTGTTATCGAAAGAAAGAATGATCGTGTATGTCACGCTATTTCAATCTACCTGAAGTAGTGAATTTC
This sequence comes from Diplolepis rosae, assembly GCA_030998225.1. NCBI lineage: Eukaryota > Metazoa > Arthropoda > Insecta > Hymenoptera > Diplolepididae > Diplolepis > Diplolepis rosae. The sequence continues at coordinate 204,752 of JAPYXD010000658.1, read as the reverse complement.
TGAAAATATTAAAGTAAATTTGATGTTACTCACATATTGTTGAAAGATTTACATATTTTAAAGAATTCGAAGAAAAATATGTGTCAAACCTAAAAGTGATATAATGTGCAACATCTTATTTCTTATGTTTGTAGCGTAAACGCAAAATCATATAGTTTGCACTCGTACTTGGGACATATTTAACATCTTGTGTAATCGAAAAGAGAGAATCATCATGACTGTCAGGATATTTCAATCTACTTGAAGAAGTAAATTTCTGTAAATTTTAAAGTAAATTTGATGTTATTCACATATTGTTGAAAGATTTATATATTTTAAAGAAGTCGAAAAGAAATATGTGTCAAACCTAAAAGTGGAATAATGTGCAACATCTTATTTCTTATGTTTGTAGCGTAAACGCAAAATCATATAGTTTGCACTCGTACTTGGGACATATTTAACATCTTGTGTTATCGGAAGAGAGAATGATCGTGTATGTCACGCTATTTCAATCTACCTGAAGGAGTGAATTTCTGAAAATATTAAAGTAAATTTGATGTTACTCACATATTGTTGAAAGATTTACATATTTGAAAGCGTTTGAAAAGAAATATTTGTCAAACCTAAAAGAGGGAATATTTCTATAAAGTGGATAATCTTATTTTTTATGTTTGTAGCGTAAACGCAAAATCATACAGTTTGCACACGTACATGGGACATATTTAACATCTTGTGTTATCGAAAGAGAGAATCATCATGACTGTCAGGATATTTCAATCTACTTGAAGAAGTAAATTTCTGTAAATTTTAAAGTAAATTTGATGTTATTCACATATTGTTGAAAGATTTATATATTTTAAAGAATTCGAAGAAAAATATGTGTCAAACCTAAAAGTGATAGAATGTGCAACATCTTATTTCTTATGTTTGTAGCGTAAACGCAAAATCATATAGTTTGCACTCGTACTTGGGACATATTTAACATCTTGTGTAATCGAAAGAGAGAATCATCATGACTGTCAGGATAATTCAATCTACTTGAAGAAGTAAATTTCTGTAAATTTTAAAGTAAATTTGATGTTATTCACATATTGTTGAAAGATTTATATATTTTAAAGAATTCGAAGAAAAATATGTGTCAAACCTAAAAGTGATATAATGTGCAACATCATATTTCTTATTTTTGTAGCGAAAAATGCAAAATCATATAGTTCGCACTCGTACTTGGCACATTTTAAAAACATTGTGTTATCGAAGGAAAGAATGATCGTGTATGTCACGCTACTTCAATCTACCTGAAGGAGTGAATTTCTGAAAATATTAAAGTAAATTTGATGTTACTCACATATTGTTGAAAGATTTACATATTTGAAAGCGTTTGAAAAGAAATATATTTCAAACCTAAAGGAGGGAATATTTCTATAAAGTGGATAATCTTATTTCTTATGTTTGTTACGAAAACGCAAAATCATACAGTTTGCACACGTACATGGGACATATTTAACATCTTGTGTTATCGAAAGAGAGGATCATCAAGACTGTCAGGATAATTCAATCTACTTGAAGAAGTAAATTTCTGTCAATTTTAAAGTAAATTTGATGTTATTCACATATTGTTGAAAGATTTATATATTTTAAAGAAGTCGAAAAGAAATATGTGTCAAACCTAAAAGTGGAATAATGTGCAACATCTTATTTCTTACGTTTGTAGCGAAAATGCAAAATCATATAGTTTGCTCTCGTACTTGGCACATTTTAAAAACATTGTGTTATCGAAAGAAAGAATGATCGTGTATGTCACGCTGTTTCAATCTACCTGAAGTAGTGAATTTCTGAAAATATTAAAGTAAATTTGATGTTATTCACATATTGTTGAAAGATTTACATATTTGAAAGCGTTTTAAAAAAAATATGTTACAAACCAAAAAGTGGTAAAATGTCTATAAAGTGGACAATCTTATTTAATATGTTTGTAGCGATAACACAAAAACATACAGTTTGCACACGTACATGGGACATATTTAACATCTTGTGTTATCGAAAGAGAGGATCATCATGACTGTCAGGATAATTCAATCTACTTGAAGAAGTAAATTTCTGTCAATTTTAAAGTAAATTTGATGTTATTCACATATTGTTGAAAGATTTATATATCTTAAAGAAGTCGAAAAGAAATATGTGTCAAACCTAAAAGTGGAATAATGTGCAACATCTTATTTCTTACGTTTGTAGCGTAAACGCAAAATCATATAGTTTGCACTCGTACTTGGCACCTTATAAAAACATTGAGTTATCTAAATAAAGAATGATCGTGTATGTCACGCTATTTCAATCTACATGAAGGAGTGAATTTCTGAAAATATTAAAGTAAATTTGATGTTATTCACATATTGTTGAAAGATTTACATATTTGAAAGCGTTTGAAAAGAAATATTTGTCAAACCTAAAAGTTTTATTTCTTATGTTCGTAGCGTAAACGCAAAATCATATAGTTTGCACTCGTCCTTGGGACATATTTAACATCTTGTGTAATCGAAAGAGAGAATCATCATGACTGTCAGGATAATTCAATCTACTTGAAGAAGTAAATTTCTGTCAATTTTAAAGTAAATTTGATGTTATTCACATATTGTTGAAAGATTTATATATCTTAAAGAAGTCGAAAAGAAATATGTGTCAAACCTAAAAGTGGAATAATGTGCAACATCTTATTTCTTACGTTTGTAGCGTAAACGCAAAATCATATAGTTTGCACTCGTACTTGGGACATATTTAACATCTTGTGTTATCGGAAGAGAGAATGATCGTGTATGTCACGCTATTTCAATCTACCTGAAGGAGTGAATTTCTGAAAATATTAAAGTAAATTTGATGTTACTCACATATTGTTGAAAGATTTACATATTTGAAAGCGTTTGAAAAGAAATATGTGTCAAACCTAAAAGAGGGAATATTTCTATAAAGTGGATAATCTTATTTTTTATGTTTGTAGCGTAAACGCAAAATCATACAGTTTGCACACGTACATGGGACATATTTAACATCTTGTGTTATCGAAAGAGAGAATCATCATGACTGTCAGGATATTTCAATCTACTTGAAGAAGTAAATTTCTGTAAATTTTAAAGTAAATTTGATGTTATTCACATATTGTTGAAAGATTTATATATTTTATATAATTAGAAGAAAAATATGTGTAAAACCTAAAAGTGAAATAATGTTCAAAAGCATATTTCTTATGTTTGTAGCGTAAACGCAAAATCATATAGTTTGCACTCGTACTTGGGACATATTTAACATCTTTTGTTATCGAAAGAGAGAATCATCATGACTGTCAGGATATTTCAATCTACTTGAAGAAGTAAATTTCTGTAAATTTTAAAGTAAATTAGATGTTATTCACATATTGTTGAAAGATTTATATATTTTAAAGAAGTCGAAAAGAAATATGTGTCAAACCTAAAAGTGGAATAATGTGCAACATCTTATTTCTTACGTTTGTAGCGTAAACGCAAAATCATATAGTTTTCAATCGTACTTGGCACATTTTAAAAACATTGTGTTATCGAAAGAAAGAATGATCGTGTATGTCACGCTATATCAATCTACCTGAAGGAGTGAATTTCTGAAAATATTAAAGTAAATTTGATGTTATTCACATATTGTTGAAAGATTTACATATTTGAAAGCGTTTGAAAAGAAATATTTGTCAAACCTAAAAGTTTTATTTCTTATGTTCGTAGCGTAAACGCAAAATCATATAGTTTGCACTCGTCCTTGGGACATATTTAACATCTTGTGTAATCGAAAGAGAGAATCATCATGACTGTCAGGATAATTCAATCTACTTGAAGAAGTAAATTTCTGTCAATTTTAAAGTAAATTTGATGTTATTCACATATTGTTGAAAGATTTATATATTTTAAAGAAGTCGAAAAGAAATATGTGTCAAACCTAAAAGTGGAATAATGTGCAACATCTTATTTCTTACGTTTGTAGCGTAAACGCAAAATCATATAGTTTGCACTCGTACTTGGGACATATTTAACATCTTGTGTTATCGGAAGAGAGAATGATCGTGTATGTCACGCTATTTCAATCTACCTGAAGGAGTGAATTTCTGAAAATATTAAAGTAAATTTGATGTTACTCACATATTGTTGAAAGATTTACATATTTGAAAGCGTTTGAAAAGAAATATGTGTCAAACCTAAAAGAGGGAATATTTCTATAAAGTGGATAATCTTATTTTTTATGTTTGTAGCGTAAACGCAAAATCATACAGTTTGCACACGTACATGGGACATATTTAACATCTTGTGTTATCGAAAGAGAGAATCATCATGACTGTCAGGATATTTCAATCTACTTGAAGAAGTAAATTTCTGTAAATTTTAAAGTAAATTTGATGTTATTCACATATTGTTGAAAGATTTATATATTTTATAGAATTCGAAGAAAAATATGTGTCAAAACTAAAAGTTATATAAAGTGCAACATCTTATTTCTTATGTTCGTAGCGTAAACGCAAAATCATATAGTTTGCACTCGTCCTTGGGACATATTTAACATCTTGTGTAATCGAAAGAGAGAATCATCATGACTGTCAGGATAATTCAATCTACTTGAAGAAGTAAATTTCTGTAAATTTTAAAGTAAATTTGATGTTATTCACATATTGTTGAAAGATTTATATATTTTATAGAATTCGAAGAAAAATATGTGTCAAACCTAAAAGTGATATAATGTGCAACATCATATTTCTTATTTTTGTAGCGAAAATGCAAAATCATATAGTTTGCACTCGTACTTGGCACATTTTAAAAACATTGTGTTATCGAAAGAAAGAATGATCGTGTATGTCACGCTATTTCAATCTACCTGAAGTAGTGAATTTCTGAAAATATTAAAGTAAATTTGATGTTATTCACATATTGTTGAAAGATTTACATATTTGAAAGCGTTTGAAAAGAAATATTTGTCAAACCTAAAAGAGGGAATATTTCTATAAAGTGGATAATCTTATTTTTTATGTTTGTAGCGAAAACGCAAAATCATACAGTTTGCACACGTACATGGGACATATTTAACATCTTGTGTTATCGAAAGAGAGAATCAGCATGACTGTCAGGATATTTCAATCTACTTGAAGAAGTAAATTTCTGTCAATTTTAAAGTAAATTTGATGTTATTCACATATTGTTGAAAGATTTATATATTTTAAAGAAGTCGAAAAGAAATATGTGTCAAACCTAAAAGTGGAATAATGTGCAACATCTTATTTCTTACGTTTGTAGCGAAAATGCAAAATCATATAGTTTGCTCTCGTACTTGGCACATTTTATAAACATTGTGTTATCGAAAGAAAGAATGATCGTGTATGTCACACTATTTCAATCTACCTGAAGTAGTGAATTTCTGAAAATATTAAAGTAAATTTGATGTTATTCACATATTGTTGAAAGATTTACATATTTGAAAGCGTTTGAAAAGAAATATGTGTCAAACCTAAAAGTGCTATAATGTGCAACATCATATTTCTTATTTTTGTAGCGAAAATGCAAAATCATATAGTTTTCAATCGTACTTGGCACATTTTAAAAAGATTGTGTTATCGAAAGAAAGAATGATCGTGTATGTCACGCTATTTCAATCTACCTGAAGGAGTGAATTTCTGAAAATATTAAAGTAAATTTGATTTTATTCACATATTGTTGAAAGATTTACATATTTGAAAGCGTTTGAAAAGAAATATTTGTCAAACCTAAAAGTTTTATTTCTTATGTTCGTAGCGTAAACGCAAAATCATATAGTTTGCACTCGTACTTTGGACATATTTAACATCTTGTGTAATTAAAAATATTTAAAATCTTGTGTATTTAACATCTTGTGTAAATTTCTGTCAATTTTAAAGTAAATTTGATGATATTCACATATTGTTGAAAGATTTACATATTTGAAAGCGTTTGAAAAGAAATATTTGTCAAACCTAAAAGTTTTATTTCTTATGTTCGTAGCGTAAACGCAAAATCATATAGTTTGCACTCGTCCTTGGGACATATTTAACATCTTGTGTAATCGAAAGAGAGAATCATCATGACTGTCAGGATAATTCAATCTACTTGAAGAAGTAAATTTCTGTCAATTTTAAAGTAAATTTGATGTTATCCACATATTGTTGAAAGATTTATATATTTTAAAGAAGTCGAAAAGAAATATGTGTCAAACCTAAAAGTGGAATAATGTGCAACATCATATTTCTTATTTTTGTAGCGAAAATGCAAAATCATATAGTTTGCACTCGTACTTGGCACATTTTAAAAACATTGTGTTATCGAAAGAAAGAATGATCGTGTATGTCACGCTATTTCAATCTACCTGAAGGAGTGAATTTCTGAAAATATTAAAGTAAATTTGATGTTATTCACATATTGTTGAAAGATTTACATATTTGAAAGCGTTTGAAAAGAAATATGTGTCAAACCTAAAAGTGGAATAATGTGCAACATCTTATTTCTTATGTTTGTAGCGTAAACGCAAAATCATATAGTTTGCACTCGTACTTGGGACATATTTAACATCTTGTGTTATCGGAAGAGAGAATGATCGTGTATGTCACGCTATTTCAATCTACCTGAAGGAGTGAATTTCTGAAAATATTAAAGTAAATTTGATGTTACTCACATATTGTTGAAAGATTTACATATTTGAAAGCGTTTGAAAAGAAATATTTGTCAAACCTAAAAGAGGGAATATTTCTATAAAGTGGATAATCTTATTTTTTATGTTTGTAGCGTAAACGCAAAATCATACAGTTTGCACACGTACATGGGACATATTTAACATCTTGTGTTATCGAAAGAGAGAATCATCATGACTGTCAGGATATTTCAATCTACTTGAAGAAGTAAATTTCTGTAAATTTTAAAGTAAATTTGATGTTATTCACATATTGTTGAAAGATTTATATATTTTATAGAATTCGAAGAAAAATATGTGTCAAACCTAAAAGTGATATAATGTGCAACATCATATTTCTTATGTTTGTAGCGTAAACGCAAAATCATATAGTTTGCACTCGTACTTGGGACATATTTAACATCTTGTGTAATCGAAAGAGAGAATCATCATGACTGTCAGGATATTTCAATCTACTTGAAGACGTAAATTTCTGTAAATTTTAAAGTAAATTTGATGTTATTCACATATTGTTGAAAGATTTATAGATTTTAAAGAATTCGAAGAAAAATATGTGTCAAACCTAAAAGTGATATAATGTGCAACATCATATTTCTTATTTTTGTAGCGAAAATGCAAAATGAGGTAGTTTGCACTCGTACTTGGGACATTTTAAAAACATTTTGTTATCGAAAGAAGAATGATCGTGTATGTCACGCTATTACAATCTACCTGAAGGAGTGAATTTCTGAAAATATTAAAGTAAATTTGATTTTATTCACATATTGTTGACAGATATATATATTTTAAAGAAGTCGAAAAAAATATGTGTCAAACCTAAAAGTGATATAATGTGCAACATCATATTTCTTATTTTTGTAGCGAAAATGCAAAATCATATAGTTTGCACTCGTACTTGGGACATATTTAACATCTTGTGTTATCGGAAGAGAGTATCATCATGACTGTCAGGATAATTCAATCTACTGAAGAAGTAAATTTCTGTCAATTTTAAAGTAAATTTGATGTTATTCACATATTGTTGAAAGATTTATATATTTTAAAGAAGTCGAAAAGAAATATGTGTCAAACCTAAAAGTGGAATAATGTGCAACATCTTATTTCTTACGTTTGTAGCGAAAATGCAAAATCATATAGTTTGCTCTCGTACTTGGCACATTTTAAAAACATTGTGTTATCGAAAGAAAGAATGATCGTGTATGTCACACCATTTCAATCTACCTCAAGTAGTGAATTTCTGAAAATATTAAAGTAAATTTGATGTTATTCACATATTGTTGAAAGATTTACATATTTGAAAGCGTTTGAAAAGAAATATGTGTCAAACCTAAAAGTGCTATAATGTGCAACATCATATTTCTTATTTTTGTAGCGAAAATGCAAAATCATATAGTTTTCAATCGTACTTGGCACATTTTAAAAAGATTGTGTTATCGAAAGAAAGAATGATCGTGTATGTCACGCTATTTCAATCTACCTGAAGGAGTGAATTTCTGAAAATATTAAAGTAAATTTGATGTTATTCACATATTGTTGAAAGATTTACATATTTGAAAGCGTTTGAAAAGAAATATTTGTCAAACCTAAAAGTTTTATTTCTTATGTTCGTAGCGTAAACGCAAAACTTAACATCTTGTGTAATCGAAAGAGAGAAGCATCATGACTGTCAGGATAATTCAATCTACTTGAAGAAGTAAATTTCTGTCAATTTTAAAGTAAATTTGATGTTATTCACATATTGTTGAAAGATTTACATATTTGAAAGCGTTTGAAAAGAAATATTTGTCAAACCTAAAAGTTTTATTTCTTATGTTCGTAGCGTAAACGCATAATCATATAGTTTGCACTCGTACTTGGGACATATTTAACATCTTGTGTAATCGAAAGAGAGAATCATCATGACTGTCAGGATAATTCAATCTACTTGAAGAAGTAAATTTCTGTCAATTTTAAAGTAAATTTGATGTTATTCACATATTGTTGAAAGATTTATATATTTTAAAGAAGTCGAAAAGAAATATGTGTCAAACCTAAAAGTGGAATAATGTGCAACATCTTATTTCTTACGTTTGTACCGAAAATGCAAAATCATATAGTTTGCACTCGTACTTGGCACATTTTAAAAACATTGTGTTATCGAAAGAAAGAATGATTGTGTATGTCACGCTATTTCAATCTACCTGAAAGGGTGAATTTCTGAAAATATTAAAGTAAATTTGATGTTATTCACATATTGTTGAAAGATTTACATATTTGAAAGCGTTTGAAAAGAAATATGTGTCAAACCTAAAAGTGGAATAATGTGCAACATCTTATTTCTTATGTTTGTAGCGTAAACGCAAAATCATATAGTTTGCACTCGTACTTGGGACATATTTAACATCTTGTGTTATCGGAAGAGAGAATGATCGTGTATGTCACGCTATTTCAATCTACCTGAAGGAGTGAATTTCTGAAAATATTAAAGTAAATTTGATGTTACTCACATATTGTTGAAAGATTTACATATTTGAAAGCGTTTGAAAAGAAATATTTGTCAAACCTAAAAGAGGGAATATTTCTATAAAGTGGATAATCTTATTTTTTATGTTTGTAGCGTAAACGCAAAATCATACAGTTTGCACACGTACATGGGACATATTTAACATCTTGTGTTATCGAAAGAGAGAATCATCATGACTGTCAGGATATTTCAATCTACTTGAAGAAGTAAATTTCTGTAAATTTTAAAGTAAATTTGATGTTATTCACATATTGTTGAAAGATTTATATATTTTAAAGAATTCGAAGAAAAATATGTGTCAAACCTAAAAGTGATATAATGTGCAACATCTTATTTATTATGTTTGTAGCGTAAACGCAAAATCATATAGTTTGCACTCGTACTTGGGACATATTTAACATCTTGTGTAATCGAAAGAGAGAATCATCATGACTGTCAGGATATTTCAATCTACTTGAAGAAGTAAATTTCTGTAAATTTTAAAGTAAATTTGATGTTATTCACATATTGTTGAAAGATTTATATATTTTATAGAATTCGAAGAAAAATATGTGTCAAACCAAACAAAATTATATCATATGATATAATGTGCAACATCATATTTCTTATTTTTGTAGCGAAAATGCGAAATCATATAGTTTGCACTCGTACTTGGCACATTTTAAAAACATTGTGTTATCGAAAGAAAGAATGATCGTGTATGTCACGCTATTTCAATCTACTTGAAGAAGTAAATTTCTGTAAATTTTAAAGTAAATTTGATTTTATTCACATATTGTTGACAGATATATATATTTTAAAGAAGTCGAAAAAAATATGTGTCAAACCTAAAAGTGGAATAATGTGCAACATCTTATTTCTTATGTTTGTAGCGTAAACGCAAAATCATATAGTTTGCACTCGTACTTGGGACATATTTAACATCTTGTGTAATCGAAAGAGAGAATCATCATGACTGTCAGGATAATTCAATCTACTTGAAGAAGTAAATTTCTGTCAATTTTAAAGTAAATTTGATGTTATTCACATATTGTTGAAAGATTTATATATCTTAAAGAAGTCGAAAAGAAATATGTGTCAAACCTAAAAGTGGAATAATGTGCAACATCTTATTTCTTACGTTTGTAGCGAAAATGCAAAATCATATAGTTTGCTCTCGAACTTGGCACATTTTAAAAACATTGTGTTATCGAAAGAAAGAATGATCGTGTATGTCACGCTATTTCAATCTACCTGAAGGAGTGAATTTCTGAAAATATTAAAGTAAATTTGATGTTATTCACATATTGTTGAAAGATTTACATATTTGAAAGCGTTTGAAAAGAAATATGTGTCAAACCTAAAAGTGATATAATGTGCAACATCATATTTCTTATTTTTGTAGCGAAAATGCAAAATCATATAGTTTTCAATCGTACTTGGCACATTTTAAAAAGATTGTGTTATCGAAAGAAAGAATGATCGTGTATGTCACGCTATTTCAATCTACCTGAAGGAGTGAATTTCTGAAAATATTAAAGTAAATTTGATGTTATACACATATTGTTGAAAGATTTACATATTTGAAAGCGTTTGAAAAGAAATATTTGTCAAACCTAAAAGTTTTATTTCTTATGTTCGTAGCGTAAACGCAAAACTTAACATCTTGTGTAATCGAAAGAGAGAAGCATCATGACTGTCAGGATAATTCAATCTACTTGAAGAAGTAAATTTCTGTCAATTTTAAGGTAAATTTGATGTTATTCACATATTGTTGAAAGATTTACATATTTGAAAGCGTTTGAAAAGAAAATATATGTCAAACCTAAAAGGGGGAATATTGCTATAAAGTCTTATCTTATTTCTTACGTTTGTAGCGTAAACGCAAAATCGTATAGTTTGCACTCGTACTTGGGACATATTTCACATCTTGTGTTATCGAAAGAGAGATACATCATGACTGTCAGGATAATTCAATCTACTTGAAGAAGTAAATTTCTGTCAATTTTAAAGTAAATTTGATGTTATTCACATATTGTTGAAAGATTTATATATTTTAAAGAAGTCGAAAAGAAATATGTGTCAAACCTAAAAGTGGAATAATGTGCAACATCTTATTTCTTACGTTTGTAGCGAAAATGCAAAATCATATAGTTTGCACTCGTACTTGGCACATTTTAAAAACATTGTGTTATCGAAAGAAAGAATGATCGTGTATGTCACGCTATTTCAATCTACCTGAAGGAGTGAATTTCTGAAAATATTAAAGTAAATTTGATGTTATTCACATATTGTTGAAAGATTTACATATTTGAAAGCGTTTGAAAAGAAATATGTGTCAAACCTAAAAGTGGAATAATGTGCAACATCTTATTTCTTATGTTTGTAGCGTAAACGCAAAATCATATAGTTTGCACTCGTACTTGGGACATATTTAACATCTTGTGTTATCGGAAGAGAGAATGATCGTGTATGTCACGCTATTTCAATCTACCTGAAGGAGTGAATTTCTGAAAATATTAAAGTAAATTTGATGTTACTCACATATTGTTGAAAGATTTACATATTTGAAAGCGTTTGAAAAGAAATATTTGTCAAACCTAAAAGAGGGAATATTTCTATAAAGTGGATAATCTTATTTTTTATGTTTGTAGCGTAAACGCAAAATCATACACTTTGCACACGTACACTGGACATATTTAACATCTTGTGTTATCGAAAGAGAGAATCATCATGACTGTCAGGATATTTCAATCTACTTGAAGAAGTAAATTTCTGTAAATTTTAAAGTAAATTTGATGTTATTCACATATTGTTGAAAGATTTACATATTTGAAAGCGTTTGAAAAGAAATATGTGTCAAACCTAAAAGAGGGAATATTTCTATAAAGTGGATAATCTTATTTTTTATGTTTGTAGCGTAAACGCAAAATCATACACTTTGCACACGTACACTGGACATATTTAACATCTTGTGTTATCGAAAGAGAGAATCATCATGACTGTCAGGATATTTCAATCTACTTGAAGAAGTAAATTTCTGTAAATTTTAAAGTAAATTTGATGTTATTCACATATTGTTGAAAGATTTACATATTTGAAAGCGTTTGAAAAGAAATATGTGTCAAACCTAAAAGTGATATAATGTGCAACATCATATTTCTTATTTTTGTTGCGAAAATGCAAAATCTTATAGTTTGCACTCGTACTTGGCACATTTTAAAAACATTGTGTTATCGAAAGAAAGAATGATCGTGTATGTCACGCTATTTCAATCTACCTGAAGTAGTGAATTTCTGAAAATATTAAAGTAAATTTGATGTTATTCACATATTGTTGAAAGATTTACATATTTGAAAGCGTTTGAAAAGAAATATTTGTCAAACCTAAAAGAGGGAATATTTCTATAAAGTGGATAATCTTATTTTTTATGTTTGTAGCGTAAACGCAAAATCTTATAGTTTGCACTCGTACTTGGGACATATTTAACATCTTGTGTAATCGAAAGAGAGAATCATCATGACTGTCAGGATAATTCAATCTACTTGAAGATGTAAATTTCTGTCAATTTTAAAGTAAATTTGATGTTATTCACATATTGTTGAAAGATTTATATATTTTAAAGAAGTCGAAAAGAAATATGTGTCAAACCTAAAAGTGGAATAATGTGCAACATCTTATTTCTTATGTTTGTAGCGTAAACGCAAAATCATATAGTTTGCACTCGTACTTGGCACATTTTAAAAACATTGTGTTATCGAAGGAAAGAATGATCGTGTATGTCACGCTATTTCAATCTACCTGAAGTAGTGAATTTCTGAAAATATTAACGTAAATTTGATGTTATTCACATATTGTATATCTTATTTTTTATGTTTGTAGCGTAAACGCAAAATCATGTAGTTTGCACTCGTACTTGGCACATTTTAAAAAGATTGTGTTATCGAAAGAAAGAATGATCGTGTATGTCACACTATTTCAATCTACCTGAAGTAGTGAATTTCTGAAAATATTAAAGTAAATTTGATGTTATTCACATATTGTTGAAAGATTTACATATTTGAAAGCGTTTGAAAAGAAATATTTGTCAAACCTAAAAGAGGGAATATTTCTATAAAGTGGATAATCTTATTTTTTATGTTTGTAGCGTAAACGCAAAATCATACAGTTTGCACACGTACATGGGACATATTTAACATCTTGTGTTATCGAAAGAGAGAATCATCATGACTGTCAGGATATTTCAATCTACTTGAAGAAGTAAATTTCTGTAAATTTTAAAGTAAATTTGATGTTATTCACATATTGTTGAAAGATTTATATATTTTATAGAATTCGAAGAAAAATATGTGTCAAACCTAAAAGTGATATAATGTGCAACATCATATTTCTTATGTTTGTAGCGTAAACGCAAAATCATATAGTTTGCACTCGTACTTGGGACATATTTAACATCTTTTGTTATCGGAAGAGAGAATCATCATGACTGTCAGGATAATTCAATCTACTTGAAGAAGTAAATTTCTGTGAATTTTAAAGTAAATTTGATGTTATTCACATATTGTTGAAAGATTTATATATTTTATAGAATTCGAAGAAAAATATGTGTCAAACCTAAAAGTGATATAATGTGCAACATCATATTTCTTATTTTTGTAGCGAAAATGCAAAATCATATAGTTTGCACTCGTACTTGGCACATTTTAAAAACATTGTGTTATCGAAGGAAAGAATGATCGTGTATGTCACGCTATTTCAATCTACCTGAAGGAGTGAATTTCTGAAAATATTAAAGTAAATTTGATGTTATTCACATATTGTTGAAAGATTTACATATTTGAAAGCGTTTGAAAAGAAATATATTTCAAACCTAAAAGAGGGAATATTTCTATAAAGTGGATAATCTTATTTTTTATGTTTGTAGCGTAAACGCAAAATCATACACTTTGCACACGTACACTGGACATATTTAACATCTTGTGTTATCGAAAGAGAGAATCATCATGACTGTCAGGATATTTCAATCTACTTGAAGAAGTAAATTTCTGTAAATTTTAAAGTAAATTTGATGTTATTCACATATTGTTGAAAGATTTACATATTTGAAAGCGTTTGAAAAGAAATATTTGTCAAACCTAAAAGAGGGAATATTTCTATAAAGTGGATAATCTTATTTTTTATGTTTGTAGCGTAAACGCAAAATCATACAGTTTGCACACGTACACTGGACATATTTAACATCTTGTGTTATCGAAAGAGAGAATCATCATGACTGTCAGGATATTTCAATCTACTTGAAGAAGTAAATTTCTGTAAATTTTAAAGTAAATTTGATGTTATTCACATATTGTTGAAAGATTTACATATTTGAAAGCGTTTGAAAAGAAATATGTGTCAAACCTAAAAGTGATATAATGTGCAACATCATATTTCTTATTTTTGTTGCGAAAATGCAAAATCTTATAGTTTGCACTCGTACTTGGCACATTTTAAAAAGATTGTGTTATCGAAAGAAAGAATGATCGTGTATGTCACGCTATTTCAATCTACCTGAAGGAGTGAATTTCTGAAAATATTAAAGTAAATTTGATGTTATTCACATATTGTTGAAAGATTTACATATTTGAAAGCGTTTGAAAAGAAATATTTATCTATCTATCTTATTTTTTATGTTTGTAGCGTAAACGCAAAATCATACAGTTTGCACACGTACATGGGACATATTTAACATCTTGTGTTATCGAAAGAGAGAATCATCAAGACTTTTTGATTTCTGTAAATTTTAAAGTAAATTTGATGTTATTCACATATTGTTGAACGATTTATATATTTTAAAGAAGTCGAAAAAAAATATGTGTCAAACCTAAAAGTGCTATACTGTGCAACATCATATTTCTTGTATTTGAATGATCGTGTATGTCACACCATTTCAATCTACCTGAAGTAGTGAATTTCTGAAAATATTAAAGTAAATTTGATGTTATTCACATATTGTTGAAAGATTTACATATTTGAAAGCGTTTGAAAAGAAATATGTGTCAAACCTAAAAGTGATATAATGTGCAACATCATATTTCTTATTTTTGTAGCGAAAATGCAAAATCATATAGTTTTCAATCGTACTTGGCACATTTTAAAAAGATTGTGTTATCGAAAGAAAGAATGATCGTGTATGTCACGCTATTTCAATCTACCTGAAGGAGTGAATTTCTGAAAATATTAAAGTAAATTTGATGTTATTCACATATTGTTGAAAGATTTACATATTTGAAAGCGTTTGAAAAGAAATATGTGTCAAACCTAAAAGTTTTATTTCTTATGTTCGTAGCGTAAACGCAAAATCATATAGTTTGCACTCGTACTTGGGACATATTTAACATCTTGTGTAATCGAAAGAGAGAATCATCATGACTGTCAGGATAATTCAATCTACTTGAAGAAGTAAATTTCTGTCAATTTTAAAGTAAATTTGATGTTATTCACATATTGTTGAAAGATTTACATATTTGAAAGCGTTTGAAAAGAAATATTTGTCAAACCTAAAAGTTTTATTTCTTATGTTCGTAGCGTAAACGCAAAATCATATAGTTTGCACTCGTACTTGGGACATATTTAACATCTTGTGTAATCGAAAGAGAGAAGCATCATGACTGTCAGGATAATTCAATCTACTTGAAGAAGTAAATTTCTGTCAATTTTAAAGTAAATTTGATGTTATTCACATATTGTTGAAAGATTTATATATTTTAAAGAAGTCGAAAAGAAATATGTGTCAAACCTAAAAGTGCTATACTGTGCAACATCATATTTCTTGTATTTGAATGATCGTGTATGTCACACCATTTCAATCTACCTGAAGTAGTGAATTTCTGAAAATATTAAAGTAAATTTGATGTTATTCACATATTGTTGAAAGATTTACATATTTGAAAGCGTTTGATAAGAAATATTTGTCAAACCTAAAAGAGGGAATATTTCTATAAAGTCTTATCTATCTTATTTTTTATGTTTGTAGCGTAAACGCAAAATCATACAGTTTGCACACGTACATGGTACATATTTAACATCTTGTGTTATCGAAAGAGAGAATCATCAAGACTGTCAGGATATTTCAATCTACTTGAAGAAGTAAATTTCTGTAAATTTTAAAGTAAATTTGATGTTATTCACATATTGTTTAAAGATTTATATATTTTAAAGAAGTCGAAAAAAAATATGTGTCAAACCTAAAAGTGCTATACTGTGCAACATCATATTTCTTATATTTGAATGATCGTGTATGTCACGCTATTTCAATCTACCTGAAGGAGTGAATTTCTGAAAATATTAAAGTAAATTTGATGTTACTCACATATTGTTGAAAGATTTACATATTTGAAAGCGTTTGAAAAGAAATATGTGTCAAACCTAAAAGTGGAATAATGTGCAACATCTTATTTCTTATGTTTGTAGCGTAAACGCAAAATCATATAGTTTGCACTCGTACTTGGCACATTTTAAAAACATTGTGTTATCGAAAGAAAGAATGATCGTGTATGTCACGCTATTTCAATCTACCTGAAGGAGTGAATTTCTGAAAATATTAAAGTAAATTTGATGTTATTCACATATTGTTGAAAGATTTACATATTTGAAAGCGTTTGAAAAGAAATATTTGTCAAACCTAAAAGAGGGAATATTTCTATAAAGTGGATAATCTTATTTTTTATGTTTGTAGCGTAAACGCAAAATCATACAGTTTGCACACGTACATGGGACATATTTAACATCATGTGTTATCGAAAGAGAGAATCATCATGACTGTCAGGATATTTCAATCTACTTGAAGAAGTAAATTTCTGTAAATTTTAAAGTAAATTTGATGTTATTCACATATTGTTGAAAGATTTATATATTTTATAGAATTCGAAGAAAAATATGTGTCAAACCTAAAAGTGATATAATGTGCAACATCTTATTTCTTATGTTTGTAGCGTAAACGCAAAATCATATAGTTTGCACTCGTACTTGGGACATATTTAACATCTTGTGTTATCGGAAGAGAGTATCATCATGACTGTCAGGATAATTCAATCTACTTGAAGAAGTAAATTTCTGTAAATTTTAAAGTAAATTTGATGTTATTCACATATTGTTGAAAGATTTATATATTTTATAGAATTCGAAGAAAAATATGTGTCAAACCTAAAAGTGATATAATGTGCAACATCATATTTCTTATTTTTGTAGCGAAAATGCAAAATCATATAGTTTGCACTCGTACTTGGCACATTTTAAAAACATTGTGTTATCGAAGGAAAGAATGATCGTGTATGTCACGCTATTTCAATCTACCTGAAGGAGTGAATTTCTGAAAATATTAAAGTAAATTTGATGTTATTCACATATTGTTGAAAGATTTACATATTTGAAAGCGTTTGAAAAGAAATATTTGTCCAACCTAAAAGAGGGAATATTTCTATAAAGTGGATAATCTTATTTTTTATGTTTGTAGCGTAAACGCAAAATCATACAGTTTGCACACGTACACTGGACATATTTAACATCTTGTGTTATCGAAAGAGAGAATCATCATGACTGTCAGAATATTTCAATCTACTTGAAGAAGTAAATTTCTGTAAATTTTAAAGTAAATTTGATGTTATTCACATATTGTTGAAAGATTTACATATTTGAAAGCGTTTGAAAAGAAATATTTGTCAAACCTAAAAGAGGGAATATTTCTATAAAGTGGATAATCTTATTTTTTATGTTTGTAGCGTAAACGCAAAATCATACAGTTTGCACACGTACATGGGACATATTTAACATCTTGTGTTATCGAAAGAGATAATCATCATGACTGTCAGGATATTTCAATCTACTTGAAGAAGTAAATTTCTGTAAATTTTAAAGTAAATTTGATGTTATTCACATATTGTTGAAAGATTTACATATTTGAAAGCGTTTGAAAAGAAATATGTGTCAAACCTAAAAGTGATATAATGTGCAACATCATATTTCTTATTTTTGTTGCGAAAATGCAAAATCTTATAGTTTGCACTCGTACTTGGCACATTTTAAAAAGATTGTGTTATCGAAAGAAAGAATGATCGTGTATGTCACGCTATTTCAATCTACCTGAAGGAGTGAATTTCTGAAAATATTAAAGTAAATTTGATGTTATTCACATATTGTTGAAAGATTTACATATTTGAAAGCGTTTGAAAAGAAATATTTATCTATCTATCTTATTTTTTATGTTTGTAGCGTAAACGCAAAATCATACAGTTTGCACACGTACATGGGACATATTTAACATCTTGTGTTATCGAAAGAGAGAATCATCAAGACTTTTTGATTTCTGTAAATTTTAAAGTAAATTTGATGTTATTCACATATTGTTTAAAGATTTATATATTTTAAAGAAGTCGAAAAAAAATATGTGTCAAACCTAAAAGTGCTATACTGTGCAACATCATATTTCTTATATTTGAATGATCGTGTATGTCACACTATTTCAATCTACCTGAAGTAGTGAATTTCTGAAAATATTAAAGTAAATTTGATGTTATTCACATATTGTTGAAAGATTTACATATTTGAAAGCGTTTGAAAAGAAATATGTGTCAAACCTAAAAGTGCTATAATGTGCAACATCATATTTCTTATTTTTGTAGCGAAAATGCAAAATCATATAGTTTTCAATCGTACTTGGCACATTTTAAAAAGATTGTGTTATCGAAAGAAAGAATGATCGTGTATGTCACGCTATTTCAATCTACCTGAAGGAGTGAATTTCTGAAAATATTAAAGTAAATTTGATGTTATTCACATATTGTTGAAAGATTTACATATTTGAAAGCGTTTGAAAAGAAATATGTGTCAAACCTAAAAGTTTTATTTCTTATGTTCGTAGCGTAAACGCAAAATCATATAGTTTGCACTCGTACTTGGGACATATTTAACATCTTGTGTAATCGAAAGAGAGAATCATCATGACTGTCAGGATAATTCAATCTACTTGAAGAAGTAAATTTCTGTCAATTTTAAAGTAAATTTGATGTTATTCACATATTGTTGAAAGATTTACATATTTGAAAGCGTTTGAAAAGAAATATTTGTCAAACCTAAAAGTTTTATTTCCTATGTTCGTAGCGTAAACGCAAAATCATATAGTTTGCACTCGTACTTGGGACATATTTAACATCTTGTGTAATCGAAAGAGAGAATCATCATGACTGTCAGGATAATTCAATCTACTTGAAGAAGTAAATTTCTGTCAATTTTAAAGTAAATTTGATGTTATTCACATATTGTTGAAAGATTTATATATTTTAAAGAAGTCGAAAAGAAATATGTGTCAAACCTAAAAGTGCTATACTGTGCAACATCATATTTCTTGTATTTGAATGATCGTGTATGTCACACCATTTCAATCTACCTGAAGTAGTGAATTTCTGAAAATATTAAAGTAAATTTGATGTTATTCACATATTGTTGAAAGATTTACATATTTGAAAGCGTTTGATAAGAAATATTTGTCAAACCTAAAAGAGGGAATATTTCTATAAAGTCTTATCTATCTTATTTTTTATGTTTGTAGCGTAAACGCAAAATCATACAGTTTGCACACGTACATGGGACATATTTAACATCTTGTGTTATCGAAAGAGAGAATCATCAAGACTTTCAGGATATTTCAATCTACTTGAAGAAGTAAATTTCTGTAAATTTTAAAGTAAATTTGATGTTATTCACATATTGTTTAAAGATTTATATATTTTAAAGAAGTCGAAAAAAAATATGTGTCAAACCTAAAAGTGCTATACTGTGCAACATCATATTTCTTATATTTGAATTATCGTGTATGTCACACTATTTCAATCTACCTGAAGTAGTGAATTTCTGAAAATATTAAAGTAAATTTGATGTTATTCACATATTGTTGAAAGATTTACATATTTGAAAGCGTTTGAAAAGAAATATGTGTCAAACCTAAAAGTGGAATAATGTGCAACATCTTATTTCTTACGTTTGTAGCGAAAAATGCAAAATCATATAGTTTGCACTCGTACTTGGCACATTTTAAAAAGATTGTGTTATCGAAAGAAAGAATGATCGTGTATGTCACGCTATTTCAATCTACCTGAAAGGGTGAATTTCTGAAAATATTAAAGTAAATTTGATGTTATTCACATATTGTTGAAAGATTTACATATTTGAAAGCGTTTAAAAAGAAATATGTGTCAAACCTAAAAGTGGAATAATGTGCAACATCTTATTTCTTATGTTTGTAGCGTAAACGCAAAATCATATAGTTTGCACTCGTACTTGGGACATATTTAACATCTTGTGTTATCGGAAGAGAGAATGATCGTGTATGTCACGCTATTTCAATCTACCTGAAGGAGTGAATTTCTGAAAATATTAAAGTAAATTTGATGTTACTCACATATTGTTGAAAGATTTACATATTTGAAAGCGTTTGAAAAGAAATATGTGTCAAACCTAAAAGAGGGAATATTTCTATAAAGTGGATAATCTTATTTTTTATGTTTGTAGCGTAAACGCAAAATCATACAGTTTGCACACGTACATGGGACATATTTAACATCATGTGTTATCGAAAGAGAGAATCATCATGACTGTCAGGATATTTCAATCTACTTGAAGAAGTAAATTTCTGTAAATTTTAAAGTAAATTTGATGTTATTCACATATTGTTGAAAGATTTATATATTTTAAAGAATTCGAAGAAAAATATGTGTCAAACCTAAAAGTGATATAATGTGAAACATCTTATTTCTTATGTTTGTAGCGTAAACGCAAAATCATATAGTTTGCACTCGTACTTGGGACATATTTAACATCTTGTGTTATCGAAAGAGAGAATCATCATGACTGTCAGGATATTTCAATCTACTTGAAGAAGTAAATTTCTGTAAATTTTAAAGTAAATTTGATGTTATTCACATATTGTTGAAAGATTTACATATTTGAAAGCGTTTGAAAAGAAATATATTTCAAACCTAAAAGAGGGAATATTTCTATAAAGTGGATAATCTTATTTTTTATGTTTGTAGCGTAAACGCAAAATCATACACTTTGCACACGTACACTGGACATATTTAACATCTTGTGTTATCGAAAGAGATAATCATCATGACTGTCAGGATATTTCAATCTACTTGAAGAAGTAAATTTCTGTAAATTTTAAAGTAAATTTGATGTTATTCACATATTGTTGAAAGATTTACATATTTGAAAGCGTTTGAAAAGAAATATGTGTCAAACCTAAAAGTGATATAATGTGCAACATCATATTTCTTATTTTTGTTGCGAAAATGCAAAATCATATAGTTTGCACTCGTACTTGGCACATTTTAAAAAGATTGTGTTATCGAAAGAAAGAATGATCGTGTATGTCACGCTATTTCAATCTACCTGAAGGAGTGAATTTCTGAAAATATTAACGTAAATTTGATGTTATTCACATATTGTTGAAAGATTTACATATTTGAAAGCGTTTGAAAAGAAATATGTGTCAAACGTAAAAGAGGGAATATTTCTATAAAGTGGATAATCTTATTTTTTATGTTTGTAGCGTAAACGCAAAATCATATAGTTTGCACTCGTACTTGGGACATATTTAACATCTTGTGTAATCGAAAGAGAGAATCATCATGACTGTCAGGATAATTCAATCTACTTGAAGAAGTAAATTTCTGTCAATTTTAATGTAAATTTGATGTTATTCACATATTGTTGAAAGATTTATATATTTTAAAGAAGTCGAAAAGAAATATGTGTCAAACCTAAAAGTGGAATAATGTGCAACATCTTATTTCTTACGTTTGTAGCGTAAACGCAAAATCATATAGTTTGGACTCGTACTTGGGACATTTTAAAAACATTGTGTTATCGAAAGAAAGAATGATCGTGTATGTCACGCTATTTCAATCTACCTGAAGGAGTGAATTTCTGAAAATATTAAAGTAAATTTGATGTTACTCACATATTGTTGAAAGATTTACATATTTGAAAGCGTTTGAAAAGAAATATTTGTCAAACCTAAAAGAGGGAATATTTCTATAAAGTCTTATCTATCTTATTTTTTATGTTTGTAGCGTAAACGCAAAATCATACAGTTTGCACACGTACATGGGACATATTTAACATCTTGTGTTATCGAAAGAGAGAATCATCAAGACTTTTTGATTTCTGTAAATTTTAAAGTAAATTTGATGTTATTCACATATTGTTTAAAGATTTATATATTTTAAAGAAGTCGAAAAAAAATATGTGTCAAACCTAAAAGTGCTATACTGTGCAACATCATATTTCTTATATTTGAATGATCGTGTATGTCACACCATTTCAATCTACCTGAAGTAGTGAATTTCTGAAAAATATTAAAGTAAATTTGATGTTATTCACATATTGTTGAAAGATTTACATATTTGAAAGCGTTTGAAAAGAAATATGTGTCAAACCTAAAAGTGATATAATGTGCAACATCATATTTCTTATTTTTGTAGCGAAAATGCAAAATCATATAGTTTTCAATCGTACTTGGCACATTTTAAAAAGATTGTGTTATCGAAAGAAAGAATGATCGTGTATGTCACGCTATTTCAATCTACCTGAAGGAGTGAATTTCTGAAAATATTAAAGTAAATTTGATGTTATTCACATATTGTTGAAAGATTTACATATTTGAAAGCGTTTGAAAAGAAATATGTGTCAAACCTAAAAGTTTTATTTCTTATGTTCGTAGCGTAAACGCAAAATCATATAGTTTGCACTCGTACTTGGGACATATTTAACATCTTGTGTAATCGAAAGAGAGAATCATCATGACTGTCAGGATAATTCAATCTACTTGAAGAAGTAAATTTCTGTCAATTTTAAAGTAAATTTGATGTTATTCACAAATTGTTGAAAGATTTACATATTTGAAAGCGTTTGAAAAGAAATATTTGTCAAACCTAAAAGTTTTATTTCTTATGTTCGTAGCGTAAACGCATAATCATATAGTTTGCACTCGTACTTGGGACATATTTAACATCTTGTGTAATCGAAAGAGAGAAGCATCATGACTGTCAGGATAATTCAATCTACTTGAAGAAGTAAATTTCTGTCAATTTTAAAGTAAATTTGATGTTATTCACATATTGTTGAAAGATTTATATATTTTAAAGAAGTCGAAAAGAAATATGTGTCAAACCTAAAAGTGCTATACTGTGCAACATCATATTTCTTGTATTTGAATGATCGTGTATGTCACACCATTTCAATCTACCTGAAGTAGTGAATTTCTGAAAATATTAAAGTAAATTTGATGTTATTCACATATTGTTGAAAGATTTACATATTTGAAAGCGTTTGATAAGAAATATTTGTCAAACCTAAAAGAGGGAATATTTCTATAAAGTCTTATCTATCTTATTTTTTATGTTTGTAGCGTAAACGCAAAATCATACAGTTTGCACACGTACATGGGACATATTTAACATCTTGTGTTATCGAAAGAGAGAATCATCATGACTGTCAGGATATTTCAATCTACTTGAAGAAGTAAATTTCTGTAAATTTTAAAGTAAATTTGATTTTATTCACATATTGTTGACAGATATATATAATTAAAGAAGTCGAAAAAAATATGTGTCAAACCTAAAAGTGGAATAATGTGCAACATCTTATTTCTTATGTTTGAATGATCGTGTATGTCACACTATTTCAATCTACCTGAAGTAGTGAATTTCTGAAAATATTAAAGTAAATTTGATGTTATTCACATATTGTTGAAAGATTTACATATTTGAAAGCGTTTGAAAAGAAATATGTGTCAAACCTAAAAGTGGAATAATGTGCAACATCTTATTTCTTATGTTTGTAGCGAAAATGCAAAATCTTATAGTTTGCACTCGTACTTGGCACATTTTAAAAACATTGTGTTATCGAAAGAAAGAATGATCGTGTATGTCACGCTATTTCAATCTACCTGAAGGAGTGAATTTCTGAAAATATTAAAGTAAATTTGATGTTATTCACATATTGTTGAAAGATTTACATATTTGAAAGCGTTTGAAAAGAAATATGTGTCAAACCTAAAAGTGATATAATGTGCAACATCATATTTCTTATTTTTGTTGCGAAAATGCAAAATCTTATAGTTTGCACTCGTACTTGGCACATTTTAAAAAGATTGTGTTATCGAAAGAAAGAATGATCGTGTATGTCACGCTATTTCAATCTACCTGAAGGAGTGAATTTCTGAAAATATTAACGTAAATTTGATGTTATTCACATATTGTTGAAAGATTTACATATTTGAAAGCGTTTGAAAAGAAATATTTGTCAAACCTAAAAGAGGGAATATTTCTATAAAGTGGATAATCTTATTTTTTATGTTTGTAGCGTAAACGCAAAATCATACAGTTTGCACTCGTACTTGGGACATATTTAACATCTTGTGTAATCGAAAGAGAGAATCATCATGACTGTCAGGATAATTCAATCTACTTGAAGAAGTAAATTTCTGTCAATTTTAAAGTAAATTTGATGTTATTCACATATTGTTGAAAGATTTATATATTTTAAAGAAGTCGAAAAGAAATATGTGTCAAACCTAAAAGTGGAATAATGTGCAACATCTTATTTCTTACGTTTGTAGCGTAAACGCAAAATCATATAGTTTGGACTCGTACTTGGGACATTTTAAAAACATTGTGTTATCGAAAGAAAGAATGATCGTGTATGTCACGCTATTTCAATCTACCTGAAGGAGTGAATTTCTGAAAATATTGAAGTAAATTTGATGTTATTCACATATTGTATATCTTATTTTTTATGTTTGTAGCGTAAACGCAAAATCATGTAGTTTGCACTCGTACTTGGCACATTTTAAAAAGATTGTGTTATCGAAGGAAAGAATGATCGTGTATGTCACGCTATTTCAATCTACCTGAAGTAGTGAATTTCTGAAAATATTAAAGTAAATTTGATGTTATTCACATATTGTTGAAAGATTTACATATTTGAAAGCGTTTGAAAAGAAATATTTGTCAAACCTAAAAGAGGGAATATTTCTAAAAAGTCTTATCTATCTTATTTTTTATGTTTGTAGCGAAAACGCAAAATCATACAGTTTGCACACGTACATGGGACATATTTAACATCTTGTGTTATCGAAAGAGAGAATCATCATGACTGTCAGGATATTTCAATCTACTTGAAGAAGTAAATTTCTGTAAATTTTAAAGTAAATTTGATTTTATTCACATATTGTTGACAGATATATATAATTAAAGAAGTCGAAAAAAATATGTGTCAAACCTAAAAGTGCTATACTGTGCAACATCATATTTCTTGTATTTGAATGATCGTGTATGTCACACCATTTCAATCTACCTGAAGTAGTGAATTTCTGAAAATATTAAAGTAAATTTGATGTTATTCACATATTGTTGAAAGATTTACATATTTGAAAGCGTTTGAAAAGAAATATGTGTCAAACCTAAAAGTGATATAATGTGCAACATCATATTTCTTATTTTTGTAGCGAAAATGCAAAATCATATAGTTTTCAATCGTACTTGGCACATTTTAAAAAGATTGTGTTATCGAAAGAAAGAATGATCGTGTATGTCACGCTATTTCAATCTACCTGAAGGAGTGAATTTCTGAAAATATTAAAGTAAATTTGATGTTATTCACATATTGTTGAAAGATTTACATATTTGAAAGCGTTTGAAAAGAAATATTTGTCAAACCTAAAAGTTTTATTTCTTATGTTCGTAGCGTAAACGCAAAATCATATAGTTTGCACTCGTACTTGGGACATATTTAACATCTTGTGTAATCGAAAGAGAGAATCATCATGACTGTCAGGATAATTCAATCTACTTGAAGAAGTAAATTTCTGTCAATTTTAAAGTAAATTTGATGTTATTCACAAATTGTTGAAAGATTTATATATTTTAAAGAAGTCGAAAAGAAATATGTGTCAAACCGAAAAGTGGAATAATGTGCAACATCTTATTTCTTATTTTTGTAGCGAAAATGCAAAATCTTATAGTTTGCACTCGTACTTGGCACATTTTAAAAACATTGTGTTATCGAAAGAAAGAATGATCGTGTATGTCACGCTATTTCAATCTACCTGAAGGAGTGAATTTCTGAAAATATTAAAGTAAATTTGATGTTATTCACATATTGTTGAAAGATTTACATATTTGAAAGCGTTTGAAAAGAAATATGTGTCAAACCTAAAAGTGGAATAATGTGCAACATCTTATTTCTTATGTTTGTAGCGTAAACGCAAAATCATATAGTTTGCACTCGTACTTGGCACATTTTAAAAACATTTAGTTATCGAAAGAAAGAATGATCGTGTATGTCACGCTATTTCAATCTACCTGAAGGAGTGAATTTCTGAAAATATTAAAGTAAATTTGATGTTATTCACATATTGTTGAAAGATTTACATATTTGAAAGCGTTTGAAAAGAAATATTTGTCAAACCTAAAAGAGGGAATATTTCTATAAAGTCTTATCTATCTTATTTTTTATGTTTGTAGCGTAAACGCAAAATCATACAGTTTGCACACGTACATGGGACATATTTAACATCTTGTGTTATCGAAAGAGAGAATCATCAAGACTTTTTGATTTCTGTAAATTTTAAAGTAAATTTGATGTTATTCACATATTGTTTAAAGATTTATATATTTTAAAGAAGTCCAAAAAAAATATGTGTCAAACCTAAAAGTGCTATACTGTGCAACATCATATTTCTTATATTTGAATGATCGTGTATGTCACGCTATTTCAATCTACCTGAAGTAGTGAATTTCTGAAAATATTAAAGTAAATTTGATGTTATTCACATATTGTTGAAAGATTTACATATTTGAAAGCGTTTGAAAAGAAATATGTGTCAAACCTAAAAGTGATATAATGTGCAACATCATATTTCTTATTTTTGTAGCGAAAATGCAAAATCATATAGTTTTCAATCGTACTTGGCACATTTTAAAAAGATTGTGTTATCGAAAGAAAGAATGATCGTGTATGTCACGCTATTTCAATCTACCTGAAGGAGTGAATTTCTGAAAATATTAAAGTAAATTTGATGTTATTCACATATTGTTGAAAGATTTACATATTTGAAAGCGTTTGAAAAGAAATATGTGTCAAACCTAAAAGTTTTATTTCTTATGTTCGTAGCGTAAACGCAAAATCATATAGTTTGCACTCGTACTTGGGACATATTTAACATCTTGTGTAATCGAAAGAGAGAATCATCATGACTGTCAGGATAATTCAATCTACTTGAAGAAGTAAATTTCTGTCAATTTTAAAGTAAATTTGATGTTATTCACATATTGTTGAAAGATTTACATATTTGAAAGCGTTTGAAAAGAAATATTTGTCAAACCTAAAAGTTTTATTTCTTATGTTCGTAGCGTAAACGCAAAATCATATAGTTTGCACTCGTACTTGGGACATATTTAACATCTTGTGTAATCGAAAGAGAGAAGCATCATGACTGTCAGGATAATTCAATCTACTTGAAGAAGTAAATTTCTGTCAATTTTAAAGTAAATTTGATGTTATTCACATATTGTTGAAAGATTTATATATTTTAAAGAAGTCGAAAAGAAATATGTGTCAAACCTAAAAGTGCTATACTGTGCAACATCATATTTCTTGTATTTGAATGATCGTGTATGTCACACTATTTCAATCTACCTGAAGTAGTGAATTTCTGAAAATATTAAAGTAAATTTGATGTTACTCACATATTGTTGAAAGATTTACATATTTGAAAGCGTTTGAAAAGAAATATTTGTCAAACCTAAAAGGGGGAATATTGCTATAAAGTCTTATCTATCTTATTTTTTATGTTTGTAGCGTAAACGCAAAATCATACAGTTTGCACACGTACATGGGACATATTTAACATCTTGTGTTATCGAAAGAGAGAATCATCATGACTGTCAGGATATTTCAATCTACTTGAAGAAGTAAATTTCTGTAAATTTTAAAGTAAATTTGATGTTATTCACATATTGTTTAAAGATTTATATATTTTAAAGAAGTCGAAAAAAAATATGTGTCAAACCTAAAAGTGCTATACTGTGCAACATCATATTTCTTATATTTGAATGATCGTGTATGTCACGCTATTTCAATCTACCTGAAGTAGTGAATTTCTGAAAATATTAAAGTAAATTTGATGTTATTCACATATTGTTGAAAGATTTACATATTTGAAAGCGTTTGAAAAGAAATATGTGTCAAACCTAAAAGTGGAATAATGTGCAACATCTTATTTCTTATGTTTGTAGCGTAAACGCAAAATCATATAGTTTGCACTCGTACTTGGGACATATTTAACATCTTGTGTTATCGGAAGAGAGAATGATCGTGTATGTCACGCTATTTCAATCTACCTGAAGGAGTGAATTTCTGAAAATATTAAAGTAAATTTGATGTTACTCACATATTGTTGAAAGATTTACATATTTGAAAGCGTTTGAAAAGAAATATTTGTCAAACCTAAAAGAGGGAATATTTCTATAAAGTGGATAATCTTATTTTTTATGTTTGTAGCGTAAACGCGAAATCATACAGTTTGCACACGTACATGGGACATATCTAACATCTTGTGTTATCGAAAGAGAGAATCATCATGACTGTCAGGATATTTCAATCTACTTGAAGAAGTAAAATTCTGTAAATTTTAAAGTAAATTTGATGTTATTCACATATTGTTGAAAGATTTATATATTTTAAAGAATTCGAAGAAAAATATGTGTCAAACCTAAAAGTGATATAATGTGCAACATCATATTTCTTATGTTCGTAGCGTAAACGCAAAATCATATAGTTTGCACTCGTCCTTGGGACATATTTAACATCTTGTGTAATCGAAAGAGAGAATCATCATGACTGTCAGGATATTTCAATCTACTTGAAGAAGTAAATTTCTGTAAATTTTAAAGTAAATTTGATGTTATTCACATATTGTTGAAAGATTTACATATTTGAAAGCGTTTGAAAAGAAATATATTTCAAACCTAAAAGAGGGAATATTTCTATAAAGTGGATAATCTTATTTTTTATGTTTGTAGCGTAAACGCAAAATCATACACTTTGCACACGTACACTGGACATATTTAACATCTTGTGTTATCGAAAGAGATAATCATCATGACTGTCAGGATATTTCAATCTACTTGAAGAAGTAAATTTCTGTAAATTTTAAAGTAAATTTGATGTTATTCACATATTGTTGAAAGATTTACATATTTGAAAGCGTTTGAAAAGAAATATGTGTCAAACCTAAAAGTGATATAATGTGCAACATCATATTTCTTATTTTTGTAGCGAAAATGCAAAATCATATAGTTTGCACTCGTACTTGGCACATTTTAAAAAGATTGTGTTATCGAAAGAAAGAATGATCGTGTATGTCACGCTATTTCAATCTACCTGAAGGAGTGAATTTCTGAAAATATTAACGTAAATTTGATGTTATTCACATATTGTTGAAAGATTTACATTTTTGAAAGCGTTTGAAAAGAAATATTTGTCAAACGTAAAAGAGGGAATATTTCTATAAAGTGGATAATCTTATTTTTTATGTTTGTAGCGTAAACGCAAAATCATATAGTTTGCACTCGTACTTGGGACATATTTAACATCTTGTGTAATCGAAAGAGAGAATCATCATGACTGTCAGGATAATTCAATCTACTTGAAGAAGTAAATTTCTGTCAATTTTAATGTAAATTTGATGTTATTCACATATTGTTGAAAGATTTATATATTTTAAAGAAGTCGAAAAGAAATATGTGTCAAACCTAAAAGTGGAATAATGTGCAACATCTTATTTCTTACGTTTGTAGCGTAAACGCAAAATCATATAGTTTGGACTCGTACTTGGGACATTTTAAAAACATTGTGTTATCGAAAGAAAGAATGATCGTGTATGTCACGCTATATCAATCTACCTGAAGGAGTGAATTTCTGAAAATATTAAAGTAAATTTGATGTTATTCACATATTGTTGAAAGATTTACATATTTGAAAGCGTTTGAAAAGAAATATTTGTCAAAACTAAAAGAGGGAATATTTCTATAAAGTCTTATCTATCTTATTTTTTATGTTTGTAGCGTAAACGCAAAATCATACAGTTTGCACACGTACATGGGACATATTTAACATCTTGTGTTATCGAAAGAGAGAATCATCAAGACTTTTTGATTTCTGTAAATTTTAAAGTAAATTTGATGTTATTCACATATTGTTGAACGATTTATATATTTTAAAGAAGTCGAAAAAAAATATGTGTCAAACCTAAAAGTGCTATACTGTGCAACATCATATTTCTTGTATTTGAATGATCGTGTATGTCACACCATTTCAATCTACCTGAAGTAGTGAATTTCTGAAAATATTAAAGTAAATTTGATGTTATTCACATATTGTTGAAAGATTTACATATTTGAAAGCGTTTGAAAAGAAATATGTGTCAAACCTAAAAGTGCTATAATGTGCAACATCATATTTCTTATTTTTGTAGCGAAAATGCAAAATCATATAGTTTTCAATCGTACTTGGCACATTTTAAAAAGATTGTGTTATCGAAAGAAAGAATGATCGTGTATGTCACGCTATTTCAATCTACCTGAAGGAGTGAATTTCTGAAAATATTAAAGTAAATTTGATGTTATTCACATATTGTTGAAAGATTTACATATTTGAAAGCGTTTGAAAAGAAATATGTGTCAAACCTAAAAGTTTTATTTCTTATGTTCGTAGCGTAAACGCAAAATCATATAGTTTGCACTCGTACTTGGGACATATTTAACATCTTGTGTAATCGAAAGAGAGAATCATCATGACTGTCAGGATAATTCAATCTACTTGAAGAAGTAAATTTCTGTCAATTTTAAAGTAAATTTGATGTTATTCACATATTGTTGAAAGATTTACATATTTGAAAGCGTTTGAAAAAGAAATATTTGTCAAACCTAAAAGTTTTATTTCTTATGTTCGTAGCGTAAACGCAAAATCATATAGTTTGCACTCTTACTTGGGACATATTTAACATCTTGTGTAATCGAAAGAGAGAATCATCATGACTGTCAGGATAATTCAATCTACTTGAAGAAGTAAATTTCTGTCAATTTTAAAGTAAATTTGATGTTATTCACATATTGTTGAAAGATTTATATATTTTAAAGAAGTCGAAAAGAAATATGTGTCAAACCTAAAAGTGCTATACTGTGCAACATCATATTTCTTGTATTTGAATGATCGTGTATGTCACACCATTTCAATCTACCTGAAGTAGTGAATTTCTGAAAATATTAAAGTAAATTTGATGTTATTCACATATTGTTGAAAGATTTACATATTTGAAAGCGTTTGATAAGAAATATTTGTCAAACCTAAAAGAGGGAATATTTCTATAAAGTCTTATCTATCTTATTTTTTATGTTTGTAGCGTAAACGCAAAATCATACAGTTTGCACACGTACATGGGACATATTTAACATCTTGTGTTATCGAAAGAGAGAATCATCAAGACTGTCAGGATATTTCAATCTACTTGAAGAAGTAAATTTCTGTAAATTTTAAAGTAAATTTGATGTTATTCACATATTGTTTAAAGATTTATATATTTTAAAGAAGTCGAAAAAAAATATGTGTCAAACCTAAAAGTGCTATACTGTGCAACATCATATTTCTTATATTTGAATGATCGTGTATGTCACGCTATTTCAATCTACCTGAAGTAGTGAATTTCTGAAAATATTAAAGTAAATTTGATGTTATTCACATATTGTTGAAAGATTTACATATTTGAAAGCGTTTGAAAAGAAATATGTGTCAAACCTAAAAGTGGAATAATGTGCAACATCTTATTTCTTATGTTTGTAGCGAAAATGCAAAATCATATAGTTTGCACTCGTACTTGGCACATTTTAAAAACATTGTGTTATCGAAAGAAAGAATGATCGTGTATGTCACGCTATTTCAATCTACCTGAAGGAGTGAATTTCTGAAAATATTAAAGTAAATTTGATGTTATTCACATATTGTTGAAAGATTTACATATTTGAAAGCGTTTGAAAAGAAATATGTGTCAAACCTAAAAGTGATATAATGTGCAACATCATATTTCTTATTTTTGTTGCGAAAATGCAAAATCTTATAGTTTGCACTCGTACTTGGCACATTTTAAAAAGATTGTGTTATCGAAAGAAAGAATGATCGTGTATGTCACGCTATTTCAATCTACCTGAAGGAGTGAATTTCTGAAAATATTAACGTAAATTTGATGTTATTCACATATTGTTGAAAGATTTACATATTTGAAAGCGTTTGAAAAGAAATATTTGTCAAACCTAAAAGAGGGAATATTTCTATAAAGTGGATAATCTTATTTTTTATGTTTGTAGCGTAAACGCAAAATCATATAGTTTGCACTCGTACTTGGGACATATTTAACATCTTGTGTAATCGAAAGAGAGAATCATCATGACTGTCAGGATAATTCAATCTACTTGAAGAAGTAAATTTCTGTCAATTTTAATGTAAATTTGATGTTTTTCACATATTGTTGTAAGATTTATATATCTTAAAGAAGTCGAAAAGAATTATGTGTCAAACCTAAAATTGGAATAATGTGCAACATCTTATTTCTTACGTTTGTAGCGTAAACGCAAAATCATATAGTTTGGACTCGTACTTGGGACATTTTAAAAACATTGTGTTATCGAAAGAAAGAATGATCGTGTATGTCACGCTATTTCAATCTACCTGAAGGAGTGAATTTCTGAAAATATTGAAGTAAATTTGATGTTATTCACATATTGTATATCTTATTTTTTATGTTTGTAGCGTAAACGCAAAATCATGTAGTTTGCACTCGTACTTGGCACATTTTAAAAAGATTGTGTTATCGAAAGAAAGAATTATCGTGTATGTCACGCTATTTCAATCTACCTGAAGTAGTGAATTTCTGAAAATATTAAAGTAAATTTGATGTTATTCACATATTGTTGAAAGATTTACATATTTGAAAGCGTTTGAAAAGAAATATTTGTCAAACCTAAAAGAGGGAATATTTCTATAAAGTCTTATCTATCTTATTTTTTATGTTTGTAGCGTAAACGCAAAATCATACAGTTTGCACACGTACATGGGACATATTTAACATCTTGTGTTATCGAAAGAGAGAATCATCATGACTGTCAGGATATTTCAATCTACTTGAAGAAGTAAATTTCTGTAAATTTTAAAGTAAATTTGATGTTATTCACATATTGTTGAACGATTTATATATTTTAAAGAAGTCGAAAAAATATGTGTCAAACCTAAAAGTGCTATACTGTGCAACATCATATTTCTTGTATTTGAATGATCGTGTATGTCACACTATTTCAATCTACCTGAAGTAGTGAATTTCTGAAAATATTAAAGTAAATTTGATGTTATTCACATATTGTTGAAAGATTTACATATTTGAAAGCGTTTGAAAAGAAATATGTGTCAAACCTAAAAGTGATATAATGTGCAACATCATATTTCTTATTTTTGTAGCGAAAATGCAAAATCATATAGTTTTCAATCGTACTTGGCACATTTTAAAAAGATTGTGTTATCGAAAGAAAGAATGATCGTGTATGTCACGCTATTTCAATCTACCTGAAGGAGTGAATTTCTGAAAATATTAAAGTAAATTTGATGTTATTCACATATTGTTGAAAGATTTACATATTTGAAAGCGTTTGAAAAGAAATATTTGTCAAACCTAAAAGTTTTATTTCTTATGTTCGTAGCGTAAACGCAAAATCATATAGTTTGCACTCGTACTTGGGACATATTTAACATCTTGTGTAATCGAAAGAGAGAATCATCATGACTGTCAGGATAATTCAATCTACTTGAAGAAGTAAATTTCTGTCAATTTTAAAGTAAATTTGATGTTATTCACAAATTGTTGAAAGATTTATATATTTTAAAGAAGTCGAAAAGAAATATGTGTCAAACCTAAAAGTGGAATAATGTGCAACATCATATTTCTTATTTTTGTAGCGAAAATGCAAAATCATATAGTTTGCACTCGTACTTGGCACATTTTAAAAACATTGTGTTATCGAAAGAAAGAATGATCGTGTATGTCACGCTATTTCAATCTACCTGAAGGAGTGAATTTCTGAAAATATTAAAGTAAATTTGATGTTATTCACATATTGTTGAAAGATTTACATATTTGAAAGCGTTTGAAAAGAAATATGTGTCAAACCTAAAAGTGGGATAATGTGCAACATCTTATTTCTTATGTTTGTAGCGTAAACGCAAAATCATATAGTTTGCACTCGTACTTGGGACATATTTAACATCTTGTGTTATCGGAAGAGAGAATGATCGTGTATGTCACGCTATTTCAATCTACCTGAAGGAGTGAATTTCTGAAAATATTAAAGTAAATTTGATGTTACTCACATATTGTTGAAAGATTTACATATTTGAAAGCGTTTGAAAAGAAATATTTGTCAAACCTAAAAGAGGGAATATTTCTATAAAGTGGATAATCTTATTTTTTATGTTTGTAGCGTAAACGCAAAATCATACAGTTTGCACACGTACATGGGACATATTTAACATCTTGTGTTATCGAAAGAGAGAATCATCATGACTGTCAGGATATTTCAATCTACTTGAAGAAGTAAATTTCTGTAAATTTTAAAGTAAATTTGATGTTATTCACATATTGTTTAAAGATTTATATATTTTAAAGAAGTCGAAAAAAAATATGTGTCAAACCTAAAAGTGCTATACTGTGCTATATTTCTTGTATTTGAATGATCGTGTATGTCACGCTATTTCAATCTACCTGAAGGAGTGAATTTCTGAAAATATTAAAGTAAATTTGATGTTATTCACATATTGTTGAAAGATTTACATATTTGAAAGCGTTTGAAAAGAAATATGTGTCAAACCTAAAAGTGATATAATGTGCAACATCATATTTCTTATTTTTGTAGCGAAAATGCAAAATCATATAGTTTTCAATCGTACTTGGCACATTTTAAAAAGATTGTGTTATCGAAAGAAAGAATGATCGTGTATGTCACGCTATTTCAATCTACCTGAAGGAGTGAATTTCTGAAAATATTAAAGTAAATTTGATGTTATTCACATATTGTTGAAAGATTTACATATTTGAAAGCGTTTGAAAAGAAATATGTGTCAAACCTAAAAGTGGAATAATGTGCAACATCTTATTTCTTATGTTTGTAGCGTAAACGCAAAATCATATAGTTTGCACTCGTACTTGGGACATATTTAACATCTTGTGTTATCGGAAGAGAGAATGATCGTGTATGTCACGCTATTTCAATCTACCTGAAGTAGTGAATTTCTGAAAATATTAAAGTAAATTTGATGTTATTCACATATTGTTGAAAGATTTACATATTTGAAAGCGTTTGAAAAGAAATATTTGTCAAACCTAAAAGAGGGAATATTTCTATAAAGTGGATAATCTTATTTTTTATGTTTGTAGCGTAAACGCAAAATCATACAGTTTGCACACGTACATGGGACATATCTAACATCTTGTGTTATCGAAAGAGAGAATCATCATGACTGTCAGGATATTTCAATCTACTTGAAGAAGTAAATTTCTGTAAATTTTAAAGTAAATTTGATGTTATTCACATATTGTTGAAAGATTTATATATTTTAAAGAATTCGAAGAAAAATATGTGTCAAACCTAAAAGTGATAGAATGTGCAACATCTTATTTCTTATGTTTGTAGCGTAAACGCAAAATCATATAGTTTGCACTCGTAATTGGGACATATTTAACATCTTGTGTTATCGAAAGAGAGAATCATCATGACTGTCAGGATATTTCAATCTACTTGAAGAAGAAAATTTCTGTAAATTTTAAAGTAAATTTGATGTTATTCACATATTGTTGAAAGATTTATATATTTTAAAGAATTCGAAGAAAAATATGTGTCAAACCTAAAAGTGATATAATGTGCAACATCATATTTCTTATTTTTGTAGCGAAAATGCAAAATCATATAGATTGCACTCGTACTTGGCACATTTTAAAAACATTGTGTTATCGAAAGAAAGAATGATCGTGTATGTCACGCTATTTCAATCTACCTGAAGTAGTGAATTTCTGAAAATATTAAAGTAAATTTGATGTTATTCACATATTGTTGAAAGATTTACATATTTGAAAGCGTTTGAAAAGAAATATTTGTCAAACCTAAAAGAGGGAATATTTCTATAAAGTGGATAATCTTATTTTTTATGTTTGTAGCGTAAACGCAAAATCATACAGTTTGCACACGTACATGGGACATATTTAACATCTTGTGTTATCGAAAGAGAGAATCATCATGACTGTCAGGATATTTCAATCTACTTGAAGAAGTAAATTTCTGTAAATTTTAAAGTAAATTTGATGTTATTCACATATTGTTGAAAGATTTACATATTTGAAAGCGTTTGAAAAGAAATATTTGTCAAACCTAAAAGAGGGAATATTTCTATAAAGTGGATAATCTTATTTTTTATGTTTGTAGCGTAAACGCAAAATCATACACTTTGCACACGTACACTGGACATATTTAACATCTTGTGTTATCGAAAGAGATAATCATCATGACTGTCAGGATATTTCAATCTACTTGAAGAAGTAAATTCCTGTAAATTTTAAAGTAAATTTGATGTTATTCACATATTGTTGAAAGATTTACATATTTGAAAGCGTTTGAAAAGAAATATGTGTCAAACCTAAAAGTGATTAATGTGCAACATCATATTTCTTATTTTTGTTGCGAAAATGCAAAATCATATAGTTTTCAATCGTACTTGGCACATTTTAAAAAGATTGTGTTATCGAAAGAAAGAATGATCGTGTATGTCACGCTATATCAATCTACCTGAAGTAGTGAATTTCTGAAAATATTAACGTAAATTTGATGTTATTCACATATTGTTGAAAGATTTACATTTTTGAAAGCGTTTGAAAAGAAATATTTGTCAAACGTAAAAGAGGGAATATTTCTATAAAGTGGATAATCTTATTTTTTATGTTTGTAGCGTAAACGCAAAATCATATAGTTTGCACTCGTACTTGGGACATATTTAACATCTTGTGTAATCGAAAGAGAGAATCATCATGACTGTCAGGATAATTCAATCTACTTGAAGAAGTAAATTTCTGTCAATTTTAATGTAAATTTGATGTTATTCACATATTGTTGAAAGATTTATATATTTTAAAGAAGTCGAAAAGAAATATGTGTCAAACCTAAAAGTGGAATAATGTGCAACATCTTATTTCTTACGTTTGTAGCGTAAACGCAAAATCATGTAGTTTGCACTCGTACTTGGTACATATTAAAAATATTGTGTTATCGAAAGAAAGAATGATCGTGTATGTCACGCTATTTCAATCTACCTGAAGGAGTGAATTTCTGAAAATATTGAAGTAAATTTGATGTTATTCACATATTGTATATCTTATTTTTTATTTTTGTGCGTAAACGCAAAATCATGTAGTTTGCACTCGTACTTGGTACATTTTAAAAAGATTGTGTTATCGAAAGAAAGAATTATCGTGTATGTCACGCTATTTCAATCTACCTGAAGTAGTGAATTTCTGAAAATATTAAAGTAAATTTGATGTTATTCACATATTGTTGAAAGATTTACATATTTGAAAGCGTTTGAAAAGAAATATTTGTCAAACCTAAAAGAGGGAATATTTCTATAAAGTCTTATCTATCTTATTTTTTATGTTTGTAGCGTAAACGCAAAATCATACAGTTTGCACACGTACATGGGACATATTTAACATCTTGTGTTATCGAAAGAGAGAATCATCATGACTGTCAGGATATTTCAATCTACTTGAAGAAGTAAATTTCTGTAAATTTTAAAGTAAATTTGATGTTATTCACATATTGTTGAACGATTTATATATTTTAAAGAAGTCGAAAAAAAATATGTGTCAAACCTAAAAGTGCTATACTGTGCAACATCATATTTCTTGTATTTGAATGATCGTGTATGTCACACCATTTCAATCTACCTGAAGGAGTGAATTTCTGAAAATATTAAAGTAAATTTGATGTTATTCACATATTGTTGAAAGATTTACATATTTGAAAGCGTTTGAAAAGAAATATGTGTCAAACCTAAAAGTGATATAATGTGCAACATCATATTTCTTATTTTTGTTGCGAAAATGCAAAATCATATAGTTTTCAATCGTACTTGGCACATTTTAAAAAGATTGTGTTATCGAAAGAAAGAATGATCGTGTATGTCACGCTATTTCAATCTACCTGAAGGAGTGAATTTCTGAAAATATTAAAGTAAATTTGATGTTATTCACATATTGTTGAAAGATTTACATATTTGAAAGCGTTTGAAAAGAAATATTTGTCAAACCTAAAAGTTTTATTTCCTATGTTCGTAGCGTAAACGCAAAATCATATAGTTTGCACTCGTACTTGGGACATATTTAACATCTTGTGTAATCGAAAGAGAGAATCATCATGACTGTCAGGATAATTCAATCTACTTGAAGAAGTAAATTTCTGTAAATTTTAAAGTAAATTTGATGTTATTCACATATTGTTGAAAGATTTATATATTTTATAGAATTCGAAGAAAAATATGTGTCAAACCTAAAAGTGGAATAATGTGCAACATCTTATTTCTTATGTTTGTAGCGTAAACGCAAAATCATATAGTTTGCACTCGTACTTGGCACATTTTAAAAACATTTAGTTATCGAAAGAGAGAATCATCATGACTGTCAGGATATTTCAATCTACTTGAAGAAGTAAATTTCTGTAAATTTTAAAGTAAATTTGATGTTATTCACATATTGTTGAAAGATTTATATATTTTATAGAATTCGAAGAAAAATATGTGTCAAACCTAAAAGTGATATAATGTGCAACATCATATTTCTTATTTTTGTAGCGAAAATGCAAAATCATATAGTTTGCACTCGTACTTGGCACATTTTAAAAACATTGTGTTATCGAAAGAAAGAATGATCGTGTATGTCACGCTATTTCAATCTACCTGAAAGGGTGAATTTCTGAAAATATTAAAGTAAATTTGATGTTATTCACGTATTGTTGAAAGATTTACATATTTGAAAGCGTTTGAAAAGAAATATTTGTCAAACCTAAAAGTTTTATTTCCTATGTTCGTAGCGTAAACGCAAAATCATACAGTTTGCACACGTACATGGGACATATTTAACATCTTGTGTTATCGAAAGAGAGAATCATCATGACTGTCAGGATATTTCAATCTACTTGAAGAAGTAAATTTCTGTAAATTTTAAAGTAAATTTGATGTTATTCACATATTGTTGAAAGATTTATATATCTTAAAGAAGTCGAAAAGAAATATGTGTCAAACCTAAAAGTGGAATAATGTGCAACATCTTATTTCTTACGTTTGTAGCGAAAATGCAAAATCATATAGTTTGCACTCGTACTTGGCACATTTTAAAAACATTGTGTTATCGAAAGAAAGAATGATCGTGTATGTCACGCTATTTCAATCTACCTGAAGGAGTGAATTTCTGAAAATATTAAAGTAAATTTGATGTTATTCACATATTGTTGAAAGATTTACATATTTGAAAGCGTTTGAAAAGAAATATGTGTCAAACCTAAAAGTGGAATAATGTGCAACATCTTATTTCTTATGTTTGTAGCGTAAACGCAAAATCATATAGTTTGCACTCGTACTTGGGACATATTTAACATCTTGTGTTATCGGAAGAGAGAATGATCGTGTATGTCACGCTATTTCAATCTACCTGAAGGAGTGAATTTCTGAAAATATTAAAGTAAATTTGATGTTACTCACATATTGTTGAAAGATTTACATATTTGAAAGCGTTTGAAAAGAAATATTTGTCAAACCTAAAAGAGGGAATATTTCTATAAAGTGGATAATCTTATTTTTTATGTTTGTAGCGTAAACGCGAAATCATACAGTTTGCACACGTACATGGGACATATTTAACATCTTGTGTTATCGAAAGAGAGAATCATCATGACTGTCAGGATATTTCAATCTACTTGAAGAAGTAAATTTCTGTAAATTTTAAAGTAAATTTGATGTTATTCACATATTGTTGAAAGATTTATATATTTTATAGAATTCGAAGAAAAATATGTGTCAAACCTAAAAGTGATATAATGTGCAACATCATATTTCTTATGTTTGTAGCGTAAACGCAAAATCATATAGTTTGCACTCGTACTTGGGACATATTTAACATCTTGTGTAATCGAAAGAGAGAATCATCATGACTGTCAGGATAATTCAATCTACTTGAAGAAGTAAATTTCTGTAAATTTTAAAGTAAATTTGATGTTATTCACATATTGTTGAAAGATTTATATATTTTATAGAATTCGAAGAAAAATATGTGTCAAACCTAAAAGTGATATAATGTGCAACATCATATTTCTTATTTTTGTAGCGAAAATGCAAAATCATATAGTTTGCACTCGTACTTGGCACATTTTAAAAACATTGTGTTATCGAAAGAAAGAATGATCGTGTATGTCACGCTATTTCAATCTACCTGAAGGAGTGAATTTCTGAAAATATTAAAGTAAATTTGATGTTATTCACATATTGTTGAAAGATTTACATATTTGAAAGCGTTTGAAAAGAAATATGTGTCAAACCTAAAAGTGGAATAATGTGCAACATCTTATTTCTTATGTTTGTAGCGTAAACGCAAAATCATATAGTTTGCACTCGTACTTGGGACATATTTAACATCTTGTGTTATCGGAAGAGAGTATCATCATGACTGTCAGGATAATTCAATCTACTTGAAGAAGTAAATTTCTGTCAATTTTAAAGTAAATTTGATGTTATTCACATATTGTTGAAAGATTTATATATCTTAAAGAAGTCGAAAAGAAATATGTGTCAAACCTAAAAGTGGAATAATGTGCAACATCTTATTTCTTACGTTTGTAGCGAAAATGCAAAATCATATAGTTTGCACTCGTACTTGGCACATTTTAAAAACATTGTGTTATCGAAAGAAAGAATGATCGTGTATGTCACGCTATTTCAATCTACCTGAAGGAGTGAATTTCTGAAAATATTAAAGTAAATTTGATGTTATTCACATATTGTTGAAAGATTTAAATATTTGAAAGCGTTTGAAAAGAAATATGTGTCAAACCTAAAAGTGGAATAATGTGCAACATCTTATTTCTTATGTTTGTAGCGTAAACGCAAAATCATATAGTTTGCACTCGTACTTGGGACATATTTAACATCTTGTGTTATCGGAAGAGAGAATGATCGTGTATGTCACGCTATTTCAATCTACCTGAAGGAGTGAATTTCTGAAAATATTAAAGTAAATTTGATGTTACTCACATATTGTTGAAAGATTTACATATTTGAAAGCGTTTGAAAAGAAATATGTGTCAAACCTAAAAGAGGGAATATTTCTATAAAGTGGATAATCTTATTTTTTATGTTTGTAGCGTAAACGCAAAATCATACAGTTTGCACACGTACATGGGACATATTTAACATCTTGTGTTATCGAAAGAGAGAATCAT
Organism: Diplolepis rosae; assembly: GCA_030998225.1. Classification (NCBI taxonomy): domain Eukaryota; kingdom Metazoa; phylum Arthropoda; class Insecta; order Hymenoptera; family Diplolepididae; genus Diplolepis; species Diplolepis rosae. The sequence continues at coordinate 162,920 of JAPYXD010000658.1, read as the reverse complement.
CATGACTGTCAGGATATTTCAATCTACTTGAAGAAGTAAATTTCTGTAAATTTTAAAGTAAATTTGATGTTATTCACATATTGTTGAAAGATTTATATATTTTATAGAATTCGAAGAAAAATATGTGTCAAACCTAAAAGTGATATAATGTGCAACATCTTATTTCTTATGTTTGTAGCGTAAACGCAAAATCATATAGTTTGCACTCGTACTTGGGACATATTTAACATCTTGTGTAATCGAAAGAGAGAATCATCATGACTGTCAGGATATTTCAATCTACTTGAAGAAGAAAATTTCTGTAAATTTTAAAGTAAATTTGATGTTATTCACATATTGTTGAAAGATTTATATATTTTAAAGAATTCGAAGAAAAATATGTGTCAAACCTAAAAGTGATATAATGTGCAACATCATATTTCTTATTTTTGTAGCGAAAATGCAAAATCATGTAGTTTGCACTCGTACTTGGCACATTTTAAAAAGATTGTGTTATCGAAAGAAAGAATGATCGTGTATGTCACACTATTTCAATCTACCTGAAGTAGTGAATTTCTGAAAATATTAAAGTAAATTTGATGTTATTCACATATTGTTGAAAGATTTACATATTTGAAAGCGTTTGAAAAGAAATATTTGTCAAACCTAAAAGAGGGAATATTTCTATAAAGTCTTATCTATCTTATTTTTTATGTTTGTAGCGTAAACGCAAAATCATACAGTTTGCACACGTACATGGGACATATTTAACATCTTGTGTTATCGAAAGAGAGAATCATCATGACTGTCAGGATATTTCAATCTACTTGAAGAAGTAAATTTCTGTAAATTTTAAAGTAAATTTGATGTTATTCACATATTGTTGAAAGATTTATATATTTTAAAGAAGTCGAAAAAAAATATGTGTCAAACCTAAAAGTGCTATACTGTGCAACATCATATTTCTTATATTTGAATGATCGTGTATGTCACGCTATTTCAATCTACCTGAAGGAGTGAATTTCTGAAAATATTAAAGTAAATTTGATGTTATTCACATATTGTTGAAAGATTTACATATTTGAAAGCGTTTGAAAAGAAATATGTGTCAAACCTAAAAGTGATATAATGTGCAACATCATATTTCTTATTTTTGTAGCGAAAATGCAAAATCATATAGTTTTCAATCGTACTTGGCACATTTTAAAAAGATTGTGTTATCGAAAGAAAGAATGATCGTGTATGTCACGCTATTTGAATCTACCTGAAGGAGTGAATTTCTGAAAATATTAAAGTAAATTTGATGTTATTCACATATTGTTGAAAGATTTACATATTTGAAAGCGTTTGAAAAGAAATATTTGTCAAACCTAAAAGTTTTATTTCCTATGTTCGTAGCGTAAACGCAAAATCATATAGTTTGCACTCGTACTTGGGACATATTTAACATCTTGTGTAATCGAAAGAGAGAATCATCATGACTGTCAGGATAATTCAATCTACTTGAAGAAGTAAATTTCTGTAAATTTTAAAGTAAATTTGATGTTATTCACATATTGTTGAAAGATTTATATATTTTATAGAATTCGAAGAAAAATATGTGTCAAACCTAAAAGTGATATAATGTGCAACATCTTATTTCTTATGTTTGTAGCGTAAACGCAAAATCATATAGTTTGCACTCGTACTTGGCACATTTTAAAAACATTTAGTTATCGAAAGAGAGAATCATCATGACTGTCAGGATATTTCAATCTACTTGAAGAAGTAAATTTCTGTAAATTTTAAAGTAAATTTGATGTTATTCACATATTGTTGAAAGATTTATATATTTTATAGAATTCGAAGAAAAATATGTGTCAAACCTAAAAGTGATATAATGTGCAACATCATATTTCTTATTTTTGTAGCGAAAATGCAAAATCATATAGTTTGCACTCGTACTTGGCACATTTTAAAAACATTGTGTTATCGAAAGAAAGAATGATCGTGTATGTCACGCTATTTCAATCTACCTGAAAGGGTGAATTTCTGAAAATATTAAAGTAAATTTGATGTTATTCACGTATTGTTGAAAGATTTACATATTTGAAAGCGTTTGAAAAGAAATATTTGTCAAACCTAAAAGTTTTATTTCCTATGTTCGTAGCGTAAACGCAAAATCATATAGTTTGCACTCGTACTTGGGACATATTTAACATCTTGTGTTATCGAAAGAGAGAATCATCATGACTGTCAGGATAATTCAATCTACTTGAAGAAGTAAATTTCTGTCAATTTTAAAGTAAATTTGATGTTATTCACATATTGTTGAAAGATTTATATATTTTAAAGAAGTCGAAAAGAAATATGTGTCAAACCTAAAAGTGGAATAATGTGCAACATCTTATTTCTTACGTTTGTAGCGTAAACGCAAAATCATATAGTTTGCACTCGTACTTGGCACATTTTAAAAACATTGTGTTATCGAAAGAAAGAATGATCGTGTATGTCACGCTATTTCAATCTACCTGAAGGAGTGAATTTCTGAAAATATTAAAGTAAATTTGATGTTATTCACATATTGTTGAAAGATTTACATATTTGAAAGCGTTTGAAAAGAAATATGTGTCAAACCTAAAAGTGGAATAATGTGCAACATCTTATTTCTTATGTTTGTAGCGTAAACGCAAAATCATATAGTTTGCACTCGTACTTGGGACATATTTAACATCTTGTGTTATCGAAAGAGAGAATCATCATGACTGTCAGGATAATTCAATCTACTTGAAGAAGTAAATTTCTGTAAATTTTAAAGTAAATTTGATGTTATTCACATATTGTTGAAAGATTTATATATTTTAAAGAAGTCGAAAAGAAATATGTGTCAAACCTAAAAGTGGAATAATGTGCAACATCTTATTTCTTACGTTTGTAGCGAAAATGCAAAATCATATAGTTTGCACTCGTACTTGGCACATTTTAAAAACATTGTGTTATCGAAAGAAAGAATGATCGTGTATGTCACGCTATTTCAATCTACCTGAAGGAGTGAATTTCTGAAAATATTAAAGTAAATTTGATGTTATTCACATATTGTTGAAAGATTTACATATTTGAAAGCGTTTGAAAAGAAATGTGTCAAACCTAAAAGTGGAATAATGTGCAACATCTTATTTCTTATGTTTGTAGCGTAAACGCAAAATCATATAGTTTGCACTCGTACTTGGGACATATTTAACATCTTGTGTTATCGGAAGAGAGAATGATCGTGTATGTCACGCTATTTCAATCTACCTGAAGGAGTGAATTTCTGAAAATATTAAAGTAAATTTGATGTTACTCACATATTGTTGAAAGATTTACATATTTGAAAGCGTTTGAAAAGAAATATTTGTCAAACCTAAAAGAGGGAATATTTCTATAAAGTGGATAATCTTATTTTTTATGTTTGTAGCGTAAACGCGAAATCATACAGTTTGCACACGTACATGGGACATATCTAACATCTTGTGTTATCGAAAGAGAGAATCATCATGACTGTCAGGATATTTCAATCTACTTGAAGAAGAAAATTTCTGTAAATTTTAAAGTAAATTTGATGTTATTCACATATTGTTGAAAGATTTATATATTTTAAAGAATTCGAAGAAAAATATGTGTCAAACCTAAAAGTGATAGAATGTGCAACATCATATTTCTTATTTTTGTAGCGAAAATGCAAAATCATATAGATTGCACTCGTACTTGGCACATTTTAAAAACATTGTGTTATCGAAAGAAAGAATGATCGTGTATGTCACGCTATTTCAATCTACCTGAAGTAGTGAATTTCTGAAAATATCAAAGTAAATTTGATGTTACTCACATACTGTTGAAAGATTTACATATTTGAAAGCGTTTGAAAAGAAATATATTTCAAACCTAAAAGAGGGAATATTTCTATAAAGTGGATAATCTTATTTTTTATGTTTGTAGCGTAAACGCAAAATCATACAGTTTGCACACGTACATGGGACATATTTACCATCTTGTGTTATCGAAAGAGAGAATCATCATGACTGTCAGGATATTTCAATCTACTTGAAGAAGTAAATTTCTGTAAATTTTAAAGTAAATTTGATGTTATTCACATATTGTTGAAAGATTTACATATTTGAAAGCGTTTGAAAAGAAATATATTTCAAACCTAAAAGAGGGAATATTTCTATAAAGTGGATAATCTTATTTTTTATTTTTTTAGCGAAAACGCAAAATCATACACTTTGCACACGTACACTGGACATATTTAACATCTTGTGTTATCGAAAGAGAGAATCATCATGACTGTCAGGATATTTCAATCTACTTGAAGAAGTAAATTTCTGTAAATTTTAAAGTAAATTTGATGTTATTCACATATTGTTGAAAGATTTACATATTTGAAAGCGTTTGAAAAGAAATATGTGTCAAACCTAAAAGTGATATAATGTGCAACATCATATTTCTTATTTTTGTTGCGAAAATGCAAAATCTTATAGTTTGCACTCGTACTTGGCACATTTTAAAAAGATTGTGTTATCGAAAGAAAGAATGATCGTGTATGTCACGCTATTTGAATCTACCTGAAGGAGTGAATTTCTGAAAATATTAACGTAAATTTGATGTTATTCACATATTGTTGAAAGATTTACATATTTGAAAGCGTTTGAAAAGAAATATTTGTCAAACGTAAAAGAGGGAATATTTCTATAAAGTGGATAATCTTATTTTTTATGTTTGTAGCGTAAACGCAAAATCATATAGTTTGCACTCGTACTTGGGACATATTTAACATCTTGTGTAATCGAAAGAGAGAATCATCATGACTGTCAGGATAATTCAATCTACTTGAAGAAGTAAATTTCTGTCAATTTTAATGTAAATTTGATGTTATTTACATATTGTTGAAAGATTTATATATCTTAAAGAAGTCGAAAAGAAATATGTGTCAAACCTAAAAGTGGAATAATGTGCAACATCTTATTTCTTACGTTTGTAGCGTAAACGCAAAATCATATAGTTTGCACTCGTACTTGGGACATTTTAAAAACATTGTGTTATCGAATGAAAGAATGATCGTGTATGTCACGCTATTTGAATCTACCTGAAGGAGTGAATTTCTGAAAATATTGAAGTAAATTTGATGTTATTCACATATTGTATATCTTATTTTTTATGTTTGTAGCGTAAACGCAAAATCATGTAGTTTGCACTCGTACTTGGCACATTTTAAAAAGATTGTGTTATCGAAAGAAAGAATTATCGTGTATGTCACGCTATTTCAATCTACCTGAAGTAGTGAATTTCTGAAAATATTAAAGTAAATTTGATGTTATTCACATATTGTTGAAAGATTTACATATTTGAAAGCGTTTGAAAAGAAATATTTGTCAAACCTAAAAGAGGGAATATTTCTATAAAGTCTTATCTATCTTATTTTTTATGTTTGTAGCGTAAACGCAAAATCATACAGTTTGCACACGTACATGGGACATATTTAACATCTTGTGTTATCGAAAGAGAGAATCATCAAGACTGTCAGGATATTTCAATCTACTTGAAGAAGTAAATTTCTGTAAATTTTAAAGTAAATTTGATGTTATTCACATATTGTTTAAAGATTTATATATTTTAAAGAAGTCGAAAAAAAATATGTGTCAAACCTAAAAGTGCTATACTGTGCAACATCATATTTCTTATATTTGAATGATCGTGTATGTCACGCTATTTCAATCTACCTGAAGGAGTGAATTTCTGAAAATATTAAAGTAAATTTGATGTTATTCACATATTGTTGAAAGATTTACATATTTGAAAGCGTTTGAAAAGAAATATGTGTCAAACCTAAAAGTGATATAATGTGCAACATCATATTTCTTATTTTTGTAGCGAAAATGCAAAATCATATAGTTTTCAATCGTACTTGGCACATTTTAAAAAGATTGTGTTATCGAAAGAAAGAATGATCGTGTATGTCACGCTATTTCAATCTACCTGAAGGAGTGAATTTCTGAAAATATTAAAGTAAATTTGATGTTATTCACATATTGTTGAAAGATTTACATATTTGAAAGCGTTTGAAAAGAAATATTTGTCAAACCTAAAAGTTTTATTTCTTATGTTCGTAGCGTAAACGCAAAATCATATAGTTTGCACTCGTACTTGGGACATATTTAACATCTTGTGTAATCGAAAGAGAGAATCATCATGACTGTCAGGATAATTCAATCTACTTGAAGATGTAAATTTCTGTCAATTTTAAAGTAAATTTGATGTTATTCACATATTGTTGAAAGATTTACATATTTGAAAGCGTTTGAAAAGAAATATGTGTCAAACCTAAAAGTGATATAATGTGCAACATCATATTTCTTATTTTTGTTGCGAAAATGCAAAATCTTATAGTTTGCACTCGTACTTGGCACATTTTAAAAACATTGTGTTATCGAAGGAAAGAATGATCGTGTATGTCACGCTATTTCAATCTACCTGAAGGAGTGAATTTCTGAAAATATTAAAGTAAATTTGATGTTATTCACATATTGTTGAAAGATTTACATATTTGAAAGCGTTTGAAAAGAAATATATTTCAAACCTAAAAGAGGGAATATTTCTATAAAGTGGATAATCTTATTTTTTATGTTTGTAGCGAAAACGCAAAATCATACAGTTTGCACACGTACATGGGACATATTTAACATCTTGTGTTATCGAAAGAGAGAATCATCATGACTGTCAGGATATTTCAATCTACTTGAAGAAGTAAATTTCTGTAAATTTTAAAGTAAATTTGATGTTATTCACATATTGTTGAAAGATTTACATATTTGAAAGCGTTTGAAAAGAAATATATTTCAAACCTAAAAGAGGGAATATTTCTATAAAGTGGATAATCTTATTTTTTATGTTTGTAGCGTAAACGCAAAATCATACACTTTGCACACGTACACTGGACATATTTAACATCTTGTGTAATCGAAAGAGAGAATCATCATGACTGTCAGGATAATTCAATCTACTTGAAGAAGTAAATTTCTGTCAATTTTAATGTAAATTTGATGTTATTCACATATTGTTGAAAGATTTATATATTTTAAAGAAGTCGAAAAGAAATATGTGTCAAACCTAAAAGTGGAATAATGTGCAACATCTTATTTCTTACGTTTGTAGCGTAAACGCAAAATCATATAGTTTGGACTCGTACTTGGGACATTTTAAAAACATTGTGTTATCGAAAGAAAGAATGATCGTGTATGTCACGCTATTTCAATCTACCTGAAGGAGTGAATTTCTGAAAATATTGAAGTAAATTTGATGTTATTCACATATTGTATATCTTATTTTTTATGTTTGTAGCGTAAACGCAAAATCATATAGTTTGCACTCGTACTTGGCACATTTTAAAAACATTGTGTTATCGAAAGAAAGAATGATCGTGTATGTCACGCTATTTCAATCTACCTGAAGGAGTGAATTTCTGAAAATATTAAAGTAAATTTGATGTTACTCACATATTGTTGAAATATTTACATATTTGAAAGCGTTTGAATAGAAATATATTTCAAACCTAAAAGAGGGAATATTTCTATAAAGTGGATAATCTTATTTTTTATGTTTGTAGCGTAAACGCAAAATCATACACTTTGCACACGTACACTGGACATATTTAACATCTTGTGTTATCGAAAGAGAGAATCATCAAGACTTTCAGGATATTTCAATCTACTTGAAGAAGTAAATTTCTGTAAATTTTAAAGTAAATTTGATTTTATTCACATATTGTTGACAGATATATATATTTTAAAGAAGTCGAAAAAAATATGTGTCAAACCTAAAAGTGGAATAATGTGCAACATCATATTTCTTGTATTTGAATGATCGTGTATGTCACACCATTTCAATCTACCTGAAGTAGTGAATTTCTGAAAATATTAAAGTAAATTTGATGTTATTCACATATTGTTGAAAGATTTACATATTTGAAAGCGTTTGAAAAGAAATATGTGTCAAACCTAAAAGTGATATAATGTGCAACATCATATTTCTTATTTTTGTAGCGAAAATGCAAAATCATATAGTTTTCAATCGTACTTGGCACATTTTAAAAAGATTGTGTTATCGAAAGAAAGAATGATCGTGTATGTCACGCTATTTCAATCTACCTGAAGGAGTGAATTTCTGAAAATATTAAAGTAAATTTGATGTTATTCACATATTGTTGAAAGATTTACATATTTGAAAGCGTTTGAAAAGAAATATTTGTCAAACCTAAAAGTTTTATTTCTTATGTTCGTAGCGTAAACGCAAAATCATATAGTTTGCACTCGTACTTGGGACATATTTAACATCTTGTGTAATCGAAAGAGAGAATCATCATGACTGTCAGGATAATTCAATCTACTTGAAGAAGGAAATTTCTGTCAATTTTAAAGTAAATTTGATGTTATTCACATATTGTTGAAAGATTTACATATTTGAAAGCGTTTGAAACGAAATATTTGTCAAACCTAAAAGTTTTATTTCTTATGTTCGTAGCGTAAACGCAAAATCATATAGTTTGCACTCGTACTTGGGACATATTTAACATCTTGTGTAATCGAAAGAGAGAATCATCATGACTGTCAGGATAATTCAATCTACTTGAAGATGTAAATTTCTGTCAATTTTAAAGTAAATTTGATGTTATTCACATATTGTTGAAAGATTTATATATTTTAAAGAAGTCGAAAAAAATATGTGTCAAACCTAAAAGTGGAATAATGTGCAACATCTTATTTCTTATGTTTGTAGCGTAAACGCAAAATCATATAGTTTGCACTCGTACTTGGCACATTTTAAAAACATTGTGTTATCGAAAGAAAGAATGATCGTGTATGTCACGCTATTTCAATCTACCTGAAGGAGTGAATTTCTGAAAATATTAAAGTAAATTTTATGTTATTCACATATTGTTGAAAGATTTACATATTTGAAAGCGTTTGAAAAGAAATATGTGTCAAACCTAAAAGTGATATAATGTGCAACATCATATTTCTTATTTTTGTTGCGAAAATGCAAAATCTTATAGTTTTCAATCGTACTTGGCACATTTTAAAAAGATTGTGTTATCGAAAGAAAGAATGATCGTGTATGTCACGCTATTTCAATCTACCTGAAGGAGTGAATTTCTGAAAGTATTAAAGTAAATTTGATGTTATTCACATATTGTTGAAAGATTTACATATTTGAAAGCGTTTGAAACGAAATATTTGTCAAACCTAAAAGTTTTATTTCTTATGTTCGTAGCGTAAACGCAAAATCATATAGTTTGCACTCGTACTTGGGACATATTTAACATCTTGTGTAATCGAAAGAGAGAATCATCATGACTGTCAGGATAATTCAATCTACTTGAAGAAGTAAATTTCTGTCAATTTTAAAGTAAATTTGATGTTATTCACATATTGTTGAAAGATTTACATATTTGAAAGCGTTTGAAAAGAAATATTTGTCAAACCTAAAAGTTTTATTTCTTATGTTCGTAGCGTAAACGCAAAATCATATAGTTTGCACTCGTACTTGGGACATATTTAACATCTTGTGTAATCGAAAGAGAGAATCATCATGACTGTCAGGATAATTCAATCTACTTGAAGAAGTAAATTTCTGTCAATTTTAAAGTAAATTTGATGTTATTCACATATTGTTGAAAGATTTATATATTTTAAAGAAGTCGAAAAGAAATATGTGTCAAACCTAAAAGTGGAATAATGTGCAACATCTTATTTCTTACGTTTGTAGCGAAAATGCAAAATCATATAGTTTGCACTCGTACTTGGCACATTTTAAAAACATTGTGTTATCGAAAGAAAGAATGATCGTGTATGTCACGCTATTTCAATCTACCTGAAGGAGTGAATTTCTGAAAATATTAAAGTAAATTTGATGTTATTCACATATTGTTGAAAGATTTACATATTTGAAAGCGTTTGAAAAGAAATATGTGTCAAACCTAAAAGTGGAATAATGTGCAACATCTTATTTCTTATGTTTGTAGCGTAAACGCAAAATCATATAGTTTGCACTCGTACTTGGGACATATTTAACATCTTGTGTTATCGGAAGAGAGAATGATCGTGTATGTCACGCTATTTCAATCTACATGAAGGAGTGAATTTCTGACAATATTAAAGTAAATTTGATGTTACTCACATATTGTTGAAAGATTTACATATTTGAAAGCGTTTGAAAAGAAATATATTTCAAACCTAAAAGAGGGAATATTTCTATAAAGTGGATAATCTTATTTTTTATGTTTGTAGCGTAAACGCAAAATCATACACTTTGCACACGTACACTGGACATATTTAACATCTTGTGTAATCGAAAGAGAGATTCATCATGACTGTCAGGATAATTCAATCTACTTGAAGAAGTAAATTTCTGTCAATTTTAAAGTAAATTTGATGTTATTCACATATTGTTGACAGATATATATATTTTAAAGAAGTCGAAAAAAATATGTGTCAAACCTAAAAGTGGAATAATGTGCAACATCTTATTTCTTATGGTAGTAGCGTAAACGCAAAATCATATAGTTTGCACTCGTACTTGGCACATTTTAAAAACATTGTGTTATCGAAAGAAAGAATGATCCTGTATGTCACGCTATTTCAATCTACCTGAAGGAGTGAATTTCTGAAAATATTAAAGTAAATTTGATGTTATTCACATATTGTATATCTTATTTTTTATGTTTGTAGCGTAAACGCAAAATCATATAGTTTGCACTCGTACTTGGCACATTTTAAAAACATTGTGTTATCGAAGGAAAGAATGATCGTGTATGTCACGCTATTTCAATCTACCTGAAGGAGTGAATTTCTGAAAATATTAAAGTAAATTTGATGTTACTCACATATTGTTGAAAGATTTACATATTTGAAAGCGTTTGAAAAGAAATATTTGTCAAACCTAAAAGAGGGAATATTTCTATAAAGTGGATAATCTGATTTTTTATGTTTGTAGCGTAAACGCAAAATCATACAGTTTGCACACGTACATGGGACATATTTAACATCTTGTGTTATCGAAAGAGAGAATCATCAAGACTGTCAGGATATTTCAATCTACTTGAAGAAGTAAATTTCTGTAAATTTTAAAGTAAATTTGATGTTATTCACATATTGTTTAAAGATTTATATATTTTAAAGAAGTCGAAAAAAAATATGTGTCAAACCTAAAAGTGCTATACTGTGCAACATCATATTTCTTATATTTGAATGATCGTGTATGTCACGCTATTTCAATCTACCTGAAGGAGTGAATTTCTGAAAATATTAAAGTAAATTTGATGTTATTCACATATTGTTGAAAGATTTACATATTTGAAAGCGTTTGAAAAGAAATATGTGTCAAACCTAAAAGTGATATAATGTGCAACATCATATTTCTTATTTTTGTAGCGAAAATGCAAAATCATATAGTTTTCAATCGTACTTGGCACATTTTAAAAAGATTGTGTTATCGAAAGAAAGAATGATCGTGTATGTCACGCTATTTCAATCTACCTGAAGGAGTGAATTTCTGAAAATATTAAAGTAAATTTGATGTTATTCACATATTGTTGAAAGATTTACATATTTGAAAGCGTTTGAAAAGAAATATTTGTCAAACCTAAAAGTTTTATTTCTTATGTTCGTAGCGTAAACGCAAAATCATATAGTTTGCACTCGTACTTGGGACATATTTAACATCTTGTGTAATCGAAAGAGAGAATCATCATGACTGTCAGGATAATTCAATCTACTTGAAGAAGGAAATTTCTGTCAATTTTAAAGTAAATTTGATGTTATTCACATATTGTTGAAAGATTTACATATTTGAAAGCGTTTGAAAAGAAATATTTGTCAAACCTAAAAGTTTTATTTCTTATGTTCGTAGCGTAAACGCAAAATCATATAGTTTGCACTCGTACTTGGGACATATTTAACATCTTGTGTAATCGAAAGAGAGAATCATCATGACTGTCAGGATAATTCAATCTACTTGAAGAAGTAAATTTCTGTCAATTTTAAAGTAAATTTGATGTTATTCACATATTGTTGAAAGATTTATATATTTTAAAGAAGTCGAAAAGAAATATGTGTCAAACCTAAAAGTGGAATAATGTGCAACATCTTATTTCTTATGTTTGTAGCGTAAACGCAAAATCATATAGTTTGCACTCGTACTTGGCACATTTTAAAAACATTGTGTTATCGAAGGAAAGAATGATCGTGTATGTCACACCATTTCAATCTACCTGAAGGAGTGAATTTCTGAAAATATTAAAGTAAATTTTATGTTATTCACATATTGTTGAAAGATTTACATATTTGAAAGCGTTTGAAAAGAAATATGTGTCAAACCTAAAAGTGATATAATGTGCAACATCATATTTCTTATTTTTGTAGCGAAAATGCAAAATCATATAGTTTTCAATCGTACTTGGCACATTTTAAAAAGATTGTGTTATCGAAAGAAAGAATGATCGTGTATGTCACGCTATTTCAATCTACCTGAAGGAGTGAATTTCTGAAAATATTAAAGTAAATTTGATGTTATTCACATATTGTTGAAAGATTTACATATTTGAAAGCGTTTGAAAAGAAATATTTGTCAAACCTAAAAGTTTTATTTCTTATGTTCGTAGCGTAAACGCAAAATCATATAGTTTGCACTCGTACTTGGGACATATTTAACATCTTGTGTAATCGAAAGAGAGAATCATCATGACTGTCAGGATAATTCAATCTACTTGAAGAAGTAAATTTCTGAAAATATTAAAGTAAATTTGATGTTATTCACATATTGTTGAAATATTTACATATTTGAAAGCGTTTGAAAAGAAATATTTGTCAAACCTAAAAGTTTTATTTCTTATGTTCGTAGCGTAAACGCAAAATCATATAGTTTGCACTCGTACTTGGGACATATTTAACATCTTGTGTAATCGAAAGAGAGAATCATCATGACTGTCAGGATAATTCAATCTACTTGAAGAAGTAAATTTCTGTCAATTTTAAAGTAAATTTGATGTTATTCACATATTGTTGAAAGATTTATATATTTTAAAGAAGTCGAAAAGAAATATGTGTCAAACCTAAAAGTGGAATAATGTGCAACATCTTATTTCTTACGTTTGTTGCGAAAATGCAAAATCATATAGTTTGCACTCGTACTTGGCACATTTTAAAAACATTGTGTTATCGAAAGAAAGAATGATCGTGTATGTCACGCTATTTCAATCTACCTGAAGGAGTGAATTTCTGAAAATATTAAAGTAAATTTGATGTTATTCACATATTGTTGAAAGATTTACATATTTGAAAGCGTTTGAAAAGAAATATGTGTCAAACCTAAAAGTGGAATAATGTGCAACATCTTATTTCTTATGTTTGTAGCGTAAACGCAAAATCATATAGTTTGCACTCGTACTTGGGACATATTTAACATCTTGTGTTATCGGAAGAGAGAATGATCGTGTATGTCACGCTATTTCAATCTACCTGAAGGAGTGAATTTCTGAAAATATTAAAGTAAATTTGATGTTACTCACATATTGTTGAAAGATTTACATATTTGAAAGCGTTTGAAAAGAAATATGTGTCAAACCTAAAAGAGGGAATATTTCTATAAAGTGGATAATCTTATTTTTTATGTTTGTAGCGTAAACGCAAAATCATACAGTTTGCACACGTACATGGGACATATTTAACATCTTGTGTTATCGGAAGAGAGAATCATCATGACTGTCAGGATATTTCAATCTACCTGAAGGAGTGAATTTCTGAAAATATTGAAGTAAATTTGATTTTATTCACATATTGTTGACAGATATATATATTTGAAAGCGTTTGAAAAGAAATATGTGTCAAACCTAAAAGTGGAATAATGTGCAACATCATATTTCTTATGTTTGTAGCGAAAATGCAAAATCTTATAGTTTGCACTCGTACTTGGCACATTTTAAAAACATTGTGTTATCGAAAGAAAGAATGATCGTGTATGTCACACTATTTCAATCTACCTGAAGTAGTGAATTTCTGAAAATATTAAAGTAAATTTGATGTTATTCACATATTGTTGAAAGATTTACATATTTGAAAGCGTTTGAAAAGAAATATGTGTCAAACCTAAAAGTGATATAATGTGCAACATCATATTTCTTATTTTTGTTGCGAAAATGCAAAATCATATAGTTTTCAATCGTACTTGGCACATTTTAAAAAGATTGTGTTATCGAAAGAAAGAATGATCGTGTATGTCACGCTATTTCAATCTACCTGAAGGAGTGAATTTCTGAAAATATTAAAGTAAATTTGATGTTATTCACATATTGTTGAAAGATTTACATATTTGAAAGCGTTTGAAAAGAAATATTTGTCAAACCTAAAAGTTTTATTTCTTATGTTCGTAGCGTAAACGCAAAACTTAACATCTTGTGTAATCGAAAGAGAGAAGCATCATGACTGTCAGGATAATTCAATCTACTTGAAGAAGTAAATTTCTGTCAATTTTAAAGTAAATTTGATGTTATTCACATATTGTTGAAAGATTTACATATTTGAAAGCGTTTGAAAAGAAATATTTGTCAAACCTAAAAGAGGGAATATTTCTATAAAGTGGATAATCTTATTTTTTATGTTTGTAGCGTAAACGCAAAATCATACAGTTTGCACACGTACATGGGACATATCTAACATCTTGTGTTATCGAAAGAGAGAATCATCATGACTGTCAGGATAATTCAATCTACATGAAGAAGTAAATTTCTGTAAATTTTAAAGTAAATTTGATGTTATTCACATATTGTTGAAAGATTTATATATTTTAAAGAATTCGAAGAAAAATATGTGTCAAACCTAAAAGTGATATAATGTGCAACATCTTATTTCTTATGTTTGTAGCGTAAACGCAAAATCATATAGTTTGCACTCGTACTTGGGACATATTTAACATCTTGTGTAATCGAAAGAGAGAATCATCATGACGGTCAGGATATTTCAATCAACTTGAAGAAGAAAATTTCTGTAAATTTAAAAGTACAATTGATGTTATTCACATATTGTTGAAAGATTAATATATTTTAAAGAATTAGAAGAAAAATATGTGTCAAACCTAAAAGTGATATAATGTGCAACATCATATTTCTTATTTTTTGTAGCGAAAATGCAAAATCATATAGTTTGCACTCGTACTTGGCACATTTTAAAAAGATTGTGTTAACGAAAGAAAGAATGATCGTGTATGTCACGCTATATCAATCTACCTGAAGGAGTGAATTTCTGAAAATATTAAAGTAAATTTGATGTTATTCACATATTGTTGAAAGATTTACATATTTGAAAGCGTTTGAAAAGAAATATTTGTCAAACCTAAAAGAGGGAATATTTCTATAAAGTGGATAATCTTATTTTTTATGTTTGTAGCGTAAACGCAAAATCATATAGTTTGCACTCGTCCTTGGGACATATTTAACATCTTGTGTAATCGAAAGAGAGAATCATCATGACTGTCAGGATAATTCAATCTACTTGAAGAAGTAAATTTCTGTCAATTTTAAAGTAAATTTGATGTTATTCACATATTGTTGAACGATTTATATATTTTAAAGAAGTCGAAAAAAAATATGTGTCAAACCTAAAAGTGCTATACTGTGCAACATCATATTTCTTGTATTTGAATGATCGTGTATGTCACGCTATTTCAATCTACCTGAAGGAGTGAATTTCTGAAAATATTAAAGTAAATTTGATGTTATTCACATATTGTTGAAAGATTTACATATTTGAAAGCGTTTGAAAAGAAATATGTGTCAAACCTAAAAGTGCTATAATGTGCAACATCATATTTCTTATTTTTGTAGCGAAAATGCAAAATCATATAGTTTTCAATCGTACTTGGCACATTTTAAAAAGATTGTGTTATCGAAAGAAAGAATGATCGTGTATGTCACGCTATTTCAATCTACCTGAAGGAGTGAATTTCTGAAAATATTAAAGTAAATTTGATGTTATTCACATATTGTTGAAAGATTTACATATTTGAAAGCGTTTGAAAAGAAATATTTGTCAAACCTAAAAGTTTTATTTCTTATGTTCGTAGCGTAAACGCAAAATCATATAGTTTGCACACGTACATGGGACATATTTAACATCTTGTGTTATCGAAAGAGAGAATCATCATGACTGTCAGGATATTTCAATCTACTTGAAGAAGTAAATTTCTGTAAATTTTAAAGTAAATTAGATGTTATTCACATATTGTTGAAAGATTTATATATTTTAAAGAAGTCGAAAAGAAATATGTGTCAAACCTAAAAGTGGAATAATGTGCAACATCTTATTTCTTACGTTTGTAGCTTAAACGTTAAATCATAGAGTTTGCTCTCTTAATTGGGACATATTTAAAATATTGTGTTATCGAAAGAAAGAATGATCGTGTATGTCACGCTATTTCTATCTACCTGAAGGAGTGAATTTCTGAAAATATTAACGTAAATTTGATGTTATTCACATATTGTTGAAAGATTTATATATTTTAAAGAAGTCGAAAAGAAATATGTGTCAAACCTAAAAGTGGAATAATGTGCAACATCTTATTTCTTACGTTTGTAGCGTAAACGCAAAATCATATAGTTTGCACTCGTACTTGGGACATATTTAACATCTTGTGTTATCGGAAGTGAGAATCATCATGACTGTCGCGATATTTAGATCTACTTGAAAGAATGAATTTCTGTAAATGTTGAAAGATTTACATATTTGAAAGCGTTTGAAAAAAAATATCGGCCCAACCTAAAAGGGGGAATATTGCTATAAAGTCGAGAATCTTATTTTCTATGTTTGTAGCGTAAACGCAAAATCATGTAGTTTGCACTCGTACTTGGCACATTTTAAAAAGATTGTGTTATCGAAAGAAAGAATGATCGTGTATGTCACGCTATTTCAATCTACCTGAAGTAGTGAATTTCTGAAAATATTAAAGTAAATTTGATGTTATTCACATATTGTTGAAAGATTTACATATTTGAAAGCGTTTGAAAAGAAATATTTGTCAAACCTAAAAGAGGGAATATTTCTATAAAGTGGATAATCTTATTTTTTATGTTTGTAGCGTAAACGCAAAATCATACAGTTTGCACACGTACATGGGACATATTTAACATCTTGTGTTATCGAAAGAGAGAATCATCATGACTGTCAGGATATTTCAATCTACTTGAAGAAGTAAATTTCTGTAAATTTTAAAGTAAATTAGATGTTATTCACATATTGTTGAAAGATTTATATATTTTAAAGAAGTCGAAAAGAAATATGTGTCAAACCTAAAAGTGGAATAATGTGCAACATCTTATTTCTTACGTTTGTAGCGTAAACGCAAAATCATATAGTTTGCTCTCGTACTTGGGACATATTTAACATCTTGTGTTATCGGAAGAGAGAATGATCGTGTATGTCACGCTATTTCAATCTACCTGAAGGAGTGAATTTCTGAAAATATTAAAGTAAATTTGATGTTATTCACATATTGTTGAAAGATTTACATATTTGAAAGCGTTTGAAAAGAAATATTTGTCAAACCTAAAAGAGGGAATATTTCTATAAAGTGGATAATCTTATTTTTTATGTTTGTAGCGTAAACGCAAAATCATATAGTTTGCACTCGTACATGGGACATATTTAACATCTTGTGTTATCGAAAGAGAGAATCATCATGACTGTCAGGATATTTCAATCTACTTGAAGAAGTAAATTTCTGTAAATTTTAAAGTAAATTTGATGTTATTCACATATTGTTGAAAGATTTACATATTTGAAAGCGTTTGAAAAGAAATATGTGTCAAACCTAAAAGTGATATAATGTGCAACATCATATTTCTTATTTTTGTAGCGAAAATGCAAAATCATATAGTTTGCACTCGTACTTGGCACATTTTAAAAAGATTGTGTTATCGAAAGAAAGAATGATCGTGTATGTCACACTATTTCAATCTACCTGAAGTAGTGAATTTCTGAAAATATTAAAGTAAATTTGATGTTATTCACATATTGTTGAAAGATTTACATATTTGAAAGCGTTTGAAAAGAAATATTTGTCAAACCTAAAAGAGGGAATATTTCTATAAAGTGGATAATCTTATTTTTTATGTTTGTAGCGTAAACGCAAAATCATACAGTTTGCACACGTACATGGGACATATTTAACATCTTGTGTTATCGAAAGAGAGAATCATCATGACTGTCAGGATAATTCAATCTACTTGAAGAAGTAAATTTCTGTAAATTTTAAAGTAAATTAGATGTTATTCACATATTGTTGAAAGATTTATATATTTTAAAGAAGTCGAAAAGAAATATGTGTCAAACCTAAAAGTGGAATAATGTGCAACATCTTATTTCTTACGTTTGTAGCGAAAATGCAAAATCATATAGTTTGCTCTCGTACTTGGCACATTTTAAAAACATTGTGTTATCGAAAGAAAGAATGATCGTGTATGTCACGCTATTTCAATCTACCTGAAGGAGTGAATTTCTGAAAATATTAAAGTAAATTTAATGTTACTTCACATATTGTTAAAAGATTTTCATACTTGAAAGCGTTTGAAAAAAAATGTGCCAAACCTAAAAGGGGGAATATTGCTATAAATTGCCACATCTTATTTCTTATATTTGTAGCGTAAACGCAAAATCATGTAGTTTGCACTCGTACTTGGTACATTTTTATGAACTTGTGTTATCGAAAGAAAGAATGATCGTGTATGTCACGCTATTTCAATCTACCTGAAGGAGTGAATTTCTGAAAATATTGAAGTAAATTTGATGTTATTCACATATTGAATATCTTATTTTTTATGTTTGTAGCGTAAATGCAAAATCATATAGTTTGCACTCGTACTTGGCACATTTTAAAAACATTGTGTTATCGAAAGAAAGAATGATCGTGTATGTCACGCTATTTCAATCTACCTGAAGTAGTGAATTTCTGAAAATATTAAAGTAAATTTGATGTTATTCACATATTGTTGAAAGATTTACATATTTGAAAGCGTTTGAAAAGAAATATGTGTCAAACCTAAAAGTGATATAATGTGCAACATCATATTTCTTATTTTTGTTGCGAAAATGCAAAATCTTATAGTTTGCACTCGTACTTGGCACATTTTAAAAACATTGTGTTATCGAAAGAAAGAATGATCGTGTATGTCACGCTATTTAAATCTACCTGAAGGAGTGAATTTCTGAAAATATTGAAGTAAATTTGATTTTATTCACATATTGTTGACAGATATATATATTTTAAAGAAGTCGAAAAAAATATGTGTCAAACCTAAAAGTGGAATAATGTGCAACATCTTATTTCTTATGTTTGTAGCGTAAACGCAAAATCATACTCTGTCAATTTTAAAGTAAATTTGATGTTATTCACATATTGTTGAAAGATTTATATATTTTAAAGAAGTCGAAAAGAAATATGTGTCAAACCTAAAAGTGGAATAATGTGCAACATCTTATTTCTTACGTTTGTAGCGAAAAATGCAAAATCATATAGTTTGCTCTCGTACTTGGCACATTTTAAAAACATTGTGTTATCGAAAGAAAGAATGATCGTGTATGTCACGCTATTTCAATCTACCTGAAGGAGTGAATTTCTGAAAATATTAAAGTAAATTTATTGTTACTTCACTTATTTTTAAAAGATTTTCATACTTGATAGGTTTTTAATTAAAAAATGTGCCAATCCTAAAAGGGGGAATATTGCTATAAATTGCCACATCCTATTTCTTATGTTTCTAGTGATAACGCAAAATCTTATAGTTTGCTTTAGTTCTTTTTACTTTTTTAATAGTGTGTGTTATCGAAATAAAGAATGATCGTGGCTGCCACGCTATTTTAATCTACCTGAAGGAGTGAATTTCTGTAAATTGTAGAGTAAATTTAATGTTACTTCACATATTGTTGAAAGATTAACATATTTGAAAAAATATGTGCCAAACCTAAAAGGGGGAATATTGCTATAAATTGCCACATCTTATTTCTTATGTTTCTAGTGAAAACGCAAAATCATATAGTTTGCACTCGTACTTGTTACATTTTTATGAACTTGTGTTATCGAAAGAAAGAATGATCGTGTATGTCACGCTATTTCAATCTACCTGATGGAGTGAATTTCTGAAAATATTGAAGTAAATTTGATTTTATTCACATATTGTATATCTTATTTTTTATGTTTGTAGCGTAAACGCAAAATCATGTAGTTTGCACTCGTACTTGGCACATTTTAAAAAGATTGTGTTATCGAAAGAAAGAATGATCGTGTATGTCACGCTATTTCAATCTACCTGAAGTAGTGAATTTCTGAAAATATTAAAGTAAATTTGATGTTATTCACATATTGTTGAAAGATTTACATATTTGAAAGCGTTTGAAAAGAAATATGTGTCAAACCTAAAAGTGATATAATGTGCAACATCATATTTCTTATTTTTGTTGCGAAAATGCAAAATCTTATAGTTTGCACTCGTACTTGGCACATTTTAAAAACATTGTGTTATCGAAAGAAAGAATGATCGTGTATGTCACGCTATTTCAATCTACCTGAAGGAGTGAATTTCTGAAAATATTGAAGTAAATTTGATTTTATTCACATATTGTTGACAGATATATATATTTTAAAGAAGTCGAAAAAAATATGTGTCAAACCTAAAAGTGGAATAATGTGCAACATCTTATTTCTTATGGTAGTAGCGTAAACGCAAAATCATACTCTGTCAATTTTAAAGTAAATTTGATGTTATTCACATATTGTTGAAAGATTTATATATTTTAAAGAAGTCGAAAAGAAATATGTGTCAAACCTAAAAAGTGGAATAATGTGCAACATCTTATTTCTTATGTTTGTAGCGAAAATGCAAAATCATATAGTTTGCACTCGTACTTGGCACATTTTAAAAACATTGTGTTATCGAAGGAAAGAATGATCGTGTATGTCACGCTATTTCAATCTACCTGAAGGAGTGAATTTCTGAAAATATTAAAGTAAATTTAATGTTACTTCACATATTGTTAAAAGATTTTCATACTTGAAAGCGTTTGAAAAAAAAATGTGCCAATCCTAAAAGGGGGAATATTGCTATAAATTGCCACATCTTATTTCTTATGTTTCTAGTGAAAACGCAAAATCATATAGTTTGCATTCGTACTTGTTACATTTCTAAGACCTTGTGTTATCGAAATAAAGAATGATCGTGGCTGCCACGCTATTTTAATCTACCTGAAGGAGTGAATTTCTGTAAAGTGTAAAGTAAATTTAATGATACTTCACATATTGTTGAAAGATTTACATATTTGAAAGCGTTTGAAAAAAAATATGTGCCAAACATAAAAGGGTGAATATTGCTATAAAGTGCAACATCTCATTTCTTATGTTTGTAGCGTAAAAGAAAAATCATATAGTTTGCACTCGTACTTGGTACATTTTTAAGACCTTGTGGTATCGAATGAAAGAATGATGTTGTATGTCACGCTATTTTTTACTATCTGAAGGAGTGAATTTCTGAAAATATTGAAGTAAATTTGATGTTATTCACATATTGTATATCTTATTTTTTATGTTTGTAGCGTAAACGCAAAATCATGTAGTTTGCACTCGTACTTGGCACATTTTAAAAAGATTGTGTTATCGAAAGAAAGAATGATCGTGTATGTCACACTATTTCAATCTACCTGAAGTAGTGAATTTCTGAAAATATTAAAGTAAATTTGATGTTATTCACATATTGTTGAAAGATTTACATATTTGAAAGCGTTTGAAAAGAAATATGTGTCAAACCTAAAAGTGCTATAATGTGCAACATCATATTTCTTATTTTTGTAGCGAAAATGCAAAATCATATAGTTTTCAATCGTACTTGGCACATTTTAAAAAGATTGTGTTATCGAAAGAAAGAATGATCGTGTATGTCACGCTATTTCAATCTACCTGAAGGAGTGAATTTCTGAAAATATTAAAGTAAATTTGATGTTATTCACATATTGTTGAAAGATTTACATATTTGAAAGCGTTTGAAAAGAAATATTTGTCAAACCTAAAAGTTTTATTTCTTATGTTCGTAGCGTAAACGCAAAATCATATAGTTTGCACTCGTACTTGGGACATATTTAACATCTTGTGTAATCGAAAGAGAGAAGCATCATGACTGTCAGGATAATTCAATCTACTTGAAGAAGTAAATTTCTGTCAATTTTAAAGTAAATTTGTTGTTATTTTCATATTTTTGAAAGATTTACATAATAGAAATCTTTTTAAAATAAATATTTTTCAATCCTAAAAGTTTTATTTCTTATGTTCGTAGCGTAAACGCAAAATCATATAGTTTGCACTCGTACTTGGGACATATTTAACATCTTGTGTAATCGAAAGAGAGAAGCATCATGACTGTCAGGATAATTCAATCTACTTGAAGAAGTAAATTTCTGTCAATTTTAAAGTAAATTTGATGTTATTCACATATTGTTGAAAGATTTATATATTTTAAAGAAGTCGAAAAGAAATATGTGTCAAACCTAAAAGTGGAATAATGTGCAACATCTTATTTCTTACGTTTGTAGCGAAAATGCAAAATCATATAGTTTGCACTCGTACTTGGCACATTTCTAAGACATTGTGTTATCGAAATAAAGAATGATCGTGGCTGCCACGCTATTTTAATCTACCTGAAGGAGTGAATTTCTGTAAATTGTAAAGTAAATTTAATGTTACTTCACATATTGTTGAAAGATTTACATATTTGAAAGCGTTTGAAAAAAAATATGTGACAAACATAAAAGGGGGAATATTGCTATAATGTGGAAAATCTTTTTTTTATGTTTGTAGCGTAAACGCAAAATCATATAATTTGCACTCGTACTTGTTACATTTTTAAGACCTTGTGTTATCGAAAGAAAGAATGATCTTGTATGTCATGCTATTTTTTACTATCTAAAGGAGTGAATTTCTGTAAATTGTCAAGTAAATTTAATGTTACTTTACATATTGTTGAAAGATTTACATATTTGAAATCGTTTGAAAAAAAATATGTGCCAAACATAAAAAGGGGGAATATTGCTATAATGTGGAAAATCTTTTTTTTTATGTTTGTAGCGTAAACGCAAAATCATATAATTTGCACTCGTACTTGGTAGATTTTTAAGACCTTGTGTTATCGAAAGAAAGAATGATCTTGTATGTCATGCTATTTTTTACTATCTGAAGGAGTGAATTTCTGTAAATTTTAAAATAAATTTAATGTTGCTGAGCATATTGCTGAAAGAAGAACATACTTGAAATCGTTTGAAAAAAAAAGTGCCAAACCTAAATGGGGGAAAATTGCTATAAATTGCCACATCTTATTTCTTATGTTTGTAGTGTAAACGCAAAATCATATAGTTTGCACTCGTACTTGTTACATTTTTAAGACCTTGTGTTATCGAAATAAAGAATGATGGTGGCCGCCACGCTATTTTTTACTACCTGAAGGAGTGAATTTCTGTAAATTTCAAAGTAAATTTAATGATACTTCACATATTGTTGAAAGATTTACATATATGAAAGCGTTTGAAAAAAAATATGTGCCAAACATAAAAGGGGGAATATTGCTATAAATTGCCACATCTTATTTCTTATGTTTGTAGTGTAAACGCAAAATCATATAGTTTGCACTCGTACTTGTTACATTTTTAAGACCTTGTGTTATCGAAATAAAGAATGATCGTGGCTGCCACGCTATTTTAATCTACCTGAAGGAGTGAATTTCCGTAAATTGTAAAGTAAATTTAATGTTACTTCACATATTGGTGAAAGATTTACATATTTGAAAGCGTTTGAAAAGAAATATGTGTGAAACCTAAAAGGGGGAATATTGCTATAAAGTGGATAATCTTATTTCTTATGTTTGTAGCGTAAACGCAAAATCATATAGTTTGCACTCGTACTTGGGACATATTTAACATCTTTTGTTATCGGAAGAGAGTATCATCATGACTGTCAGGATAATTCAATCTACTTGAAGAAGTAAATTTCTGTAAATTTTAAAGTAAATTTGATGTTATTCACATATTGTTGAAAGATTTACATATTTGAAAGCGTTTGAAAAGAAATATTTGTCAAACCTAAAAAGAGGGAATATTTCTATAAAGTGGATAATCTTATTTTTTATGTTTGTAGCGTAAACGCAAAATCATATAGTTTGCACTCGTCCTTGGGACATATTTAACATCTTGTGTAATCGTAAGAGAGAATCATCATGACTGTCATGATAATTCAGTCTACTTGAATAAGTAAATTTCTGTCAATTTTAATGTAAATTTGATGTTATTCACATATTGTTGAAAGATTTATATATTTTAAAGAAGTCGAAAAGAAATATGTGTCAAACCTAAA
Organism: Diplolepis rosae; assembly: GCA_030998225.1. Classification (NCBI taxonomy): domain Eukaryota; kingdom Metazoa; phylum Arthropoda; class Insecta; order Hymenoptera; family Diplolepididae; genus Diplolepis; species Diplolepis rosae. The sequence continues at coordinate 138,497 of JAPYXD010000658.1, read as the reverse complement.
AGTGGAATAATGTGCAACATCTTATTTCTTACGTTTGTAGCGTAAACGCAAAATCATATAGTTTGCACTCGTACTTGGGACATATTTAACATCTTGTGTTATCGGAAGAGAGAATCATCATGACTGTCGCGATATTTAGATCTACTTGAAAGAATGAATTTCTGTAAATGTTGAAAGATTTACATATTTGAAAGCGTTTGAAAAAAAATATCGGCCCAACCTAAAAGGGGGAATATTGCTATAAAGTGGAGAATCTTATTTTTTATGTTTGTAGCGTAAACGCAAAATCATGTAGTTTGCATTCGTACGTGGCACATTTTATAATGATTGTGTTATCGAAAGAAAGAATGATCGTGTATGTCACGCTATTTCAATCTACCTGAAGTAGTGAATTTCTGAAAATATTAAAGTAAATTTGATGTTATTCACATATTGTTGAAAGATTTACATATTTGAAAGCGTTTGAAAAGAAATATTTGTCAAACCTAAAAGAGGGAATATTTCTATAAAGTGGATAATCTTATTTTTTATGTTTGTAGCGTAAACGCAAAATCATACAGTTTGCACACGTACATTGGACATATTTAACATCTTGTGTTATCGAAAGAGAGAATCATCATGACTGTCAGGATATTTCAATCTACTTGAAGAAGTAAATTTCTGTAAATTTTAAAGTAAATTTGATGTTATTCACATATTGTTGAAAGATTTATATATTTTAAAGAAGTCGAAAAGAAATATGTGTCAAACCTAAAAGTGGAATAATGTGCAACATCTTATTTCTTACGTTTGTAGCGTAAACGCAAAATCATATAGTTTGCACTCGTACTTGGGACATATTTAACATCTTGTGTTATCGGAAGAGAGAATGATCGTGTATGTCACGCTATTTCAATCTACCTGAAGGAGTGAATTTCTGAAAATATTAAAGTAAATTTGATGTTATTCACATATTGTTGAAAGATTTACATATTTGAAAGCGTTTGAAAAGAAATATGTGTCAAACCTAAAAGAGGGAATATTGCTATAAAGTGGATAATCTTATTTTTTATGTTTGTAGCGTAAACGCAAAATCATATAGTTTGCACTCGTAATTGGGACATATTTAACATCTTGTGTTATCGAAAGAGAGAATCATCATGACTGTCAGGATATTTCAATCTACTTGAAGAAGTAAATTTCTGTAAATTTTAAAGTAAATTTGATGTTATTCACATATTGTTGAAAGATTTACATATTTGAAAGCGTTTGAAAAGAAATATGTGTCAAACCTAAAAGTGATTAATGTGCAACATCTTATTTCTTATGTTTGTAGCGTAAACGCAAAATCATATAGTTTGCACTCGTACTTGGCACATTTTAAAAACATTGTGTTATCGAAAGAAAGAATGATCGTGTATGTCACGCTATTTCAATCTACCTGAAGGAGTGAATTTCTGAAAATATTAAAGTAAATTTGATGTTATTCACATATTGTATATCTTATTTTTTATGTTTGTAGCGTAAACGCAAAATCATGTAGTTTGCACTCGTACTTGGCACATTTTTAAAAAGATTGTGTTATCGAAAGAAAGAATGATCGTGTATGTCACGCTATTTCAATCTACCTGAAGTAGTGAATTTCTGAAAATATTAAAGTAAATTTGATGTTATTCACATATTGTTGAAAGATTTACATATTTGAAAGCGTTTGAAAAGAAATATGTGTCAAACCTAAAAGTGATATAATGTGCAACATCATATTTCTTATTTTTGTTGCGAAAATGCAAAATCTTATAGTTTGCACTCGTACTTGGCACATTTTAAAAACATTGTGTTATCGAAAGAAAGAATGATCGTGTATGTCACGCTATTTCAATCTACCTGAAGGAGTGAATTTCTGAAAATATTGAAGTAAATTTGATTTTATTCACATATTGTTGACAGATATATATATTTTAAAGAAGTCGAAAAAAATATGTGTCAAACCTAAAAGTGGAATAATGTGCAACATCTTATTTCTTATGTTTGTAGCGTAAACGCAAAATCATACTCTGTCAATTTTAAAGTAAATTTGATGTTATTCACATATTGTTGAAAGATTTATATATTTTAAAGAAGTCGAAAAGAAATATGTGTCAAACCTAAAAGTGGAATAATGTGCAACATCTTATTTCTTACGTTTGTAGCGTAAACGCAAAATCATATAGTTTGCTCTCGTACTTGGCACATTTTAAAAACATTGTGTTATCGAAAGAAAGAATGATCGTGTATGTCACGCTATTTCAATCTACCTGAAGGAGTGAATTTCTGAAAATATTAAAGTAAATTTAATGTTAATTCACATATTGTTAAAAGATTTTCATACTTGAAAGCGATTTAAAAAAAAAATGTGCCAAACCTAAAAGGGGGAATATTGATATAAATTTACACATCTTATATAATATGTTTCTAGTGAAAACGCAAAATCATATAGATTGCATTCGTACTTGTTACATTTTTAAGACCTTGTGTTATCGAAATAAAGAATGATCGTGGCTGCAACGCTATTTTAATCTACCTGAAGGAGTGAATTTCTTTAAATTTTAGATTAAATTTAATGATACTTCACATATTGTTGAAAGATTTACATATTTGAAAGCGTTTGAAAAAAAATATGTGCCAAACATAAAAGGGTGAATATTGCTATAAAGTGCAACATCTCATTTCTTATGTTTGTAGCGTAAAAGAAAAATCATATAGTTTGTACTCGTACTTGGTAGATTTTTAAGACCTTGTGTTATCGAATGAAAGAATGATGTTGTATGTCACGCTATTTTTTACTATCTGAAGGAGTGAATTTCTGAAAATATTGAAGTAAATTTGATGTTATTCACATATTGTATATCTTATTTTTTATGTTTGTAGCGTAAACGCAAAATCATACAGTTTTCAATCGTACTTGGCACATTTTAAAAAGATTGTGTTATCGAAAGAAAGAATGATCGTGTATGTCACGCTATTTCAATCTACCTGAAGGAGTGAATTTCTGAAAATATTAAAGTAAATTTGATGTTATTCACATATTGTTGAAAGATTTACATATTTGAAAGCGTTTGAAAAGAAATATGTGTCAAACCTAAAAGTGATATAATGTGCAACATCATATTTCTTATTTTTGTAGCGAAAATGCAAAATCATATAGTTTTCAATCGTACTTGGCACATTTTAAAAAGATTGTGTTATCGAAAGAAAGAATGATCGTGTATGTCACGCTATTTCAATCTACCTGAAGGAGTGAATTTCTGAAAATATTAAAGTAAATTTGATGTTATTCACATATTGTATATCTTATTTTTTATGTTTGTAGCGTAAACGCAAAATCATATAGTTTGCACTCGTACTTGGGACATATTTAACATCTTGTGTAATCGAAAGAGAGAATCATCATGACTGTCAGGATAATTCAATCTACTTGAAGAAGTAAATTTCTGTCAATTTTAAAGTAAATTTGATGTTATTCACATATTGTTGAAAGATTTATATATTTTAAAGAAGTCGAAAAGAAATATGTGTCAAACCTAAAAGTGGAATAATGTGCAACATCTTATTTCTTACGTTTGTAGCGAAAATGCAAAATCATATAGTTTGCACTCGTACTTGGCACATTTTAAAAACATTGTGTTATCGAAATAAAGAATGATCGTGGCTGCCAGGCTATTTTAATCTACCTGAAGGAGTGAATTTCTGTAAATTGTAAAGTAAATTTAATGTTACTTCACATATTGTTGAAAGATTTACATATTTGAAAGCGTTTGAAAAAAAAATATGTGCCAAACATAAAAGGGGGAATATTGCTATGAATTGGAAAATCTCATTTTTTATGTTTCTAGCGTATACGCTGAATCATATAGTTTGCACCCGTACTTGTTACATTTTTAAGACCTTGTGTTATCGAAAGAAAGAATGATCTTGTATGTCATGCTATTTTTTACTATCTAAAGGAGTGAATTTCTGTAAATTTTAAAATAAATTTAATGTTGCTGAGCATATTGCTGAAAGATGAACATACTTGAAATCGTTTGAAAAAAAATGTGCCAAACCTAAATGGGGGAATATTGCTATAAATTGCCACATCTTATTTCTTATGTTTGTAGTGTAAACGCAAAATCATATAGTTTGCACTCGTACTTGTTACATTTTTAAGACCTTGTGTTATCGAAATAAAGAATGATGGTGGCCGCCACGCTATTTTTTACTACCTGAAGGAGTGAATTTCTGTAAATTGTAAAGTAAATTTAATGATACTTCACATATTGTTGAAAGATTTACATATATGAAAGCGTTTGAAAAAAAATACGTGCCAAACCTAAAAGGGGGAATATTGCTATAAATTGCCACATCTTATTTCTTATGTTTGTAGTGTAAACGCAAAATCATATAGTTTGCACTCGTACTTGTTACATTTTTAAGACCTTGTGTTATCGAAATAAAGAATGATCGTGTCTGCCACGCTATTTTAATCTACCTGATGGAGTGAATTTCTGTAAATTGTAAAGTAAATTTAATGTTACTTCACATATTGGTGAAAGATTTACATATTTGAAAGCGTTTGAAAAGAAATATGTGTGAAACCTAAAAGGGGGAATATTGCTATAAAGTGGATAATCTTATTTCTTATGTTTGTAGCGTAAACGCAAAATCATATAGTTTGCACTCGTACTTGGGACATATTTAACATCTTTTGTTATCGGAAGAGAGTATCATCATGACTGTCAGGATAATTCAATCTACTTGAAGAAGTAAATTTCTGTAAATTTTAAAGTAAATTTGATGTTATTCACATATTGTTGAAAGATTTATATATTTTATAGAATTCGAAGAAAAATATGTGTCAAACCAAAAAGTGCTATACTGCGCAACATCATATTTCTTATATTTATAATGTGGAAAATCTTTTTTTTTATGTTTGTAGCGTAAACGCAAAATCATATAGTTCGCACTCGTACTTGGGACATATTTAACATCTTGTGTTATCGGAAGAGAGTATCATCATGACTGTCAGGATAATTCAATCTACTTGAAGAAGTAAATTTCTGAAAATATTAAAGTAAATTTGATGTTATTCACATATTGTTGAAATATTTACATATTTGAAAGCGTTTGAAAAGAAATATTTGTCAAACCTAAAAGTTTTATTTCTTATGTTCGTAGCGTAAACGCAAAATCATATAGTTTGCACTCGTACTTGGGACATATTTAACATCTTGTGTTATCGGAAGAGAGTATCATCATGACTGTCAGGATAATTCAATCTACTTGAAGAAGTAAATTTCTGTAAATTTTAAAGTAAATTTGATGTTTTTCAAATATTGTCGAAATATTTATATATTTTAAAGAAGTCGAAAAGAAATATGTGTCAAACCTAAAAGTGGAATAATGTGCAACATCTTATTTCTTATGTTTGTAGCGTAAACGCAAAATCATATAGTTTGCGCTCGTACTTGGGACATATTTAACATCTTGTGTTATCGGAAGAGAGAATCATCATGACTGTCGCGATATTTAGATCTACTTGAAAGAATGAATTGCTGTAAATGTTGAAAGATTTACATATTTGAAAGCGTTTGAAAAGAAATATGTGTGAAACCTAAAAGGGGGAATATTGCTATAAAGTGGATAATCTTATTTCTTATATTTGTAGCGTAAACGCAAAATCATGTAGTTTGCACTCGTACTTGGCACATTTTTAAAACCTTGTGTTATCGAAAGAAAGAATGATCGTGTATGTCACGCTATTTCAATCTACCTGAAAGAGTGAATTTCTGAAAATATTAAAGTAAATTTGATGTCATTCACATATTGTTGAAAGATTTACATATTTGAAAGCGTTTGAAAAGAAATATGTGTCAAACCTAAAAGTGGAATAATGTGCAACATCTTATTTCTTATGTTTGTAGCGTAAACGCAAAATCATATAGTTTGCACTCGTAATTGGGACATATTTAACATCTTGTGTTATCGAAAGAGAGAATCATCATGACTGTCAGGATATTTCAATCTACTTGAAGAAGAAAATTTCTGTAAATTTTAAAGTAAATTTGATGTTATTCACATATTGTTGAAAGATTTATATATTTTAAAGAATTCGAAGAAAAATATGTGTCAAACCTAAAAGTGATAGAATGTGCAACATCATATTTCTTATTTTTGTAGCGAAAATGCAAAATCATGTAGTTTGCACTCGTACTTGGCACACTTTTAAAACCTTGTGTTATCGAAAGAAAGAATGATCGTGTCTACCACGCTATTTTAATCTACCTGAAGGAGTGAATTTCTGTAAATTGTAAAGTAAATTTAATGTTACTTTACATATTGTTGAAAGATTTACATATTTGAAATCGTTTGAAAAAAAATGTGCCAAACATAAAAAGGGGAATATTGCTATAAATTGCAACATCTCATTTCTTATGTTTGTAGCGTATACGCTTAATCATATAGTTTGCACCCGTACTTGGTACATTTCTAAGACATTGTGTTATCGAAATAAAGAATGATAGTGGCTTATACGCTATTTTAATCTACCTGAAGGAGTGAATTTCTGTAAATTTCAAAGTAAATTTAATGTTACTTCACATATTGTTGAAAGATTTACATATTTGAATGCGTTTGAAAAAAAATATTGGCCAAACATAAAAAGGGGAATATTGCTATAAATTGCAACATCTCATTTCTTATGTTTGTAGCGTATACGCTGAATCATATAGTTTGCACCCGTACTTGGTACATTTCTAAGACATTGTGTTATCGAAATAAAGAATGGTAGTGGCTTATACGCTATTTTAATCTACCTGAAGGAGTGAATTTCTGTAAATTTTAAAATAAATTTAATGTTGCTTAACATATTGTTGAAAGATTTACGTACTTGAAACAGTTTGAAAAAAATATATTTGCCAAACCTATAAGGGGGAATATTGCTATAAACAGGAAAAACTTTTTTTTTATGTTTGTAGCGTAAACGCAAAATCATATAATTTGCACTCGTACTTGGTAGATTTTTAAGACCTTGTGTTATCGAAATAAAGAATGATAGTGGCTTATACGCTATTTTAATCTACCTGAAGGAGTAAATTTCTGTAAATTTCAAAGTAAATTTAATGTTACTTCACATATTGTTAAAAGATTTTCATACTTGAAAGCGTTTGAAAAAAAATGTGCCAAACCTAAATGGGGGAATATTGCTATAAATTGCCACATCTTATTTCTTATGTTTGTAGTGTAAACGCAAAATCATATATTTTGCACTCGTACTTGTTACATTTTTAAGACCTTGTGTTATCGAAATAAAGAATGATGGTGGCCGCCACGCTATTTTTTACTACCTGAAGGAGTGAATTTCTGTAAATTTTAAAGTAAATTTAATGTTACTTCACATATTGTTGAAAGATTTACATATTTGAAAGCGTTTGAAAAAAAATATGTGCCAAAACTAAGTATGGGAATATTGCTATAAAGTGCAACATCTCATTTCTTATGTATGTAGCGTAAAAGAAAAATCATATAATTTGCACTCGTACTTGGTAGATTTTTAAGACCTTGTGTTATCGAAAGAAAGAATGATCTTGTATGTCACGCTATTTTTTACTATCTGAAGGAGTGACTTTCTGTAAATTTTAAAATAAATTTAATGTTGCTGAGCATATTGCTGAAAGATGAACATACTTGAAATCGTTTGAAAAAAAATGTGCCAAACCTAAATGGGGGATTATTGCTATAAAGTGAAGAATCTTTTTTTTTTATGTTTGTTGCTTAAACGAAAAATCATATAGTTTGCACTCGTACTTGGAACATTTTTAAGACTTTCTCTTATAGTAAGAATAAACAATCTTTGCTCTCACGATATTTTAATCTACCTGAAGAAGTGAATTTCTGTCTATTTTAAAGTAAGTTTAATGTTACTTCACATATTGTAAAAAGATTTTCATACTTGAAAGCGTTTGAAAAAAAAAATGTGCCAAACCTAAAAGGGGGAATATTGCTATAAATTGCAACATCTCATTTCTTATGTTTGTAGCGTAAACGCAAAATCATATAATTTGCACTCGTACTTGGTAGATTTTTAAGACCTTGTGTTATCGAAAGAAAGAATGATGGTGGCCGCCACGCTATTTTTTACTACCTGAAGGAGTGAATTTCTGTAAATTTTAAAATAAATTTAATGTTGCTGAGCATATTGCTGAAAGATGAACATACTTGAAATCGTTTGAAAAAAATTGTGCCAAACCTAAATGGGGGATTATTGCTATAAAGTGAAGAATCTTTTTTTTTTATGTTTGTTGCTTAAACGAAAAATCATATAGTTTGCACTCGTACTTGGAACATTTTTAAGACTTTCTCTTATCGTAAGAATAAACAATCTTTGCTCTCACGATATTTTAATCTACCTGAAGAAGTGAATTTCTGTAAATTTCAAAGTAAATTTAATGATACTTCACATATTGTTAAAAGATTTTCATACTTGAAAGCGTTTGAAAAAAAAAATGTGCCAAACCTAAAAGGGGGAATATTGCTATAAATTGCCACATTTTATTTCTTATGTTTGTAGTGTAAACGCAAAATCATATAGTTTGCACTCGTACTTGTTACATTTTTAAGACCTTGTGTTATCGAAATAAAGAATGGTAGTGGCTTATACGCTATTTTAATCTACCTGAAGGAGTGAATTTCTGTAAATTTCAAAGTAAATTTAATGATACTTCACATATTGTTGAAAGATTTACATATATGAAAGCGTTTGAAAAAAAATATGTGCCAAACATAAAAGGGGGAATATTGCTATAAATTGCCACATCTTATTTCTTATGTTTGTAGTGTAAACGCAAAATCATATATTTTGCACTCGTACTTGTTACATTTTTAAGACCTTGTGTTATCGAAATAAAGAATGATGGTTTAACTTAGCTGTTAAAACTTACGGGTGCACAGATTTTTGGGTTTACCCCCCTTAGCGAGAGCAGCGCCATCTGTTCAACTCCAACCAACTCTGCTTGGAGTATTCTTACGGAACTTCTTTACCGACCGTCGAATGAAATAAAGAGTACGTTCACTCTGATTATTGGCTCGCGCCGACAGCGCCACCTATTCCTTTCGAACTATCTTTTTTTGTTTGTTACGAGTTTTTCCGATGCATATATTTTATTAAGGGATTTGCCACTGAGCAATCCACAACAAATAGAGAGTGTGTTCACTTTAATTATTGGCTCGCTACGACAGCGCCATCTATCTCTTCCGAATTATTTCTGTTACGGGTTTTTCCATATGTTTTATTAAAGGATTTGCCACTGAGCAATCCACAACAAATAAAGAGTGCGTTCACTCTGATTATTGGTTCGCGACGACAGCGCCACCTATACCTTTCGAGTTATTTTTTTTGTTACGCGTTTCCTATGTATACATTTTATTAAAGCGTTTGCCACCGAGCAATCCACAACAAATAGAGAGTGCATTCACTCCGATTATCGCTTCGCGACGACAGCGCCATCTATTTCTTCCTAATTATTTCTGTTACGCGTTTTTCTACATATTCTATTAAAGGATTCGCCACTTAGCAATCCATCATAGATAGAGAGTGTATTCACTTCGATTATTGCTTCGCGACAACAGCGCCACCTATTTCTTTCGAGTTATAATTTGTTAGGCGTTTCTTATATATTTTATTAAAGGATTGGCCACCGAGCAATCCACAACAGATAGAGAGTGCGTTTACTCCGATTGTTGGTTCGTAGCGACAGCGCCATCTACAGGGTTATTACTTTAATACTGTTTGCGCTTCCGTAACTAATAGGGAACTAGAGGCTTGAAGACTGACGTATTATCTGTGATAACAACGCCATCTAGTATTTCTATCGTAGTACTTTAGAAGGATCTTAGCATGCTACTGAGTTTTCCACTGGCATACGAGCCAGATACACTTGATGTAAGCCATTAAAATATAAATAAAGACTGATTGTTATATAAATACACGTGCCTACAAATTATTTCCACACCTTTGGGTCCATAGATCAAATAAATTTATGAAATAGATTTTAGGACTATAACGAACTCTTTCATGACTTTCTGTAAATTTTAAAATAAATTTAATGTTTTCTGAGCATATTGCTGAAAGATGAACATACTTGAAATCGTTTGAAAAAAATTGTGCCAAACCTAAATGGGGGATTATTGCTATAAAGTGAAGAATCTTTTTTTTTTATGTTTGTTGCTTAAACGAAAAATCATATAGTTTGCACTCGTACTTGGAACATTTTTAAGACTTTCTCTTATCGTAAGAATAAACAATCTTTGCTCTCACGATATTTTATTCTACCTGAAGAAGTGAATTTCTGTCTATTTTAAAGTAAATTTAATGTTACTTCACATATTGTTAAAAGATTTTCATACTTGAAAGCGTTTGAAAAAAAAAATGTGCCACATCTTATTTCTTATGTTTGTAGTGTAAACGCAAAATCATATAGTTTGCACGCGTACTTGTTACATTTTTAAGACCTTGTGTTATTGAAATAAAGAATGATGGTGGCCGCCACGCTATTTTTTACTACCTGAAGGAGTGAATTTCTGTAAATTTCAAAGTAAATTTAATGATACTTCACATATTGTTGAAAGATTTACATATATGAAAGCGTTTGAAAAAAAATATGTGCCAAACATAAAAGGGGGAATATTGCTATAAATTGCCACATCTTATTTCTTATGTTTGTAGTGTAAACGCAAAATCATATAGTTTGCACTCGTACTTGTTACATTTTTAAGACCTTGTGTTATCGAAATAAAGAATGATGGTGGCTGCCACGCTATTTTAATCTACCTGAAGAAGTGAATTTCTGTCTATTTTAAAGTAAATGTAATGCTACTTCACATATTGTTAAAAGATTTTCATACTTGAAAGCGTTTGAAAAAAAAAAATGTGCCAAACCTAAAAGGGGGAATATTGCTATAAATTGCCACATCTTATTTCTTATGTTTCTAGTGAAAACGCAAAATCATATAGTTTGCACTCGTACTTGTTACATTTTTAAGACCTTGTGTTATCGAAATAAAGAATGATCGTGGCTGCCACGCTATTTTAATCTACCTGAAGGAGTGAATTTCTGTAAATTGTAAAGTAAATTTAATGTTACTTCACATATTGTTGAAAGATTTACATATTTGAAAGCGTTTGAAAAAAAATATGTGCCAAACATAAAAGGGGGAATATTGCTATAAATTGCAACATCTCATTTCTTATGTTTGTAGCGTAAACGCAAAATCATATAATTTGCACTCGTACTTGGTAGATTTTTAAGACCTTGTGTTATCGAAAGAAAGAATGATGTTGTATGTCATGCTATTTTTTACTATCTGAAGGAGTGAATTTCTGTAAATTTTAAAATAAATTTAATGTTGCTGAGCATATTGCTGAAAGATGAACATACTTGAAATCGTTTGAAAAAAAATGTGCCAAACCTAAATGGGGGATTATTGCTATAAAGTGAAGAATCTTTTTTTTTTATGTTTGTTGCTTAAACGAAAAATCATATAGTTTGCACTCGTACTTGGAACATTTTTAAGACTTTCTCTTATCGTAAGAATAAACAATCTTTGCTCTCACGATATTTTATTCTACCTGAAGAAGTGAATTTCTGTCTATTTTAAAGTAAATTTAATGTTACTTCACATATTGTTGAAAGATTTACATATATGAATGCGTTTGAAAAAAAATATGTGCCAAACATAAAAGGGGGAATATTGCTATAAATTGCCACATCTTATTTCTTATGTTTGTAGTGTAAACGCAAAATCATATAGTTTGCACTCGTACTTGTTACATTTTTAAGACCTTGTGTTATCGAAATAAAGAATGATAGTGGCTTATACGCTATTTTAATCTACCTGAAGGAGTGAATTTCTGTAAATTGTAAAGTAAATTTAATGATACTTCACATATTGTTGAAAGATTTACATATTTGAAAGCGTTTGAAAAAAAATATGTGCCAAACATAAAAGGGGGAATATTGCTATAAATTGCCACATCTTATTTCTTATGTTTGTAGTGTAAACGCAAAATCATATAGTTTGCACTCGTACTTGTTACATTTTTAAGACGGTGGGTTATCGAAATAAAGAATGATAGTGGCTTATACGCTAATTTAATCTACCTGAAGGAGTGAATTTCTGTAAATTTCAAAGTAAATTTAATGTTACTTAACATATTGTTGAAAGATTTACGTACTTGAAACAGTTTGAAAAAAATATACGTGCCAAACCTATAAGGAGGAATATTGCTATAAACAGGAAAAACTTTTTTTATGTTTGTAGCGTAAACGCAAAATCATATAATTTGCACTCGTACTTGGTAGATTTTTAAGACCTTGTGTTATCGAAAGAATGTATGATCGTGTATGTCACGGTATTTTTTACTACCTGAAGGAGTGAATTTCTGTAAATTTCAAAGTAAATTTAATGATACTTCACATATTGTTGAAAGATTTACATATATGAAAGCGTTTGAAAAAAATATGTGCCAAACATTAACGGGGGAATATTGCTATAAATTGCCACATCTTATTTCTTATGTTTGTAGTGTAAACGCAAAATCATATAATTTGCACTCTTAATTGTTACATTTTTAAGACCTTTTGTTATCGATAGAAAGAACGATCTTGTATGTCATGCTATTTTTTACTATCTGAAGGAGTGAATTTCTGTAAATTTTAAAATAAATTTAATGTTGCTGAGCATATTGCTGAAAGATGAACATACTTGAAATCGTTTGAAAAAAAACGTGCCAAACCTAAATGGGGGATTATTGCTATAAAGTGAAGAATCTTTTTTTTTTATGTTTGTTGCTTAAACGAAAAATCATATAGTTTGCACTCGTACTTGTTACATTTTTAAGACCGTGTGTTATCGAAATAAAGACTGTTCGTGTCTGCAACACTAATTTAATCTAACAGAATGAGTGAATTTCTGAAAATTGTAAAGTAAATTTAATGTTTCTTCGCATAGTGTTTATGGATTTACATATTTGAATGCGTTTGAAAAAAAATATTGGCCAAACATAAAAGGGGGAATATTGCTATAATGTGGAAAATCTTTTTTTCTGTTTGTAGCGTAAACGCAAAATCATATAATTTGCACTCGTACTTGGTAGATTTTTAAGACCTTGTGTTATCGAAAGAATGTATGATCGTGTATGTCACGGTATTTTTTACTACCTGAAGGAGTGAATTTCTGTAAATTTCAAAGTAAATTTAATGATACTTCACATATTGTTGAAAGATTTACATATATGAAAGCGTTTGAAAAAAAATATGTGCCAAACATAAAAGGGGGAATATTGCTATAATGTGGAAAATCTTTTTTTATGTTTGTAGCGTAAACGCAAAATCATATAGTTTGCACTCGTACTTGTTACATTTTTAAGACTTTGTGTTATCGAAAGAAAGAATGATCTTGTATGTCATGCTATTTTTAACTACCTGAAGGAGTGAATTTCTGTAAATTGTAAAGTAAATTTAATGTTACTTCACATATTGTTGAAAGATTTACATATTTGAAAGCGTTTGAAAAAAAATATGTGCCAAACATAAAAGGGGGAATATTGCTATAATGTGGAAAATCTTTTTTTTTATGTTTGTAGCGTAAACGCAAAATCATATGATTTGCACTCGTACTTGGTACATTTTTAAGATCTTGTGTTATGGAAAGAAAGAATGATCTTGTATGTCATGCTATTTTTTACTATCTGAAGGAGTGATTTTCTGTAAATTTTAAAATAAATTTCATGTTGCTGAGCATATTGCTGAAAGATGAACATACTTGAAATCGTTTGAAAAAGAAGTGCCAAACCTAAATGGGGGAAAATTGCTATAAAAAGCCACATCTTATTTCTTATGTTTGTAGTGTAAACGCAAAATCATATAGTTTGCACTCGTACTTGTTACATTTTTAAGACCTTGTGTTATCGAAATAAAGAATGATGGTGGCCGCCACGCTATTTTTTACTACCTGAAGGAGTGAATTTCTGTAAATTTCAAAGTAAATTTAATGATACTTCACATATTGTTGAAAGATTTACATATATGAAAGCGTTTGAAAAAAAATATGTGCCAAACATAAAAGGGGGAATATTGCTATAAATTGCCACATCTTATTTCTTATGTTTGTAGTGAAAACGCAAAATCATATAGTTTGCACTCGTACTTGTTACATTTTTAAGACCTTGTGTTATCGAAATAAAGAATGATCGTGGCTGCCACGCTATTTTAATCTACCTGAAGGAGTGAATTTCTGTAAATTGTAGAGTAAATTTAATGTTACTTCACATATTGGTGAAAGATTTACATATTTGAAAGCGTTTGAAAAGAAATATGTGTGAAACCTAAAAGGGGGAATATTGCTATAAAGTGGATAATCTTATTTCTTATGTTTGTAGCCTAAACGGAAAATCATATAGTTTGCACTCGTACTTGGCACATTTTAAAAAGATTGTGTTAACGAAAGAAAGAATGATCGTGTATGTCACGCTATATCAATCTACCTGAAGGAGTGAATTTCTGAAAATATTAAAGTAAATTTGATGTTATTCACATATTGTTGAAAGATTTACATTTTTGAAAGCGTTTGAAAAGAAATATTTGTCAAACGTAAAAGAGGGAATATTTCTATAAAGTGGATAATCTTATTTTTTATGTTTGTAGCGTAAACGCAAAATCATATAGTTTGCACTCGTACTTGGGACATATTTAACATCTTGTGTAATCGAAAGAGAGAATCATCATGACTGTCAGGATAATTCAATCTACTTGAAGAAGTAAATTTCTGTCAATTTTAATGTAAATTTGATGTTATTCACATATTGTTGAAAGATTTATATATTTTAAAGAAGTCGAAAAAAAATATGTGTCAAACCTAAAAGTGGAATAATGTGCAACATCTTATTTCTTATGTTTGTAGCGTAAACGCAAAATCATATAGTTTGCACTCGTACTTGGCACATTTTAAAAACATTGTGTTATCGAAGGAAAGAATGATCGTGTATGTCACGCTATTTCAATCTACCTGAAGGAGTGAATTTCTGAAAATATTGAAGTAAATTTGATGTTATTCACATATTGTATATCTTATTTTTTATGTTTGTAGCGTAAACGCAAAATCATGTAGTTTGCACTCGTACTTGGCACATTTTAAAAAGATTGTGTTATCGAAAGAAAGAATGATCGTGTATGTCACGCTATTTCAATCTACCTGAAGTAGTGAATTTCTGAAAATATTAAAGTAAATTTGATGTTATTCACATATTGTTGAAAGATTTACATATTTGAAAGCGTTTGAAAAGAAATATTTGTCAAACCTAAAAGAGGGAATATTTCTATAAAGTGGATAATCTTATTTTTTATGTTTGTAGCGTAAACGCAAAATCATACAGTTTGCACACGTACATGGGACATATTTAACATCTTGTGTTATCGAAAGAGAGAATCATCTATACTGTCAGGATATTTCAATCTACTTGAAGAAGTAAATTTCTGTAAATTTTAAAGTAAATTAGATGTTATTCACATATTGTTGAAAGATTTATATATTTTAAAGAAGTCGAAAAGAAATATGTGTCAAACCTAAAAGTGGAATAATGTGCAACATCTTATTTCTTACGTTTGTAGCGAAAATGCAAAATCATATAGTTTGCTCTCGTACTTGGCACATTTTAAAAACATTGTGTTATCGAAAGAAAGAATGATCGTGGCTGCCACGCTATTTTAATCTACCTGAAGGAGTGAATTTCTGTAAATTGTAGAGTAAATTTAATGTTACTTCACATATTGTTGAAAGATTTACATATTTGAAAGCGTTTGAAAAAATATGTGCCAAACATAAAAGGGTGAATATTGCTATAAATTGCAACATCTCATTTCTTATGTTTGTAGCGTAAACGCAAAATCATGTAGTTTGCACTCGTACTTGGCACATTTTAAAAAGATTGTGTTATCGAAAGAAAGAATGATCGTGTATGTCACACTATTTCAATCTACCTGAAGTAGTGAATTTCTGAAAATATTAAAGTAAATTTGATGTTATTCACATATTGTTGAAAGATTTACATATTTGAAAGCGTTTGAAAAGAAATATGTGTCAAACCTAAAAGTGGAATAATGTGCAACATCTTATCTCTTATGTTTGTATCGTAAAAGCAAAATCATATAGTTTGCACTCGTACTTGGGACATATTTAACATCTTGTGTTATCGGAAGAGAGAATGATCGTGTATGTCACGCTATTTCAATCTACCTGAAGGAGTGAATTTCTGAAAATATTAAAGTAAATTTGATGTTACTCACATATTGTTGAAAGATTTACATATTTGAAAGCGTTTGAAAAGAAATATTTGTCAAACCTAAAAGAGGGAATATTTCTATAAAGTGGATAATCTTATTTTTTATGTTTGTAGCGTAAACGCAAAATCATACAGTTTGCACACGTACATGGGACATATTTAACATCTTGTGTTATCGAAAGAGAGAATCATCATGACTGTCAGGATATTTCAATCTACTTGAAGAAGTAAATTTCTGTAAATTTTAAAGTAAATTTGATGTTATTCACATATTGTTGAAAGATTTATATATTTTATAGAATTCGAAGAAAAATATGTGTCAAACCTAAAAGTGATATAATGTGCAACATCATATTTCTTATTTTTGTAGCGAAAATGCAAAATCATATAGTTTGCACTCGTACTTGGCACATTTTAAAAACATTATGTTATCGAAAGAAAGAATGATCGTGAATGTCACGCTATTTCAATCTACCTGAAGTAGTGAATTTCTGAAAATATTAAAGTAAATTTGATGTTACTCACATATTGTTGAAAGATTTACATATTTGAAAGCGTTTGAAAAGAAATATTTGTCAAACCTAAAAGGGGGAATATTGCTATAAAGTGGAGAATCTTATTTTTTATGTTTGTAGCGTAAACGCAAAATCATACAGTTTGCACACGTACATGGGACATATTTAACATCTTGTGTTATCGAAAGAGAGAATCATCATGACTGTCAGGATATTTCAATCTACTTGAAGAAGTAAATTTCTGAAAATTTTAAAGTAAATTTGATGTTATTCACATATTGTTGAAAGATTTACATATTTGAAAGCGTTTGAAAAGAAATATTTGTCAAACCTAAAAGAGGGAATATTTCTATAAAGTGGATAATCTTATTTTTTATGTTTGTAGCGTAAACGCAAAATCATATAGTTTGCACTCGTACTTGGCACATTTTTAACATCTTGTGTAATCGAAAGAGAGAATCATCATGACTGTCAGGATAATTCAATCTACTTGAAGAAGTAAATTTGTGTCAATTTTAAAGTAAATTAGATGTTATTCACATATTGTTGAAAGATTTATATATTTTAAAGAAGTCGAAAAGAAATATGTGTCAAACCTAAAAGTGGAATAATGTGCAACATCTTATTTCTTACGTTTGTAGCGTAAACGCAAAATCATATAGTTTGCACTCGTACTTGGGACATATTTAACATCTTGTGTTATCGGAAGTGAGAATCATCATGACTGTCGCGATATTTAGATCTACTTGAAAGAATGAATTTCTGTAAATGTTGAAAGATTTACATATTTGAAAGCGTTTGAAAAAAAATATCGGCCCAACCTAAAAGGGGGAATATTGCTATAAAGTCGAGAATCTTATTTTCTATGTTTGTAGCGTAAACGCAAAATCATGTAGTTTGCACTCGTACTTGGCACATTTTAAAAAGATTGTGTTATCGAAAGAAAGAATGATCGTGTATGTCACACTATTTCAATCTACCTGAAGTAGTGAATTTCTGAAAATATTAAAGTAAATTTGATGTTATTCACATATTGTTGAAAGATTTACATATTTGAAAGCGTTTGAAAAGAAATATTTGTCAAACCTAAAAGAGGGAATATTTCTATAAAGTGGATAATCTTATTTTTTATGTTTGTAGCGTAAACGCAAAATCATACAGTTTGCACACGTACATGGGACATATTTAACATCTTGTGTTATCGAAAGAGAGAATCATCATGACTGTCAGGATATTTCAATCTACTTGAAGAAGTAAATTTCTGTAAATTTTAAAGTAAATTTGATGTTATTCACATATTGTTGAAAGATTTACATATTTGAAAGCGTTTGAAAAGAAATATGTGTCAAACCTAAAAGTGGAATAATGTGCAACATCTTATTTCTTATGTTTGTAGCGTAAACGCAAAATCATATAGTTTGCACTCGTACTTGGCACATTTTAAAAACATTGTGTTATCGAAAGAAAGAATGATCGTGTATGTCACGCTATTTCAATCTACCTGAAAGGGTGAATTTCTGAAAATATTGAAGTAAATTTGATTTTATTCACGTATTGTATATCTTATTTTTTATGTTTGTAGCGAAAACGCAAAATCATATAGTTTTCACTCGTACTTGGCACATTTTAAAAACATTGTGTTATCGAAAGAAAGAATGATCGTGTATGTCACGCTATTTCAATCTACCTGAAGGAGTGAATTTCTGAAAATATTAAAGTAAATTTGATGTTATTCACATATTGTTGAAAGATTTACATATTTGAAAGCGTTTGAAAAGAAATATGTGTCAAACCTAAAAGTGATATAATGTGCAACATCATATTTCTTATTTTTGTTGCGAAAATGCAAAATCTTATAGTTTGCACTCGTACTTGGCACATTTTAAAAACATTGTGTTATCGAAAGAAAGAATGATCGTGTATGTCACGCTATTTCAATCTACCTGAAGGAGTGAATTTCTGAAAATATTGAAGTAAATTTGATTTTATTCACATATTGTTGACAGATATATATATTTTAAAGAAGTCGAAAAAAATATGTGTCAAACCTAAAAGTGGAATAATGTGCAACATCTTATTTCTTATGTTTGTATTGTAAACGCAAAATCATACTCTGTCAATTTTAAAGTAAATTTGATGTTATTCACATATTGTTGAAAGATTTATATATTTTAAAGAAGTCGAAAAGAAATATGTGTCAAACCTAAAAGTGGAATAATGTGCAACATCTTATTTCTTACGTTTGTAGCGTAAACGCAAAATCATATAGTTTGCACTCGTACTTGGCACATTTTAAAAACATTGTGTTATCGAAAGAAAGAATGATCGTGTATGTCACGCTATTTCAATCTACCTGAAGGAGTGAATTTCTGAAAATATTAAAGTAAATTTAATGTTACTTCACATATTGTTAAAAGATTTTCATACTTGAAATCGTTTGAAAAAAAAAATGTGCCAAACCTAAAAGGGGGAAAATTGCTATAAATTGACACATCTTATTTCTTATGTTACTATTGAAAACTCAAAATCATATAGTTTGCATTCGTACTTGTTACATTTTTAAGACCTTGTGTTATCGAAATAAAGAATGATCGTGGCTGCCACGCTATTTTAATCTACCTGAAGGAGTGAATTTCTGTAAAGTGTAAAGTAAATTTAATGATACTTCACATATTGTTGAAAGATTTACATATTTGAAAGCGTTTGAAAAAAAATATGTGCCAAACATAAAAGGGTGAATATTGCTATAAAGTGCAACATCTCATTTCTTATGTTTGTAGAGTAAACGAAAAATCATATAGTTTGTACTCGTACTTGGTAGATTTTTAAGACCTTGTGTTATCGAATGAAAGAATGATGTTGTATGTCACGCTATTTTTTACTATCTGAAGGAGTGAATTTCTGAAAATATTGAAGTAAATTTGATGTTATTCACATATTGTATATCTTATTTTTTATGTTTGTAGCGTAAACGCAAAATCATGTAGTTTGCACTCGTACTTGGCACATTTTAAAAAGATTGTGTTATCGAAAGAAAGAATGATCGTGTATGTCACACTATTTCAATCTACCTGAAGTAGTGAATTTCTGAAAATATTAAAGTAAATTTGATGTTATTCACATATTGTTGAAAGATTTACATATTTGAAAGCGTTTGAAAAGAAATATGTGTCAAACCTAAAAGTGCTATAATGTGCAACATCATATTTCTTATTTTTGTAGCGAAAATGCAAAATCATATAGTTTTCAATCGTACTTGGCACATTTTAAAAAGATTGTGTTATCGAAAGAAAGAATGATCGTGTATGTCACGCTATTTCAATCTACCTGAAGGAGTGAATTTCTGAAAATATTAAAGTAAATTTGATGTTATTCACATATTGTTGAAAGATTTACATATTTGAAAGCGTTTGAAAAGAAATATTTGTCAAACCTAAAAGTTTTATTTCTTATGTTCGTAGCGTAAACGCAAAATCATATAGTTTGCACTCGTACTTGGGACATATTTAACATCTTGTGTAATCGAAAGAGAGAATCATCATGACTGTCAGGATAATTCAATCTACTTGAAGAAGTAAATTTCTGTCAATTTTAAAGTAAATTTGATGTTATTCACAAATTGTTGAAAGATTTATATATTTTAAAGAAGTCGAAAAGAAATATGTGTCAAACCTAAAAGTGGAATAATGTGCAACATTTCATTTCTTACGTTTGTTGCGAAAATGCAAAATCTTATAGTTTGCACTCGTACTTGGCACATTTTAAAAACATTGTGTTATCGAAAGAAAGAATGATCGTGTATGTCACGCTATTTCAATCTACCTGAAGTAGTGAATTTCTGAAAATATTAAAGTAAATTTGATGTTATTCACATATTGTTGAAAGATTTACATATTTGAAAGCGTTTGAAAAGAAATATGTGTCAAACCTAAAAGTGGAATAATGTGCAACATCTTATTTCTTATGTTTGTATTGTAAATGCAAAATCATATAGTTTGCACTCGTACTTGGGACATATTTAACATCTTGTGTTATCGGAAGAGAGAATGATCGTGTATGTCACGCTATTTCAATCTACCTGAAGGAGTGAATTTCTGAAAATATTAAAGTAAATTTGATGTTACTCACATATTGTTGAAAGATTTACATATTTGAAAGCGTTTGAAAAGAAATATTTGTCAAACCTAAAAGAGGGAATATTTCTATAAAGTGGATAATCTTATTTTTTATGTTTGTAGCGTAAACGCAAAATCATACAGTTTGCACACGTACATGGGACATATTTAACATCTTGTGTTATCGAAAGAGAGAATCATCATGACTGTCAGGATATTTCAATCTACTTGAAGAAGTAAATTTCTGTAAATTTTAAAGTAAATTTGATGTTATTCACATATTGTTGAAAGATTTATATATTTTATAGAATTCGAAGAAAAATATGTGTCAAACCTAAAAGTGATATAATGTGCAACATCATATTTCTTATTTTTGTAGCGAAAATGCAAAATCATATAGTTTGCACTCGTACTTGGCACATTTTAAAAACATTGTGTTATCGAAAGAAAGAATGATCGTGTATGTCACGCTATTTCAATCTACCTGAAAGGGTGAATTTCTGAAAATATTAAAGTAAATTTGATGTTATTCACATATTGTTGAAAGATTTATATATTTTAAAGAAGTCGAAAAGAAATATGTGTCAAACCTAAAAGTGGAATAATGTGCAACATCTTATTTCTTACGTTTGTAGCGTAAACGCAAAATCATATAGTTTGCACTCGTACTTGGCACATTTCTAAGACATTGTGTTATCGAAATAAAGAATGATCGTGTCTACCACGCTATTTTAATCTACCTGAAGGAGTGAATTTCTGTAAATTGTAAAGTAAATTTAATGTTACTTCACATATTGTTGAAAGATTTACATATTTGAAAGCGTTTGAAAAAAAATATGTGCCAAACATAAAAGGGGGAATATTGCTATAATGTGGAAAATCTTTTTTTTTATGTTTGTAGCGTAAACGCAAAATCATATAATTTGCACTCGTACTTGTTACATTTTTAAGACCTTGTGTTATCGAAAGAAAGAATGATCTTGTATGTCATGCTATTTTTTACTATCTGAAGGAGTGAATTTCTGTAAATTGTAAAGTAAATTTAATGTTACTTCACATATTGTTGAAAGATTTACATATTTGAAAGCGTTTGAAAAAAAATATGTGCCAAACATAAAAGGGGGAATATTGCTATAATGTGGAAAATCTTTTTTTATGTTTGAAGCGTAAACGCAAAATCATATAATTTGCACTCGTACTTGGTAGATTTTTAAGACATTGTGTTATAGAAAGAAAGAATGATCTTGTATGTCATGTTATTTTTTACTATCTGAAGGAGTGAATTTCTGTAAATTTTAAAATAAACTTAATGTTGCTGAGCATATTGCTGAAAGATGAACATACTTGAAATCGTTTGAAAAAAAAAGTGCCAAACCTAAATGGGGGAAAATTGCTATAAATTGCCACATCTTATTTCTTATGTTTGTAGTGTAAACGCAAAATCATATAGTTTGCACTCGTACTTGTTACATTTTTAAGACCTTGTGTTATCGAAATAAGGAATGATGGTGGCCGCCACGCTATTTTTTACTACCTGAAGGAGTGAATTTCTGTAAATTTCAAAGTAAATTTAATGATACTTCACATATTGTTGAAAGATTTACATATATGAAAGCGTTTGAAAAAAAATATGTGCCAAACATAAAAGGGGGAATATTGCTATAAATTGCCACATCTTATTTCTTATGTTTGTAGCGTAAACGCAAAATCATATATTTTGCACTCGTACTTGTTACATTTTTAAGACCTTGTGTTATCGAAATAAAGAATGATCGTGGCTGCAACGCTATTTTAATCTACCTGAAGGAGTGAATTTCTGTAAATTGTAGAGTAAATTTAATGTTACTTCACATATTGGTGAAAGATTTACATATTTGAAAGCGTTTGAAAAGAAATATGTGTGAAACCTAAAAGGGGGAATATTGCTATAAAGTGGATAATCTTATTTCTTATGTTTGTAGCCTAAACGCAAAATCATATAGTTTGCACTCGTACTTGGGACATATTTAACATCTTGTGTTATCGGAAGAGAGTATCATCATGACTGTCAGGATAATTCAATCTACTTGAAGCAGTAAATTTCTGTAAATTTTAAAGTAAATTTGATGTTATTCACATATTGTTGAAAGATTTACATATTTGAAAGCGTTTGAAAAGAAATATTTGTCAAACCTAAAAGAGGGAATATTTCTATAAAGTGGATAATCTTATTTTTTATGTTTGTAGCGTAAACGCAAAATCATATAGTTTTCAATCGTACTTGGCACATATTTAACATCTTGTGTAATCGAAAGAGAGAATCATCATGACTGTCGCGATATTTAGATCTACTTGAAAGAATGAATTTCTGTAAATGTTGAAAGATTTACATATTTGAAAGCGTTTGAAAAAAAATATCGGCCCAACCTAAAAGGGGGAATATTGCTATAAAGTGGAGAATCTTATTTTTTATGTTTGTAGCGTAAACGCAAAATCATGTAGTTTGCACTCGTACTTGGCACATTTTAAAAAGATTGTGTTATCGAAAGAAAGAATGATCGTGTATGTCACGCTATTTCAATCTACCTGAAGTAGTGAATTTCTGAAAATATTAAAGTAAATTTGATGTTATTCACATATTGTTGAAAGATTTACATATTTGAAAGCGTTTGAAAAGAAATATTTGTCAAACCTAAAAAGAGGGAATATTTCTATAAAGTGGATAATCTTATTTTTTATGTTTGTAGCGTAAACGCAAAATCATACAGTTTGCACACGTACATGGGACATATTTAACATCTTGTGTTATCGAAAGAGAGAATCATCATGACTGTCAGGATATTTCAATCTACTTGAAGAAGTAAATTTCTGTAAATTTTAAAGTAAATTTGATGTTATTCACATATTGTTGAAAGATTTATATATTTTAAAGAAGTCGAAAAGAAATATGTGTCAAACCTAAAAGTGGAATAATGTGCAACATCTTATTTCTTATGTTTGTAGCGTAAACGCAAAATCATATAGTTTGCACTCGTACTTGGGACATATTTAACATCTTGTGTTATCGGAAGAGAGAATGATCGTGTATGTCACGCTATTTCAATCTACCTGAAGGAGTGAATTTCTGAAAATATTAAAGTAAATTTGATGTTATTCACATATTGTTGAAAGATTTACATATTTGAAAGCGTTTGAAAAGAAATATTTGTCAAACCTAAAAGAGGGAATATTTCTATAAAGTGGATAATCTTATTTTTTATGTTTGTAGCGTAAACGCAAAATCATATAGTTTGCACTCGTACTTGGGACATATTTAACATCTTGTGTTATCGAAAGAGAGAATCATCATGACTGTCAGGATATTTCAATCTACTTGAAGAAGTAAATTTCTGTAAATTTTAAAGTAAATTTGATGTTATTCACATATTGTTGAAAGATTTACATATTTGAAAGCGTTTGAAAAGAAATATGTGTCAAACCTAAAAGTGGAAAAATGTGCAACATCTTATTTCTTATGTTTGTAGCGAAAATGCAAAATCATATAGTTTTCAATCGTACTTGGCACATTTTAAAAACATTGTGTTATCGAAAGAAAGAATGATCGTGTATGTCACGCTATTTCAATCTACCTGAAGGAGTGAATTTCTGAAAATATTAAAGTAAATTTGATGTTATTCACAAAAGAAAGATTTACATATTTGAAAGCGTTTGAAAAGAAATATTTGTCAAACCTAAAAGTTTTATTTCTTATGTTCGTAGCGTAAACGCAAAATCATATAGTTTGCACTCGTCCTTGGGACATATTTAACATCTTGTGTAATCGAAAGAGAGAATCATCATGACTGTCAGGATAATTCAATCTACTTGAAGAAGTAAATTTCTGTCAATTTTAAAGTAAATTTGATGTTATTCACATATTGTTGAAAGATTTATATATCTTAAAGAAGTCGAAAAGAAATATGTGTCAAACCTAAAAGTGGAATAATGTGCAACATCTTATTTCTTATTTTTGTTGCGAAAATGCAAAATCTTATAGTTTGCACTCGTACTTGGCACATTTTAAAAACATTGTGTTATCGAAAGAAAGAATGATCGTGTATGTCACGCTATTTCAATCTACCTGAAGTAGTGAATTTCTGAAAATATTAAAGTAAATTTGATGTTATTCACATATTGTTGAAAGATTTACATATTTGAAAGCGTTTGAAAAGAAATATGTGTCAAACCTAAAAGTGGAATAATGTGCAACATCTTATTTCTTATGTTTGTTGAGTAAACGCAAAATCATATAGTTTGCACTCGTACTTGGGACATATTTAACATCTTGTGTTATCGGAAGAGAGAATGATCGTGTATGTCACGCTATTTCAATCTACCTGAAGGAGTGAATTTCTGAAAATATTAAAGTAAATTTGATGTTACTCACATATTGTTGAAAGATTTACATATTTGAAAGCGTTTGAAAAGAAATATTTGTCAAACCTAAAAGAGGGAATATTTCTATAAAGTGGATAATCTTATTTTTTATGTTTGTAGCGTAAACGCAAAATCATACAGTTTGCACACGTACATGGGACATATTTAACATCTTGTGTTATCGAAAGAGAGAATCATCATGACTGTCAGGATATTTCAATCTACTTGAAGAAGTAAATTTCTGTAAATTTTAAAGTAAATTTGATGTTATTCACATATTGTTGAAAGATTTATATATTTTATAGAATTCGAAGAAAAATATGTGTCAAACCTAAAAGTGATATAATGTGCAACATCATATTTCTTATTTTTGTAGCGAAAATGCAAAATCATATAGTTTGCACTCGTACTTGGCACATTTTAAAAACATTGTGTTATCGAAAGAAAGAATGATCGTGTATGTCACGCTATTTCAATCTACCTGAAAGGGTGAATTTCTGAAAATATTAAAGTAAATTTGATGTTATTCACGTATTGTTGAAAGATTTACATATTTGAAAGCGTTTGAAAAGAAATATATTTCAAACCTAAAAGAGGGAATATTTCTATAAAGTGGATAATCTTATTTTTTATGTTTGTAGCGTAAACGCAAAATCATACACTTTGCACAAGTACACTGGACATATTTAACATCTTGTGTTATCGAAAGAGAGAATCATCATGACTGTCAGGATATTTCAATCTACTTGAAGAAGTAAATTTCTGTAAATTTTAAAGTAAATTTGATGTTATTCACATATTGTTGAAAGATTTATATATTTTAAAGAATTCGAAGAAAAATATGTGTCAAACCTAAAAGTGATATAATGTGCAACATCATATTTCTTATTTTTGTAGCGAAAATGCAAAATCATATAGTTTGCACTCGTACTCGGCACATTTTAAAAACATTGTGTTATCGAAAGAAAGAATGATCGTGTATGTCACGCTATTTCAATCTACCTGAAGGAGTGAATTTCTGAAAATATTAAAGTAAATTTGATGTTATTCACATATTGTTGAAAGATTTACATATTTGAAAGCGTTTGAAAAGAAATATATTTCAAACCTAAAAGAGGGAATATTTCTATAAAGTGGATAATCTTATTTTTTATGTTTGTAGCGTAAACGCAAAATCATACACTTTGCACAAGTACACTGGACATATTTAACATCTTGTGTTATCGAAAGATAGAATCATCATGACTGTCAGGATATTTCAATCTACTTGAAGAAGTAAATTTCTGTAAATTTTAAAGTAAATTTGATGTTATTCACATATTGTTGAAAGATTTACATATTTGAAAGCGTTTGAAAAGAAATATTTGTCAAACCTAAAAGAGGGAATATTTCTATAAAGTGGATAATCTTATTTTTTATGTTTGTAGCGTAAACGCAAAATCATACAGTTTGCACACGTACATGGGACATATTTAACATCTTGTGTTATCGAAAGAGAGAATCATCATGACTGTCAGGATAATTCCATCTACGTGACGAAGTAAATTTGTGTCAATTTTAAAGTAAATTAGATGTTATTCACATATTGTTGAAAGATTTATATATTTTAAAGAAGTCGAAAAGAAATATGTGTCAAACCTAAAAGTGGAATAATGTGCAACATCTTATTTCTTACGTTTGTAGCGTAAACGCAAAATCATATAGTTTGCACTCGTACTTGGGACATATTTAACATCTTGTGTTATCGGAAGTGAGAATCATCATGACTGTCGCGATATTTAGATCTACTTGAAAGAATGAATTTCTGTAAATGTTGAAAGATTTACATATTTGAAAGCGTTTGAAAAAAAATATCGGCCCAACCTAAAAGGGGGAATATTGCTATAAAGTCGAGAATCTTATTTTCTATGTTTGTAGCGTAAACGCAAAATCATGTAGTTTGCACTCGTACTTGGCACATTTTAAAAAGATTGTGTTATCGAAAGAAAGAATGATCGTGTATGTCACACTATTTCAATCTACCTGAAGTAGTGAATTTCTGAAAATATTAAAGTAAATTTGATGTTATTCACATATTGTTGAAAGATTTACATATTTGAAAGCGTTTGAAAAGAAATATATTTCAAACCTAAAAGAGGGAATATTTCTATAAAGTGGATAATCTTATTTTTTATGTTTGTAGCGTAAACGCAAAATCATACACTTTGCACAAGTACACTGGACATATTTAACATCTTGTGTTATCGAAAGAGAGAATCATCATGACTGTCAGGATATTTCAATCTACTTGAAGAAGTAAATTTCTGTAAATTTTAAAGTAAATTTGATGTTATTCACATATTGTTGAAAGATTTACATATTTGAAAGCGTTTGAAAAGAAATATTTGTCAAACCTAAAAGAGGGAATATTGCTATAAAGTGGATAATCTTATTTTTTATGTTTGTAGCGTAAACGCAAAATCATATAGTTTGCACTCGTACTTGGGACATATTTAACATCTTGTGTAATCGAAAGAGAGAATCATCATGACTGTCAGGATAATTCAATCTACTTGAAGAAGTAAATTTCTGTAAATTTTAAAGTAAATTTGATGTTATTCACATATTGTTGAAAGATTTATATATCTTAAAGAAGTCGAAAAGAAATATGTGTCAAACCTAAAAGTGGAATAATGTGCAACATCTTATTTCTTACGTTTGTAGCGTAAACGCAAAATCATATAGTTTGCACTCGTACTTGGGACATATTTAACATCTTGTGTTATCGGAAGTGAGAATCATCATGACTGTCGCGATATTTAGATCTACTTGAAAGAATGAATTTCTGTAAATGTTGAAAGATTTACATATTTGAAAGCGTTTGAAAAAAAATATCGGCCCAACCTAAAAGGGGGAATATTGCTATAAATTGCAACATCTCATTTCTATGTTTGTAGCGTAAACGCAAAATCATGTAGTTTGCACTCGTACTTGGCACATTTTAAAAAGATTGTGTTATCGAAAGAAAGAATGATCGTGTATGTCACACTATTTCAATCTACCTGAAGTAGTGAATTTCTGAAAATATTAAAGTAAATTTGATGTTATTCACATATTGTTGAAAGATTTACATATTTGAAAGCGTTTGAAAAGAAATATGTGTCAAACCTAAAAGTGCTATAATGTGCAACATCATATTTCTTATTTTTGTAGCGAAAATGCAAAATCATATAGTTTTCAATCGTACTTGGCACATTTTAAAAAGATTGTGTTATCGAAAGAAAGAATGATCGTGTATGTCACGCTATTTCAATCTACCTGAAGGAGTGAATTTCTGAAAATATTAAAGTAAATTTGATGTTATTCACAAAAGAAAGATTTACATATTTGAAAGCGTTTGAAAAGAAATATTTGTCAAACCTAAAAGTTTTATTTCTTATGTTCGTAGCGTAAACGCAAAATCATATAGTTTGCACTCGTCCTTGGGACATATTTAACATCTTGTGTAATCGAAAGAGAGAATCATCATGACTGTCAGGATAATTCAATCTACTTGAAGAAGTAAATTTCTGTCAATTTTAAAGTAAATTTGATGTTATTCACATATTGTTGAAAGATTTATATATCTTAAAGAAGTCGAAAAGAAATATGTGTCAAACCTAAAAGTGGAATAATGTGCAACATCTTATTTCTTACGTTTGTTGCGAAAATGCAAAATCTTATAGTTTGCACTCGTACTTGGCACATTTTAAAAACATTGTGTTATCGAAAGAAAGAATGATCGTGTATGTCACGCTATTTCAATCTACCTGAAGTAGTGAATTTCTGAAAATATTAAAGTAAATTTGATGTTATTCACATATTGTTGAAAGATTTACATATTTGAAAGCGTTTGAAAAGAAATATGTGTCAAACCTAAAAGTGGAATAATGTGCAACATCTTATTTCTTATGTTTGTATTGTAAACGCAAAATCATATAGTTTGCACTCGTACTTGGGACATATTTAACATCTTGTGTTATCGGAAGAGAGAATGATCGTGTATGTCACGCTATTTCAATCTACCTGAAGGAGTGAATTTCTGAAAATATTAAAGTAAATTTGATGTTACTCACATATTGTTGAAAGATTTACATATTTGAAAGCGTTTGAAAAGAAATATTTGTCAAACCTAAAAGAGGGAATATTTCTATAAAGTGGATAATCTTATTTTTTATGTTTGTAGCGTAAACGCAAAATCATACAGTTTGCACACGTACATGGGACATATTTAACATCTTGTGTTATCGAAAGAGAGAATCATCATGACTGTCAGGATATTTCAATCTACTTGAAGAAGTAAATTTCTGTAAATTTTAAAGTAAATTTGATGTTATTCACATATTGTTGAAAGATTTACATATTTGAAAGCGTTTGAAAAGAAATATATTTCAAACCTAAAAGAGGGAATATTTCTATAAAGTGGATAATCTTATTTTTTATGTTTGTAGCGTAAACGCAAAATCATACACTTTGCACAAGTACACTGGACATATTTAACATCTTGTGTTATCGAAAGAGAGAATCATCATGACTGTCAGGATATTTCAATCTACTTGAAGAAGTAAATTTCTGTAAATTTTAAAGTAAATTTGATGTTATTCACATATTGTTGAAAGATTTATATATTTTATAGAATTCGAAGAAAAATATGTGTCAAACCTAAAAGTGATATAATGTGCAACATCATATTTCTTATTTTTGTTGCGAAAATGCAAAATCTTATAGTTTGCACTCGTACTTGGCACATTTTAAAAACATTGTGTTATCGAAAGAAAGAATGATCGTGTATGTCACGCTATTTCAATCTACCTGAAGTAGTGAATTTCTGAAAATATTAAAGTAAATTTGATGTTATTCACATATTGTTGAAAGATTTACATATTTGAAAGCGTTTGAAAAGAAATATGTGTCAAACCTAAAAGTGATATAATGTGCAACATCATATTTCTTATTTTTGTTGCGAAAATGCAAAATCATATAGTTTTCAATCGTACTTGGCACATTTTAAAAAGATTGTGTTATCGAAAGAAAGAATGATCGTGTATGTCACGCTATTTCAATCTACCTGAAGGAGTGAATTTCTGAAAATATTAAAGTAAATTTGATGTTATTCACATATTGTTGAAAGATTTACATATTTGAAAGCGTTTGAAAAGAAATATTTGTCAAACCTAAAAGAGGGAATATTTCTATAAAGTGGATAATCTTATTTTTTATGTTTGTAGCGTAAACGCAAAATCATACAGTTTGCACACGTACATGGGACATATTTAACATCTTGTGTTATCGAAAGAGAGAATCATCATGACTGTCAGGATATTTCAATCTACTTGAAGAAGTAAATTTCTGTAAATTTTAAAGTAAATTTGATGTTATTCACATATTGTTGAAAGATTTACATATTTGAAAGCGTTTGAAAAGAAATATGTGTCAAACCTAAAAGGGGGAATATTGCTATAAAGTGGAGAATCTTATTTTTTATGTTTGTAGCGTAAACGCAAAATCATATAGTTTGCACTCGTACTTGGTACATTTTTAAGAACTTGTGTAATCGAAAGAGAGAATCATCATGACTGTCAGGATAATTCAATCTACTTGAAGAAGTAAATTTGTGTCAATTTTAATGTAAATTTGATGTTATTCACATATTGTTGAAAGATTTATATATTTTAAAGAAGTCGAAAAGAAATATGTGTCAAACCTAAAAGTGGAATAATGTGCAACATCTTATTTCTTACGTTTGTAGCGTAAACGCAAAATCATATAGTTTGCACTCGTACTTGGGACATATTTAACATCTTGTGTTATCGGAAGTGAGAATCATCATGACTGTCGCGATATTTAGATCTACTTGAAAGAATTAATTTCTGTAAATGTTGAAAGATTTACATATTTGAAAGCGTTTGAAAAAAAATATCGGCCCAACCTAAAAGGGGGAATATTGCTATAAATTGCAACATCTCATTTCTTATGTTTGTAGCGTAAACGCAAAATCTTATAGTTTGCACTCGTACTTGGCACATTTTAAAAAGATTGTGTTATCGAAAGAAAGAATGATCGTGTATGTCACACTATTTCAATCTACCTGAAGTAGTGAATTTCTGAAAATATTAAAGTAAATTTGATGTTATTCACATATTGTTGAAAGATTTACATATTTGAAAGCGTTTGAAAAGAAATATGTGTCAAACCTAAAAGTGCTATAATGTGCAACATCATATTTCTTATTTTTGTAGCGAAAATGCAAAATCATATAGTTTTCAATCGTACTTGGCACATTTTAAAAAGATTGTGTTATCGAAAGAAAGAATGATCGTGTATGTCACGCTATTTCAATCTACCTGAAGGAGTGAATTTCTGAAAATATTAAAGTAAATTTGATGTTATTCACAAAAGAAAGATTTACATATTTGAAAGCGTTTGAAAAGAAATATTTGTCAAACCTAAAAGTTTTATTTCTTATGTTCGTAGCGTAAACGCAAAATCATATAGTTTGCACTCGTCCTTGGGACATATTTAACATCTTGTGTAATCGAAAGAGAGAATCATCATGACTGTCAGGATAATTCAATCTACTTGAAGAAGTAAATTTCTGTCAATTTTAAAGTAAATTTGATGTTATTCACATATTGTTGAAAGATTTATATATCTTAAAGAAGTCGAAAAGAAATATGTGTCAAACCTAAAAGTGGAATAATGTGCAACATCTTATTTCTTACGTTTGTTGCGAAAATGCAAAATCTTATAGTTTGCACTCGTACTTGGCACATTTTAAAAACATTGTGTTATCGAAAGAAAGAATGATCGTGTATGTCACGCTATTTCAATCTACCTGAAGGAGTGAATTTCTGAAAATATTAAAGTAAATTTGATGTTATTCACATATTGTTGAAAGATTTACATATTTGAAAGCGTTTGAAAAGAAATATGTGTCAAACCTAAAAGTGGAATAATGTGCAACATCTTATTTCTTATGTTTGTATTGTAAACGCAAAATCATATAGTTTGCACTCGTACTTGGGACATATTTAACATCTTGTGTTATCGGAAGAGAGAATGATCGTGTATGTCACGCTATTTCAATCTACCTGAAGGAGTGAATTTCTGAAAATATTAAAGTAAATTTGATGTTACTCACATATTGTTGAAAGATTTACATATTTGAAAGCGTTTGAAAAGAAATATTTGTCAAACCTAAAAGAGGGAATATTTCTATAAAGTGGATAATCTTATTTTTTATGTTTGTAGCGTAAACGCAAAATCATACAGTTTGCACACGTACATGGGACATATTTAACATCTTGTGTTATCGAAAGAGAGAATCATCATGACTGTCAGGATATTTCAATCTACTTGAAGAAGTAAATTTCTGTAAATTTTAAAGTAAATTTGATGTTATTCACATATTGTTGAAAGATTTATATATTTTAAAGAAGTCGAAAAGAAATATGTGTCAAACCTAAAAGTGGAATAATGTGCAACATCTTATTTCTTACGTTTGTAGCGTAAACGCAAAATCATATAGTTTGCACTCGTACTTGGCACACTTTTAAAACCTTGTGTTATCGAAATAAAGAATGATCTACCTGAAGGAGTGAATTTCTGTAAATTGTAGAGTAAATTTAATGTTACTTCACATATTGGTGAAAGATTTACATATTTGAAAGCGTTTGAAAAGAAATATGTGTGAAACCTAAAAGGGGGAATATTGCTATAAAGTGGATAATCTTATTTCTTATGTTTGTAGCGTAAGCGCAAAATCATATAGTTTGCACTCGTACTTGGGACATATTTAACATCTTGTGTTATCGGAAGAGAGTATCATCATGACTGTCAGGATAATTCAATCTACTTGAAGAAGTAAATTTCTGTAAATTTTAAAGTAAATTTGTATGTTGTTCACATATTGTTGAAAGATTTACATATTTGAAAGCGTTTGAAAAGAAATATGTGTCAAACCTATCAGAGGGAATATTTCTATAAAGTGGATAATCTTATTTTTTATGTTTGTAGCGTAAACGCAAAATCATATAGTTTGCACTCGTACTTGGGACATATTTAACATCTTGTGTAATCGAAAGAGAGAATCATCATGACTGTCGCGATATTTAGATCTACTTGAAAGAATGAATTTCTGTAAATGTTGAAAGATTTACATATTTGAAAGCGTTTGAAAAAAAATATCGGCCCAACCTAAAAGGGGGAATATTGCTATAAAGTGGAGAATCTTATTTTTTATGTTTGTAGCGTAAACGCAAAATCATGTAGTTTGCACTCGTACTTGGCACATTTTAAAAAGATTGTGTTATCGAAAGAAAGAATGATCGTGTATGTCACGCTATTTCAATCTACCTGAAGTAGTGAATTTCTGAAAATATTAAAGTAAATTTGATGTTATTCACATATTGTTGAAAGATTTACATATTTGAAAGCGTTTGAAAAGAAATATTTGTCAAACCTAAAAGAGGGAATATTTCTATAAAGTGGATAATCTTATTTTTTATGTTTGTAGCGTAAACGCAAAATCATACAGTTTGCACACGTACATGGGACATATTTAACATCTTGTGTTATCGAAAGAGAGAATCATCATGACTGTCAGGATATTTCAATCTACTTGAAGAAGTAAATTTCTGTAAATTTTAAAGTAAATTTGATGTTATTCACATATTGTTGAAAGATTTACATATTTGAAAGCGTTTGAAAAGAAATATTTGTCAAACCTAAAAGCGGGAATATTGCTATAAAGTGGAGAATCTTATTTTTTATGTTTGTAGCGTAAACGCAAAATCATATAGTTTGCACTCGTACTTGGGACATATTTAACATCTTGTGTTATCGAAAGAGAGAATCATCATGACTGTCAGGATATTTCAATCTACTTGAAGAAGTAAATTTCTGTAAATTTTAAAGTAAATTTGATGTTATTCACATATTGTTGAAAGATTTACATATTTGAAAGCGTTTGAAAAGAAATATGTGTCAAACCTAAAAGTGGAATAATGTGCAACATCTTATTTCTTATGTTTGTAGCGTAAACGCAAAATCATATAGTTTGCACTCGTACTTGGCACATTTTAAAAACATTGTGTTATCGAAAGAAAGAATGATCGTGTATGTCACGCTATTTCAATCTACCTGAAGGAGTGAATTTCTGAAAATATTAAAGTAAATTTGATGTTATTCACATATTGTATATCTTATTTTTTATGTTTGTAGCGTAAACGCAAAATCATATAGTTTGCACTCGTACTTGGCACATTTTAAAAACATTGTGTTATCGAAAGAAAGAATGATCGTGTATGTCACGCTATTTCAATCTACCTGAAGTAGTGAATTTCTGAAAATATTAAAGTAAATTTGATGTTATTCACATATTGTTGAAAGATTTACATATTTGAAAGCGTTTGAAAAGAAATATGTGTCAAACCTAAAAGTGATATAATGTGCAACATCATATTTCTTATTTTTGTTGCGAAAATGCAAAATCTTATAGTTTGCACTCGTACTTGGCACATTTTAAAAACATTGTGTTATCGAAAGAAAGAATGATCGTGTATGTCACGCTATTTCAATCTACCTGAAGGAGTGAATTTCTGAAAATATTGAAGTAAATTTGATTTTATTCACATATTGTTGACAGATATATATATTTTAAAGAAGTCGAAAAAAATATGTGTCAAACCTAAAAGTGGAATAATGTGCAACATCTTATTTCTTATGTTTGTAGCGTAAACGCAAAATCATACTCTGTCAATTTTAAAGTAAATTTGATGTTATTCACATATTGTTGAAAGATTTATATATTTTAAAGAAGTCGAAAAGAAATATGTGTCAAACCTAAAAGTGGAATAATGTGCAACATCTTATTTCTTACGTTTGTAGCGAAAATGCAAAATCATATAGTTTGCTCTCGTACTTGGCACATTTTAAAAACATTGTGTTATCGAAAGAAAGAATGATCGTGGCTGCCACGCTATTTTAATCTACCTGAAGGAGTGAATTTCTGTAAATTGTAAAGTAAATTTAATGATACTTCACATATTGTTGAAAGATTTACATATTTGAAAGCGTTTGAAAAAAAATATGTGCCAAACATAAAAGGGTGAATATTGCTATAAAGTGCAACATCTCATTTCTTATGTTTGTAGCGTAAAAGAAAAATCATATAGTTTGCACTCGTACTTGGCACATTTTAAAAAGATTGTGTTATCGAAAGAAAGAATGATCGTGTATGTCACACTATTTCAATCTACCTGAAGTAGTGAATTTCTGAAAATATTAAAGTAAATTTGATGTTATTCACATATTGTTGAAAGATTTACATATTTGAAAGCGTTTGAAAAGAAATATGTGTCAAACCTAAAAGTGATATAATGTGCAACATCATATTTCTTATTTTTGTAGCGAAAATGCAAAATCATATAGTTTTCAATCGTACTTGGCACATTTTAAAAAGATTGTGTTATCGAAAGAAAGAATGATCGTGTATGTCACGCTATTTCAATCTACCTGAAGGAGTGAATTTCTGAAAATATTAAAGTAAATTTGATGTTATTCACAAAAGAAAGATTTACATATTTGAAAGCGTTTGAAAAGAAATATTTGTCAAACCTAAAAGTTTTATTTCTTATGTTCGTAGCGTAAACGCAAAATCATATAGTTTGCACTCGTCCTTGGGACATATTTAACATCTTGTGTAATCGAAAGAGAGAATCATCATGACTGTCAGGATAATTCAATCTACTTGAAGAAGTAAATTTCTGTCAATTTTAAAGTAAATTTGATGTTATTCACATATTGTTGAAAGATTTATATATCTTAAAGAAGTCGAAAAGAAATATGTGTCAAACCTAAAAGTGGAATAATGTGCAACATCTTATTTCTTACGTTTGTTGCGAAAATGCAAAATCTTATAGTTTGCACTCGTACTTGGCACATTTTAAAAACATTGTGTTATCGAAAGAAAGAATGATCGTGTATGTCACGCTATTTCAATCTACCTGAAGTAGTGAATTTCTGAAAATATTAAAGTAAATTTGATGTTATTCACATATTGTTGAAAGATTTACATATTTGAAAGCGTTTGAAAAGAAATATGTGTCAAACCTAAAAGTGGAATAATGTGCAACATCTTATTTCTTATGTTTGTATCGTAAACGCAAAATCATATAGTTTGCACTCGTACTTGGGACATATTTAACATCTTGTGTTATCGGAAGAGAGAATGATCGTGTATGTCACGCTATTTCAATCTACCTGAAGGAGTGAATTTCTGAAAATATTAAAGTAAATTTGATGTTACTCACATATTGTTGAAAGATTTACATATTTGAAAGCGTTTGAAAAGAAATATTTGTCAAACCTAAAAGAGGGAATATTTCTATAAAGTGGATAATCTTATTTTTTATGTTTGTAGCGTAAACGCAAAATCATACAGTTTGCACACGTACATGGGACATATTTAACATCTTGTGTTATCGAAAGAGAGAATCATCATGACTGTCAGGATATTTCAATCTACTTGAAGAAGTAAATTTCTGTAAATTTTAAAGTAAATTTGATGTTATTCACATATTGTTGAAAGATTTATATATTTTATAGAATTCGAAGAAAAATATGTGTCAAACCTAAAAGTGATATAATGTGCAACATCATATTTCTTATTTTTGTAGCGAAAATGCAAAATCATATAGTTTGCACTCGTACTTGGCACATTTTAAAAACATTGTGTTATCGAAAGAAAGAATGATCGTGTATGTCACGCTATTTCAATCTACCTGAAGGAGTGAATTTCTGAAAATATTAAAGTAAATTTGATGTTATTCACATATTGTTGAAAGATTTACATATTTGAAAGCGTTTGAAAAGAAATATATTTCAAACCTAAAAGAGGGAATATTTCTATAAAGTGGATAATCTTATTTTTTATGTTTGTAGCGTAAACGCAAAATCATACACTTTGCACAAGTACACTGGACATATTTAACATCTTGTGTTATCGAAAGAGAGAATCATCATGACTGTCAGGATATTTCAATCTACTTGAAGAAGTAAATTTCTGTAAATTTTAAAGTAAATTTGATGTTATTCACATATTGTTGAAAGATTTACATATTTGAAAGCGTTTGAAAAGAAATATTTGTCAAACCTAAAAGAGGGAATATTTCTATAAAGTGGATAATCTTATTTTTTATGTTTGTAGCGTAAACGCAAAATCATATAGTTTGCACTCGTACTTGGCACATTTTTAACATCTTGTGTAATCGAAAGAGAGAATCATCATGACTGTCAGGATAATTCAATCTACTTGAAGAAGTAAATTTGTGTCAATTTTAATGTAAATTTGATGTTATTCAAATATTGATGAAAGATTTATATATTTTTAAGAAGTCGAAAAGAAATATGTGTCAAACCTAAATGTGGTATAATGTGCAACATCTTATTTCTTACGTTTGTAGCGTAAACGCAAAATCATATAGTTTGCACTCGTACTTGGGACATATTTAACATCTTGTGTTATCGGAAGAGAGAATCATCATGACTGTCGCGATATTTAGATCTACTTGAAAGAATGAATTTCTGTAAATGTTGAAAGATTTACATATTTGAAAGCGTTTGAAAAAAAATATCGGCCCAACCTAAAAAGGGGGAATATTGCTATAAAGTGGAGAATCTTATTTTTTATGTTTGTAGCGTAAACGCAAAATCATGTAGTTTGCACTCGTACTTGGCACATTTTAAAAAGATTGTGTTATCGAAAGAAAGAATGATCGTGTATGTCACGCTATTTCAATCTACCTGAAGTAGTGAATTTCTGAAAATATTAAAGTAAATTTGATGTTATTCACATATTGTTGAAAGATTTACATATTTGAAAGCGTTTGAAAAGAAATATTTGTCAAACCTAAAAGAGGGAATATTTCTATAAAGTGGATAATCTTATTTTTTATGTTTGTAGCGTAAACGCAAAATCATACAGTTTGCACACGTACATGGGACATATTTAACATCTTGTGTTATCGAAAGAGAGAATCATCATGACTGTCAGGATATTTCAATCTACTTGAAGAAGTAAATTTCTGTAAATTTTAAAGTAAATTAGATGTTATTCACATATTGTTGAAAGATTTATATATTTTAAAGAAGTCGAAAAGAAATATGTGTCAAACCTAAAAGTGGAATAATGTGCAACATCTTATTTCTTACGTTTGTAGCGTAAACGCAAAATCATATAGTTTGCACTCGTACTTGGGACATATTTAACATCTTGTGTTATCGGAAGAGAGAATGATCGTGTATGTCACGCTATTTCAATCTACCTGAAGGAGTGAATTTCTGAAAATATTAAAGTAAATTTGATGTTATTCACATATTGTTGAAAGATTTACATATTTGAAAGCGTTTGAAAAGAAATATTTGTCAAACCTAAAAGAGGGAATATTTCTATAAAGTGGATAATCTTATTTTTTATGTTTGTAGCGAAAATGCAAAATCATATAGTTTGCACTCGTACTTGGGACATATTTAACATCTTGTGTTATCGAAAGAGAGAATCATCATGACTGTCAGGATATTTCAATCTACTTGAAGAAGTAAATTTCTGTAAATTTTAAAGTAAATTTGATGTTATTCACATATTGTTGAAAGATTTACATATTTGAAAGCGTTTGAAAAGAAATATGTGTCAAACCTAAAAGTGGAATAATGTGCAACATCTTATTTCTTATGTTTGTAGCGTAAACGCAAAATCATATAGTTTGCACTCGTACTTGGCACATTTTAAAAACATTGTGTTATCGAAGGAAAGAATGATCGTGTATGTCACGCTATTTCAATCTACCTGAAGGAGTGAATTTCTGAAAATATTAAAGTAAATTTGATGTTATTCACATATTGTATATCTTATTTTTTATGTTTGTAGCGTAAACGCAAAATCATGTAGTTTGCACTCGTACTTGGCACATTTTATAAACATTGTGTTATCGAAAGAAAGAATGATCGTGTATGTCACGCTATTTCAATCTACCTGAAGTAGTGAATTTCTGAAAATATTAAAGTAAATTTGATGTTATTCACATATTGTTGAAAGATTTACATATTTGAAAGCGTTTGAAAAGAAATATGTGTCAAACCTAAAAGTGATATAATGTGCAACATCATATTTCTTATTTTTGTTGCGAAAATGCAAAATCTTATAGTTTGCACTCGTACTTGGCACATTTTAAAAACATTGTGTTATCGAAAGAAAGAATGATCGTGTATGTCACGCTATTTCAATCTACCTGAAGGAGTGAATTTCTGAAAATATTAAAGTAAATTTGATTTTATTCACATATTGTTGACAGATATATATATATTTTAAAGAAGTCGAAAAAAATATGTGTCAAACCTAAAAGTGGAATAATGTGCAACATCTTATTTCTTATGTTTGTAGCGTAAACGCAAAATCATACTCTGTCAATTTTAAAGTAAATTTGATGTTATTCACATATTGTTGAAAGATTTATATATTTTAAAGAAGTCGAAAAGAAATATGTGTCAAACCTAAAAGTGGAATAATGTGCAACATCTTATTTCTTACGTTTGTAGCGTAAATGCAAAATCATATAGTTTGCACTCGTACTTGGCACATTTTTAATATATTGTGTTATCGAAAGAAAGAATGATCGTGTATGTCACGCTATTTCAATCTACCTGAAGGAGTGAATTTCTGAAAATATTAAAGTAAATTTAATGTTACTTCACATATTGTTAAAAGATTTTCATACTTGAAAGCGTTTTAAAAAAAAAATGTGCCAAACCTACAAGGGTGAATATTGCTATAAATTGCCACATCTTATTTCTTATGTTTCTAGTGAAAACGCAAAATCATATAGTTTGCACTCGTACTTGTTACATTTTTAAGACCTTGTGTTATCGAAATAAAGAATGATCGTGGCTGCCACGCTATTTTAATCTACCTGAAGGAGTGAATTTCTGTAAAGTGTAAAGTAAATTTAATGATACTTCACATATTGTTGAAAGATTTACATATTTGAAAGCGTTTGAAAAAAAATATGTGCCAAACATAAAAGGGTGAATATTGCTATAAAGTGCAACATCTCATTTCTTATGTTTGTAGCGTAAAAGAAAAATCATATAGTTTGTACTCGTACTTGGTAGATTTTTAAGACCTTGTGTTATCGAATGAAAGAATGATGTTGTATGTCACGCTATTTTTTACTATCTGAAGGAGTGAATTTCTGAAAATATTGAAGTAAATTTGATGTTATTCACATATTGTATATCTTATTTTTTATTTTTGTAGCGTAAACGCAAAATCATGTAGTTTGCACTCGTACTTGGCACATTTTATAAACATTGTGTTATCGAAAGAAAGAATGATCGTGTATGTCACACTATTTCAATCTACCTGAAGTAGTGAATTTCTGAAAATATTAAAGTAAATTTGATGTTATTCACATATTGTTGAAAGATTTACATATTTGAAAGCGTTTGAAAAGAAATATGTGTCAAACCTAAAAGTGCTATAATGTGCAACATCATATTTCTTATTTTTGTAGCGAAAATGCAAAATCATATAGTTTTCAATCGTACTTGGCACATTTTAAAAAGAATGTGTTATCGAAAGAAAGAATGATCGTGTATGTCACGCTATATC
Source organism: Diplolepis rosae (assembly GCA_030998225.1). Classification (NCBI taxonomy): domain Eukaryota; kingdom Metazoa; phylum Arthropoda; class Insecta; order Hymenoptera; family Diplolepididae; genus Diplolepis; species Diplolepis rosae. The sequence continues at coordinate 97,457 of JAPYXD010000658.1, read as the reverse complement.
AATCTACCTGAAGGAGTGAATTTCTGAAAGTATTAAAGTAAATTTGATGTTATTCACATATTGTTGAAAGATTTACATATTTGAAAGCGTTTGAAAAGAAATATTTGTCAAACCTAAAAGTTTTATTTCTTATGTTCGTAGCGTAAACGCAAAATCATATAGTTTGCACTCGTACTTGGGACATATTTAACATCTTGTGTAATCGAAAGAGAGAATCATCATGACTGTCAGGATAATTCAATCTACTTGAAGAAGTAAATTTCTGTCAATTTTAAAATAAATTTGATGTTATTCACAAATTGTTGAAAGATTTATATATTTTAAAGAAGTCGAAAAGAAATATGTGTCAAACCTAAAAGTGGAATAATGTGCAACATCTTATTTCTTACGTTTGTAGCGAAAATGCAAAATCATATAGTTTGCACTCGTACTTGGCACATTTTAAAAACATTGTGTTATCGAAATAAAGAATGATCGTGGCTGCCACGCTATTTTAATCTACCTGAAGGAGTGAATTTCTGTAAATTGTAGAGTAAATTTAATGTTACTTCACATATTGGTGAAAGATTTACATATTTGAAAGCGTTTGAAAAGAAATATGTGTGAAACCTAAAAGGGGGAATATTGCTATAAAGTGGATAATCTTATTTCTTATGTTTGTAGCGTAAACGCAAAATCATATAGTTTGCACTCGTACTTGGGACATATTTAACATCTTGTGTTATCGGAAGAGAGTATCATCATGACTGTCAGGATAATTCAATCTACTTGAAGAAGTAAATTTCTGTAAATTTTAAAGTAAATTTGATGTTATTCACATATTGTTGAAATATTTACATTTTTGAAAGCGTTTGAAAAGAAATATTTGTCAAACCTAAAAAGAGGGAATATTTCTATAAAGTGGATAATCTTATTTTTTATGTTTGTAGCGTAAACGCAAAATCATATAGTTTGCACTCGTACTTGGGACATATTTAACATCTTGTGTAATCGAAAGAGAGAATCATCATGACTGTCGCGATATTTAGATCTACTTGAAAGAATTAATTTCTGTAAATGTTGAAAGATTTACATAATTGAAAGCGTTTGAAAAAAAATATCGGCCCAACCTAAAAGGGGGAATATTGCTATAAAGTGGAGAATCTTATTTTTTATGTTTGTAGCGTAAACGCAAAATCATATAGTTTGCACTCGTACTTGGCACATTTTAAAAACATTGTGTTATCGAAAGAAAGAATGATCGTGTATGTCACGCTATTTCAATCTACCTGAAGTAGTGAATTTCTGAAAATATTAAAGTAAATTTGATGTTATTCACATATTGTTGAAAGATTTACATATTTGAAAGCGTTTGAAAAGAAATATTTGTCAAACCTAAAAGAGGGAATATTTCTATAAAGTGGATAATCTTATTTTTTATGTTTGTAGCGTAAACGCAAAATCATACAGTTTGCACACGTACATGGGACATATTTAACATCTTGTGTTATCGAAAGAGAGAATCATCATGACTGTCAGGATATTTCAATCTACTTGAAGAAGTAAATTTCTGTAAATTTTAAAGTAAATTTGATGTTATTCACATATTGTTGAAAGATTTACATATTTGAAAGCGTTTGAAAAGAAATATGTGTCAAACCTAAAAGTGATTAATGTGCAACATCATATTTCTTATTTTTGTTGCGAAAATGCAAAATCATATAGTTTTCAATCGTACTTGGCACATTTTAAAAAGATTGTGTTATCGAAAGAAAGAATGATCGTGTATGTCACGCTATTTCAATCTACCTGAAGGAGTGAATTTCTGAAAATATTAAAGTAAATTTGATGTTATTCACATATTGTTGAAAGATTTACATATTTGAAAGCGTTTGAAAAGAAATATGTGTCAAACCTAAAAGTTTTATTTCTTATGTTCGTAGCGTAAACGCAAAATCATATAGTTTGCACTCGTACTTGGGACATATTTAACATCTTGTGTAATCGAAAGAGAGAATCATCATGACTGTCAGGATAATTCAATCTACTTGAAGAAGTAAATTTCTGTCAATTTTAAAGTAAATTTGATGTTATTCACATATTGTTGAAAGATTTATATATTTTAAAGAAGTCGAAAAGAAATATGTGTCAAACCTAAAAGTGGAATAATGTGGAAAATCTTTTTTTTTATGTTTGTAGCGTAAACGCAAAATCATATAGTTTGCACCCGTACTTGTTACATTTTTAAGACCTTGTGTTATCGAAAGAAAGAATGATCTTGTATGTCATGCTATTTTTTACTATCTAAAGGAGTGAATTTCTGTAAATTGTCAAGTAAATTTAATGTTACTTTACATATTGTTGAAAGATTTACATATTTGAAATCGTTTGAAAAAAAATGTGCCAAACCTAAATGGGGGAATATTGCTATAAAGTGGAAAATCTTTTTTTATGTTTGAAGCGTAAACGCAAAATCATATAATTTGCACTCGTACTTGGTAGATTTTTAAGACTTTGTGTTATAGAAAGAAAGAATGATCTTGTATGTCGCGCTATTTTTTACTATCTGAAGGAGTGAATTTCTGTAAATTTTAAAATAAATTTAATGTTGCTGAGCATATTGCTGAAAGATGAACATACTTGAAATCGTTTGAAAAAAAAAAGTGCCAAACCTAAATGGGGGAAAATTGCTATAAATTGCCACATCTTATTTCTTATGTTTGTAGTGTAAACGCAAAATCATATAGTTTGCACTCGTACTTGTTACATTTTTAAGACCTTGTGTTATCGAAATAAGGAATGATGGTGGCCGCCACGCTATTTTTTACTACCTGAAGGAGTGAATTTCTGTAAATTTCAAAGTAAATTTAATGATACTTCACATATTGTTGAAAGATTTACATATATGAAAGCGTTTGAAAAAAAATATGTGCCAAACATAAAAGGGGGAATATTGCTATAAATTGCCACATCTTATTTCTTATGTTTGTAGTGTAAACGCAAAATCATATATTTTGCACTCGTACTTGTTACATTTTTAAGACCTTGTGTTATCGAAAGAAAGAATGATCGTGTATGCCACGCTATTTCAATCTAGCTGAAAGAGTGAATTTCTGTAAATTGTAGAATAAATTTAATGTTACTTCACATATTGGTGAAAGATTTACATATTTGAAAGCGTTTGAAAAGAAATATGTGTGAAACCTAAAAGGGGGAATATTGCTATAAAGTGGATAATCTTATTTCTTATGTTTGTAGCGTAAACGCAAAATCATATAGTTTGCACTCGTACTTGGGACATATTTAACATCTTTTGTTATCGGAAGAGAGTATCATCATGACTGTCAGGATAATTCAATCTACTTGAAGAAGTAAATTTCTGTAAATTTTAAAGTAAATTTGATGTTATTCACATATTGTTGAAAGATTTATATATTTTATAGAAGTCGAAAAAAATATGTGTCAAACCAAAAAGTGCTATACTGCGCAACATCATATTTCTTATATTTATAATGTGGAAAATCTTTTTTTTTATGTTTGTAGCGTAAACGCAAAATCATATGATTTGCACTCGTACTTGGGACATATTTAATATCTTGTGTTATCGGAAGAGAGTATCATCATGACTGTCAGGATAATTCAATCTACTTGAAGAAGTAAATTTCTGAAAATATTAAAGTAAATTTGATGTTATTCACATATTGTTGAAATATTTACATATTTGAAAGCGTTTGAAAAGAAATATTTGTCAAACCTAAAAGTTTTATTTCTTATGTTCGTAGCGTAAACGCAAAATCATATAGTTTGCACTCGTACTTGGGACATATTTAACATCTTTTGTTATCGGAAGAGAGTATCATCATGACTGTCAGGATAATTCAATCTACTTGAAGAAGTAAATTTCTGTAAATTTTAAAGTAAATTTGATGTTTTTCAAATATTGTCGAAATATTTACATATTTTAAAGAAGTCGAAAAGAAATATGTGTCAAACCTAAAAGTGGAATAATGTGCAACATCTTATTTCTTATATTTGTAGCGTAAACGCAAAATCATGTAGTTTGCACTCGTACTTGGGACTTATTTAACATCTTGTGTTATCGGAAGAGAGAATCATCATGACTGTCGCGATATTTAGATCTACTTGAAAGAATGAATTTCTGTAAATGTTGAAAGATTTACATATTTGAAAGCGTTTGAAAAGAAATATGTGTGAAACCTAAAAGGGGGAATATTGCTATAAAGTGGATAATCTTATTTCTTATATTTGTAGCGTAAACGCAAAATCATGTAATTTGCACTCGTACTTGGTACATTTTTATGAACTTGTGTTATCGAAAGAAAGAATGATCGTGTATGTCACGCTATTTCAATCTACCTGAAAGAGTGTATTTCTGAAAATATTAAAGTAAATTTGATGATATTCACATATTGTTGAAAGATTTACATATTTGAAAGCGTTTGAAAAGAAATGTGTCAAACCTAAAAGTGGAATAATGTGCAACATCTTATTTCTTATGTTTGTAGCGTAAAAGCAAAATCATATTGTTTGCACTCGTAATTGGGACATATTTAACATCTTGTGTTATCGAAAGAGACAATCATCATGACTGTCAGGATATTTCAATCTACTTGAAGAAGTAAATTTCTGTAAATTTTAAAGTAAATTTGATTTTATTCACATATTGTTGACAGATATATATATTTTAAAGAAGTCGAAAAAAATATGTGTCAAACCTAAAAGTGATATAATGTGCAACATCATATTTCTTATTTTTGTAGCGAAAATGCAAAATCATATAGTTTGCACTCGTACTTGGCACATTTTAAAAACATTGTGTTATCGAAAGAAAGAATGATCGTGGCTGCCACGCTATTTTAATCTACCTGAAGGAGTGAATTTCTGTAAATTGTAAAGTAAATTTAATGTTACTTCACATATTGTTGAAAGATTTACATATTTGAATGCGTTTGAAAAAAAATATTGGCCAAACATAAAAAGGGGAATATTGCTATAAATTGCAACATCTCATTTCTTATGTTTGTAGCGTATACGCTTAATCATATAGTTTGCACCCGTACTTGGTACATTTCTAAGACATTGTGTTATCGAAATAAAGAATGATAGTGGCTTATACGCTATTTTAATCTACCTGAAGGAGTGAATTTCTGTAAATTTCAAAGTAAATTTAATGTTACTTCACATATTGTTGAAAGATTTACATATTTGAATGCGTTTGAAAAAAAATATTGGCCAAACATAAAAAGGGGAATATTGCTATAAATTGCAACATCTCATTTCTTATGTTTGTAGCGTATACGCTGAATCATATAGTTTGCACCCGTACTTGGCACATTTCTAAGACATTGTGTTATCGAAATAAAGAATGATAGTGGCTTATACGCTATTTTAATCTACCTGAAGGAGTGAATTTCTGTAAATTTCAAAGTAAATTTAATGTTACTTAACATATTGTTGAAAGATTTACGTACTTGAAACAGTTTGAAAAAAATATATTTGCCAAACCTATAAGGGGGAATATTGCTATAAACAGGAAAAACTTTTTTTATGTTTGTAGCGTAAACGCAAAATCATATAATTTGCACTCGTACTTGGTAGATTTTTAAGACCTTGTGTTATCGAAATAAAGAATGATAGTGGCTTATACGCTATTGTAATCTACCTGATGGAGTGAATTTCTGTGAATTTCAAAGTAAATTTAATGTTACTTCACATATTGTTAAAAGATTTTCATACTTGAAAGCGTTTGAAAAAAAATGTGCCAAACCTAAAAGGGGGAATATTGCTATAAATTGCCACATCTTATTTCTTATGTTTGTAGTGTAAACGCAAAATCATATAGTTTGCACTCGTACTTGTTACATTTTTAAGACCTTGTGTTATCGAAATAAAGAATGATGGTGGCCGCCACGCTATTTTTTACTACCTGAAGGAGTGAATTTCTGTAAATTGTAAAGTAAATTTAATGTTACTTCACATATTGTGGAAAGATTTACATATTTGAAAGCGTTTGAAAAAAAAAATGTGCCAAACCTGCCAGGGGGAATATTGCTATAAATTGCCACATCTTATTTCTTATGTTTGTAGTGTAAACGCAAAATCATATAGTTTGCACTCGTACTTGTTACATTTTTAAGACCTTGTATCATCGAAAGAAAGAATGATCGTGTATGTCACGCTATTTTTTACTATCGGAAGGAGTGAATTTCTGTAAATTTCAAAGTAAATTTAATGATATTTCACATATTGTTGAAAGATTTACATATATGAAAGCGTTTGAAAAAAAATATGTGCCAAACATAAATGGGGGAATATTGCTATAAATTGCCACATCTTATTTCTTATGTTTCTAGTGAAAACGCAAAATCATATAGTTTGCACTCGTACTTGTTACATTTTTAAGACCTTGTGTTATCGAAAGAAAGAATGATGTTGTATGTCACGCTATTTTTTACTATCTGAAGGAGTGACTTTCTGTAAATTTTAAAATAAATTTAATGTTGCTGAGCATATTGCTGAAAGATGAACATACTTGAAATCGTTTGAAAAAAATTGTGCCAAACCTAAATGGGGGATTATTGCTATAAAGTGAAGAATCTTTTTTTTATGTTTGAAGCGTAAACGGAATATCATATACTTTGCACTCGTACTTGGAACATTTTTAAGACTTTCTCTTATCGTAAGAATAAACAATGTTTGCTCTCACGATATTTTAATCTACCTGAAGAAGTGAATTTCTGTCTATTTTAAAGTAAATTTAATTTTACTTCACATATTGTTAAAAGATTTTCATACTTGAAAGCGTTTGAAAAAAAAAATGTGCCAAACCTAAAAGGGGGAATATTTATATAAAGTGGATAATCTTATTTTTTATGTTTGTAGCGTAAACGCAAAATCATACAGTTTGCACACGTACATGGGACATATTTAACATCTTGTGTTATCGGAAGAGAGAATCATCATGACTGTCAGGATATTTCAATCTACTTGAAGAAGTAAATTTCTGTAAATTATAAAGTAAATTTGATGTTATTCACATATTGTTGAAAGATTTATATATTTTAAAGAAGTCGAAAAATAATATGTGTCAAACCTAAAAGAGCTATACTGTGCAACATCATATTTCTTATATTTATAATGTGGAAAATCTTTTTTTTTATGTTTGTAGCGTAAACGCAAAATCATATGATTTGCACTCGTACTTGGTACATTTTTAAGATCTTGTGTTATCGAAAGAAAGAATGATCGTGTATGTCACGATATTTTAATCTACCTGAAGAAGTGAATTTTTGTCTATTTTAAAGTAAATTTAATGTTACTTCACATATTGTTAAAAGATTTTCATACTTGAAAGCGTTTGAAAAAAAAAATGTGCCAAACCGAAAAGGGGGAATATTGCTATAAATTGCCACATCTTATTTCTTATGTTTGTAGTGTAAACGCAAAATCATATAGTTTGCACTCGTACTTGTTACATTTTTAAGACCTTGTGTTATCGAAATAAAGAATGATAGTGGCTTATACGCTATTTTAATCTACCTGAAGGAGTGAATTTCTGTAAATTTCAAAGTAAATTTAATGATACTTCACATATTGTTGAAAGATTTTCATACTTGAAAGCGTTTGAAAAAAAAATGTGCCAAACCGAAAAGGGGAATATTGCTATAAATTGCCACATCTTATTTCTTATGTTTGTAGTGTAAACGCAAAATCATATAGTTTGCACTCGTACTTGTTACATTTTTAAGACCTTGTGTTATCGAAATAAAGAATGATAGTGGCTGATACGCTATTTTTTACTACCTGAGGGAGTGAATTTCTGTAAATTTCAAAGTAAATTTAATGATACTTCACATATTGTTGAAAGATTTACATATATGAAAGCGTTTGAAAAAAAATATGTGCCAAACATAAAAGGGGGTATATTGCTATAAATTGCCACATCTTATTTCTTATGTTTGTAGTGTAAACGCAAAATCATATATTTTGCACTCGTACTTGTTACATTTTTAAGACCTTGTGTTATCGAAATAAAGAATGATGGTTTAACTTAGCTGTTAAAACTTACGGGTGCACAGATTTTTGGGTTTACCCCTTAGCGAGAGCAGCGCCATCTGTTCAACTCCAACCAACTCTGCTTGGAGTATTCTTACGGAACTTCTTTACCGACCGTCGAATGAAATAAAGAGTACGTTCACTCTGATTATTGGCTCGCGCCGACAGCGCCACCTATTCCTTTCGAACTATCTTTTTTTGTTTGTTACGAGTTTTTCCGATGCATATATTTTATTAAGGGATTTGCCACTGAGCAATCCACAACAAATAGAGAGTGTGTTCACTTTAATTATTGGCTCGCTACGACAGCGCCATCTATCTCTTCCGAATTATTTCTGTTACGGGTTTTTCCATATGTTTTATTAAAGGATTTGCCACTGAGCAATCCGAAACAAATGAAGAGGGCGTTCACTCTTATTATTGGTTCGCGACGACAGCGCCACCTATACCTTTCGAGTTATTTTTTTTTTACGCGTTTCCTATGTATACATTTTATTAAAGCGTTTGCCACCGAGCAATCCACAACAAATAGAGAGTGCATTCACTCCGATTATCGCTTCGCGACGACAGCGCCATCTATTTCTTCCTAATTATTTCTGTTACGCGTTTTTCTACATATTCTATTAAAGGATTCGCCACTTAGCAATCCATCATAGATAGAGAGTGTATTCACTTCGATTATTGCTTCGCGACAACAGCGCCACCTATTTCTTTCGAGTTATAATTTGTTAGGCGTTTCTTATATATTTTATTAAAGGATTGGCCACCGAGCAATCCACAACAGATAGAGAGTGCGTTTACTCCGATTGTTGGTTCGTAGCGACAGCGCCATCTACAGGGTTATTACTTTAATACTGTTTGCGCTTCCGTAACTAATAGGGAACTAGAGGCTTGAAGACTTACGTATTATCTGTGATAACAACGCCATCTAGTATTTCTATCGTAGTACTTTAGAAGGATCTTAGCATGCTACTGAGTTTTCCACTGGCATACGAGCCAGATACACTTGATGTAAGCCATTAAAATATAAATAAAGACTGATTGTTATATAAATACACGTGCCTACAAATTATTTCCACACCTTTGGGTCCATAGATCAAATAAATTTATGAAATAGATTTTAGGACTATAACGAACTCTTTCATGACTTTCTGTAAATTTTAAAATAAATTTAATGTTGCTGAGCATATTGCTGAAAGATGAACATACTTGAAATCGTTTGAAAAAAATTGTGCCAAACCTAAATGGGGGATTATTGCTATAAAGTGAAGAATCTTTTTTTTTTATGTTTGTTGCTTAAACGAAAAATCATATAGTTTGCACTCGTACTTGGAACATTTTTAAGACTTTCTCTTATCGTAAGAATAAACAATCTTTGCTCTCACGATATTTTAATCTACCTGAAGAAGTGAATTTCTGTCTATTTTAAAGTAAATTTAATGTTACTTCACATATTGTTAAAAGATTTTCATACTTGAAAGCGTTTGAAAAAAAAATGTGCCAAACCTAAAAGGGGGAATATTGCTATAAATTGCCACATCTTATTTCTTATGTTTCTAGTGAAAACGCAAAATCATATAGTTTGCACTCGTACTTGTTACATTTTTAAGTCCTTGTGTTATCGAAATAAAGAATGATGGTGGCCGCCACGCTATTTTTTACTACCTGAAGGAGTGAATTTCTGTAAATTGTAAAGTAAATTTAATGTGACTTCACATATTGTTGAAAGATTTACATATTTGAAAGCGTTTGAAAAAAAATATGTGCCAAACATAAATGGGGGAATATTGCTATAAATTGCCACATCTTATTTCTTATGTTTCTAGTGAAAACGCAAAATCATATAATTTGCACTCGTACTTGGTAGATTTTTAAGACCTTGTGTTAGCGAAAGAAAGAATGATCTTGTATGTCATGCTATTTTTTACTATCTGAAGGAGTGACTTTCTGTAAATTTTAAAATAAATTTAATGTTGCTGAGCATATTGCTGAAAGATGAACATACTTGAAATCGTTTGAAAAAAATTGTGCCAAACCTAAATGGGGGTTTATTGCTATAAAGTGAAGAACCTTTTTTTTTATGTTTGTTGCTTAAACGAAAAATCATATAGTTTGCACTCGTACTTGGGACATATTTAACATCTTGTGTTATCGGAAGAGAGAATGATCGTGTATGTCACGCTATTTCAATCTACCTGAAGGAGTGAATTTCTGAAAATATTAAAGTAAATTTGATGTTATTCACATATTGTTGAAAGATTTACATATTTGAAAGCGTTTGAAAAGAAATATTTGTCAAACCTAAAAGGGGGAATATTGCTATAAAGTGGAGAATCTTATTTTTTATGTTTGTAGCGTAAACGCAAAATCATATAGTTTGCACTCGTAATTGGGACATATTTAACATCTTGTGTTATCGAAAGAGAGAATCATCATGACTGTCAGGATATTTCAATCTACTTGAAGAAGTAAATTTCTGTAAATTTTAAAGTAAATTTGATGTTATTCACATATTGTTGAAAGATTTACATATTTGAAAGCGTTTGAAAAGAAATATGTGTCAAACCTAAAAGTGGAATAATGTGCAACATCTTATTTCTTATGTTTGTAGCGTAAACGCAAAATCATATAGTTTGCACTCGTACTTGGCACATTTTAAAAACATTGTGTTATCGAAAGAAAGAATGATCGTGTATGTCACGCTATTTCAATCTACCTGAAGGAGTGAATTTCTGAAAATATTAAAGTAAATTTGATGTTATTCACATATTGTATATCTTATTTTTTATGTTTGTAGCGTAAACGCAAAATCATGTAGTTTGCACTCGTACTTGGCACATTTTAAAAACATTGTGTTATCGAAAGAAAGAATGATCGTGTATGTCACGCTATTTCAATCTACCTGAAGGAGTGAATTTCTGAAAATATTAAAGTAAATTTGATGTTATTCACATATTGTTGAAAGATTTACATATTTGAAAGCGTTTGAAAAGAAATATGTGTCAAACCTAAAAGTGATATAATGTGCAACATCATATTTCTTATTTTTGTTGCGAAAATGCAAAATCTTATAGTTTGCACTCGTACTTGGCACATTTTAAAAACATTGTGTTATCGAAAGAAAGAATGATCGTGTATGTCACGCTATTTCAATCTACCTGAAGTAGTGAATTTCTGAAAATATTAAAGTAAATTTGATGTTATTCACATATTGTTGACAGATATATATATATTTTAAAGAAGTCGAAAAAAATATGTGTCAAACCTAAAAGTGGAATAATGTGCAACATCTTATTTCTTATGTTTGTAGCGTAAACGCAAAATCATACTCTGTCAATTTTAAAGTAAATTTGATGTTATTCACATATTGTTGAAAGATTTATATATTTTAAAGAAGTCGAAAAGAAATATGTGTCAAACCTAAAAGTGGAATAATGTGCAACATCTTATTTCTTACGTTTGTAGCGAAAATGCAAAATCATATAGTTTGCTCTCGTACTTGGCACATTTTAAAAACATTGTGTTATCGAAAGAAAGAATGATCGTGTATGTCACGCTATTTCAATCTACCTGAAGGAGTGAATTTCTGAAAATATTAAAGTAAATTTAATGTTACTTCACATATTGTTAAAAGATTTTCATACTTGAAAGCGTTTGAAAAAAAAAATGTGCCAATCCTAAAAGGGGGAATATTGCTATAAATTGCCACATCTTATTTCTTATGTTTCTAGTGAAAACGCAAAATCATATAGTTTGCATTCGTACTTGTTACATTTTTAAGACCTTGTGTTATCGAAATAAAGAATGATCGTGGCTGCCACGCTATTTTAATCTACCTGAAGGAGTGAATTTCTGTAAATTGTAGAGTAAATTTAATGTTACTTCACATATTGTTGAAAGATTTACATATTTGAAAGCGTTTGAAAAAAATATGTGCCAAACATAAAAGGGTGAATATTGCTATAAATTGCAACATCTCATTTCTTATGTTTGTAGCGTAAACGCAAAATCATATAATTTGTACTCGTACTTGGTAGATTTTTAAGACCTTGTGTTATCGAATGAAAGAATGATGTTGTATGTCACGCTATTTTTTACTATCTGAAGGAGTGAATTTCTGAAAATATTGAAGTAAATTTGATGTTATTCACATATTGTATATCTTATTTTTTATGTTTGTAGCGTAAACGCAAAATCATGTAGTTTGCACTCGTACTTGGCACATTTTAAAAAGATTGTGTTATCGAAAGAAAGAATGATCGTGTATGTCACACTATTTCAATCTACCTGAAGTAGTGAATTTCTGAAAATATTAAAGTAAATTTGATGTTATTCACATATTGTTGAAAGATTTACATATTTGAAAGCGTTTGAAAAGAAATATGTGTCAAACCTAAAAGTGATATAATGTGCAACATCATATTTCTTATTTTTTAGCGAAAATGCAAAATCATATAGTTTTCAATCGTACTTGGCACATTTTAAAAAGATTGTGTTATCGAAAGAAAGAATGATCGTGTATGTCACGCTATTTCAATCTACCTGAAGGAGTGAATTTCTGAAAATATTAAAGTAAATTTGATGTTATTCACATATTGTTGAAAGATTTACATATTTGAAAGCGTTTGAAAAGAAATATTTGTCAAACCTAAAAGTTTTATTTCTTATGTTCGTAGCGTAAACGCAAAATCATATAGTTTGCACTCGTACTTGGGACATATTTAACATCTTGTGTAATCGAAAGAGAGAAGCATCATGACTGTCAGGATAATTCAATCTACTTGAAGATGTAAATTTCTGTCAATTTTAAAGTAAATTTGATGTTATTCACATATTGTTGAAAGATTTATATATTTTAAAGAAGTCGAAAAGAAATATGTGTCAAACCTAAAAGTGGAATAATGTGCAACATCTTATTTCTTACGTTTGTAGCGAAAATGCAAAATCATATAGTTTGCACTCGTACTTGGCACACTTTTAAAACCTTGTGTTATCGAAAGAAAGAATGATCGTGTCTACCACGCTATTTTAATCTACCTGAAGGAGTGAATTTCTGTAAATTGTAAAGTAAATTTAATGTTACTTTACATATTGATGAAAGATTTACATACTTGAAAGCGTTTGAAAAAAATATGTGCCAAACATAAAAGGGGGAATATTGCTATAATGTGGAAAATCTTTTTTTTTATGTTTGTAGCGTAAACGCAAAATCATATAATTTGCACTCGTACTTGTTACATTTTTAAGACCTTGTGTTATCGAAAGAAAGAATGATCTTGTATGTCATGCTATTTTTTACTATCTAAAGGAGTGAATTTCTGTAAATTGTAAAGTAAATTTAATGTTACTTCACATATTGTTGAAAGATTTACATATTTGAAAGCGTTTGAAAAAAAATATGTGCCAAACATAAAAGGGGGAATATTGCTATAATGTGGAAAATCTTTTTTTTTATGTTTGTAGCGTAAACGCAAAATCATATAATTTGCACTCGTACTTGGTAGATTTTTAAGACCTTGTGTTATCGAAAGAAAGAATGATCTTGTATGTCATGCTATTTTTTACTATCTGAAGGAGTGAATTTCTGTAAATTTCAAAGTAAATTTAATGATACTTCACATATTGTTGAAAGATTTACATATATGAATGCGTTTGAAAAAAAATATGTGCCAAACATAAAAGGGGGAATATTGCTATAAATTGCCACATCTTATTTCTTATGTTTGTAGTGTAAACGCAAAATCATATAGTTTGCACTCGTACTTGTTACATTTTTAAGACCTTGTGTTATCGAAATAAAGAATGATCGTGGCTGCCACGCTATTTTAATCTACCTGATGGAGTGAATTTCTGTAAATTGTAGAGTAAATTTAATGTTACTTCACATATTGGTGAAAGATTTACATATTTGAAAGCGTTTGAAAAGAAATATGTGTGAAACCTAAAAGGGGGAATATTGCTATAAAGTGGATAATCTTATTTCTTATGTTTGTAGCGTAAACGCAAAATCATATAGTTTGCACTCGTACTTGGGACATATTTAACATCTTTTGTTATCGGAAGAGAGTATCATCATGACTGTCAGGATAATTCAATCTACTTGAAGAAGTAAATTTCTGTAAATTTTAAAGTAAATTTGATGTTATTCACATATTGTTGAAAGATTTACATTTTTGAAAGCGTTTGAAAAGAAATATTTGTCAAACCTAAAAGAGGGAATATTTCTATAAAGTGGATAATCTTATTTTTTATGTTTGTAGCGTAAACGCAAAATCATATAGTTTGCACTCGTACTTGGGACATATTTAACATCTTGTGTAATCGAAAGAGAGAATCATCATGACTGTCGCGATATTTAGATCTACTTGAAAGAATTAATTTCTGTAAATGTTGAAAGATTTACATATTTGAAAGCGTTTGAAAAAATATCGGCCCAACCTAAAAGGGGGAATATTGCTATAAAGTGGAGAATCTTATTTTTTATGTTTGTAGCGTAAACGCAAAATCATGTAGTTTGCACTCGTACTTGGCACATTTTAAAAAGATTGTGTTATCGAAAGAAAGAATGATCGTGTATGTCACGCTATTTCAATCTACCTGAAGTAGTGAATTTCTGAAAATATTAAAGTAAATTTGATGTTATTCACATATTGTTGAAAGATTTACATATTTGAAAGCGTTTGAAAAGAAATATTTGTCAAACCTAAAAGAGGGAATATTTCTATAAAGTGGATAATCTTATTTTTTATGTTTGTAGCGTAAACGCAAAATCATACAGTTTGCACACGTACATGGGACATATTTAACATCTTGTGTTATCGAAAGAGAGAATCATCAAGACTTTCAGGATATTTCAATCTACTTGAAGAAGTAAATTTCTGTAAATTTTAAAGTAAATTTGATGTTATTCACATATTGTTGAAAGATTTACATTTTTGAAAGCGTTTGAAAAGAAATATTTGTCAAACCTAAAAAGAGGGAATATTTCTATAAAGTGGAGAATCTTATTTTTTATGTTTGTAGCGTAAACGCAAAATCATATAGTTTGCACTCGTACTTGGGACATATTTAACATCTTGTGTTATCGAAAGAGAGAATCATCATGACTGTCAGGATATTTCAATCTACTTGAAGAAGTAAATTTCTGTAAATTTTAAAGTAAATTTGATGTTATTCACATATTGTTGAAAGATTTACATATTTGAAAGCGTTTGAAAAGAAATATGTGTCAAACCTAAAAGTGGAATAATGTGCAACATCTTATTTCTTATGTTTGTAGCGTAAACGCAAAATCATATAGTTTGCACTCGTACTTGGCACATTTTAAAAACATTGTGTTATCGAAGGAAAGAATGATCGTGTATGTCACGCTATTTCAATCTACCTGAAGGAGTGAATTTCTGAAAATATTAAAGTAAATTTGATGTTATTCACATATTGTATATCTTATTTTTTATGTTTGTAGCGTAAACGCAAAATCATGTAGTTTGCACTCGTACTTGGCACATTTTAAAAACATTGTGTTATCGAAAGAAAGAATGATCGTGTATGTCACACTATTTCAATCTACCTGAAGTAGTGAATTTCTGAAAATATTAAAGTAAATTTGATGTTATTCACATATTGTTGAAAGATTTACATATTTGAAAGCGTTTGAAAAGAAATATGTGTCAAACCTAAAAGTGATATAATGTGCAACATCATATTTCTTATTTTTGTTGCGAAAATGCAAAATCTTATAGTTTGCACTCGTACTTGGCACATTTTAAAAACATTGTGTTATCGAAAGAAAGAATGATCGTGTATGTCACGCTATTTCAATCTACCTGAAGGAGTGAATTTCTGAAAATATTGAAGTAAATTTGATTTTATTCACATATTGTTGACAGATATATATATTTTAAAGAAGTCGAAAAAAATATGTGTCAAACCTAAAAGTGGAATAATGTGCAACATCTTATTTCTTATGTTTGTAGCGTAAACGCAAAATCATACTCTGTCAATTTTAAAGTAAATTTGATGTTATTCACATATTGTTGAAAGATTTATATATTTTAAAGAAGTCGAAAAGAAATATGTGTCAAACCTAAAAGTGGAATAATTTGCAACATCTTATTTCTTACGTTTGTAGCGAAAATGCAAAATCATATAGTTTGCTCTCGTACTTGGCACATTTTAAAAACATTGTGTTATCGAAAGAAAGAATGATCGTGTATGTCACGCTATTTCAATCTACCTGAAGGAGTGAATTTCTGAAAATATTAAAGTAAATTTGATGTTACTCACATATTGTTAAAAGATTTTCATACTTGAAAGCGTTTGAAAAAAAAATGTGCCAATCCTAAAAGGGGGAACATTGCTATAAATTGCCACATCTTATTTCTTATGTTTCTAGTGAAAACGCAAAATCATATAGTTTGCATTCGTACTTGTTACATTTTTAAGACCTTGTGTTATCGAAATAAAGAATGATCGTGGCTGCCACGCTATTTTAATCTACCTGAAGGAGTGAATTTCTGTAAATTGTAAAGTAAATTTAATGATACTTCACATATTGTTGAAAGATTTACATATTTGAAAGCGTTTGAAAAAAAATATGTGCCAAACATAAAAGGGTGAATATTGCTATAAAGTGCAACATCTCATTTCTTATGTTTGTAGCGTAAACGCAAAATCATATAATTTGTACTCGTACTTGGTAGATTTTTAAGACCTTGTGTTATCGAATGAAAGAATGATGTTGTATGTCACGCTATTTTTTACTATCTGAAGGAGTGAATTTCTGAAAATATTGAAGTAAATTTGATGTTATTCACATATTGTATATCTTATTTTTTATGTTTGTAGCGTAAACGCAAAATCATGTAGTTTGCACTCGTACTTGGCACATTTTATAAACATTGTGTTATCGAAAGAAAGAATGATCGTGTATGTCACACTATTTCAATCTACCTGAAGTAGTGAATTTCTGAAAATATTAAAGTAAATTTGATGTTATTCACATATTGTTGAAAGATTTACATATTTGAAAGCGTTTGAAAAGAAATATGTGTCAAACCTAAAAGTGCTATAATGTGCAACATCATATTTCTTATTTTTGTAGCGAAAATGCAAAATCATATAGTTTTCAATCGTACTTGGCACATTTTAAAAAGATTGTGTTATCGAAAGAAAGAATGATCGTGTATGTCACGCTATTTCAATCTACCTGAAGGAGTGAATTTCTGAAAATATTAAAGTAAATTTGATGTTATTCACATATTGTTGAAAGATTTACATATTTGAAAGCGTTTGAAAAGAAATATTTGTCAAACCTAAAAGTTTTATTTCTTATGTTCGTAGCGTAAACGCAAAATCATATAGTTTGCACTCGTACTTGGGACATATTTAACATCTTGTGTAATCGAAAGAGAGAATCATCATGACTGTCAGGATAATTCAATCTACTTGAAGAAGTAAATTTCTGTCAATTTTAAAGTAAATTTGATGTTATTCACATATTGTTGAAAGATTTATATATTTTAAAGAAGTCGAAAAGAAATATGTGTCAAACCTAAAAGTGGAATAATGTGGAAAATCTTTTTTTTTATGTTTGTAGCGTAAACGCAATATCATATAGTTTGCACTCGTACTTGTTACATTTTTAAGACCTTGTGTTATCGAAAGAAAGAATGATCTTGTATGTCATGCTATTTTAATCTACCTGAAGGAGTGAATTTCTGTAAATTGTAAAGTAAATTTAATGTTACTTCACATATTGTTGAAAGATTTACATATTTGAAAGCGTTTGAAAAAAAATATGTGCCAAACATAAAAGGGGGAATATTGCTATAATGTGGAAAATCTTTTTTTTATGTTTGTAGCGTAAACGCAAAATCATATAATTTGCACTCTTACTTGGTAGATTTTTAAGACCTTGTGTTATCGAAATAAAGAATGATCTTGTATGTCATGCTATTTTTTTACTATCTGAAGGAGTGAATTTCTGTAAATTTTAAAATAAACTTAATGTTGCTGAGCATATTGCTGAAAGATGAACATACTTGAAATCGTTTGAAAAAAAAAGTGCCAAACCTAAATGGGGGAAAATTGCTATAAATTGCCACATCTTATTTCTTATGTTTGTAGTGTAAACGCAAAATCATATAGTTTGCACTCGTACTTGTTACATTTTTAAGACCTTGTGTTATCGAAATAAAGAATGATGGTGGCCGACACGCTATTTTTTTCTACCTGAAGGAGTGAATTTCTGTAAATTTCAAAGTAAATTTAATGATACTTCACATATTGTTGAAAGATTTACATATATGAAAGCGTTTGAAAAAAAATATGTGCCAAACCTAAAAGGGGGAATATTGCTATAAATTGCCACATCTTATTTCTTATGTTTGTAGTGAAAACGCAAAATCATATAGTTTGCACTCGTACTTGTTACATTTTTAAGACCTTGGGTTATCGAAAGAAAGAATGATCGTGGCTGCCACGCTATTTCAATCTAGCTGAAAGAGTGAATTTCTGTAAATTGTAGAGTAAATTTAATGTTACTTCACATATTGGTGAAAGATTTACATATTTGAAAGCGTTTGAAAAGAAATATGTGTGAAACCTAAAAGGGGGAATATTGCTATAAAGTGGATAATCTTATTTCTTATGTTTGTAGCGTAAACGCAAAATCATATAGTTTGCACTCGTACTTGGGACATATTTAACATCTTTTGTTATCGGAAGAGAGTATCATCATGACTGTCAGGATAATTCAATCTACTTGAAGAAGTAAATTTCTGTAAATTTTAAAGTAAATTTGATGTTATTCACATATTGTTGAAAGATTTATATATTTTATAGAATTCGAAGAAAAATATGTGTCAAACCAAAAAGTGCTATACTGCGCAACATCATATTTCTTATATTTATAATGTGGAAAATCTTTTTTTTATGTTTGTAGCGTAAACGCAAAATCATATGATTTGCACTCGTACTTGGGACTTAATTAATATCTTGTGTTATCGGAAGAGAGTATCATCATGACTGTCAGGATAATTCAATCTACTTGAAGAAGTAAATTTCTGAAAATTTTAAAGTAAATTTGATGTTATTCACATATTGTTGAAAGATTTACATATTTGAAAGCGTTTGAAAAGAAATATTTGTCAAACCTAAAAGTTTTATTTCTTATGTTCGTAGCGTAAACGCAAAATCATATAGTTTGCACTCGTACTTGGGACATATTTAACATCTTTTGTTATCGGAAGAGAGTATCATCATGACTGTCAGGATAATTCAATCTACTTGAAGAAGTAAATTTCTGTAAATTTTAAAGTAAATTTGATGTTTTTCAAATATTGTCGAAATATTTACATATTTTAAAGAAGTCGAAAAGAAATATGTGTCAAACCTAAAAGTGGAATAATGTGCAACATCTTATTTCTTATATTTGTAGCGTAAACGCAAAATCATGTAGTTTGCACTCGTACTTGGGACATATTTAACATCTTGTGTTAAAGCATCTTGTGTGAAGAGAGAATCATCATGACTGTCGCGATATTTAGATCTACTTGAAAGAATGAATTGCTGTAAATGTTGAAAGATTTACATATTTGAAAGCGTTTGAAAAGAAATATGTGTGAAACCTAAAAGGGGGAATATTGCTATAAAGTGGATAATCTTATTTCTTATATTTGTAGCGTAAACGCAAAATCATGTAATTTGCACTCGTACTTGGTACATTTTTATGAACTTGTGTTATCGAAAGAAAGAATGATCGTGTATGTCACGCTATTTCAATCTACCTGAAAGAGTGTATTTCTGAAAATATTAAAGTAAATTTGATGTTATACACATATTGTTGAAAGATTTACATATTTGAAATCGTTTGAAAAGAAATATGTGTCAAACCTAAAAGTGGAATAATGTGCAACATCTTATTTCTTATATTTGTAGCGTAAACACAAAATCATGTAATTTGCACTCGTACTTGGTACATTTTTAAGACCTTGTGTTATCGAAATAAAGAATGGTAGTGGCTTATACGCTATTTTAATCTACCTGAAGGAGTGAATTTCTGTAAATTTCAAAGTAAATTTAATGATACTTCACATATTGTTGAAAGATTTACATATATGAATGCGTTTGAAAAAAAATATGTGCCAAACATAAAAAGGGGAATATTGCTATAAATTGCAACATCTCATTTCTTATGTTTGTAGCGTATACGCTGAATCATATAGTTTGCACCCGTACTTGGTACATTTCTAAGACATTGTGTTATCGAAATAAAGAATGATAGTGGCTTATACGCTATTTTAATCTACCTGAAGGAGTGAATTTCTGTAAATTTCAAAGTAAATTTAATGTTACTTAACATATTGTTGAAAGATTTACGTACTTGAAAAAGTTTGAAAAAAATATACGTGCCAAACCTATAAGGGGGAATATTGCTATAAACAGGAAAAACTTTTTTTATGTTTGTAGCGTAAACGCAAAATCATATAATTTGCACTCGTACTTGGTAGATTTTTAAGACCTTGTGTTATCGAAATAAAGAATGATAGTGGCTTATACGCTATTTTAATCTACCTGAAGGAGTGAATTTCTGTAAATTTCAAAGTAAATTTAATGTTACTTCACATATTGTTAAAAGATTTTCATACTTGAAAGCGTTTGAAAAAAAAAATGTGCCAAACCTAAAAGGGGGAATATTGCTATAAATTGCCACATCTTATTTCTTATGTTTGTAGTGTAAACGCAAAATCATATAGTTTGCACTCGTACTTGTTACATTTTTAAGACCTTGTGTTATCGAAATAAAGAATGATGGTGGCCGCCACGCTATTTTTTACTACCTGAAGGAGTGAATTTCTGTAAATTGTAAAGTAAATTTAATGTTACTTCACATATTGTTGAAAGATTTACATATTTGAAAGCGTTTGAAAAAAAAAATGTGCCAAACCTAAAAGGGGGAATATTGCTATAAATTGCCACATTTTATTTCTTATGTTTGTAGTGTAAACGCAAAATCATATAGTTTGCACTCGTACTTGTTACATTTTTAAGATCTTGTGTTATGGAAAGAAAGAATGATCGTGTATGTCACGCTATTTTTTACTACATGAAGGAGTGAATTTCTGTAAATTGTAAAGTAAATTTAATGTTACTTCACATATTGTTGAAAGATTTACATATATGAAAGCGTTTGAAAAAATATGTGCCAAACATAAAAGGGGGAATATTGCTATAAATTGCCACATCTTATTTCTTATGTTTCTAGTGAAAACGCAAAATCATATAGTTTGCACTCGTACTTGTTACATTTTTAAGACCTTGTGTTATCGAAAGAAAGAATGATATTGTATGTCACGCTATTTTTTACTATCTGAAGGAGTGACTTTCTGTAAATTTTAAAATAAATTTAATGTTGCTGAGCATATTGCTGAAAGATGAACATACTTGAAATCGTTTGAAAAAAATTGTGCCAAACCTAAATGGGGGATTATTGCTATAAAGTGAAGAATCTTTTTTTTTTATGTTTGTTGCTTAAACGAAAAATCATATAGTTTGTACTCGTACTTTGAACATTTTTAAGACTTTCTCTTATCGTAAGAATAAACAATCTTTGCTCTCACGATATTTTAATCTACCTGAAGAAGTGAATTTCTGTCTATTTTAAAGTAAGTTTAATGTTACTTCACATATTGTAAAAAGATTTTCATACTTGAAAGCGTTTGAAAAAAAAAATGTGCCAAACCTAAAAGGGGGAATATTTATATAAAGTGGATAATCTTATTTTTTATGTTTGTAGCGTAAACGCAAAATCATAAAGTTTGCACACGTACATGGGACATATTTAACATCTTGTGTTATCGAAAGAGAGAATCATCATGACTGTCAGGATATTTCAATCTACTTGAAGAAGTAAATTTCTGTAAATTATAAAGTAAATTTGATGTTATTCACATATTGTTGAAAGATTTATATATTTTAAAGAAGTCGAAAAAAAATATGTGTCAAACCTAAAAGGGCTATACTGTGCAACATCATATTTCTTATATTTATAATGTGGAAAATCTTTTTTTTTATGTTTGTAGCGTAAACGCAAAATCATATGATTTGCACTCGTACTTGGTACATTTTTAAGATCTTGTGTTATCGAAAGAAAGAATGATCGTGTATGTCACGATATTTTAATCTACCTGAAGAAGTGAATTTTTGTCTATTTTAAAGTAAATTTAATGTTACTTCACATATTGTTAAAAGATTTTCATACTTGAAAGCGTTTGAAAAAAAAATGTGCCAAACCGAAAAGGGGGAATATTGCTATAAATTGCCACATCTTATTTCTTATGTTTGTAGTGTAAACGCAAAATCATATAGTTTGCACTCGTACTTGTTACATTTTTAAGACCTTGTGTTATCGAAATAAAGAATGATAGTGGCTTATACGCTATTTTAATCTACCTGAAGGAGTGAATTTCTGTAAATTTCAAAGTAAATTTAATGATACTTCACATATTGTTGAAAGATTTTCATACTTGAAAGCGTTTGAAAAAAAAAATGTGCCAAACCGAAAAGGGGGAATATTGCTATAAATTGCCACATCTTATTTCTTATGTTTGTAGTGTAAACGCAAAATCATATAGTTTGCACTCGTACTTGTTACATTTTTAAGACCTTGTGTTATCGAAATAAAGAATGATAGTGGCTTATACGCTATTTTAATCTACCTGAAGGAGTGAATTTCTGTAAATTTCAAAGTAAATTTAATGATACTTCACATATTGTTGAAAGATTTACATATATGAATGCGTTTGAAAAAAAATATGTGCCAAACATAAAAGGGGGTATATTGCTATAAATTGCCACATCTTATTTCTTATGTTTGTAGTGTAAACGCAAAATCATATATTTTGCACTCGTACTTGTTACATTTTTAAGACCTTGTGTTATCGAAATAAAGAATGATGGTTTAACTTAGCTGTTAAAACTTACGGGTGCACAGATTTTTGGGTTTACCCCCCTTAGCGAGAGCAGCGCCATCTGTTCAACTCCAACCAACTCTGCTTGGAGTATTCTTACGGAACTTCTTTACCGACCGTCGAATGAAATAAAGAGTACGTTCACTCTGATTATTGGCTCGCGCCGACAGCGCCACCTATTCCTTTCGAACTATCTTTTTTTGTTTGTTACGAGTTTTTCCGATGCATATATTTTATTAAGGGATTTGCCACTGAGCAATCCACAACAAATAGAGAGTGTGTTCACTTTAATTATTGGCTCGCTACGACAGCGCCATCTATCTCTTCCGAATTATTTCTGTTACGGGTTTTTCCATATGTTTTATTAAAGGATTTGCCACTGAGCAATCCACAACAAATAAAGAGGGCGTTCACTCTGATTATTGGTTCGCGACGACAGCGCCACCTATACCTTTCGAGTTATTTTTTTTTTACGCGTTTCCTATGTATACATTTTATTAAAGCGTTTGCCACCGAGCAATCCACAACAAATAGAGAGTGCATTCACTCCGATTATCGCTTCGCGACGACAGCGCCATCTATTTCTTCCTAATTATTTCTGTTACGCGTTTTTCTACATATTCTATTAAAGGATTCGCCACTTAGCAATCCATCATAGATAGAGAGTGTATTCACTTCGATTATTGCTTCGCGACAACAGCGCCACCTATTTCTTTCGAGTTATAATTTGTTAGGCGTTTCTTATATATTTTATTAAAGGATTGGCCACCGAGCAATCCACAACAGATAGAGAGTGCGTTTACTCCGATTGTTGGTTCGTAGCGACAGCGCCATCTACAGGGTTATTACTTTAATACTGTTTGCGCTTCCGTAACTAATAGGGAACTAGAGGCTTGAAGACTGACGTATTATCTGTGATAACAACGCCATCTAGTATTTCTATCGTAGTACTTTAGAAGGATCTTAGCATGCTACTGAGTTTTCCACTGGCATACGAGCCAGATACACTTGATGTAAGCCATTAAAATATAAATAAAGACTGATTGTTATATAAATACACGTGCCTACAAATTATTTCCACACCTTTGGGTCCATAGATCAAATAAATTTATGAAATAGATTTTAGGACTATAACGAACTCTTTCATGACTTTCTGTAAATTTTAAAATAAATTTAATGTTTTCTGAGCATATTGCTGAAAGATGAACATACTTGAAATCGTTTGAAAAAAATTGTGCCAAACCTAAATGGGGGATTATTGCTATAAAGTGAAGAATCGTTTTTTTTTATGTTTGTAGCGTAAAAGAAAAATCATATAGTTTGCACTCGTACTTTGAACATTTTTAAGACTTTCTCTTATCGTAAGAATAAACAATCTTTGCTCTCACGATATTTTATTCTACCTGAAGAAGTGAATTTCTGTCTATTTTAAAGTAAATTTAATGTTACTTCACATATTGTTAAAAGATTTTCATACTTGAAAGCGTTTGAAAAAAAAAATGTGCCAAACCTAAAAGGGGGAATATTGCTATAAATTGCCACATCTTATTTCTTATGTTTCTAGTGAAAACGCAAAATCATATAGTTTGCACTCGTACTTGTTACATTTTTAAGACCTTGTGTTATCGAAATAAAGAATGATGGTGGCCGCCACGCTATTTTTTACTACCTGAAGGAGTGAATTTCTGTAAATTGTAAAGTAAATTTAATGTTACTTCACATATTGTGGAAAGATTTACATATTTGAAAGCGTTTGAAAAAAAATATGTGCCAAACATAAAAGGGGGAAAATTGCTATAAATTGCCACATCTTATTTCTTATGTTTGTAGTGTAAACGCAAAATCATATAGTTTGCAGTCGTCCTTGGTAGATTTTTAAGACCTTGTGTTATCGAAAGAAAGAATGATCTTGTATGTCACGCTATTTTTTACTATCTGAAGGAGTGACTTTCTGTAAATTTTAAAATAAATTTAATGTTGCTGAGCATATTGCTGAAAGATGAACATACTTGAAATCGTTTGAAAAAAATTGTGCCAAACCTAAATGGGGGATTATTGCTATAAAGTGAAGAATCTTTTTTTTTTATGTTTGTTGCTTAAACGAAAAATCATATAGTTTGTACTCGTACTTTGAACATTTTTAAGACTTTCTCTTATAGTAAGAATAAACAATCTTTGCTCTCACGATATTTTAATCTACCTGAAGAAGTGAATTTCTGTCTATTTTAAAGTAAGTTTAATGTTACTTCACATATTGTAAAAAGATTTTCATACTTGAAAGCGTTTGAAAAAAAAAATGTGCCAAACCTAAAAGGGGGAATATTGCTATAAAGTGGATAATCTTATTTTTTATGTTTGTAGCGTAAACGCAATATCATATAGTTTGCACTCGTACTTGTTACATTTTTAAGACCTTGTGTTATCGAAATAAAGAATGATAGTGGCTTATACGCTATTTTAATCTACCTGAAGGAGTGAATTTCTGTAAATTGTAAAGTAAATTTAATGTGACTTCACATATTGTTGAAAGATTTACATATTTGAAAGCGTTTGAAAAAAAATATGTGCCAAACATAAAAGGGGGAATATTGCTATAAATTGCCACATCTTATTTCTTATGTTTGTACTGTAAACGCAAAATCATATAATTTGCACTCGTACTTGTTACATTTTTAAGACCTTGTGTTATCGAAATAAAGAATGATAGTGGCTTATACGCTATTTTAATCTACCTGAAGGAGTGAATTTCTGTAAATTTCAAAGTAAATTTAATGTTACTTAACATATTGTTAAAAGATTTACGTACTTGAAACAGTTTGAAAAAAAAAATGTGCCAAACCTGCAAGGGGGAATATTGCCATAAACAGGAAAAACTTTTTTTTTATGTTTGTAGCGTAAACGCAAAATCATATAATTTGCACTCGTACTTGGTAGATTTTTAAGACCTTGTGTTATCGAAAGAATGTATGATCGTGTATGTCACGGTATTTTTTACTACCTGAAGGAGTGAATTTCTGTAAATTTCAAAGTAAATTTAATGATACTTCACATATTGTTGAAAGATTTACATATATGAAAGCGTTTGAAAAAAAATATGTGCCAAACATAAAAGGGGGAATATTGCTATAAATTGCCACATCTTATTTCTTATGTTTGTAGTGTAAACGCAAAATCATATAATTTGCACTTGTACTTGTTACATTTTTAAGACCTTGTGTTATCGAAAGAAAGAATGATCTTGTATGTCATGCTATTTTTTACTATCTGAAGGAGTGAATTTCTGTAAATTTCAAAATAAATTTAATGCTGCTGAGCATATTGCTGAAAGATGAACATACTTGAAATCGTTTGAAAAAAAATGTGCCAAAACTTAATGGGGGATTATTGCTATAAAGTGAAGAATTTTTTTTTTATGTTTGTTACTTAAACGAAAAATCATATAGTTTGCACTCGTACTTGTTACATTTTTAAGACCTTGTGTTATCGAAATAAAGAATGATCGTGGCTGCCACGCTATTTTAATCTACCTGAAGGAGTGAATTTCTGTAAATTTTAAAATAAATTTAATGTTACTTCACATATTGTTGAAAGATTTACATATTTGAATGCGTTTGAAAAAAATATTGGCCAAACATAAAAGGGGGAATATTGCTATAATGTGGAAAGTCTTTTTTTTTATGTTTGTAGCGTAAACGCAAAATCATATAATTTGCACTCGTACTTGGTAGATTTTTAAGACCTTGTGTTATCGAAAGAATGTATGATCGTGTATGTCACGGTATTTTTTACTACCTGAAGGAGTGAATTTCTGTAAATTTCAAAGTAAATTTAATGATACTTCACATATTGTTGAAAGATTTACATATATGAAAGCGTTTGAAAAAAAATATGTGCCAAACATAAAAGGGGGAATATTGCTATAATGTGGAAAATCTTTTTTTTTATGTTTGTAGCGTAAACGCAAAATCATATAATTTGCACTCGTACTTGTTACATTTTTAAGACCTTGTGTTATCGAAAGAAAGAATGATCTTGTATGTCATGCTATTTTTTACTACCTGAAGGAGTGAATTTCTGTAAATTGTAAAGTAAATTTAATGTTACTTCACATATTGTTGAAAGATTTACATATTTGAAAGCGTTTGAAAAAAAATATGTGCCAAACATAAAAGGGGGAATATTGCTATAATGTGGAAAATCTTTTTTTTTATGTTTGTAGCGTAAACGCAAAATCATATAATTTGCACTCGTACTTGGTAGATTTTTAAGACCTTGTGTTATCGAAAGAAAGAATGATCTTGTATGTCATGCTATTTTTTACTATCTGAAGGAGTGAATTTCTGTAAATTTTAAAATAAATTTAATGTTGCTGAGCATATTGCTGAAATATGAACATACTTGAAATCGTTTGAAAAAAAAAGTGCCATACCTAAATGGGGGAAAATTGCTATAAATTGCCACATCTTATTTCTTATGTTTGTAGTTTAAACGCAAAATCATATAGTTTGCACTCGTACTTGTTATATTTTTAAGACCTTTTGTTATCGAAATAATGAATGATGGTTGCCGACACTCTATTTTTTACTACCTGAAGGAGTGAATTTCTGTAAATTTCAAAGTAAATTTAATGATACTTCACATATTGTTGAAAGATTTACATATATGAAAGCGTTTGAAAAAAAATATGTGCCAAACATAAAAGGGGGAATATTGCTATAAATTGCAACATCTTATTTCTTATGTTTGTAGTGTAAACGCAAAATCATATATTTTGCACTCGTACTTGTTACATTTTTAAGACCTTGTGTTATCGAAAGAAAGAATGATCGTGTATGCCACGCTATTTCAATCTAGCTGAAAGAGTGAATTTCTGTAAATTGTAGAGTAAATTTAATGTTACTTCACATATTGGTGAAAGATTTACATATTTGAAAGCGTTTGAAAAAAAATATTTGCCAAACATAAAAGGGGGAATATTGCTATAATGTGGAACATCTTATTTCTTATGTTTGTAGCGTAAACGCAAAATCATATAGTTTGCACTCGTACTTGGGACATATTTAACATCTTTTGTTATCGGAAGAGAGTATCATCATGACTGTCAGGATAATTCAATCTACTTGAAGAAGTAAATTTCTGTAAATTTTAAAGTAAATTTGATGTTATTCACATATTGTTGAAAGATTTATATATTTTATAGAATTCGAAGAAATATGTGTCAAACCAAAAAGTGCTATACTGCGCAACATCATATTTCTTATATTTATAATGTGGAAAATCTTTTTTTTATGTTTGTAGCGTAAACGCAAAATCATATTTTTTGCACTCGTACTTGGGACATATTTAACATCTTGTGTTATCGGAAGAGAGTATCATCATGACTGTCAGGATAATTCAATCTACTTGAAGAAGTAAATTTCTGAAAATATTAAAGTAAATTTGATGTTATTCACATATTGTTGAAAGATTTACATATTTGAAAGCGTTTGAAAAGAAATATTTGTCAAACCTAAAAGTTTTATTTCCTATGTTCGTAGCGTAAACGCAAAATCATATAGTTTGCACTCGTACTTGGGACATATTTAACATCTTGTGTTATCGGAAGAGAGTATCATCATGACTGTCAGGATAATTCAATCTACTTGAAGAAGTAAATTTCTGTAAATTTTAAAGTAAATTTGATGTTTTTCAAATATTGTCGAAATATTTATATATTTTAAAGAAGTCGAAAAGAAATATGTGTCAAACCTAAAAGTGGAATAATGTGCAACATCTTATTTCTTATGTTTGTAGCGTAAACGCAAAATCATATAGTTTGCGCTCGTACTTGGGACATATTTAACATCTTGTGTTATCGGAAGAGAGAATCATCATGACTGTCGCGATATTTAGATCTACTTGAAAGAATGAATTGCTGTAAATGTTGAAAGATTTACATATTTGAAAGCGTTTGAAAAGAAATATGTGTGAAACCTAAAAGGGGGAATATTGCTATAAAGTGGATAATCTTATTTCTTATATTTGTAGCGTAAACGCAAAATCATGTAGTTTGCACTCGTACTTGGCACATTTTTAAAACCTTGTGTTATCGAAAGAAAGAATGATCGTGTATGCCACGCTATTTCAATCTAGCTGAAAGAGTGAATTTCTGAAAATATTAAAGTAAATTTGATGTCATTCACATATTGTTGAAAGATTTACATATTTGAAAGCGTTTGAAAAGAAATATGTGTCAAACCTAAAAGTGGAATAATGTGCAACATCTTATTTCTTATGTTTGTAGCGTAAACGCAAAATCATATAGTTTGCACTCGTACTTGGGACATATTTAACATCTTGTGTTATCGAAAGAGAGAATCATCATGACTGTCAGGATATTTCAATCTACTTGAAGAAGAAAATTTCTGTAAATTTTAAAGTAAATTTGATGTTATTCACATATTGTTGAAAGATTTATATATTTTAAAGAATTCGAAGAAAAATATGTGTCAAACCTAAAAGTGATAGAATGTGCAACATCATATTTCTTATTTTTGTAGCGAAAATGCAAAATCATATAGATTGCACTCGTACTTGGCACACTTTTAAAACCTTGTGTTATCGAAAGAAAGAATGATCGTGTCTACCACGCTATTTTAATCTACCTGAAGGAGTGAATTTCTGTAAATTGTAAAGTAAATTTAATGTTACTTTACATATTGTTGAAAGATTTACATATTTGAAATCGTTTGAAAAAATATTGGCCAAACATAAAAAGGGGAATATTGCTATAAATTGCAACATCTCATTTCTTATGTTTGTAGCGTATACGCTTAATCATATAGTTTGCACCCGTACTTGGTACATTTCTAAGACATTGTGTTATCGAAATAAAGAATGATAGTGGCTTATACGCTATTTTAATCTACCTGAAGGAGTGAATTTCTGTAAATTTCAAAGTAAATTTAATGTTACTTCACATATTGTTGAAAGATTTACATATTTGAATGCGTTTGAAAAAATATTGGCCAAACATAAAAAGGGGAATATTGCTATAAATTGCAACATCTCATTTCTTATGTTTGTAGCGTATACGCTGAATCATATAGTTTGCACCCGTACTTGGTACATTTCTAAGACATTGTGTTATCGAAATAAAGAATGATAGTGGCTTATACGCTATTTTAATCTACCTGAAGGAGTGAATTTCTGTAAATTTCAAAGTAAATTTAATGTTACTTAACATATTGTTGAAAGATTTACGTACTTGAAAAAGTTTGAAAAAAATATACGTGCCAAACCTATAAGGGGGAATATTGCTATAAACAGGAAAAACTTTTTTTATGTTTGTAGCGTAAACGCAAAATCATATAATTTGCACTCGTACTTGGTAGATTTTTAAGACCTTGTGTTATCGAAATAAAGAATGATAGTGGCTTATACGCTATTGTAATCTACCTGATGGAGTGAATTTCTGTGAATTTCAAAGTAAATTTAATGTTACTTCACATATTGTTAAAAGATTTTCATACTTGAAAGCGTTTGAAAAAAAAAATGTGCCAAACCTAAAAGGGGGAATATTGCTATAAATTGCCACATCTTATTTCTTATGTTTGTAGTGTAAACGCAAAATCATATAGTTTGCACTCGTACTTGTTACATTTTTAAGACCTTGTGTTATCGAAATAAAGAATGATGGTGGCCGCCACGCTATTTTTTACTACCTGAAGGAGTGAATTTCTGTAAATTGTAAAGTAAATTTAATGTTACTTCACATATTGTGGAAAGATTTACATATTTGAAAGCGTTTGAAAAAAAATATGTGCCAAACATAAGTGGGGGAATATTGCTATAAATTGCAACATCTCATTTCTTATGTTTGTAGCGTAAACGCAAAATCATATAATTTGCACTCGTAGTTGGTAGATTTTTAAGACATTGTTTTTTCGAAAGAAATAATGATTTTGTATGTCAAGATATTTTTTAATCTCCGAATGAGTGACTTTCTGTAAATTTTAAAATAAATTTAATTTTCCTGAGCATATTGCTTAAAGATGTACATACTTGAAATCGTTTGAAAAAAATTGTGCCAATCCTAAATGGGGGATTATTGCTATAAAGTGAAGAATCTCATTTCTTATGTTTGTAGCGTAAAAGAAAAATCATATAGTTTGCACTCGTACTTGGAACATTTTTAAGACTTTCTCTTATCGTAAGAATAAACAATCTTTGCTCTCACGATATTTAAGTCTACCTGAAGAAGTGAATTTCTGTAAATTGTAAAGTAAATTTAATGTTACTTCACATATTGTTGAAAGATTTAGATATTTGAAAGCGTTTGAAAAGAAATATGTGTCAAACCTAAAAGAGGGAATATTTCTATAAAGTGGATAATCTTATTTTTTTTGTTTGTAGCGTAAACGCAAAATCATACAGTTTGCACACGTACATGGGACATATTTAACATCTTGTGTTATCGGAAGAGAGAATCATCATGACTGTCAGGATATTTCAATCTACTTGAAGAAGTAAATTTCTGTAAATTATAAAGTAAATTTGATGTTATTCACATATTGTTGAAAGATTTATATATTTTAAAGAAGTCGAAAAAAAATATGTGTCAAACCTAAAAGGGCTATACTGTGCAACATCATATTTCTTATATTTATAATGTGGAAAATCTTTTTTTTTATGTTTGTAGCGTAAACGCAAAATCATATGATTTGCACTCGTACTTGGTACATTTTTAAGATCTTGTGTTATCGAAAGAAAGAATGATCGTGTATGTCACGATATTTTAATCTACCTGAAGAAGTGAATTTTTGTCTATTTTAAAGTAAATTTAATGTTACTTCACATATTGTTAAAAGATTTTCATACTTGAAAGCGTTTGAAAAAAAATGTGCACTCGTACTTGTTACATTTTTAAGACCTTGTGTTATCGAAATAAAGAATGATAGTGGTTCATACGCTATTTTAATCTACCTGAAGGAGTGAATTTCTGTAAATTTCAAAGTAAATTTAATGATACTTCACATATTGTTGAAAGATTTTCATACTTGAAAGCGTTTGAAAAAAAAATGTGCCAAACCGAAAAGGGGGAATATTGCTATAAATTGCCACATCTTATTTCTTATGTTTGTAGTGTAAACGCAAAATCATATATTTTGCACTCGTACTTGTTACATTTTTAAGACCTTGTGTTATCGAAATAAAGAATGATGGTTTAACTTAGCTGTTAAAACTTACGGGTGCACAGATTTTTGGGTTTACCCCCCTTAGCGAGAGCAGCGCCATCTGTTCAACTCCAACCAACTCTGCTTGGAGTATTCTTACGGAACTTCTTTACCGACCGTCGAATGAAATAAAGAGTACGTTCACTCTGATTATTGGCTCGCGCCGACAGCGCCACCTATTCCTTTCGAACTATCTTTTTTTGTTTGTTACGAGTTTTTCCGATGCATATATTTTATTAAGGGATTTGCCACTGAGCAATCCACAACAAATAGAGAGTGTGTTCACTTTAATTATTGGCTCGCTACGACAGCGCCATCTATCTCTTCCGAATTATTTCTGTTACGGGTTTTTCCATATGTTTCATTAAAGGATTTGCCACTGAGCAATCCGAAACAAATAAAGAGGGCGTTCACTCTGATTATTGGTTCGCGATGACAGCGCCACCTATACCTTTCGAGTTATTTTTTTTGTTACGCGTTTCCTATGTATACATTTTATTAAAGCGTTTGCCACCGAGCAATCCACAACAAATAGAGAGTGCATTCACTCCGATTATCGCTTCGCGACGACAGCGCCATCTATTTCTTCCTAATTATTTCTGTTACGCGTTTTTCTACATATTCTATTAAAGGATTCGCCACTTAGCAATCCATCATAGATAGAGAGTGTATTCACTTCGATTATTGCTTCGCGACAACAGCGCCACCTATTTCTTTCGAGTTATAATTTGTTAGGCGTTTCTTATATATTTTATTAAAGGATTGGCCACCGAGCAATCCACAACAGATAGAGAGTGCGTTTACTCCGATTGTTGGTTCGTAGCGACAGCGCCATCTACAGGGTTATTACTTTAATACTGTTTGCGCTTCCGTAACTAATAGGGAACTAGAGGCTTGAAGACTGACGTATTATCTGTGATAACAACGCCATCTAGTATTTCTATCGTAGTACTTTAGAAGGATCTTCGCATGCTACTGAGTTTTCCACTGGCATACGAGCCAGATACACTTGATGTAAGCCATTAAAATATAAATAAAGACTGATTGTTATATAAATACACGTGCCTACAAATTATTTCCACACCTTTGGGTCCATAGATCAAATAAATTTATGAAATAGATTTTAGGACTATAACGAACTCTTTCATGACTTTCTGTAAATTTTAAAATAAATTTAATGTTGCTGAGCATATTGCTGAAAGATGAACATACTTGTAATCGTTTGGAAAAAATTGTGGCAAACCTAAATGGGGGATTATTGCTATAAAGTGAAGAATCTTTTTTTTTATGTTTGTTGCTTAAACGAAAAATCATATAGTTTGCACTCGTACTTGGAACATTTTTAAGACTTTCTCTTATCGTAAGAATAAACAATCTTTGCTCTCACGATATTTTATTCTACCTGAAGAAGTGAATTTCTGTCTATTTTAAAGTAAATTTAATGTTACTTCACATATTGTTAAAAGATTTTCATACTTGAAAGCGTTTGAAAAAAATTGCCACATCTTATTTCTTATGTTTGTAGTGTAAACGCAAAATCATATAGTTTGCACTCGTACTTGTTACATTTTTAAGTCCTTGTGTTATCGAAATAAAGAATGATGGTGGCCGCCACGCTATTTTTTACTACCTGAAGGAGTGAATTTCTGTAAATTTCAAAGTAAATTTAATGATACTTCACATATTGTTGAAAGATTTACATATATGAAAGCGTTTGAAAAAAAATATGTGCCAAACATAAAAGGGGGAATATTGCTATAAATTGCCACATCTTATTTCTTATGTTTGTAGTGTAAACGCAAAATCATATAGTTTGCACTCGTACTTGTTACATTTTTAAGACCTTGTGTTATCGTAATAAAGAATGATGGTGGCTGCCACGCTATTTTAATCTACCTGAAGAAGTGAATTTCTGTCTATTTTAAAGTAAATTTAATGTTACTTCACATATTGTTGAAAGATTTACATATTTGAAAGCGTTTGAAAAAAAATATGTGCCAAACATAAAAGGGGGAATATTGCTATAAATTGCCACATCTTATTTCTTATGTTTCTAGTGAAAACGCAAAATCATATAGTTTGCACTCGTACTTGTTACATTTTTAAGACCTTGTGTTATCGAAATAAAGAATGATAGTGGCTTATACGCTATTTTAATCTACCTGAAGGAGTGAATTTCTGTAAATTTCAAAGTAAATTTAATGATACTTCACATATTGTTGAAAGATTTACATATTTTAAATCGTTTGAAAAAAAATGTGCCAAACCTAAATGGGGGAATATTGCTATAAATTGCCACATCTTATTTCTTATGTTTGTAGTGTAAACGCAAAATCATATAGTTTGCACTCGTACTTGTTACATTTTTAAGACCTTGTGTTATCGAAATAAAGAATGATAGTGGCTTATACGCTATTTTAATCTACCTGAAGGAGTGAATTTCTGTAAATTTCAAAGTAAATTTAATGTTACTTAACATATTGTTGAAAGATTTACGGACTTGAAACAGTTTGAACAAAATATACGTGCCAAACCTGCAAGGGGGAATATTGCCATAAACAGGAAAAACTTTTTTTTTATGTTTGTAGCGTAAACGCAAAATCATATAATTTGCACTCGTACTTGGTAGATTTTTAAGACCTTGTGTTATCGAAAGAATGTATGATCGTGTATGTCACGGTATTTTTTACTACCTGAAGGAGTGAATTTCTGTAAATTTCAAAGTAAATTTAATGATACTTCACATATTGTTGAAAGATTTACATATATGAAAGCGTTTGAAAAAAAATATGTGCCAAACATAAAAGGGGGAATATTGCTATAAATTGCCACATCTTATTTCTTATGTTTGTAGTGTAAACGCAAAATCATATAATTTGCACTCGTAATTGTTACATTTTTAAGACCTTGTGTTATCGAAAGAAAGAATGATCTTGTATGTCATGCTATTTTTTACCTTCTGAAGGAGTGAATTTCTGTAAATTTTAAAATAAATTTAATGTTGCTGAGCATATTGCTGAAAGATGAACATACTTGAAATCGTTTGAAAAAAAATGTGCCAAACCTAAATGGGGGATTATTGCTATAAAGTGAAGAATCTTTTTTTTTTATGTTTGTTGCTTAAACGACAAATCATACAGTTTGCACTCGTACTTGTTACATTTTTAAGACCTTGTGTTATCGAAATAAAGAATGATCGTGGCTGCCACGCTATTTTAATCTACCTGAAGGAGTGAATTTCTGTAAATTGTAAAGTAAATTTAATGTTACTTCACATATTGTTGAAAGATTTACATATTTGAATGCGTTTGAAAAAAAATATTGGCCAAACATAAAAGGGGGAATATTGCTATAATGTGGAAAAACTTTTTTTTTATGTTTGTAGCGTAAACGCAAAATCATATAGTTTGCACTCGTACTTGTTACATTTTTAAGACCTTGTGTTATCGAAATAAAAAATGATAGTGGCTTATATGCTATTTTAATCTACCTGAAGGAGTGAATTTCTGTAAATTTCAAAGTAAATTTAATGTTACTTAACATATTGTTGAAAGATTTACGTACTTGAAACAGTTTGAAAAAAATATACGTGCAAAACCTACAAGGGGGAATATTGCTATAAATTGCAACATCTTATTTCTTATGTTTGTAGTATAAAAGCAAAATCATATAGTTTGCACTCGTACTTGTTACATTTTTAAGACCTTGTGTTATCGAAATAAAGAATGATGGTGGCTGCCACGCTATTTTAATCTACCTGAAGGAGTGAATTTCTGTAAATTTTAAAGTAAATTTAATGTTACTTCACATATTGTTGAAAGATTTAGATATTTGAAAGCGTTTGAAAAAAAAAGTGCCAAACATAAAAGGGGGAATATTGCTATAAACAGGAAAAACTTTTTTTTTATGTTTGTAGCGTAAACGCAAAATCATATGATTTGCACCCGTACTTGGTAGATTTTTAAGACCTTGTGTTATAGAAAGAAGGAATGATCTTGTATGTCACGCTATTTTTTACTGTCTGAAGGATTGAATTTCTGTAAATTTTAAAATAAATTTAATGTTGCTGAGCATATTGCTGAAAGATGAACATACTTGAAATCGTTTGAAAAAAAATGTGCCAAACCTAAATGGGGGAATATTGCTATAAATTGCCACATCTTATTTCTTATGTTTGCAGTGTAAACGCAAAATCATATAGTTTGCACTCGTACTTGTTACATTTTTAAGACCTTGTGTTATCGAAATAAAGAATGATCGTGGCTGCCACGCTATTTTAATCTACCTGAAGGAGTGAATTTCTGTAAATTGTAAAGTAAATTTAATGTTACTTCACATATTATTGAAAGATTTACATATTTGAAATCGTTTGAAAAAAAAATGTGCCAAACCTAAATGGGGGAATATTGCTATAAATTGCCACATCTTATTTCTTATGTTTGTAGTGTAAACGCAAAGTCATATAGTTTGCACTCGTACTTGTTACATTTTTAAGACCTTGTGTTATCGAAATTAAGAATGATCGTGTTTGTCACGCTATTTTTTACTACCTGAAGGAGTGAATTTCTGTAAATTTCAAAGTAAATTTAATGATACTTCACATATTGATGAAAGATTTACATATATGAAAGCGTTTGAAAAAAAATATGTGCCAAACATAAAAGGGTGAATATTGCTATAAATTGCAACATCTCATTTCTTATGTTTGTAGCGTATACGCTGAATCATATAGTTTGCACCCGTACTTAGTACATTTTTAAGACCTTGTGTTATCGAAATAAAGAATGATGGTGGCCGCCACGCTATTTTTTACTACCTGAAGGAGTGAATTTCTGTAAATTTCAAAGTAAATTTAATGATACTTCACATATTGTTGAAAGATTTACATATATGAATGCCTTTGAAAAAAAATATGTGCCAAACATAAAAGGGGGAATATTGCTATAAATTGCCACATCTTATTTCTTATGTTTGTAGTGTAAACGCAAAATCATATATTTTGCACTCGTACTTGTTACATTTTTAAGACCTTGTGTTATCGAAATAAAGAATGATGGTGGCCGCCACGCTATTTTTTACTACCTGAAGGAGTGAATTTCTGTAAATTGTAAAGTAAATTTAATGTTACTTCACATATTGTGGAAAGATTTACATATTTGAAAGCGTTTGAAAAAAAAAATGTGCCAAGCCTAAAAGGGGGAATATTGCCATAAATTGCCACATCTTATTTCTTATGTTTGTAGCGTATACGCTGAATCATATAGTTTGCACCCGTACTTGGTACATTTTTAAGACCTTGTGTTATCGAAATAAAGAATGATAGTGGCTTATACGCTATTTTAATCTACCTGAAGGAGTAAATTTCTGTAAATTTCAAAGTAAACTTAATGTTACTTCACATATTGTTGAAGGATTTACATACTTGAAACAGTTTGAAAAAAATATAAAATTATCGAAATAAAGAATGATGGTGACTGCCACGCTATTTTAATCTACCTGAAAGAGTGAATTTCTGTAAATTTTAAAGTAAACTTAATGTTACTTCACATATTGTTGAAAGATTAAGATATTTGAAAGCGTTTGAAAAAAAATATGTGCCAATTTCTTATGTTTGTAGTTTAAACGCAAAATCATATAATTTGCACTCGTACTTGTTACATTTTTAAGACCTTGTGTTATCGAAATAAAGAATGATCGTGTATGTCACGCTATTTTTTACTACCTGAAGGAGTGAATTTCTGTAAATTTCAAAGTAAATTTAATGATACTTCACATATTGTTGAAAGATTTACATATATGAAAGCGTTTGAAAAAAAATATGTGCCAAACATAAAAGGGGGAATATTGCTATAAATTGCAACATCTCATTTTTTATGTTTCTAGCGTATACGCTGAATCATATAGTTTGCACCTGTACTTGTTACATTTTTAAGACCTTGTGTTATCGAAATAAAGAATGATGGTGGCCGCCACGCTATTTTTTACTACCTGAAGGAGTGAATTTCTGTAAATTTCAAAGTAAATTTAATGATACTTCACATATTGTTGAAACATTTACATATATGAAAGCGTTTGAAAAAAAATATGTGCCAAACATAAAAGGGGGAATATTGCTATAAATTGCCACATCTTATTTCTTATGTTTGTAGTGTAAACGCAAAATCATATAATTTGCACTCGTACTTGTTACATTTTTAAGACCTTGTGTTATCGAAATAAAGAATGATGGTGGCCGCCACGCTATTTTTTACTACCTGAAGGAGTGAATTTCTGTAAATTGTAAAGTAAATTTAATGTTACTTCACATATTGTGGAAAGATTTACATATTTGAAATCGTTTGAAAAAAAAATGTGCCAAACCTAAATGGGGGAATATTGCTATAAATTGCCACATCTTATTTCTTATGTTTGTAGTTTATACGCTTATTGATATAGTTTGCACTCGTACTTGTTACATTTTTAAGACCTTGTGTTATCGAAAGAATGTATGATCGTGTATGTCACGCTATTTTTTACTACCTGAAGGAGTGAATTTCTGTAAATTTCAAAGTAAATTTAATGATACTTCACATATTGTTGAAAGATTTACATATTTGAAATCGTTTGAAAAAAAAATGTGCCAAACCTAAATGGGGGAATATTGCTATAAATTGCCACATCTTATTTCTTATGTTTGTAGTGTAAACTCAAAATCATATAGTTTGCACTCGTACTTGTTACATTTTTAAGACCTTGTGTTATCGAAAGAATGTATGATCGTGTATGTCACGCTATTTTTTACTACCTGAAGGAGTGAATGTATGTAAATTTAAAAGTAAATTTAATGATACTAAACATATTAATGAAATAATTACATATATGAAAGCGTTTGAAAAAAAATATGTGCCAAACATAAAAGGGGGAATATTGCTATAAATTGCAACATCTCATTTCTTATGTTTGTAGCGTATACGCTGAATCATATAGTTTGCACTCGTACTTGTTACATTTTTAAGACCTTGTGTTATCGAAATAAAGAATGATGGTGGCCGCCACGCTATTTTTTACTACCTGAAGGAGTGAATTTCTGTAAATTTTAAAGTAAATTTAATGTTACTTCACATATTGTTGAAAGATTTACATATTTGAAAGCGTTTGAAAAAAAATATGTGCCAAACATAAAAGGGGGAATATTGCTATAAATTGCCACATCTTATTTCTTATGTTTGTAGTGTAAACGCAAAATCATATAATTTGCACTCGTACTTGTTACATTTTTAAGACCTTGTGTTATCGAAATAAAGAATGATGGTGGCCGCCACGCTATTTTTTACTACCTGAAGGAGTGAATTTCTGTAAATTTTAAAATAAATTTAATGTTGCTGAGCATATTGCTGAAAGATGAACATACTTGAAATCGTTTGAAAAAAAAATGTGCCAAACCTAAATGGGGGAATATTGCTATAAATTGCCACATCTTATTTCTTATGTTTGCAGTGTAAACGCAAAATCATATAGTTTGCACTCGTACTTGTTACATTTTTAAGACCTTGTGTTATCGAAATAAAGAATGATCGTGGCTGCCACGCTATTTTAATCTACCTGAAGGAGTGAATTTCTGTAAATTGTAAAGTAAATTTAATGTTACTTCACATATTATTGAAAGATTTACATATTTGAAATCGTTTGAAAAAAAAATGTGCCAAACCTAAATGGGGGAATATTGCTATAAATTGCCACATCTTATTTCTTATGTTTGTAGTGTAAACGCAAAATCATATAGTTTGCACTCGTACTTGTTACATTTTTAAGACCTTGTGTTATAGAAAGAATGTATGATCGTGTATGTCACGGTATTTTTTACTACCTGAAGGAGTGAATTTCTGTAAATTTCAAAGTAAATTTAATGATACTTCACATATTGTTGAAAGATTTACATATATGAAAGCGTTTGAAAAAATATGTGCCAAACATAAAAGGGGGAATATTGCTATGAATTGCCACATCTTATTTCTTATGTTTGTAGCGTAAACGCAAAATCATATATTTTGCACTCGTACTTGTTACATTTTTAAGACCTTGTGTTATCGAAATAAAGAATGATGGTGGCCGCCACGCTATTTTTTACTACCTGAAGGAGTGAATTTCTGTAAATTGTAAAGTAAATTTAATGTTACTTCACATATTGTGGAAAGATTTACATATTTGAAAGCGCTTGAAAAAAAATATGTGCCAAACATAAAAGGGGGAATATTGCTATAAATTGCACCATCGCATTTCTTATGTTTGAAGCGTATACGCAGAATCATATAGTATGCACCCGTACTGGGTCCATTTTGAAGACCTGGGGTGATCGAAATAAAAAATGATAGTGGCTTATATGCTATTTTAATCTACCTGAAGGAGTGAATTTCTGTAAATTTCAAAGTAAATTTAATGTTACTTAACATATTGTTGAAAGATTTACGTACTTGAAACAGTTTGAAAAAAATATACGTGCAAAACCTACAAGGGGGAATATTGCTATAAATTGCCACATCTTATTTCTTATGTTTGTAGTGTAAATGCAAAATCATATAGTTTGCACTCGTACTTGTTACATTTTTAAGACCTTGTATTATCGAAATAAAGAATGATGGTGGCTGCCACGCTATTTCAATCTACCTGAAGGAGTGAATTTCTGTAAATTGTAAAGAAAATTTAATGTTACTTCACATATTGTTGAAAGATTTAAAAATTTGAAAGCGTTTGAAAAAAAATATGTGCCAAACATAAAAGGGGGAATATTGCTATAATGTGGAAAATCTTTTTTTTTTATGTTTGTAGCGTAAACGCAAAATCATATGATTTGCACCCGTACTTGGTAGATTTTTAAGACCTTGTGTTATAGAAAGAAAGAATGATCTTGTATGTCACGCTATTTTTTACTATCTGAAGGAGTGAATTTCTGTAAATTTTAAAATAAATTTAATGTTGCTGAGCATATTGCTGAAAGATGAACATACTTGAAATCGTTTGAAAAAAAATGTGCCAAACCTAAATGGGGGAATATTGCTATAAATTGCCACATCTTATTTCTTATGTTTGCAGTGTAAACGCAAAATCATATAGTTTGCACTCGTACTTGTTACATTTTTAAGACCTTGTGTTATCGAAATAAAGAACGATCGTGGCTGCCACGCTATTTTAATCTACCTGAAGGAGTGAATTTCTGTAAATTGTAAAGTAAATTTAATGTTACTTTACATATTGTTGAAAGATTTACATATTTGAAATCGTTTGAAAAAAAATGTGCCAAACCTAAATGGGGGAATATTGCTATAAATTGCCACATCTTATTTCTTATGTTTGTAGTGTAAACGCAAAATCATATAGTTTGCACTCGTACTTGTTACATTTTTAAGACCTTGTGTTATCGAAAGAATGTATGATCGTGTATGTCACGGTATTTTTTACTACCTGAAGGAGTGAATTTCTGTAAATTTCAAAGTAAATTTAATGATACTTCACATATTGTTGAAAGATTTACATATATGAAAGCGTTTGAAAAAAAATATGTGCCAAACATAAAAGGGGGAATATTGCTATAAATTGCAACATCTCATTTCTTATGTTTGTAGCGTATACGCTGAATCATATAGTTTGCACCCGTACTTGGTACATTTTTAAGACCTTGTGTTATCGAAATAAAGAATGATGGTGGCTGCCACGCTATTTTTTGCTACCTGAAGGAGTGAATTTCTGTAAATTTCAAAGTAAATTTAATGATACTTCACATATTGTTGAAAGATTTACATATATGAAAGCGTTTGAAAAAAAATATGTGCCAAACATAAAAGGGGGAATATTGCTATAAATTGCAACATCTAATTTCTTATGTTTGTAGTGTAAACGCAAAATCATATATTTTGCACTCGTACTTGTTACATTTTTAAGACCTTGTGTTATCGAAATAAAGAATGATGGTGGCCGCCACGCTATTTTTTACTACCTGAAGGAGTGAATTTCTGTAAATTGTAAAGTAAATTTAATGTTACTTCACATATTGTGGAAAGATTTACATACTTGAAATCGTTTGAAAAAAATATGTGCCAAACATAAAAGGGGGAATATTGCTATAAATTGCAACATCTCATTTCTTATGTTTGTAGCGTATACGCTGAATCATATAGTTTGCACCCGTACTTGGTACATTTTTAAGACCTTGTGTTATCGAAATAAAGAATGATAGTGGCTTATACGCTATTTTAATCTACCTGAAGGAGTAAATTTCTGTAAATTTCAAAGTAAACTTAATGTTACTTCACATATTGTTGAAGGATTTACATACTTGAAACAGTTTGAAAAAAATATAAAATTATCGAAATAATGAATGATGGTGGCTGCCACGCTATTTTAATCTACCTGAAAGAGTGAATTTCTGTAAATTTTAAAGTAAACTTAATGTTACTTCACATATTGTTGAAAGATTAAGATATTTGAAAGCGTTTGAAAAAAAATATGTGCCAATTTCTTATGTTTGTAGTTTAAACGCAAAATCATATAGTTTGCACTCGTACTTGTTACATTTTTAAGACCTTGTGTTATCGAAATAAAGAATGATAGTGGCTTATACGCTATTTTAATCTACCTGAAGGAGTAAATTTCTGTAAATTTCAAAGAAAATTTAATGATAATTAAAATATTGTTGAAAGATTTACGTACTTGAAACAGTTTGAAAAAAATATACGTGCAAAACCTACAAGGGGGAATATTGCCATAAATTGCCACATCTGATTTCTTATGTTTGTAGTGTAAACGCAAAATCATATAGTTTGCACTCGTACTTGTTACATTTTTAAGACCTTGTGTTATCGAAATAAAGAATGATGGTGGCTGCCACGCTATTTTAATCTACCTGAAGGAGTGAATTTCTGTAAATTTTAAAGTAAATTTAATGTTACTTCACATATTGTTGAAAGATTTAGATATTTGAAAGCGTTTGAAAAAAAATATGTGCCAAACATAAAAGGGTGAATATTGCTATAAAGTGGAAAATCTTTTTTTATGCTTGAAGCGTAAACGCAAAATCATATGATTTGCACCCGTACTTGGTAGATTTTTAAGACCTTGTGTTATCGAAAGAAAGAATGATCTTGTATGTCATGCTATTTTTTACTATCTAAAGGAGTGAATTTCTGTAAATTTTAAAATAAATTTAATGTTGCTGAGCATATTGCTGAAAGATGAACATACTTGAAATCGTTTGAAAAAAAATGTGCCAAACCTAAATGGGGGAATATTGCTATAAATTGCCACATCTTATTTCTTATGTTTGCAGTGTAAACGCAAAATCATATAGTTTGCACTCCTACTTGTTACATTTTTAAGACCTTGTGTTATCGAAATAAAGAATGATGGTGGCTGCCACGCTATTTTAATCTACCTGAAGGAGTGAATTTCTGTAAATTGTAAAGTAAATTTAATGATACTTCACATATTGTTGAAAGATTTACATATATGAAAGCGTTTGAAAAAAAAAATGTGCCAAACATAAAAGGGGGAATATTGCTATAAATTGCAACATCTCATTTTTTATGTTTCTAGCGTATACGCTGAATCATATAGTTTGCACCCGTACTTGTTACATTTTTAAGACCTTGTGTTATCGAAATAAAGAATGATGGTGGCCGCCACGCTATTTTTTACTACCTGAAGGAGTGAATTTCTGTAAATTTCAAAGTAAATTTAATGATACTTCACATATTGTTGAAAGATTTACATATATGAAAGCGTTTGAAAAAAAATATGTGCCAAACCTAAAAGGGGGAATATTGCTATAAATTGCCACATCTTATTTCTTATGTTTGTAGCGTAAACGCAAAATCATATAATTTGCACTCGTACTTGTTACATTTTTAAGACCTTGTGTTATCGAAATAAAGAATGATGGTGGCCGCCACGCTATTTTTTACTACCTGAAGGAGTGAATTTCTGTAAATTGTAAAGTAAATTTAATGTTACTTCACATATTGTGGAAAGATTTACATATTTGAAAGCGCTTGAAAAAAAATATGTGCCAAACATAAAAGGGGGAATATTGCTATAAATTGCAACATCTCATTTCTTATGTTTGTAGCGTATACGCTGAATCATATAGTTTGCACCCGTACTTGGTACATTTTTAAGACCTTGTGTTATCGAAATAAAGAATGATAGTGTCTTATACGCTATTTTAATCTACCTGAAGGAGTAAATTTCTGTAAATTTCAAAGTAAATTTAATGTTACTTAACATATTGTTGAAAGATTTACATAAATGAAACAGTTTGAAAAAAATATACGTGCCAAACCTAAAAGGGGGAATATTGCTATAAATTGCCACATCTTATTTCTTATG
Source organism: Diplolepis rosae (assembly GCA_030998225.1). Taxonomy (NCBI): domain Eukaryota; kingdom Metazoa; phylum Arthropoda; class Insecta; order Hymenoptera; family Diplolepididae; genus Diplolepis; species Diplolepis rosae. The sequence continues at coordinate 52,858 of JAPYXD010000658.1, read as the reverse complement.
TTTGTAGTGTAAACGCAAAATCAAATAGTTTGCACTCGTACTTGTTACATTTTTAAGACCTTGTGTTATCGAAATAAAGAATGATGGTGGCTGCCACGCTATTTTAATCTACCTGAAGGAGTGAATTTCTGTAAATTTCAAAGTAAATTTAAAGATACTTCACATATTGTTGAAAGATTTACATATATGAAAGCGTTTGAAAAAAAATATGTGCCAAACATAAAAGGGGGAATATTGCTATAAAGTGGAAAATCTTTTTTTTATGTTTGAAGCGTAAACGGAATATCATATACTTTGCACTCGTACTTGGCACATTTCTAAGACATTGTGTTATCGAAATAAAGAATGATAGTGGCTTATACGCTATTTTAATCTACCTGAAGGAGTGAATTTCTGTAAATTTCAAAGTAAATTTAATGTTACTTAACATATTGTTGAAAGATTTACGTACTTGAAACAGTTTGAAAAAAATATACGTGCCAAACCTAAAAGGGGGAATATTGCTATAAATTGCCACATCTTATTTCTTATGTTTGTAGTGTAAACGCAAAATCATATAGTTTGCACTCGTACTTGTTACATTTTTAAGACCTTGTGTTATCGAAATAAAGAACGATTGTGGCTGCCACGCTATTTTAATCTACCTGAAGGAGTAAATTTCTGTAAATTTCAAAGTAAACTTAATGTTACTTCACATATTGTTGAAAGATTTACATATTTGAAAGCGTTTGAAAAAAAATATGTGCCAAACATAAAAGGGGGAATATTGCTATAAATTGCCACATCTTATTTCTTATGTTTGTAGTGTAAACGCAAAATCATATAGTTTGCACTCGTACTTGGTAGATTTTTAAGACCTTGTGTTATAGAAAGAAAGAATGATCTTGTATGTCACGCTATTTTTTACTATCTGAAGGAGTGAATTTCTGTAAATTTTAAAATAAATTTAATGTTGCTGAGCATATTGCTGAAAGATGAACATACTTGAAATCGTTTGAAAAAAAAATGTGCCAAACCTAAATGGGGGAATATTGCTATAAATTGCCACATCTTATTTCTTATGTTTGTAGTGTAAACGCAAAATCATATAGTTTGCACTCGTACTTGTTACATTTTTAAGACCTTGTGTTATCGAAAGAAAGAATGATCTTGTATGTCATGCTATTTTTTACTATCTAAAGGAGTGAATTTCTGTAAATTTTAAAATAAATTTAATGTTGCTGAGCATATTGCTGAAAGATGAACATACTTGAAATCGTTTGAAAAAAAATGTGCCAAACCTAAATGGGGGAATATTGCTATAAATTGCCACATCTTATTTCTTATGTTTGCAGTGTAAACGCAAAATCATATAGTTTGCACTCCTACTTGTTACATTTTTAAGACCTTGTGTTATCGAAATAAAGAATGATCGTGGCTGCCACGCTATTTTTTACTACCTGAAGGAGTGAATTTCTGAAAATTGTAAAGTAAATTTAATGTTACTTCACATATTGTTTAAAGATTTACATATTTGAAAGCGTTTGAAAAAAAATATGTGCCAAACATAAAAGGGGGAATATTGCTATAAATTGCAACATCTCATTTCTTATGTTTGTAGCGTATACGCTGAATCATATAATTTGCACTCGTACTTGTTACATTTTTAAGACCTTGTGTTATCGATATAAAGAATGATGGTGGCCGCCACGCTATTTTTTACTATCTGAAGGAGTGAATTTCTGTAAATTTTAAAATAAATTTAATGTTGCTTAACATATTGTTGAAAGATTTACATATATGAAAGCGTTTGAAAAAAAATATGTGCCAAACATAAAAGGGGGAATATTGCTATAAATTGCAACATCTCATTTCTTATGTTTGTAGCGTATACGCTGAATCATATAGTTTGCACCCGTACTTGGTACATTTTTAAGACCTTGTGTTATCGAAATAAAGAATGATAGTGTCTTATACGCTATTTTAATCTACCTGAAGGAGTAAATTTCTGTAAATTTCAAAGTAAATTTAATGTTACTTAACATATTGTTGAAAGATTTACGTACTTGAAACAGTTTGAAAAAAATATACGTGCCAAACCTAAAAGGGGGAATATTGTTATAAATTGCCACATCTTATTTCTTATGTTTGTAGTGTAAACGCAAAATCAAATAGTTTGCACTCGTACTTGTTACATTTTTAAGACCTTGTGTTATCGAAATAAAGAATGATGGTGGCTGCCACGCTATTTTAATCTACCTGAAGGAGTAAATTTCTGTAAATTTCAAAGTAAACTTAATGTTACTTCACATATTGTTGAAAGATTTAGATATTTGAAAGCGTTTGAAAAAAAATATGTGCCAAACATAAAAGGGTGAATATTGCTATAAAGTGGAAAATCTTTTTTTTATGTTTGAAGCGTAAACGGAATATCATATACTTTGCACTCGTACTTGGCACATTTCTAAGACATTGTGTTATCGAAATAAAGAATGATAGTGGCTTATACGCTATTTTAATCTACCTGAAGGAGTGAATTTCTGTAAATTTCAAAGTAAATTTAATGTTACTTAACATATTGTTGAAAGATTTACGTACTTGAAACAGTTTGAAAAAAATATACGTGCCAAACCTAAAAGGGGGAATATTGCTATAAATTGCAACATCTTATTTTTTATGTTTGCAGTTTAAACGCAAAATCATATAGTTTGCACCCGTACTTGGTACATTTTTAAGACCTTGTGTTATCGAAATAAAGAACGATTGTGGCTGCCACGCTATTTTAATCTACCTGAAGGAGTAAATTTCTGTAAATTTCAAAGTAAATTTAATGTTACTTCACATATTTTTGAAAGATTTACATATTTGAAAGCGTTTGAAAAAAAATATGTGCCAAACATAAAAGGGGGAATATTGCTATAAATTGCCACATCTTATTTCTTATGTTTGTAGTGTAAACGCAAAATCATATAGTTTGCACTCGTACTTGGTAGATTTTTAAGATCTTGTGTTATCGAAAGAAAGAATGATGTTGTATGTCACGCTATTTTTTACTATCTGAAGGAGTGAATTTCTGTAAATTTTAAAATAAATTTAATGTTGCTGAGCATATTGCTGAAAGATGAACATACTTGAAATCGTTTGAAAAAAAAAAGTGCCAAACCTAAATGGGGGAAAATTGCTATAAATTGCCACATCTTATTTCTTATGTTTGTAGTTTAAACGCAAAATCATATATTTTGCACTCGTACTTGTTACATTTTTAAGACCTTGTGTTATAGAAAGAATGAATGATGTTGTATGTATCTCTTTTTTTTTCTATCTGAAGGAGTGAATTTCTGTAAATTTTAAAATAAATTTAATGTTGCTGAGCATATTGCTGAAAGATGAACATACTTGAAATCGTTTGAAAAAAAAAGTGCCAAACCTAAATGGGGGAAAATTGCTATAAATTGCCACATCTTATTTCTTATGTTTTTAGTGTAAACGCAAAATCATATACTTTGCACTCGTACTTGGCACATTTCTAAGACATTGTGTTATCGAAATAAAGAATGATAGTGGCTTATACGCTATTTTAATCTACCTGAAGAAGTGAATTTCTGTAAATTTCAAAGTAAATTTAATGTTACTTAACATATTGTTGAAAGATTTACGTACTTGAAACAGTTTGAAAAAAATATACGTGCCAAACCTAAAAGGGGGAATATTGCTATAAATTGCCACATCTTATTTCTTATGTTTGTAGAGTAAACGCAAAATCATATAGTTTGCACCCGTACTTGGTACATTTTTAAGACCTTGTGTTATCGAAATAAAGAATGATAGTGGCTTATACGCTATTTTAATCTACCTGAAGGAGTAAATTTCTGTAAATTTCAAAGTAAATTTAATGTTACTTCACATATTGTTGAAAGATTTAGATATTAGAAAGCGTTTGAAAAAAAATATGTGCCAAACATAAAAGGGTGAATATTGCTATAAATTGCCACATCTTATTTCTTATGTTTGTAGTGTAAACGCAAAATCATATAGTTTGCACTCGTACTTGGTAGATTTTTAAGACCTTGTGTTATCGAAAGAAAGAATGATGTTGTATGTCATGCTATTTTTTACTATCTGAAGGAGTGAATTTCTGTAAATTTTAAAATAAATTTAATGTTGCTGAGCATATTGCTGAAAGATGAACATACTTGAAATCGTTTGAAAAAAAAAGTGCCAAACCTAAATGGGGGAAAATTGCTATAAATTGCCACATCTTATTTCTTATGTTTGTAGTTTAAACGCAAAATCATATAGTTTGCACTCGTACTTGTTACATTTTTAAGACCTTGTGTTATCGAAAGAAAGAATGATGTTGTATGTCACGCTATTTTTTACTATCTGAAGGAGTGACTTTCTGTAAATTTTAAAATAAATTTAATGTTGCTGAGCATATTGCTGAAAGATGAACATACTTGAAATCGTTTGAAAAAATATGTGCCAAACATAAAAGGGGGAATATTGCTATAAATTGCCACATCTTATTTCTTATGTTTGTAGTGTAAACGCAAAATCATATATTTTGCACTCGTACTTGGTAGATTTTTAAGACCTTGTGTTATCGAAAGAAAGAATGATCTTGTATGTCATGCTATTTTTTACTATCTGAAGGAGTGATTTTCTGTAAATTTTAAAATAAATTTAATGTTGCTGAGCATATTGCTGAAAGATGAACATACTTGAAATCGTTTGAAAAAAAAAGTGCCAAACCTAAATGGGGGAAAATTGCTATAAAAAGCCACATCTTATTTCTTATGTTTGTAGTGTAAACGCAAAATCATATAGTTTGCACTCGTACTTGTTACATTTTTAAGACCTTGTGTTATCGAAATAAAGAATGATCGTGGCTGCCACGCTATTTTTTACTACCTGAAGGAGTGAATTTCTGTAAATTGTAAAGTAAATTTAATGTTACTTCACATATTGTTGAAAGATTTACATATTTGAAAGCGTTTGAAAAAAAATATGTGCCAAACATAAAAGGGTGAATATTGCTATAAAGTGGAAAATCTTTTTTTATGTTTGAAGCGTAAACGCAAAATCATATAATTTGCACTCGTACTTGGTAGATTTTTAAGACTTTGTGTTATAGAAAGAAAGAATGATCTTGTATGTCGCGCTATTTTTTACTATCTGAAGGAGTGAATTTCTGTAAATTTTAAAATAAATTTAATGTTGCTGAGCATATTGCTGAAAGATGAACATACTTGAAATCGTTTGAAAAAAAAATGTGCCAAACCTAAATGGGGGAATATTGCTATAAATTGCCACATCTTATTTCTTATGTTTGCAGTGTAAACGCAAAATCATATAGTTTGCACTCGTACTTGTTACATTTTTAAGACTTTGTGTTATCGAAATAAAGAACGATCGTGGCTGCCACGCTATTTTAATCTACCTGAAGGAGTGAATTTCTGTAAATTGTAAAGTAAATTTAATGTTACTTTACATATTGTTGAAAGATTTACATATTTGAAATCGTTTGAAAAAAAATGTGCCAAACCTAAATGGGGGAATATTGCTATAAATTGCCACATCTTATTTCTTATGTTTGTAGTGTAAACGCAAAATCATATAGTTTGCACTCGTACTTGTTACATTTTTAAGACCTTGTGTTATCGAAATAAAGAATGATCGTGTCTACCACGCTATTTTAATCTACCTGAAGGAGTGAATTTCTGTAAATTGTAAAGTAAATTTAATGATACTGCACATATTGTTGAAAGATTTACATATATGAATGCGTTTGAAAAAAAATATGTGCCAAACATAAAAGGGGGAATATTGCTATAAATTGCAACATCTCATTTCTTATGTTTGTAGCGTATACGCTGAATCATATAGTTTGCACCCGTACTTGTTACATTTTTAAGACCTTGTGTTATCGAAATAAAGAATGATGGTGGCCGCCACGCTATTTTTTACTACCTGAAGGAGTGAATTTCTGTAAATTTCAAAGTAAATTTAATGATACTTCACATATTGTTGAAAGATTTACATATATGAAAGCGTTTGAAAAAAAATATGTGCCAAACATAAAAGGGGGAATATTGCTATAAATTGCCACATCTTATTTCTTATGTTTGTAGTGTAAACGCAAAATCATATATTTTGCACTCGTACTTGTTACATTTTTAAGACCTTGTGTTATCGAAATAAAGAATGATGGTGGCCGCCACGCTATTTTTTACTACCTGAAGGAGTGAATTTCTGTAAATTGTAAAGTAAATTTAATGTTACTTCACATATTGTGGAAAGATTTACATATTTGAAAGCGTTTGAAAAAAAATATGTGCCAAACATAAAAGGGGGAATATTGCTATAAATTGCAACATCTCATTTCTTATGTTTGTAGCGTATACGCTGAATCATATAGTTTGCACCCGTACTTGGTACATTTTTAAGACCTTGTGTTATCGAAATAAAGAATGATAGTGGCTTATACGCTATTTTAATCTACCTGAAGGAGTAAATTTCTGTAAATTTCAAAGTAAACTTAATGTTACTTAACATATTGTTGAAATATTTAGATATTTGAAATACTTTGAAAAAAATATAAAATTATCGAAATAAAGAATGATGGTGGCTGCCACGCTATTTTAATCTACCTGAAAGAGTGAATTTCTGTAAATTTTAAAGTAAACTTAATGTTACTTCACATATTGTTGAAAGATTAAGATATTTGAAAGCGTTTGAAAAAATATGTGCCAATTTCTTATGTTTGTAGTGTAAACGCAAAATCATATAGTTTGCACTCGTACTTGTTAAATTTTTAAGACCTTGTGTTATCGAAATAAAGAATGGTAGTGGCTTATACGCTATTTTAATCTACCTGAAGGAGTGAATTTCTGTAAATTTCAAAGTAAATTTAATGTTACTTAACATATTGTTGAAAGATTTACGTACTTGAAACAGTTTGAAAAAAATATACGTGCAAAACCTACAAGGGGGAATATTGCTATAAATTGCCACATCATATTTCTTATGTTTGTAGTGTAAACGCAAAATCATATAGTTTGCACTCGTACTTGTTACATTTTTAAGACCTTGTGTTATCGAAATAAAGAATGATGGTGGCTGCCACGCTATTTTAATCTACCTGAAGGAGTGAATTTCTGTAAATTTTAAAGTAAATTTAATGTTACTTCACATATTGTTGAAAGATTTACATATTTGAAAGCGTTTGAAAAAAAATATGTGCCAAACATAAAAGGGGGAATATTGCTATAATGTGGAAAATCTTTTTTTTTTATGTTTGTAGCGTAAACGCAAAATCATATGATTTGCACCCGTACTTGGTAGATTTTTAAGACCTTGTGTTATAGAAAGAAAGAATGATCTTGTATGTCACGCTATTTTTTACTATCTGAAGGAGTGAATTTCTGTAAATTTTAAAATAAATTTAATGTTGCTGAGCATATTGCTGAAAGATGAACATACTTGAAATCGTTTGAAAAAAATGTGCCAAACCTAAATGGGGGAATATTGCTATAAATTGCCACATCTTATTTCTTATGTTTGCAGTGTAAACGCAAAATCATATAGTTTGCACTCGTACTTGTTACATTTTTAAGACCTTGTGTTATCGAAATAAAGAACGATCGTGGCTGCCACGCTATTTTAATCTACCTGAAGGAGTGAATTTCTGTAAATTGTAAAGTAAATTTAATGTTACTTTACATATTGTTGAAAGATTTACATATATGAAAGCGTTTGAAAAAAAAAATGTGCCAAACATAAAAGGGGGAATATTGATATAAATTGCAACATCTCATTTCTTATGTTTGTAGCGTATACGCTGAATCATATAGTTTGCACCCGTACTTGTTACATTTTTAAGACCTTGTGTTATCGAAATAAAGAATGATGGTGGCCGCCACGCTATTTTTTACTACCTGAAGGAGTGAATTTCTGTAAATTTCAAAGTAAATTTAAAGATACTTCACATATTGTTGAAAGATTTACATATATGAAAGCGTTTGAAAAAAAATATGTGCCAAACATAAAAGGGGGAATATTGCTATAAATTGCCACATCTTATTTCTTATGTTTGTAGTGTAAACGCAAAATCATATAATTTGCACTCCTACTTGATACATTTTTAAGACCTTGTGTTATCGATATAAAGAATGATGGTGGCCGCCACGCTATTTTTTACTACCTGAAGGAGTGAATTTCTGTAAATTGTAAAGTAAATTTAATGTTACTTCACATATTATTGAAAGATTTACATATATGAAAGCCTTTGAAAAAAAATATGTGCCAAACATAAAAGGGTGAATATTGCTATAAATTGCAACATCTCATTTCTTATGTTTGTAGCGTATACGCTGAATCATATAGTTTGCACCCGTACTTAGTACATTTTTAAGACCTTGTGTTATCGAAATAAAGAATGATAGTGGCTTATACGCTAATTTAATCTACCTGTAGGAGGGAATTTCTGTAAATTTCAAAGTAAATTTAATGTTACTTAACATATTGTTGAAAGATTTACGTACTTGAAACAGTTTGAAAAAAATATACGTGCCAAACCTAAAAGGGGGAATATTGCTATAAATTGCCACATCTTATTTCTTATGTTTGTAGTGTAAACGCAAAATCATATAGTTTGCACTCGTACTTGTTACATTTTTAAGACCTTGTGTTATCGAAATAAAGAATGATGGTGGCTGCCACGCTATTTTAATCTACCTGAAGGAGTGAATTTCTGTAAATTTCAAAGTAAATTTAATGTTACTTAACATATTGTTGAAAGATTAAGATATTTGAAAGCGTTTGAAAAAAATATGTGCCAAACATAAAAGGGTGAATATTGCTATAAAGTGGAAAATCTTTTTTATGTTTGAAGCGTAAACGGAATATCATATACTTTGCACTCGTACTTGGCACATTTCTAAGACATTGTGTTATCGAAATAAAGAATGATAGTGGCTTATACGCTATTTTAATCTACCTGAAGGAGTGAATTTCTGTAAATTTCAAAGTAAATTTAATGTTACTTAACATATTGTTGAAAGATTTACGTACTTGAAACAGTTTGAAAAAAATATACGTGCCAAACCTAAAAGGGGGAATATTGCTATAAATTGCCACATCTCATTTTTTATGTTTGTAGTGTAAACGCAAAATCATATAGTTTGCACCCGTACTTGGTACATTTTTAAGACCTTGTGTTATCGAAATAAAGAATGATAGTGGCTTATACGCTATTTTAATCTACCTGAAGGAGTAAATTTCTGTAAATTTCAAAGTAAACTTAATGTTACTTCACATATTGTTGAAAGATTTAGATATTTGAAAGCGTTTGAAAAAAAATATGTGCCAAACATAAAAGGGTGAATATTGCTATAAATTGCCACATCTTATTTCTTATGTTTGTAGTGTAAACGCAAAATCATATATTTTGCACTCGTACTTGGTAGATTTTTAAGACATTGGGTTATCGAAAGAAAGAATGATCTTGTATGTCATGCTATTTTTTACTATCTGAAGGAGTGATTTTCTGTAAATTTTAAAATAAATTTAATGTTGCTGAGCATATTGCTGAAAGATGAACATACTTGAAATCGTTTGAAAAAGAAGTGCCAAACCTAAATGGGGGAAAATTGCTATAAAAAGCCACATCTTATTTCTTATGTTTGTAGTGTAAACGCAAAATCATATAGTTTGCACTCGTACTTGGTAGATTTTTAAGACCTTGTGTTATAGAAAGAAAGAATGATCTTGTATGTCACGCTATTTTTTACTATCTGAAGGAGTGAATTTCTGTAAATTTTAAAATAAATTTAATGTTGCTGAGCATATTGCTGAAAGATGAACATACTTGAAATCGTTTGAAAAAAAAATGTGCCAAACCTAAATGGGGGAAAATTGCTATAAATTGCCACATCTTATTTCTTATGTTTGTAGTGTAAACGCAAAATCATATACTTTGCACTCGTACTTGGCACATTTCTAAGACATTGTGTTATCGAAATAAAGAATGATAGTGGCTTATACGCTATTTTAATCTACCTGAAGGAGTGAATTTCTGTAAATTTCAAAGTAAATTTAATGTTACTTAACATATTGTTGAAAGATTTACGTACTTGAAACAGTTTGAAAAAAATATACGTGCCAAACCTAAAAGGGGGAATATTGCTATAAATTGCCACATCTTATTTCTTATGTTTGTAGTGTAAACGCAAAATCATATAGTTTGCACCCGTACTTGGTACATTAAAAAGACCTTGTGTTATCGAAATAAAGAATGATAGTGGCTTATACGCTATTTTAATCTACCTGAAGGAGTAAATTTCTGTAAATTTCAAAGTAAACTTAATGTTACTTCACATATTGTTGAAAGATTTAGATATTTGAAAGCGTTTGAAAAAAAATATGTGCCAAACATAAAAGGGGGAATATTGCTATAAATTGCCACATCTTATTTCTTATGTTTGTAGTGTAAACGCAAAATCATATAATTTGCACTCGTACTTGGTAGATTTTTAAGACCTTGTGTTATCGAAAGAAAGAATGATGTTGTATGTCACGCTATTTTTTACTATCTGAAGGAGTGAATTTCTGTAAATTTCAAAGTAAATTTAATGATACTTCACATATTGTTGAAAGATTTTCATACTTGAAAGCGTTTGAAAAAAAATATGTGCCAAACATAAAAGGGGGAATATTGCTATAAATTGCCACATCTTATTTCTTATGTTTGTAGTGTAAACGCAAAATCATATATTTTGCACTCGTACTTGTTACATTTTTAAGACCTTGTGTTATCGAAAGAAAGAATGATGTTGTATGTCATGCTATTTTTTACTATCTGAAGGAGTGAATTTCTGTAAATTTTAAAATAAATTTAATGTTGCTGAGCATATTGCTGAAAGATGAACATACTTGAAATCGTTTGAAAAAAAAAGTGCCAAGCCTAAATGGGGGAAAATTGCTATAAATTGCCACATCTTATTTCTTATGTTTGTAGTTTAAACGCAAAATCATATAGTTTGCACTCGTACTTGTTAGATTTTTAAGACCTTGTGTTATCGAAAGAAAGAATGATCTTGTATGTCATGATATTTTTTACTATCTAAAGGAGTGAATTTCTGTAAATTTTAAAATAAACTTAATGTTGCTGAGCATATCGCTTAAATATGAACATACTTGAAATCGTTTGAAAAAAAAAGTGCCAAACCTAAATGGGGGAAAATTGCTATAAATTGCCACATCTTATTTCTTATGTTTGTAGTGTAAACGCAAAATCATATAGTTTGCACTCGTACTTGTTACATTTTTAAGACCTTGTGTTATCGAAATAAAGAATGATCGTGGCTGCCACGCTATTTTAATCTACCTGAAGGAGTGAATTTCTGTAAATTGTAAAGTAAATTTAATGTTACTTCACATATTGTTGAAAGATTTACATATTTGAAAGCGTTTGAAAAAAAATATGTGCCAAACATAAAAGGGGGAATATTGCTATAATGTGGAAAATCTTTTTTTTTATGTTTGTAGCGTAAACGCAAAATCATATAATTTGCACTCGTACTTGGTAGATTTTTAAGACCTTGTGTTATCGAAAGAAAGAATGATCTTGTATGTCATGCTATTTTTTACTATCTGAAGGAGTGAATTTCTGTAAATTTTAAAATAAATTTAATGTTGCTGAGCATATTGCTGAAAGATGAACATACTTGAAATCGTTTGAAAAAAAAAAGTGCCAAACCTAAATGGGGGAAAATTGCTATAAATTGCCACATCTTATTTCATATGTTTGTAGCGTAAACGCAAAATCATATAGTTTGCACTCTTACTTGGGACATATTTAACATCTTGTGTTATCGGAAGAGAGAATGATCGTGGCTGCCACGCTATTTTAATCTACCTGAAGGAGTGAATTTCTGTAAATTGTAAAGTAAATTTAATGTTACTTTACATATTGTTGAAAGATTTACATATTTGAAATCGTTTGAAAAAAAATGTGCCAAACCTAAATGGGGGAATATTGCTATAAATTGCCACATCTTATTTCTTATGTTTGTAGTGTAAACGCAAAATCATATAGTTTGCACTCGTACTTGTTACATTTTTAAGACCTTGTGTTATCGAAATAAAGAATGATCGTGTCTACCACGCTATTTTAATCTACCTGAAGGAGTGAATTTCTGTAAATTGTAAAGTAAATTTAATGATACTGCACATATTGTTGAAAGATTTACATATATGAATGCGTTTGAAAAAAAATATGTGCCAAACATAAAAGGGGGAATATTGCTATAAATTGCAACATCTCATTTCTTATGTTTGTAGCGTATACGCTGAATCATATAGTTTGCACCCGTACTTGGTACATTTTTAAGACCTTGTGTTATCGAAATAAAGAATGATAGTGGCTTATACGCTATTTTAATCTACCTGAAGGAGTAAATTTCTGTAAATTTCAAAGTAAATTTAATGTTACTTCACATATTGTTGAAAGATTTACGTACTTGAAACAGTTTGAAAAAAATATAAAATTATCGAAATAAAGAATGATGGTGGCTGCCACGCTATTTTAATCTACCTGAAAGAGTGAATTTCTGTAAATTTTAAAGTAAACTTAATGTTACTTCACATATTGTTGAAAGATTAAGATATTTGAAAGCGTTTGAAAAAAAATATGTGCCAATTTCTTATGTTTGTAGTGTAAACGCAAAATCATATATTTTGCACTCGTACTTGTTACATTTTTAAGACCTTGTGTTATCGAAATAAAGAATGATAGTGGCTTATACGCTATTTTAATCTACCTGATGGAGTGAATTTCTGTAAATTTCAAAGTAAATTTAATGTTACTTAACATATTGTTGAAAGATTTACGTACTTGAAACAGTTTGAAAAAAATATACGTGCAAAACCTACAAGGGGGAATATTGCTATAAATTGACACATCTTATTTCTTATGTTTGCAGTGTAAACGCAAAATCATATACTTTGCACTCGTACTTGTTACATTTTTAAGACCTTGTGTTATCGAAATAAAGAATGATGGTGGCTGCCACGCTATTTTAATCTACCTGAAGGAGTAAATTTCTGTAAATTTCAAAGTAAACTTAATGTTACTTCACATATTGTTGAAAGATTTAGATATTTGAAAGCGTTTGAAAAAAAATATGTGCCAAACATAAAAGGGTGAATATTGCTATAAAGTGGAAAATCTTTTTTTATGCTTGAAGCGTAAACGCAAAATCATATGATTTGCACCCGTACTTGGTAGATTTTTAAGACCTTGTGTTATAGAAAGAAAGAATGATCTTGTATGTCACGCTATTTTTTACTATCTGAAGGAGTGAATTTCTGTAAATTTTAAAATAAATTTAATGTTGCTGAGCATATTGCTGAAAGATGAACATACTTGAAATCGTTTGAAAAAAAAATGTGCCAAACCTAAATGGGGGAATATTGCTATAAATTGCCACATCTTATTTCTTATGTTTGCAGTGTAAACGCAAAATCATATAGTTTGCACTCGTACTTGTTACATTTTTAAGACCTTGTGTTATCGAAAGAAAGAATGATAGTGGCTTATACGCTATTTTAATCTACCTGAAGGAGTGAATTTCTGTAAATTTCAAAGTAAATTTAATGTTACTTAACATATTGTTGAAAGATTTACGTACTTGAAACAGTTTGAAAAAAATATACGTGCAAAACCTACAAGGGGGAATATTGCTATAAATTGCAACATCTTATTTCTTATGTTTGTAGTGTAAACGCAAAATCATATAGTTTGCACTCGTACTTGTTACATTTTTAAGACCTTGTGTTATCGAAATAAAGAATGATGGTGGCCGCCACGCTATTTTTTACTACCTGAAGGAGTGAATTTCTGTAAATTTCAAAGTAAATTTAATGTTACTTCACATATTGTTGAAAGATTTACATATATGAAAGCGTTTGAAAAAAAATATGTGCCAAACATAAAAGGGGGAATATTGCTATGAATTGACACATCTTATTTCTTATGTTTGTAGTGTAAACGCAAAATCATATATGTTGCACTCGTACTTGTTACATTTTTAAGACCTTGTGTTATCGAAATAAAGAATGATGGTGGCCGCCACGCTATTTTTTACTACCTGAAGGAGTGAATTTCTGTAAATTGTAAAGTAAATTTAATGTTACTTCACATATTGTGGAAAGATTTACATATTTGAAAGCGCTTGAAAAAAAATATGTGCCAAACATAAAAGGGGGAATATTGCTCTAAATTGCAACATCTCCTTGCTTATGTTTGTAGCGGATAAGCTGAATCATCTATTTTTAACCCGTACGTGTGACATTTTTAATAAATTGTGTTATCGAAATAAAGTATGATAGTGGCTTATACGCTATTTTAATCTACCTGAAGGAGTTAATTTATGTAAATTTAAAAGTAAATTTAATGTTACTTAACATATTGTTGAAAGATTTACGTACTTGAAACAGTTTGAAAAAAATATACGTGCCAAACCTAAGAGGGGGAATATTGCTATAAATTGCCACATCTTATTTCTTATGTTTGTAGTGTAAACGCAAAATCATATAGTTTGCACTCGTACTTGTTACATTTTTAAGACCTTGTGTTATCGAAATAAAGAATGATGGTGGCTGCCACGCTATTTTAATCTATCTGAAGGAGTGAATTTCTGTAAATTTTAAAGTAAATTTAATGTTACTTCACATATTGTTGAAAGATTAGGATATTTGAAAGCGTTTGAAAAAAAATATGTGCCGAACATAAAAGGGTGAATATTGCTATAAAGTGGAAAATCTTTTTTTTATGTTTGAAGCGTAAACGGAATATCATATACTTTGCACTCGTACTTGGCACATTTCTAAGACATTGTGTTATCGAAATAAAGAATGATAGTGGCTTATACGCTATTTTAATCTACCTGAAGGAGTGAATTTCTGTAAATTTCAAAGTAAATTTAATGTTACTTAACATATTGTTGAAAGATTTACGTACTTGAAACAGTTTGAAAAAAATATACGTGCCAAACCTAAAAGGGGGAATATTGCTATAAATTGCCACATCTTATTTCTTATGTTTGTAGTGTAAACGCAAAATCATAAAGTTTGCACGCGTACTTGTAAGATTTTTAAGACCTTGTGTTATCGAAATAAAGAATGATAGTGGCTGAGACACTATTTTAGGCTACCTGAAGGAGTAAATTTCTGCAAATTTCAAAGTAAATTTAATGTTACTTCACATATTGTTGAAAGATTTACATATATGAAAGCGTTTGAAAAAAAATATGTGCCAAACATAAAAGGGGGAATATTGCTATAAATTGCCACATCTTATTTCTTATGTTTCTAGTGAAAACGCAAAATCATATAGTTTGCACTCGTACTTGGTAGATTTTCAAGATCTTGTGTTATCGAAAGAAAGAATGATGTTGTATGTCATGCTATTTTTTACTATCTGAAGGAGTGAATTTCTGTAAATTTTAAAATAAATTTAATGTTGCTGAGCATATTGCTGAAAGATGAACATACTTGAAATCGTTTGAAAAAAAAAAGTGCCAAACCTAAATGGGGGAAAATTGCTATAAATTGCCACATCTTATTTCTTATGTTTGTAGTTTAAACGCAAAATCATATAGTTTGCACTCGTACTTGTTACATTTTTAAGACCTTGTGTTATCGAAAGAAAGAATGATGTTGTATGTCACGCTATTTTTTACTATCTGAAGGAGTGACTTTCTGTAAATTTTAAAATAAATTTAATGTTGCTGAGCATATTGCTGAAAGATGAACATACTTGAAATCGTTTGAAAAAAAAAAGTGCCAAACCTAAATGGGGGAAAATTGCTATAAATTGCCACATCTTATTTCTTATGTTTGTAGTGTAAACGCAAAATCATATAGTTTGCACTCGTACTTGGTAGATTTTTAAGACCTTGTGTTATGGAAAGAAAGAATGATGTTGTATGTCACGCTATTTTTTACTATCTGAAGGAGTGAATTTCTGTAAATTTTAAAATAAATTTAATGTTGCTTAACATATTGTTGAAAGATTTACGTACTTGAAACAGTTTGAAAAAAAATGTGCCAAACCTAAATGGGGGAAAATTGCTATAAATTGCCACATCTTATTTCTTATGTTTGTAGTGTAAACGCAAAATCATATACTTTGCACTCGTACTTGGCACATTTCTAAGACATTGTGTTATCGAAATAAAGAATGATAGTGGCTTATACGCTATTTTAATCTACATGAAGGAGTGAATTTCTGTAAATTTCAAAGTAAATTTAATGTTACTTAACATATTGTTGAAAGATTTACGTACTTGAAACAGTTTGAAAAAAATATACGTGCCAAACCTAAAAGGGGGAATATTGTTATAAATTGCCACATCTTATTTCTTATGTTTGTAGTGTAAACGCAAAATCATATAGTTTGCACTCGTACTTGTTACATTTTTAAGACCTTGTGTTATCGAATGAAAGAATGATGTTGTATGTCACGCTATTTTTTACTATCTGAAGGAGTGAATTTCTGTAAATTTTAAAATAAATTTAATGTTGCTGAGCATATTGCTGAAAGATGAACATACTTGAAATCGTTTGAAAAAAAAAGTGCCAAACATTAAAGGGGGAATATTGCTATAAATTGCCACATCTTATTTCTTATGTTTGTAGTGTAAACGCAAAATCATATATTTTGCACTCGTACTTGGTAGATTTTTAAGACCTTGTGTTATCGAAAGAAAGAATGATCTTGTATGTCATGTTATTTTTTACTATCTGAAGGAGTGAATTTCTGTAAATTTTAAAATAAATTTAATGATACTGCACATATTGTTGAAAGATTTACATATATGAATGCGTTTGAAAAAAAATATGTGCCAAACCTAAAAGGGGGAATATTGCTATAAATTGCCACATCTTATTTCTTATGTTTGTAGTGTAAACGCAAAATCATATAGTTTGCACTCGTACTTGTTACATTTTTAAGACCTTGTGTTATCGAAATAAAGAATGATAGTGGCTTATACGCTATTTTAATCTACCTGAAGGAGTAAATTTCTGTAAATTTCAAAGTAAATTTAATGATACTTCACATATTGTTAAAAGATTTTCATACTTGAAAGCGTTTGAAAAAAAAATGTGCCAATCCGAAAAGGGGGAATATTGCTATAAATTGCCACATCTTATTTCTTATGTTTGTAGTGTAAACGCAAAATCATATAGTTTGCACTCGTAATTGTTACATTTTTAAGACCTTGTGTTATCGAAAGAAAGAATGATGTTGTATGTCATGCTATTTTTTACTATCTGAAGGAGTGAATTTCTGTAAATTTTAAAATAAATTTAATGTTGCTGAGCATATTGCTGAAAGATGAACATACTTGAAATCGTTTGAAAAAAAACGTGCCAAACATAAAAGGGGGAATATTGCTATAAATTGCCACATCTTATTTCTTATGTTTGTAGTGTAAACGCAAAATCATATATTTTGCACTCGTACTTGGTAGATTTTTAAGACCTTGTGTTATCGAAAGAAAGAATGATCTTGTATGTCATGCTATTTTTTACTATCTGAAGGAGTGAATTTCTGTAAATTTTAAAATAAATTTAATGTTACTTTACATATTGTTGAAAGATTTACATATTTGAAATCGTTTGAAAAAAAATGTGCCAAACATAAAAGGGGGAATATTGCTATAAATTGCCACATCTTATTTCTTATGTTTGTAGTGTAAACGCAAAATCATATAGTTTGCACTCGTACTTGTTACATTTTTAAGACCTTGTGTTATCGAAATAAAGAATGATAGTGGCTTATACGCTATTTTAATCTACCTGAAGGAGTAAATTTCTGTAAATTTCAAAGTAAATTTAATGATACTTCACATATTGTTAAAAGATTTTCATACTTGAAAGCGTTTGAAAAAAAAAATGTGCCAAACCTAAAAGGGGGAATATTGCTATAAATTGCCACATCTTATTTCTTATGTTTGTAGTGTAAACGCAAAATCATATAGTTTGCACTCGTACTTGTTACATTTTTAAGACCTTGTGTTATCGAAATAAAGAATGATAGTGGCTTATACGCTATTTTAATCTACCTGAAGGAGTGAATTTCTGTAAATTTCAAAGTAAATTTAATGATACTTCACATATTGTTAAAAGATTTTCATACTTGAAAGCGTTTGAAAAAAAATATGTGCCAAACATAAAAGGGGGAATATTGCTATAAATTGCAACATCTCATTTTTTATGTTTCTAGCGTATACGCTGAATCATATAGTTTGCACCCGTACTTGTTACATTTTTAAGACCTTGTGTTATCGAAATAAAGAATGGTGGTGGCCGCCACGCTATTTTTTACTACCTGAAGGAGTGAATTTCTATAAATTTCAAAGTAAATTTAATGATACTTCACATATTGTTGAAAGATTTACATATATGAAAGCGTTTGAAAAAAAATATGTGCCAAACCTAAAAGGGGGAATATTGCTATAAATTGCCACATCTTATTTCTTATGTTTGTAGTGTAAACGCAAAATCATATAATTTGCACTCGTACTTGTTACATTTTTAAGACCTTGTGTTATCGAAATAAAGAATGATCGTGTATGTCACGCTATTTTTTACTACCTGAAGGAGTGAATTTCTGTAAATTGTAAAGTAAATTTAATGTTACTGTACATATTGTTAAAAGATTTTCATACTTGAAATCGTTTGAAAAAAAATGTGCCAAACATAAAAGGGGGAATATTGCTATAAATTGCAACATCTCATTTTTTATGTTTCTAGCGTATACGCTGAATCATATAGTTTGCACCCGTACTTTTTACATTTTTAAGACCTTGTGTTATCGAAATAAAGAATGATGGTGGCCGCCACGCTATTTTTTACTACCTGAAGGAGTGAATTTCTGTAAATTTCAAAGTAAATTTAATGATACTTCACATATTGTTGAAAGATTTACATATATGAAAGCGTTTGAAAAAAAATATGTGCCAAACATAAAAGGGGGAATATTGCTATAAATTGCCACATCTTATTTCTTATGTTTCTAGTGAAAACGCAAAATCATATAGTTTGCACTCGTACTTGTTACATTTTTAAGACATTGTGTTATCGAAATAAAGAATGATCGTGGCTGCCACGCTATTTTAATCTACCTGAAGGAGTGAATTTCTGTAAATTGTAAAGTAAATTTAATGTTACTTCACATATTGTTGAAAGATTTACATATTTGAAAGCGTTTGAAAAAAAATATGTGCCAAACATAAAAGGGGGAATATTGCTATAAATTGCAACATCTCATTTTTTATGTTTCTAGCGTATACGCTGAATCATATAGTTTGCACCCGTACTTGTTACATTTTTAAGACCTTGTGTTATCGAAATAAAGAATGATGGTGGCCGCCACGCTATTTTTTACTACCTGAAGGAGTGAATTTCTGTAAATTTCAAAGTAAATTTAATGATACTTCACATATTGTTGAAAGATTTACATATATGAAAGCGTTTGAAAAAAAAAATGTGCCAAACATAAAAGGGGGAATATTGCTATAAATTGCAACATCTCATTTTTTATGTTTCTAGCGTATACGCTGAATCATATAGTTTGCACCCGTACTTTTTACATTTTTAAGACCTTGTGTTATCGAAATAAAGAATGATGGTGGCCGCCACGCTATTTTTTACTACCTGAAGGAGTGAATTTCTGTAAATTTCAAAGTAAATTTAATGATACTTCACATATTGTTGAAAGATTTACATATATGAAAGCGTTTGAAAAAAAATATGTGCCAAACATAAAAGGGGGAATATTGCTATAAATTGCCACATCTTATTTCTTATGTTTCTAGTGAAAACGCAAAATCATATAGTTTGCACTCGTACTTGTTACATTTTTAAGACATTGTGTTATCGAAATAAAGAATGATCGTGGCTGCCACGCTATTTTAATCTACCTGAAGGAGTGAATTTCTGTAAATTGTAAAGTAAATTTAATGTTACTTCACATATTGTTGAAAGATTTACATATTTGAAAGCGTTTGAAAAAAAATATGTGCCAAACATAAAAGGGTGAATATTGCTATAAAGTGCAACATCTCATTTTTTATGTTTCTAGTGAAAACGCAAAATCATATAGTTTGCACTCGTACTTGTTACATTTTTAAGACCTTGTGTTATCGAAATAAAGAATGATGGTGGCCGCCACGCTATTTTAATCTACCTGAAGGAGTGAATTTCTGTAAATTGAAAAGAACATGTAATGATACTTCACAAATTGTAGAAAGATTTACGTACTTGAAACAGTTTGAAAAAAATAACGTGCCAAACCTATAAGGGGGAATATTGCTATAAACAGGAAAAACTTTTTTTTATGTTTCTAGCGTATACGCTGAATCATATAGTTTGCACCCGTACTTGTTACATTTTTAAGACCTTGTGTTATCGAAATA
The DNA here is from genome assembly GCA_030998225.1 of Diplolepis rosae. Classification (NCBI taxonomy): domain Eukaryota; kingdom Metazoa; phylum Arthropoda; class Insecta; order Hymenoptera; family Diplolepididae; genus Diplolepis; species Diplolepis rosae. The sequence continues at coordinate 32,393 of JAPYXD010000658.1, read as the reverse complement.
AGGAATGATGGTGGCCGCCACGCTATTTTTTACTACCTGAAGGAGTGAATTTCTGTAAATTTCAAAGTAAATTTAATGATACTTCACATATTGTTGAAAGATTTACATATATGAAAGCGTTTGAAAAAAAAAATGTGCCAAACATAAAAGGGGGAATATTGCTATAAATTGCAACATCTCATTTTTTATGTTTCTAGCGTATACGCTGAATCATATAGTTTGCACCCGTACTTGTTACATTTTTAAGACCTTGTGTTAACGAAATAAAGAATGATGGTGGCCGCCACGCTATTTTTTACTACCTGAAGGAGTGAATTTCTGTAAATTTCAAAGTAAATTTAAAGATACTTCACATATTGTTGAAAGATTTACATATTTGAAAAAATATGTGCCAAACATAAAAGGGGGAATATTGCTATAAATTGCCACATCTTATTTCTTATGTTTCTAGTGAAAACGCAAAATCATATAGTTTGCACTCGTACTTGTTACATTTTTAAGACCTTGTGTTATCGAAATAAAGAATGATGGTGGCTGCCACGCTATTTTAATCTACCTGAAGGAGTAAATTTCTGTAAATTTCAAAGTAAACTTAATGTTACTTCACATATTGTTGAAAGATTTAGATATTTGAAAGCGTTTGAAAAAAAATATGTGCCAAACATAAAAGGGTGAATATTGCTATAAAGTGGAAAATCTTTTTTTTATGTTTGAAGCGTAAACGGAATATCATATACTTTGCACTCGTACTTGGCACATTTCTAAGACATTGTGTTATCGAAATAAAGAATGATAGTGGCTTATACGCTATTTTAATCTACCTGAAGGAGTGAATTTCTGTAAATTTCAAAGTAAATTTAATGTTACTTAACATATTGTTGAAAGATTTACGTACTTGAAACAGTTTGAAAAAAATATACGTGCCAAACCTATAAGGAGAAATATTGCTATAAATTGCCACATCTTATTTCTTATGTTTGAAGTGTAAACGCAAAATCATATAGTTTGCACTCGTACTTGGTAGATTTTTAAGACCTTGTGTTATCGAAATAAAGAATGATAGTGGCTTATACGCTATTTTAATCTACCTGAAGGAGTAAATTTCTGCAAATTTCAAAGTAATTTTAATGTTACTTCACATATTGTTGAAAGATTTACATATATGAAAGCGTTTGAAAAAAAATATGTGCCAAACATAAAAGGGGGAATATTGCTATAAATTGCCACATCTTATTTCTTATGTTTGTAGTTTAAACGCAAAATCATATATTTTGCACTCGTACTTGGTAGATTTTCAAGATCTTGTGTTATCGAAAGAAAGAATGATCTTGTATGTCATGCTATTTTTTACTATCTGAAGGAGTGAATTTCTGTAAATTTTAAAATAAATTTAATGTTGCTGAGCATATTGCTGAAAGATGAACATACTTGAAATCGTTTGAAAAAAAAAAGTGCCAAACCTAAATGGGGGAAAATTGCTATAAATTGCCACATCTTATTTCTTATGTTTGTAGTTTAAACGCAAAATCATATAGTTTGCACTCGTACTTGTTACATTTTTTAAGACCTTGTGTTATCGAAAGAAAGAATGATGTTGTATGTCATGCTATTTTTTACTATCTGAAGGAGTGAATTTCTGTAAATTTTAAAATAAATTTAATGTTGCTGAGCATATCGCTGAAAGATGAACATACTTGAAATCGTTTGAAAAAAAAAAAGTGCCAAACCTAAATGGGGGAAAATTGCTATAAATTGCCACATCTTATTTCTTATGTTTGTAGTGTAAACGCAAAATCATATAGTTTGCACTCGTACTTGGTAGATTTTTAAGACCTTGTGTTATCGAAAGAAAGAATGATGTTGTATGTCATGCTATTTTTTACTATCTGAAGGAGTGAATTTCTGTAAATTTTAAAATAAATTTAATGTTGCTGAGCATATTGCTGAAAGATGAACATACTTGAAATCGTTTGAAAAAAAGTGCCAAACCTAAATGGGGGAAAATTGCTATAAATTGCCACATCTTATTTCTTATGTTTGTAGTGTAAACGCAAAATCATATACTTTGCACTCGTACTTGGCACATTTCTAAGACATTGTGTTATCGAAATAAAGAATGATAGTGGCTTATACGCTATTTTAATCTACATGAAGAAGTGAATTTCTGTAAATTTCAAAGTAAATTTAATGTTACTTAACATATTGTTGAAAGATTTACGTACTTGAAACAGTTTGAAAAAAATATACGTGCCAAACCTAAAAGGGGGAATATTGCTATAAATTGCCACATCTTATTTCTTATGTTTGTACTGTAAACGCAAAATCATATAATTTGCACTCGTACTTGTTACATTTTTAAGACCTTGTGTTATCGAATGAAAGAATGATGTTGTATGTCACGCTATTTTTTACTATCTGAAGGAGTGAACATCTTTAAATTTTAAAATAAATTTAATTTTGCTGAGCATATTGCTGAAAGATGAACATACTTGAAATAGTTTGAAAAAAAAAGAGACAATCAAAAAAGGCGGAAAATTGCTATAAATTGCCACATCTTATTTCTTATGTTTGTAGTGTAAACGCAAAATCATATATTTTGCACTCGTACTTGGTAGATTTTTAAGACCTTGTGTTATCGAAAGAAAGAATGATCTTGTATGTCATGCTATTTTTTACTATCTGAAGGAGTGATTTTCTGTAAATTTTAAAATAAACTTAATGTTACTTCACATATTGTTGAAAGATTTACATATATGAAAGCGTTTGAAAAAAAATATGTGCCAAACATAAAAGGGGAAAATTGCTATAAATTGCCACATCATATTTCTTATGTTTGTAGTGTAAACGCAAAATCATATAGTTTGCACTCGTACTTGTTACATTTTTAAGACCTTGTGTTATCGAAATAAAGAATGATAGTGGCTTATACGCTATTTTAATATACCTGAAGGAGTGAATTTCTGTAAATTTCAAAGTAAATTTAATGATACAACACATATTGTTGTAAGATTTACATATATGAATGCGTTTGAAAAAAATATGTGCCAAACATAAAAAGGGGAATATTGCTATAAATTTCCACATCTTATTTCTTATGTTTGTAGTGTAAACGCAAAATCATATAGTTTGCACTCGTACTTGTTACATTTTTAAGACCTTGTGTTATCGAAATAAAGAATGATCGTGGCCTCCACGCTATTTTTTACTACCTGAAGGAGTGAATTTCTGTAAATTTCAAAGTAAATTTAATGATACTTCACATATTGTTGAAAGATTTACATATATGAAAGCGTTTGAAAAAAAATATGTGCCAAACATAAAAGGGGGAATATTGCTATAAATTGCCACATCTTATTTCTTATGTTTGTAGCGTAAACGCAAAATCATATAATTTGCACTCGTACTTGGTAGATTTTTAAGACCTTGTGTTATCGAAAGAAAGAATGATGTTGTATGTCATGCTATTTTTTACTATCTGATTATTGCTATAAAGTGAAGAATCTTTTTTTTTTATGTTTGTTGCTTAAACGAAAAATCATATAGTTTGCACTCGTACTTGTTACATTTTTAAGACTTTCTCTTATCGTAAGAATAAACAATCTTTGCTCTCACGATATTTTAATCTACCTGACGAAGTGAATTTCTGTAAATTGTAAAGTAAATTTAATGTTACTTCACATATTGTTGAAAGATTTACATATTTGAAAGCGTTTGAAAAGAAATATGTGCCAAACATAAAAGGGGGAATATTGCTATAAATTGCCACATCTTATTTCTTATGTTTGTAGTGTAAACGCAAAATCATATATTTTGCACTCGTACTTGTTACATTTTTAAGACCTTGTGTTATCGAAATAAAGAATGATGGTGGCCGCCACGCTATTTTTTACTACCTGAAGGAGTGAATTTCTGTAAATTTCAAAGTAAACTTAATGATACTTCACATATTGTTGAAAGATTTACATATATGAAAGCGTTTGAAAAAAAATATGTGCCAAACATAAAAGGGGGAATATTGCTATAAATTGCCACATCTTATTTGTTATTTTTTTAGTGTAAACGCAAAATCATATAGTTTGCACTCGTACTTGTTACATTTTTAAGACCTTGTGTTATCGAAATAAAGAATGATGGTGGCTGCCACGCTATTTTAATCTACCTGAAGAAGTGAATTTCTGTCTATTTTAAAGTAAATGTAATGCTACTTCACATATTGTTAAAAGATTTTCATACTTGAAAGCGTTTGAAAAAATATGTGCCAAACCTAAAAGGGGGAATATTGCTATAAATTGCCACATCTTATTTCTTATGTTTCTAGTGAAAACGCAAAATCATATAGTTTGCACTCGTACTTGTTACATTTTTAAGACCTTGTGTTATCGAAATAAAGAATGATAGTGGCGTATACGCTATTTTAATCTACCTGAAGGAGTGAATTTCTGTAAATTTTAAAGTAAATTTAATGTTACTTCACATATTGTTAAAAGATTTTCATACTTGAAAGCGTTTGAAAAAAAAAATGTGCCAAACCTGCAAGGGGGAATATTGCTATAAACAGGAAAAACTTTTTTTTTATGTTTGTAGCGTAAACGCAAAATCATATAATTTGCACTCGTACTTGGTAGATTTTTAAGACCTTGTGTTATCGAAAGAATGTATGATCGTGTATGTCACGGTATTTTTTACTACCTGAAGGAGTGAATTTCTGTAAATTTCAAAGTAAATTTAATGATACTTCACATATTGTTGAAAGATTTACATATATGAAAGCGTTTGAAAAAAAATATGTGCCAAACATAAAAGGGGGAATATTGCTATAAATTGCCACATCTTATTTCTTATGTTTGTAGTGTAAACGCAAAATCATATAGTTTGCACTCGTACTTGTTACATTTTTAAGACCTTGTGTTATCGAAAGAAAGAATGATCTTGTATGTCATGCTATTTTTTACTATCTAAAGGAGTGAATTTCTGTAAATTTTAAAATAAATTTAATGTTGCTGAGCATATTGCTGAAAGATGAACATACTTGAAATCGTTTGAAAAAAAATGTGCCAAACCTAAATGGGGGAATATTGCTATAAAGTGAAGAATCTTTTTTTTATGTTTGTTGCTTAAAGGCAAAATCATATAGTTTGCACTCCTACTTGTTACATTTTTAAGACCTTGTGTTATCGAAATAAAGAATGATGGTGGCTGCCACGCTATTTTAATCTACCTGAAGGAGTGAATTTCTGTAAATTGTAAAGTAAATTTAATGATACTTCACATATTGTTGAAAGATTTACATATATGAAAGCGTTTGAAAAAAAATACGTGCCAAACCTAAAAGGGGGAATATTGCTATAAATTGCCACATCTTATTTCTTTTGTTTGCAGTGTAAACGCAAAATCATATAGTTTGCACTCCTACTTGTTACATTTTTAAGACCTTGTGTTATCGAAATAAAGAATGATGGTGGCTGCCACGCTATTTTAATCTACCTGAAGGAGTGAATTTCTGTAAATTTCAAAGTAAACTTAATGTTACTTCACATATTGTTGAAAGATTTAGATATTTGAAAGCGTTTGAAAAAAAATATGTGCCAAACATAAAAGGGTGAATATTGCTATAAAGTGGAAAATCTTTTTTTATGCTTGAAGCGTAAACGCAAAATCATATGATTTGCACCCGTACTTGTTACATTTTTAAGACCTTGTGTTATCGAAATAAATAATGATGGTGGCCGCCACGCTATTTTAATAAACCTGAAGAAGTGAATTTCTGTAAATTTTAAAGTAAATTTAATGTTACTTCACATATTGTTGAAAGATTAAGATATTTGAAAGCGTTTGAAAAAAATATGTGTCAAACCTAGAAGGGGGAATATTGCTATAAAGTGGAAAATCTTTTTTTTATGTTTGAAGCGTAAACGGAATATCATATACTTTGCACTCGTACTTGTTACATTTTTAAGACCTTGTGTTATCGAAATAAAGAATGATGGTGGCTGCCACGCTATTTTAATCTACCTGAAGAAGTGAATTTCTGTCTATTTTAAAATAAATTTAATGTTACTTCACATATCGCTGAAAGATGAACATACTTGAAATCGTTTGAAAAAAAAATGTGCCAAACTTAAATGGGGGATTATTGCTATAAAGTGAAAAATCTTTTTTTATGTTTGAAGCGTAAACGGAATATCATATACTATGCACTCGTACTTGGCACATTTCTAAGACATTGTGTTATCGAAATAAAGAATGATCGTGGCTGCCACGCTATTTTAATCTACCTGAAGGAGTGAATTTCTGTAAATTGTAAAGTAAATTTAATGTTACTTCACATATTGTTGAAAAATTTACATACTTGAAATCGTTTGAAAAAAATTGTGCCAAACCTAAATGGGGGATTATTGCTATAAAGTGAAGAATCTTTTTTTTTTATGTTTGTTGCTTAAACGAAAAATCATATAATTTGCACTCGTACTTGGAACATTTTTAAGACTTTCTCTTAACGTAAGAATAAACAATCTTTGCTCTCACGATATTTTAATCTACCTGAAGGAGTGAATTTCTGTAAATTTCAAAGTAAATTTAATGATACTTCACATATTGTTGAAAGATTTACATATATGAATGCGTTTGAAAAAAAATATGTGCCAAACATAAAAGGGGGAATATTGCTATAAATTGCCACATCTTATTTCTTATGTTTGTAGTGTAAACGCAAAATCATATATTTTGCACTCGTACTTGTTACATTTTTAAGACCTTGTGTTATCGAAATAAATAATGATGGTGGCCGCCACGCTATTTTTTACTACCTGAAGGAGTGATTTTCTGTAAATTTCAATGTAAATTTAATGTTACTTCACATATTGTTGAAAGATTAACATATTTGAAAAAATATGTGCCAAACATAAAAGGGGGAATATTGCTATAAATTGCCACATCTTATTTCTTATGTTTGTAGTGTAAACGCAAAATCATATATTTTGCACTCGTACTTGTTACATTTTTAAGACCTTGTGTTATCGAAATAAAGAATGATGGTTTAACTTAGCTGTTAAAACTTACGGGTGCACAGATTTTTGGGTTTACCCCCCTTAGCGAGAGCAGCGCCATCTGTTCAACTCCAACCAACTCTGCTTGGAGTATTCTTACGGAACTTCTTTACCGACCGTCGAATGAAATAAAGAGTACGTTCACTCTGATTATTGGCTCGCGCCGACAGCGCCACCTATTCCTTTCGAACTATCTTTTTTTGTTTGTTACGAGTTTTTCCGATGCATATATTTTATTAAGGGATTTGCCACTGAGCAATCCACAACAAATAGAGAGTGTGTTCACTTTAATTATTGGCTCGCTACGACAGCGCCATCTATCTCTTCCGAATAATTTCTGTTACGGGTTTTTCCATATGTTTTATTAAAGGATTTGCCACTGAGCAATCCACAACAAATAAAGAGGGCGTTCACTCTGATTATTGGTTCGCGATGACAGCGCCACCTATACCTTTCGAGTTATTTTTTTTGTTACGCGTTTCCTATGTATACATTTTATTAAAGCGTTTGCCACCGAGCAATCCACAACAAATAGAGAGTGCTTCGATTATTGCTTCGCGACAACAGCGCCACCTATTTCTTTCGAGTTATAATTTGTTAGGCGTTTCTTATATATTTTATTAAAGGATTGGCCACCGAGCAATCCACAACAGATAGAGAGTGCGTTTACTCCGATTGTTGGTTCGTAGCGACAGCGCCATCTACAGGGTTATTACTTTAATACTGTTTGCGCTTCCGTAACTAATAGGGAACTAGAGGCTTGAAGACTGACGTATTATCTGTGATAACAACGCCATCTAGTATTTCTATCGTAGTACTTTAGAAGGATCTTAGCATGCTACTGAGTTTTCCACTGGCATACGAGCCAGATACACTTGATGTAAGCCATTAAAATATAAATAAAGACTGATTGTTATATAAATACACGTGCCTACAAATTATTTCCACACCTTTGGGTCCATAGATCAAATAAATTTATGAAATAGATTTTAGGACTATAACGAACTCTTTCATGACTTTCTGTAAATTTTAAAATAAATTTAATGTTGCTGAGCATATTGCTGAAAGATGAACATACTTGAAATCGTTTGAAAAAAATTGTGCCAAACCTAAATGGGGGATTATTGCTATAAAGTGAAGAATCTTTTTTTTTTATGTTTGTTGCTTAAACGAAAAATCATATAGTTTGTACTCGTACTTTGAACATTTTTAAGACTTTCTCTTATCGTAAGAATAAACAATCTTTGCTCTCACGATATTTTAATCTACCTGAAGAAGTGAATTTCTGTCTATTTTAAAGTAAATTTAATGTTACTTCACATATTGTTAAAAGATTTTCATACTTGAAAGCGTTTGAAAAAAAAAAATGTGCCAAACCTAAAAGGGGGAATATTGCTATAAATTGCCACATCTTATTTCTTATGTTTGTAGTGTAAACGCAAAATCATATAGTTTGCACTCGTACTTGTTACATTTTTAAGACCTTGTGTTATCGAAATAAAGAATGATGGTGGCCGCCACGCTATTTTTTACTACCTGAAGGAGTGAATTTCTGTAAATTTCAAAGTAAATTTAATGATACTTCACATATTGTTGAAAGATTTACATATATGAAAGCGTTTGAAAAAAAATATGTGCCAAACATAAAAGGGGGAATATTGCTATAGAATGATCTTGTATGTCACGCTATTTTTTACTACCTGAAGGAGTGAATTTCTGTAAATTTTAAAATAAATTTAATGATACTTCACATATTGTTGAAAGATTTACATATATGAAAGCGTTTGAAAAAAAATATGTGCCAAACCTAAATGGGGGAATATTGCTATAAATTGCCACATCTTATTTCTTATGTTTGTAGTGTAAACGCAAAATCATATAATTTGCAATCCTACTTGTTACATTTTTAAGACCTTGTGTTATCGAAAGAAAGAATGATCTTGTATGTCATGCTATTTTTTACTATCTGAAGGAGTGAATTTCTGTAAATTTTAAAATAAATTTAATGTTGCTGAGCATATTGTTGAAAGATTTAGATATTTGAAAGCGTTTGAAAAAAAATATGTGCCAAACATAAAAGGGGGAATATTGCTATAATGTGGAAAATCTTTTTTATGTTTGTAGCGTAAACGTAAAATCATATAATTTGCACTCGTACTTGGTAGATTTTTAAGACCTTGTGTTATCGAAAGAAAGAATGATCGTGGTTGCCACGCTATTTTAATCTACCTGAAGGAGTGAATTTCTGTAAATTGTAAAGTAAATTTAATGTTACTTCACGTATTGTTGAAAGATTTACATATTTGAAAGCGTTTGAAAAAAATATGTGCCAAATATAAAAGGGGGAATATTGCTATAATGTGGAAAATCTTTTTTTTTTATGTTTGTAGCGTAAACGCAAAATCATCTGATTTGAACCCGTACTTGGTACATTTTTAAGACCTTGTGTTATCGAAATAAAGAATGATAGTGTCTTATACGCTATTTTAATCTACCTGAAGGAGTAAATTTCTGTAAATTTCAAAGTAAATTTAATGTTACTTAACATATTGTTGAAAGATTTACGTACTTGAAACAGTTTGAAAAAAATATACGTGCCAAACCTAAAAAGGGGAATATTGCTATAAATTGCCACATCTTATTTCTTATGTTTTAGTGTAAACGCAAAATCATATAGTTCTCACTCGTACTTGTTACATTTTTAAGACCTTGTGTTATCGAAATAAAGAATGATGGTGGCTGCCACGCTATTTTAATCTACCTGAAGGAGTGAATTTCTGTAAATTTTAAAGTAAATTTAATGTTACTTCACATATTGTTGAAAGATTAGGATATTTGAAAGCGTTTGAAAAAAAATATGTGCCGAACATAAAAGGGTGAATATTGCTATAAAGTGGAAAATCTTTTTTTTATGTTTGAAGCGTAAACGGAATATCATATACTTTGCACTCGTACTTGGCACATTTCTAAGACATTGTGTTATCGAAATAAAGAATGATAGTGGCTTATACGCTATTTTAATCTACCTGAAGGAGTGAATTTCTGTAAATTTCAAAGTAAATTTAATGTTACTTAACATATTGTTGAAAGATTTACGTACTTGAAACAGTTTGAAAAAAATATACGTGCCAAACTTATAAGGGGGAATATTGCTATAAACAGGAAAAACTTTTTTTTTATGTTTGTAGTGTAAACGCAAAATCATATAGTTTGCACTCGTACTTGTTACATTTTTAAGTCCGTGTGTTATCTAAATAAAGAATGATCGTGTCTGTCACGCTATTTTTTACTACCTGAAGGAGTGAATTTCTGTAAATTGTAAAGTAAATTTAATGTTACTTCACATATTGTTAAAAGATTTTCATACTTGAAAGCGTTTGAAAAAAAAAATGTGCCAAACCTAAAAGGGGGAATATTGCTATAAATTGCAACATCTCATTTTTTATGTTTCTAGCGTATACGCTGAATCATATAGTTTGCACCCGTACTTGGTACATTTTTAAGACCTTGTGTTATTGAAAGAAAGAATGATCGTGTATGTCACGCTATTTTTTACTACCTGAAGGAGTGAATTTCTGTAAATTGTAAAGTAAATTTAATGTTACTTCACATATTGTTAAAAGATTTTCATACTTGAAAGCGTTTGAAAAAAAAAATGTGCCAAACCTAAAAGGGGGAATATTGCTATAAATTGCAACATCTCATTTTTTATGTTTCTAGCGTATACGCTGAATCATATAGTTTGCACTCGTACTTGGTACATTTTTAAGACCTTGTGTTATCGAAAGAAAGAATGATCTTGTATGTCATGCTATTTTTTACTACCTGAAGGAGTGAATTTCTGTAAATTTCAAAGTAACTTTAATGATACTTCACATATTGTTGAAAGATTTACATATATGAAAGCGTTTGAAAAAAAAATGTGCCAAACATAAAAGGGGGAATATTGCCATAAATTGCCACATCTGATTTCTTATGTTTGTAGTGTAAACGCAAAATCATATAGTTTGCACTCGTACTTGTTACATTTTTAAGACATTGTGTTATCGAAATAAAGAATGATCGTGGCTGCCACGCTATTTTAATCTACCTGAAGGAGTGAATTTCTGTAAATTGTAAAGTAAATTTAATGTTACTTCACATATTGTTGAAAGATTTACATATATGAAAGCGTTTGAAAAAAAAAATGTGCCAAACATAAAAGGGGGAATATTGCTATAAATTGCAACATCTCATTTTTTATGTTTCTAGCGTATACGCTGAATCATATAGTTTGCACCCGTACTTGGCAGATTTTTAAGACCTTGTGTTATCGAAAGAAAGAATGATCTTGTATGTCATGCTATTTTTTACTACCTGAAGGAGTGAATTTCTGTAAATTTCAAAGTAAATTTAATGATACTTCACATATTGTTGAAAGATTTACATATATGAAAGCGTTTGAAAAAAAAAATGTGCCAAACATAAAAGGGGGAATATTGCCATAAATTGCCACATCTGATTTCTTATGTTTGTAGTGTAAACGCAAAATCATATAATTTGCACTCGTAATTGTTACATTTTTAAGACCTTGTGTTATCGAAAGAAAGAATGATCTTGTATGTCATGCTATTTTTTACTATCTGAAGGAGTGAATTTCTGTAAATTTTAAAATAAATTTAATGTTGCTGAGCATATTGCTGAAAGATGAACATACTTGAAATCGTTTGAAAAAAATGTGCCAAACCTAAATGGGGGATTATTGCTATAAAGTGAAGAATCTTTTTTTTTTATGTTTGTTACTTAAACGAAAAATCATATAGTTTGCACTCGTACTTGTTACATTTTTAAGACCTTGTGTTATCGAAATAAAGAATGATCGTGGCTGCCACGCTATTTTAATCTACCTGAAGGAGTGAATTTCTGTAAATTGTAAAGTAAATTTAATGTTACTTCACATATTGTTGAAAGATTTATATATTTGAAAGCGTTTGAAAAAAAAATATGTGCCAAACATAAAAGGGGGAATATTGCTATAATGTGGAAAATCTTTTTTTTTATGTTTGTAGCGTAAACGCAAAATCATATGATTTGCACTCGTACTTGGTACATTTTTAAGATCTTGTGTTATCGAAAGAAAGAATGATCTTGTATGTCACGCTATTTTTTACTATCTGAAGGAGTGAATTTCTGTAAATTTTAAAATAAATTTAATGTTGCTGAGCATATTGCTGAAAGATGAACATACTTGAAATCGTTTGAAAAAAAATGTGCCAAACCTAAATGGGGGAATATTGCTATAAATTGCCACATCTTATTTCTTATGTTTGCAGTGTAAACGCAAAATCATATAGTTTGCACTCCTACTTGTTACATTTTTAAGACCTTGTGTTATCGAAATAAAGAATGATGGTGGCTGCCACGCTATTTTAATCTACCTGAAGGAGTGAATTTCTGTAAATTGTAAAGTAAATTTAATGATACTTCACATATTGTTGAAAGATTTACATATATGAAAGCGTTTGAAAAAAAATACGTGCCAAACCTAAAAGGGGGAATATTGCTATAAATTGCCACATCTTATTTCTTATGTTTGTAGTGTAAACGCAAAATCATATAGTTTGCACTCGTACTTGTTACATTTTTAAGACCTTGTGTTATCGAAATAAAGAATGATGGTGGCTGCCACGCTATTTTAATCTACCTGAAGGAGTGAATTTCTGTAAATTTTAAAGTAAATTTAATGTTACTTCACATATTGTTGAAAGATTTAGATATTTGAAAGCTTTTGAAAAAAAATATGTGCCAAACATAAAAGGGTGAATATTGCTATAAAGTGGAAAATCTTTTTTTATGTTTGAAGCGTAAACGCAAAATCATATACTATGCACTCGTACTTGGCACATTTCTAAGACCTTGTGTTATCGAAATAAAGAATGATGGTGGCTGCCACGCTATTTTAATCTACCTGAAGGAGTGAATTTCTGTAAATTGTAAAGTAAATTTAATGATACTTCACATATTGTTGAAAGATTTAGATATTTGAAAGCGTTTGAAAAGAAATATGTGCCAAATATAAAAGGGGGAATATTGCTATAATGTGGAAAATCTTTTTTTTTTATGTTTGTAGCGTAAACGCAAAATCATCTGATTTGAACCCGTACTTGGTACATTTTTAAGACCTTGTGTTATCGAAATAAAGAATGATAGTGTCTTATACGCTATTTTAATCTACCTGAAGGAGTAAATTTCTGTAAATTTCAAAGTAAATTTAATGTTACTTAACATATTGTTGAAAGATTTACGTACTTGAAACAGTTTGAAAAAAATATACGTGCCAAACCTAAAAGGGGGAATATTGTTATAAATTGCCACATCTTATTTCTTATGTTTGTAGTGTAAACGCAAAATCAAATAGTTTGCACTCGTACTTGTTACATTTTTAAGACCTTGTGTTATCGAAATAAAGAATGATGGTGGCTGCCACGCTATTTTAATCTATCTGAAGGAGTGAATTTCTGTAAATTTTAAAGTAAATTTAATGTTACTTCACATATTGTTGAAAGATTAGGATATTTGAAAGCGTTTGAAAAAAAATATGTGCCAAACATAAAAGGGGGAATATTGCTATAAAGTGGAAAATCTTTTTTTTATGTTTGAAGCGTAAACGGAATATCATATACTTTGCACTCGTACTTGGCACATTTCTAAGACATTGTGTTATCGAAATAAAGAATGATAGTGGCTTATACGCTATTTTAATCTACCTGAAGGAGTGAATTTCTGTAAATTTCAAAGTAAATTTAATGTTACTTAACATATTGTTGAAGGATTTACGTACTTGAAACAGTTTGAAAAAAATATACGTGCCAAACCTATAAGGGGGAATATTGCTATAAACAGGAAAAACTTTTTTTTTATGTTTGTAGCGTAAACGCAAAATCATATAATTTGCACTCGTACTTGGTAGATTTTTAAGACCTTGTGTTATCGAAATAAAGAATGATCGTGTCTGCCACGCTATTTTATACTACCTGAAGGAGTGAATTTCTGTAAACTGTAAAGTAAATTTAATGTTACTTCACATATTGTTAAAAGATTTTCATACTTGAAAGCGTTTGAAAAAAATGTGCCAAACCTAGAAGGGGGAATATTGCTATAAATTGCAACATCTCATTTTTTATGTTTCTAGCGTATACGCTGAATCATATAGTTTGCACCCGTACTTGTTACATTTTTAAGACCTTGTGTTATCGAAATAAAGAATGATGGTGGCCGCCACGCTATTTTTTACTACCTGAAGGAGTGAATTTCTGTAAATTTCAAAGTAAATTTAAAGATACTTCACATATTGTTGAAAGATTTACATATATGAAAGCGTTTGAAAAAAAATATGTGCCAAACATAAAAGGGGGAATATTGCTATAAATTTCCACATCTTATTTCTTATGTTTCTAGCGTATACGCTGAATCATATAGTTTGCACCCGTACTTGTTACATTTTTAAGACCTTGTGTTATCGAAATAAAGAATGATCGTGGCTGCCACGCTATTTTTTACTACCTGAAGGAGTGAATTTCTGTAAATTTCAAAGTAAATTTAATGATACTTCACATATTGTTGAAAGATTTACATATATGAAAGCGTTTGAAAAAATATGTGCCAAACATAAAAGGGGGAATATTGCTATAAATTGCCACATGTTATTTCTTATGTTTGTAGTTTAAACGCAAAATCATATATTTTGCACACGTACTTGTTGCATTTTTAGGACCTTGTGTTATCTAAATAAAGAATGATCGTGTATGTCACGCTATTTTTTACTACCTGAAGGAGTGGATTTCTGTAAATTGTAAAGTAAATTTAATGTTACTTCACATATTGTTAAAAGATTTTCATACTTGAAATCGTTTGAAAAAAAATGTGCCAAACCTAAAAGGGGGAATATTGCTATAAATTGCAACATCTCATTTTTTATGTTTCTATCGTATACGCTGAATCATATAGTTTGCACCCGTACTTGGTACATTTTTAAGACCTTGTGTTATCGAAAGAAGGAATGATCGTGTATGTCACGCTATTTTTTACTACCTGAAGGAGTGAATTTCTGTAAATTGTAAAGTAAATTTAATGTTACTTCACATATTGTTAAAAGATTTTCATACTTGAAAGCGTTTGAAAAAAAAAATGTGCCAAACCTAAAAGGGGGAATATTGCTATAAATTGCAACATCTCATTTTTTATGTTTCTAGCGTATACGCTGAATCATATAGTTTGCACCCGTACTTGTTACATTTTTAAGACCTTGTGTTATCGAAAGAAAGAATGATCTTGTATGTCATGCTATTTTTTACTATCTAAAGGAGTGAATTTCTGTAAATTGTAAAGTAAATTTAATGATACTGCACATATTGTTGAAAGATTTACATATATGAAAGCGTTTGAAAAAAAATATGTGCCAAACATAAAAGGGGGAATATTGCTATAAATTGCCACATCTTATTTCTTATGTTTCTAGTGAAAACGCAAAATCATATAGTTTGCACTCGTACTTGTTACATTTTTAAGACATTGTGTTATCGAAATAAAGAATGATCGTGGCTGCCACGCTATTTTAATCTACCTGAAGGAGTGAATTTCTGTAAATTGTAAAGTAAATTTAATGTTACTTCACATATTGTTGAAAGATTTACATATTTGAAAGCGTTTGAAAAAAAATATGTGCCAAACATAAAAGGGGGAATATTGCTATAAATTGCAACATCTCATTTCTTATGTTTGTAGCGTAAACGCAAAATCATATAATTTGCACTCGTACTTGGTAGATTTTTAAGACCTTGTGTTATGGAAAGAAAGAATGATGTTGTATGTCACGCTATTTTTTACTATCTGAAGGAGTGAATTTCTGTAAATTTTAAAATAAATTTAATGTTGCTGAGCATATTGCTGAAAGATGAACATACTTGAAATCGTTTGAAAAAAAAAAGTGCCAAACCTAAATGGGGGAAAATTGCTATAAAATGCCACATGTTATTTCTTATGTTTGTAGTTTAAACGCAAAATCATATAGTTTGCACTCGTACTTGTTGCATTTTTAGGACCTTGTGTTATCGAAATAAAGAATGATAGTGGCTTATACGCTATTTTAATCTACCTGATGGAGTGAATTTCTGTAAATTTCAAAGTAAATTTAATGTTACTTAACATATTGTTGAAAGATTTACGTACTTGAAACAGTTTGAAAAAAATATACTTGCCAAACCTATAAGGGGGAATATTGCTATAAACAGGAAAAACTTTTTTTTTATGTTTGTAGCGTAAACGCAAAATCATATAATTTGCACTCGTACTTGGTAGATTTTTAAGACCTTGTGTTATCGAAAGAAAGAATGATCTTGTATGTCATGCTATTTTTTACTATCTGAAGGAGTGAATTTCTGTAAATTTTAAAATAAATTTAATGTTGCTGAGCATATTGCTGAAAGATGAACATACTTGAAATCGTTTGAAAAAAAAAAGTGCCAAAACTAAATGGGGGAAAATTGATATAAATTGCCACATCTTATTTCTTATGTTTGCAGTGTAAACGCAAAATCATATAGTTTGCACTCGTACTTGTTACATTTTTAAGACCTTGTGTTATCGAAATAAAGAATGATGGTGGCTGCCACGCTATTTTAATCTACCTGAAGGAGTGAATTTCTGTAAATTGTAAAGTAAATTTAATGTTACTTCACATATTGTTGAAAGATTTAGATATTTGAAAGCGTTTGAAAAAAAATATGTGCCAAACATAAAAGGGGGAATATTGCTATAATGTGGAAAATCTTTTTTTTTTATGTTTGTAGCGTAAACGCAAAATCATATAGTTTGCACTCGTACTTGTTACATTTTTAAGACCTTGTGTTATCGAAATAAAGAATGATGGTGGCCGCCACGCTATTTTTTACTACCTGAAGGAGTGAATTTCTGTAAATTTCAAAGTAAATTTAATGATACTTCACATATTGTTGAAAGATTTACATATATGAAAGCGTTTGAAAAAAAATATGTGCCAAACATAAAAGGGGGAATATTGCTATAAATTGCCACATCTTATTTCTTATGTTTGTAGTGTAAACGCAAAATCATATAGTTTGCACTCGTACTTGTTACATTTTTAAGACCTTGTGTTATCGAAATAAAGAATGATGGTGGCTGCCACGCTATTTTAATCTACCTGAAGAAGTGAATTTCTGTCTATTTTAAAGTAAATGTAATGCTACTTCACATATTGTTAAAAGATTTTCATACTTGAAAGCGTTTGAAAAAAAAAATGTGCCAAACCTAAAAGGGGGAATATTGCTATAAATTGCCACATCTTATTTCTTATGTTTCTAGTGAAAACGCAAAATCATATAGTTTGCACTCGTACTTGTTACATTTTTAAGACCTTGTGTTATCGAAATAAAGAATGATAGTGGCTTATACGCTATTTTAATCTACCTGAAGGAGTGAATTTCTGTAAATTTCAAAGTAAATTTAATGATACTTCACATATTGTTGAAAGATTTACGTACTTGAAACAGTTTGAAAAAAATATACGTGCCAAACCTGCAAGGGGGAATATTGCCATAAACAGGTAATACTTTTTTTTTATGTTTGTAGCGTAAACGCAAAATCATATAATTTGCACTCGTACTTGGTAGATTTTTAAGACCTTGTGTTATCGAAAGAATGTATGATCGTGTATGTCACGGTATTTTTTACTACCTGAAGGAGTGAATTTCTGTAAATTTCAAAGTAAATTTAATGATACTTCACATATTGTTGAAAGATTTACATATATGAAAGCGTTTGAAAAAAAATATGTGCCAAACATAAAAGGGGGAATATTGCTATAAATTGCCACATCTTATTTCTTATGTTTGTAGTGTAAACGCAAAATCATATGATTTGCACCCGTACTTGTTACATTTTTAAGACCTTGTGTTATCGAAAGAAAGAATGATCTTGTATGTCATGCTATTTTTTACTATCTAAAGGAGTGAATTTCTGTAAATTTTAAAATAAATTTAATGTTGCTGAGCATATTGCTGAAAGATTTACATATTTGAAATCGTTTGAAAAAAAATATGTGCCAAACATAAACGGGTGAATATTGCTATATTGTGGAAAATCTTTTTTTTATGTTTGTAGCGTAAACGCAAAATCATATGATTTGCACTCGTACTTGGTACATTTTTAAGATCTTGTGTTATAGAAAGAAAGAATGATGGTGGCTGCCACGCTATTTTAATCTACCTGAAGGAGTGAATTTCTGTAAATTTTAAAATAAATTTAATGTTGCTGAGCATATTGTTGAAAGATTTAGATATTTGAAAGCGTTTGAAAAAAATATGTGACAAACATAAAAGGGGGAATATTGCTATAATGTGGAAAATCTTTTTTTTTATGTTTGTAGCGTAAACGCAAAATCATATGATTTGCACTCGTACTTGTTACATTTTTAAGACCTTGTGTTATCAAAATAAAGAATGATGGTGGCTACCACGCTATTTTAATCTACCTGAAGGAGTGAATTTCTGTAAATTTTAAAGTAAATTTAATGTTACTTCACATATTGTTGAAAGATTAAGATATTTGAAAGCGTTTGAAAAAATATGTGCCAAACATAAAAGGGTGAATATTGCTATAAAGTGGAAAATCTTTTTTTTATGTTTGAAGCGTAAACGGAATATCATATACTTTGCACTCGTACTTGGCACATTTCTAAGACATTGTGTTATCGAAATAAAGAATGATAGTGGCTTATACGCTATTTTAATCTACCTGAAGGAGTGAATTTCTGTAAATTTCAAAGTAAATTTAATGTTACTTAACATATTGTTGGAAGATTTACGTACTTGAAACAGTTTGAAAAAAATATACGTGCCAAACTTATAAGGGGGAATATTGCTATAAACAGGAAAAACTTTTTTTTTATGTTTGTAGTGTAAACGCAAAATCATATAATTTGCACTCGTACTTGGTAGATTTTTAAGACTTTGTGTTATAGAAAGAAAGAATGATCTCTTGTATGTCACGCTATTTTTTACTACCTGAAGGAGTGAATTTCTGTAAATTGTAAAGTAAATTTAATGTTACTTCACATATTGTTAAAAGATTTTCATACTTGAAATCGTTTGAAAAAAAATGTGCCAAACCTAAAAGGGGGAATATTGCTATAAATTGCAACATCTCATTTTTTATGTTTCTAGCGTATACGCTGAATCATATAGTTTGCACCCGTACTTGTTACATTTTTAAGACCTTGTGTTAACGAAATAAAGAATGATGGTGGCCGCCACGCTATTTTTTACTACCTGAAGGAGTGAATTTCTGTAAATTTCAAAGTAAATTTAAAGATACTTCACATATTGTTGAAAGATTTACATATATGAAAGCGTTTGAAAAAAAATATGTGCCAAACATAAAAGGGGGAATATTGCTATAAATTGCCACATCTTATTTCTTATGTTTCTAGCGTATACGCTGAATCATATAGTTTGCACCCGTACTTGGTACATTTTTAAGACCTTGTGTTATCGAAATAAAGAATGATGGTGGCTGCCACGCTATTTTTTACTACCTGAAGGAGTGAATTTCTGTAAATTTCAAAGTAAATTTAATGATACTTCACATATTGTTGAAAGATTTACATATATGAAAGCGTTTGAAAAAAAATATGTGCCAAACATAAAAGGGGGAATATTGCTATAAATTGCCACATCTTATTTCTTATGTTTGTAATGAAAACGAAAAATAATATAATTTTAACACGTACTTGTTACATTTTTAAGACCTTGTGTTATCTAAATAAAGAATGATCGTGTATGTCACGCTATTTTTTACTACCTGAAGGAGTGGATTTCTGTAAATTGGAAAGTAAATTTAATGTTACTTCACATATTGTTAAAAGATTTTCATACTTGAAAGCGTTTGAAAAAAAATGTGCCAAACCTAAAAGGGGGAATATTGCTATAAATTGCAACATCTCATTTTTTATGTTTCTATCGTATACGCTGAATCATATAGTTTGCACCCGTACTTGGTACATTTTTAAGACCTTGTGTTATCGAAAGAAGGAATGATCGTGTATGTCACGCTATTTTTTACTACCTGAAGGAGTGGATTTCTGTAAATTGTAAAGTAAATTTAATGTTACTTCACATATTGTTAAAAGATTTTCATACTTGAAAGCGTTTGAAAAAAAAATTTGCCAAACCTAAAAGGGGGAATATTGCTATAAATTGCAACATCTCATTTTTTATGTTTCTATCGTATACGCTGAATCATATAGTTTGCACCCGTACTTGGTACATTTTTAAGACCTTGTGTTATCGAAAGAAAGAATGATCTTGTATGTCATGCTATTTTTTACTATCTGAAGGAGTGAATTTCTGTAAATTTTAAAATAAATTTAATGTTGCTTAACATATTGTTGAAAGATTTACATATATGAATGCGTTTGAAAAAAAATATGTGCCAAACATAAAAGGGGGAATATTGCTATAAATTTCAACATAAAATTTCTTATGTTTGTAGTGTAAAAGCAAAATCATATATTTTTCACTAGTACTTGTTACATTTTTAAGAAATTGTGTTATCGAAATAAAGAATGATCGTGGCTGCCACGCTATTTTAATCTACCTGAAGGAGTGAATTTCTGTAAATTGTAAAGTAAATTTAATGTTACTTCACATATTGTTGAAAGATTTACATATTTGAAAGCGTTTGAAAAAAAAATTTGCCAAACCTAAAAGGGGGAATATTGCTATAAATTGCAACATCTCATTTTTTATGTTTCTATCGTATACGCTGAATCGTATAGTTTGCACCCGTACTTGGTACATTTTTAAGACCTTGTGTTATCGAAAGAAAGAATGATCTTGTATGTCATGCTATTTTTTACTATCTGAAGGAGTGAATTTCCTTAAATTGTAAAGTAAATTTAATGCTAGTTCACATATTGTTGAAAGATTTACATATTTGAAAAAATATGTGCCAAACATAAAAGGGGGAATATTGCTATAAATTGCCACATCTTATTTCTTATGTTTGTAGTGTAAACGCAAAATCATATAATTTGCACTCGTACTTGTTACATTTTTAAGACCTTGTGTTATCGAAAGAAAGAATGATCTTGTATGTCATGCTATTTTTTACTATCTGAAGGAGTGAATTTCTGTAAATTTCAAAATAAATTTAATGCTGCTGAGCATATTGCTGAAAGATGAACATACTTGAAATCGTTTGAAAAAAAATGTGCCAAAACTTAATGGGGGATTATTGCTATAAAGTGAAGAATCTTTTTTTTTTATGTTTGTTACTTAAACGAAAAATCATATAGTTTGCACTCGTACTTGTTACATTTTTAAGACCTTGTGTTATCGAAATAAAGAATGATCGTGGCTGCCACGCTATTTTAATCTACCTGAAGGAGTGAATTTCTGTAAATTGTAAAGTAAATTTAATGTTACTTCACATATTGTTGAAAGATTTAGATATTTGAAAGCGTTTGAAAAAAAATATGTGCCAAACATAAAAGGGTGAATATTGCTATAAAGTGGAAAATCTTTTTTTATGCTTGAAGCGTAAACGCAAAATCATTAGATTTGCACTCGTACTTGGTAGATTTTTAAGACCTTGTGTTATAGAAAGAAAGAATGATCTTGTATGTCACGCTATTTTTTACTATCTGAAGGAGTGAATTTCTGTAAATTTTAAAATAAATTTAATGTTGCTGAGCATATTGCTGAAAGATGAACATACTTGAAATCGTTTGAAAAAAAAATGTGCCAAACCTAAATGGGGGAATATTGCTATAAATTGCCACATCTTATTTCTTATGTTTGCAGTGTAAACGCAAAATCATATAGTTTGCACTCGTACTTGTTACATTTTTAAGACCTTGTGTTATCGAAATAAAGAATGATGGTGGCTGCCACGCTATTTTAATCTACCTGAAGGAGTGAATTTCTGTAAATTGTAAAGTAAATTTAATGATACTTCACATATTGTTGAAAGATTTACATATATGAAAGCGTTTGAAAAAAATATGTGCCAAACATAAAAGGGGGAATATTGCTATAAATTGCAACATCTTATTTCTTATGTTTGCAGTGTAAACGCAAAATCATATAGTTTGCACTCGTACTTGTTACATTTTTAAGACCTTGTGTTATCGAAATAAAGAATGATGGTGGCTGCCACGCTATTTTAATCTACCTGAAGGAGTGAATTTCTGTAAATTTTAAAGTAAATTTAATGTTACTTCACATATTGTTGAAAGATTTAGATATTTGAAAGCGTTTGAAAAAAAATATGTGCCAAACATAAAAGGGTGAATATTGCTATAAAGTGGAAAATCTTTTTTTTATGTTTGAAGCGTAAACGGAATATCATATACTTTGCACTCGTA
Source organism: Diplolepis rosae (assembly GCA_030998225.1). Classification (NCBI taxonomy): domain Eukaryota; kingdom Metazoa; phylum Arthropoda; class Insecta; order Hymenoptera; family Diplolepididae; genus Diplolepis; species Diplolepis rosae. The sequence continues at coordinate 9,926 of JAPYXD010000658.1, read as the reverse complement.
CTTGGCACATTTTTAAGACCTTGTGTTATCGAAATAAAGAATGATCGTGGCTGCCACGCTATTTAAGTCTACCTGACGAAGTGAATTTCTGTAAATTGTAAAGTAAATTTAATGTTACTTCACATATTGTTGAAAGATTTAGATATTTGAAAGCGTTTGAAAAGAAATATGTGCCAAATATAAAAGGGGGAATATTGCTATAATGTGGAAAATCTTTTTTTTTTATGTTTGTAGCGTAAACGCAAAATCATCTGATTTGAACCCGTACTTGGTACATTTTTAAGACCTTGTGTTATCGAAAGAAAGAATGATAGTGGCTTATACGCTATTTTAATCTACCTGAAGGAGTAAATTTCTGTAAATTTCAAAGTAAACTTATTGTTACTTCACATATTGTTGAAGGATTTACGTACTTGAAACAGTTTGAAAAAAATATACGTGCCAAACCTATAAGGGGGAATATTGCTATAAACAGGAAAAACTTTTTTTTTATGTTTGTAGCGTAAACGCAAAATCATCTGATTTGAACCCGTACTTGGTACATTTTTAAGACCTTGTGTTATCGAAAGAAAGAATGATCGTGTATGTCACGCTATTTTTTACTACCTGATGGAGTGAATTTCTGTAAAGTGTAAAGTAAATTTAATGATACTTCACATATTGTTGAAAGATTTAAATATTTGAAAGCGTTTGAAAAAAAGTGTGCCAAACCTAAATGGGGGAATATTGCTATGAATTGCAACATCTCATTTTTTATGTTTCTAGCGTATACGCTGAATCATATAGTTTGCACCCGTACTTGTTACATTTTTAAGACCTTGTGTTATCGAAAGAAAGAATGATGGTGGCCGCCACGCTATTTTTTACTACCTAAAGGAGTGAATTTCTGTAAATTTCAAAGTAAATTTAATGATACTTCACATATTGTTGAAAGATTTACATATATGAAAGCGTTTGAAAAAAATATGTGTCAAACATAAAAGGGGGAATATTGCTATAAATTGCCACATCTTATTTCTTATGTTTCTAGCGTATACGCTGAATCATATAGTTTGCACCCGTACTTGTTACATTTTTAAGACCTTGTGTTATCGAAATAAAGAATGATGGTGGCTGCCACGCTATTTTTTACTACCTGAAGGAGTGAATTTCTGTAAATTTCAAAGTAAATTTAAAGATACTTCACATATTGTTGAAAGATTTACATATATGAAAGCGTTTGAAAAAAATATGTGCCAAACATAAAAGGGGGAATATTGCTATAAATTGCCACATCTTATTTCTTATGTTTGTACTGTAAACGCAAAATCATATAATTTGCACTCGTACTTGTTACATTTTTAAGACCTTGTGTTATCGAAATAAAGAATGATCGTGTATGTCACGCTATTTTTTACTACCTGAAGGAGTGAATTTCTGTAAATTGTAAAGTAAATTTAATGTTACTTCACATATTGTTAAAAGATTTTCATACTTGAAAGCGTTTGAAAAAAAAAATGTGCCAAACCTAAAAGGGGGAATATTGCTATAAATTGCAACATCTCATTTTTTATGTTTCTATCGTATACGCTGAATCATATAGTTTGCACCCGTACTTGGTACATTTTTAAGACCTTGTGTTATCGAAAGAAGGAATGATCGTGTATGTCACGCTATTTTTTACTACCTGAAGGAGTGAATTTCTGTAAATTGTAAAGTAAATTTAATGTTACTTCACATATTGTTAAAAGATTTTCATACTTGAAAGCGTTTGAAAAAAAAAATGTGCCAAACCTAAAAGGGGGAATATTGCTATAAATTGCAACATCTCATTTTTTATGTTTCTAGCGTATACGCTGAATCATATAATTTGCACTCGTACTTGGTAGATTTTTAAGACATTGTGTTATCGAAAGAAAGAATGATGTTGTATGTCACGCTATTTTTTACTATCTGAAGGAGTGAATTTCTGTAAATTTTAAAATAAATTTAATGTTGCTTAACATATTGTTGAAAGATTTACATATATGAATGCGTTTGAAAAAAAATATGTGCCAAACATAAAAGGGGGAATATTGCTATAAATTGCCACATCTTATTTCTTATGTTTCTAGTGAAAACGCAAAATCATATAGTTTGCACTCGTACTTGTTACATTTTTAAGACATTGTGTTATCGAAATAAAGAATGATCGTGGCTGCCACGCTATTTTAATCTACCTGAAGGAGTGAATTTCTGTAAATTGTAAAGTAAATTTAATGTTACTTCACATATTGTTGAAAGATTTACATATTTGAAAGCGTTTGAAAAAAAATATGTGCCAAACATAAAAGGGGGAATATTGCTATAAATTGCCACATCTTATTTCTTATGTTTGTAGTGTAAACGCAAAATCATATAGTTTGCACTCGTACTTGTTACATTTTTAAGACCTTGTGTTATCGAAATAAAGAATGATGGTGGCCGCCACGCTATTTTTTACTACCTGAAGGAGTGAATTTCTGTAAATTTCAAAGTAAATTTAATGATACTTCACATATTGTTGAAAGATTTACATATATGAAAGCGTTTGAAAAAAATATGTGCCAAACATGAAAGGGGGAATGTCACGTGTATGTCACGCTATTTTTTACTACCTGAAGGAGTGAATTTCTGTAAATTTCAAAGTAAATTTAATGATACTTCACATATTGTTGAAAGATTTACATATATGAAAGCGTTTGAAAAAAAATATGTGCCAAACCTAAATGGGGGAATATTGCTATAAATTGCCACATCTTATTTCTTATGTTTGTAGTTTAAACGCAAAATCATATATTTTGCACTCGTACTTGTTACATTTTTAAGACCTTGTGTTATCGAAAGAAAGAATGATCTTGTATGTCATGCTATTTTTTACTATCTGAAGGAGTGAATTTCTGTAAATTTCAAAATAAATTTAATGCTGCTGAGCATATTGCTGAAAGATGAACATACTTGAATGCGTTTGAAAAAAAATATGTGCCAAACATAAAAGGGTGAATATTGCTATAAAGTTGAAAATCTTTTTTTATGCTTGAAGCGTAAACGCAAAATCATATGATTTGCACCCGTACTTGGTAGATTTTTAAGACCTTGTGTTATAGAAAGAAAGAATGATGGTGGCTGCCACGCTATTTTAATCTACCTGACGAAGTGAATTTCTGTAAATTGTAAAGTAAATTTAATGTTACTTCACATATTGTTGAAAGATTTAGATATTTGAAAGCGTTTGAAAAGAAATATGTGCCAAATATAAAAGGGGGAATATTGCTATAATGTGGAAAATCTTTTTTTTTTATGTTTGTAGCGTAAACGCAAAATCATCTGATTTGAACCCGTACTTGGTACATTTTTAAGACCTTGTGTTATCGAAATAAAGAATGATAGTGACTTATACGCTATTTTAATCTACCTGAAGGAGTGAATTTCTGTAAATTTCAAAGTAAATTTAATGTTACTTAACATATTGTTGGAAGATTTACGTACTTGAAACAGTTTGAAAAAAATATACGTGCCAAACCTAAAAAGGGGAATATTGCTATAAATTGCCACATCTTATTTCTTATGTTTTAGTGTAAACGCAAAATCATATAGTTTGCACGAGTACTTGTTACATTTTTAAGACCTTGTGTTATCGAAATAAAGAATGATGGTGGCTGCCACGCTATTTTAATCTACCTGAAGGAGTGAATTTCTGTAAAGTGTAAAGTAAATTTAATGATACTTCACATATTGTTGAAAGATTTAAATATTTGAAAGCGTTTGAAAAAAAATATGTGCCAAACATAAAAGGGTGAATATTGCTATAAAGTGGAAAATCTTTTTTTTATGTTTGAAGCGTAAACGGAATATCATATACTTTGCACTCGTACTTGGCACATTTTTAAGACCTTGTGTTATCGAAATAAAGAATGATAGTGGCTTATACGCTATTTTAATCTACCTGAAGGAGTGAATTTCTGTAAATTTCAAAGTAAATTTAATGTTACTTAACATATTGTTGGAAGATTTACGTACTTGAAACAGTTTGAAAAAAATATACGTGCCAAACCTATAAGGGGGAATATTGCTATAAACAGGAAAAACTTTTTTTTTATGTTTGTAGCGTAAACGCAAAATCATATAATTTGCACTCGTACTTGTTACATTTTTAAGACCTTGTGTTATCTAAATAAAGAATGATCGTGTATGTCACGCTATTTTTTACTACCTGAAGGAGTGGATTTCTGTAAATTGTAAAGTAAATTTAATGTTACTTCACATATTGTTAAAAGATTTTCATACTTGAAATCGTTTGAAAAAAAATGTGCCAAACCTAAAAGGGGGAATATTGCTATAAATTGCAACATCTCATTTTTTATGTTTCTATCGTATACGCTGAATCATATAGTTTGCACCCGTACTTGGTACATTTTTAAGACCTTGTGTTATCGAAAGAAGGAATGATCGTGTATGTCACGCTATTTTTTACTACCTGAAGGAGTGAATTTCTGTAAATTGTAAAGTAAATTTAATGTTACTTCACATATTGTTAAAAGATTTTCATACTTGAAAGCGTTTGAAAAAAAAATTTGCCAAACCTAAAAGGGGGAATATTGCTATAAATTGCAACATCTCATTTTTTATGTTTCTATCGTATACGCTGAATCATATAGTTTGCACCCGTACTTGGTACATTTTTAAGACCTTGTGTTATCGAAAGAAAGAATGATCTTGTATGTCATGCTATTTTTTACTATCTGAAGGAGTGAATTTCTGTAAATTTTAAAGTAAATTTAATGATACTTCACATATTGTTGAAAGATTTACATATATGAAAGCGTTTGAAAAAAAATATGTGCCAAACATAAAAGGGGGAATATTGCTATAAATTGCCACATCTTATTTCTTATGTTTGTAGTGTAAACGCAAAATCATATAATTTGCACTCGTAATTGTTACATTTTTAAGACCTTGTGTTATCGAAATAAAGAATGATCGTGGCTGCCACGCTATTTTAATCTACCTGAAGGAGTGAATTTCTGTAAATTGTAAAGTAAATTTAATGTTACTTCACATATTGTTGAAAGATTTACATATATGAAAGCGTTTGAAAAAAAAAATGTGCCAAACATAAAAGGGGGAATATTGCTATAAATTGCAACATCTCATTTTTTATGTTTCTAGCGTATACGCTGAATCATATAATTTGCACTCGTACTTGGTAGATTTTTAAGACCTTGTGTTATCGAAAGAAAGAATGATCTTGTATGTCATGCTATTTTTTACTATCTGAAGGAGTGAATTTCTGTAAATTTCAAAGTAAATTTAATGATACTTCACATATTGTTGAAAGATTTACATATATGAAAGCGTTTGAAAAAAAATATGTGCCAAACATAAAAGGGGGAATATTGCTATAAATTGCCACATCTTATTTCTTATGTTTGTAGTGTAAACGCAAAATCATATAATTTGCACTCGTACTTGTTACATTTTTAAGACCTTGTGTTATCGAAAGAAAGAATGATCTTGTATGTCATGCTATTTTTTACTATCTGAAGGAGTGAATTTCTGTAAATTTTAAAATAAATTTAATGTTGCTGAGCATATTGCTGAAAGATGAACATACTTGAAATCGTTTGAAAAAAAATGTGCCAAACCTAAATGGGGGATTATTGCTATAAAGTGAAGAATCTTTTTTTTTTATGTTTGTTGCTTAAACGAAAAATCATATAGTTTGCACTCGTACTTGTTACATTTTTAAGACCTTGTGTTATCGAAATAAAGAATGATCGTGGCTGCCACGCTATTTTAATCTACCTGAAGGAGTGAATTTCTGTAAATTGTAAAGTAAATTTAATGTTACTTCACATATTGTTGAAAGATTTAGATATTTGAAAGCGTTTGAAAAAAAATATGTGCCAAACATAAAAGGGTGAATATTGCTATAAAGTGGAAAATCTTTTTTTATGCTTGAAGCGTAAACGCAAAATCATATGATTTGCACCCGTACTTGGTAGATTTTTAAGACCTTGTGTTATAGAAAGAAAGAATGATCTTGTATGTCACGCTATTTTTTACTATCTGAAGGAGTGAATTTCTGTAAATTTTAAAATAAATTTAATGTTGCTGAGCATATTGCTGAAAGATGAACATACTTGAAATCGTTTGAAAAAAAAATGTGCCAAACCTAAATGGGGGAATATTGCTATAAATTGCCACATCTTATTTCTTATGTTTGCAGTGTAAACGCAAAATCATATAGTTTGCACTCCTACTTGTTACATTTTTAAGACCTTGTGTTATCGAAATAAAGAATGATGGTGGCTGCCACGCTATTTTAATCTACCTGAAGGAGTGAATTTCTGTAAATTGTAAAGTAAATTTAATGATACTTCACATATTGTTGAAAGATTTACATATATGAAAGCGTTTGAAAAAAAATACGTGCCAAACCTAAAAGGGGGAATATTGCTATAAATTGCCACATCTTATTTCTTATGTTTGTAGTGTAAACGCAAAATCATATAGTTTGCACTCGTACTTGTTACATTTTTAAGACCTTGTGTTATCGAAATAAAGAATGATGGTGGCTGCCACGCTATTTTAATCTACCTGAAGGAGTGAATTTCTGTAAATTTTAAAGTAAATTTAATGTTACTTCACATATTGTTGAAAGATTTAGATATTTGAAAGCTTTTGAAAAAAAATATGTGCCAAACATAAAAGGGTGAATATTGCTATAAAGTGGAAAATCTTTTTTTATGTTTGAAGCGTAAACGGAATATCATATACTTTGCACTCGTACTTGGCACATTTCTAAGACCTTGTGTTATCGAAATAAAGAATGATGGTGGCTGCCACGCTATTTTAATCTACCTGAAGGAGTGAATTTCTGTAAATTGTAAAGTAAATTTAATGTTACTTCACATATTGTTGAAAGATTTAGATATTTGAAAGCGTTTGAAAAGAAATATGTGCCAAATATAAAAGGGGGAATATTGCTATAATGTGGAAAATCTTTTTTTTATGTTTGTAGAGTAAACGCATACTCATATAATTTGCACCCGTACTTGGTACATTTTTAAGACCTTGTGTTATCGAAATAAAGAATGATAGTGTCTTATACGCTATTTTAATCTACCTGAAGGAGTAAATTTCTGTAAATTTCAAAGTAAATTTAATGTTACTTAACATATTGTTGAAAGATTTACGTACTTGAAACAGTTTGAAAAAAATATACGTGCCAAACCTAAAAGGGGGAATATTGCTATAAATTGCCACATCTTATTTCTTATGTTTGTAGTGTAAACGCAAAATCATATAGTTTGCACTCGTACTTGTTACATTTTTAAGACCTTGTGTTATCGAAATAAAGAATGATGGTGGCTGCCACGCTATTTTAATCTACCTGAAGGAGTGAATTTCTGTAAATTTTAAAGTAAATTTAATGTTACTTCACATATTGTTGAAAGATTTAGATATTTGAAAGCTTTTGAAAAAAAATATGTGCCAAACATAAAAGGGTGAATATTGCTATAAAGTGGAAAATCTTTTTTTATGTTTGAAGCGTAAACGGAATATCATATACTATGCACTCGTACTTGGCACATTTCTAAGACATTGTGTTATCGAAATAAAGAATGATCGTGGCTGCCACGCTATTTTAATCTACCTGAAAGAGTGAATTTCTGTAAATTTCAAAGTAAATTTAATGTTACTTAACATATTGTTGAAGGATTTACGTACTTGAAACAGATTGAAAAAAATATACGTGCCAAACTTATAAGGGGGAATATTGCTATAAACAGGAAAAACTTTTTTTTTATGTTTGTAGCGTAAACGCAAAATCATATAATTTGCACTCGTACTTGGTACATTTTTAAGATCTTGTGTTATGGAAAGAAAGAATGATCGTGTATGTCACGCTATTTTTTACTACCTGAAGGAGTGAATTTCTGTAAATTGTAAAGTAAATTTAATGTTACTTCACATATTGTTAAAAGGTTTTCATACTAGAAATCGTTTGAAAAAAAAATGTGCCAAACCTAAATGGGGGAATATTGCTATGAATTGCAACATCTCATTTTTTATGTTTCTAGCGTATACGCTGAATCATATAGTTTGCACCCGTACTTGTTACATTTTTAAGACCTTGTGTTATCGAAAGAAAGAATGATGGTGGCCGCCACGCTATTTTTTACTACCTGAAGGAGTGAATTTCTGTAAATTTCAAAGTAAATTTAATGATACTTCACATATTGTTGAAAGATTTACATATATGAAAGCGTTTGAAAAAAAATATGTGCCAAACATAAAAGGGGGAATATTGCTATAAATTGCCACATCTCATTTTTTATGTTTCTAGCGTATACGCTGAATCATATAGTTTGCACCCGTACTTGTTACATTTTTAAGACCTTGTGTTATCGAAATAAAGAATGATGGTGGCTGCCACGCTATTTTTTACTACCTGAAGGAGTGAATTTCTGTAAATTTCAAAGTAAATTTAATGATACTTCACATATTGTTGAAAGATTTACATATATGAAAGCGTTTGAAAAAAAATATGTGCCAAACATAAAAGGGGGAATATTGCTATAAATTGCCACATCTTATTTCTTATGTTTGTAGTGTAAACGCAAAATCATATAATTTGCACTCGTACTTGTTACATTTTTAAGACGTTGTGTTATCTAAATAAAGAATGATCGTGTATGTCACGCTATTTTTTACTACCTGAAGGAGTGAATTTCTGTAAATTGTAAAGTAAATTTAATGTTACTTCACATATTGTTAAAAGATTTTCATACTTGAAAGCGTTTGAAAAAAAAATGTGCCAAACCTAAAAGGGGGAATATTGCTATAAATTGCAACATCTCATTTTTTATGTTTCTAGCGTATACGCTGAATCATATAGTTTGCACCCGTACTTGGTACATTTTTAAGACCTTGTGTTATCGAAAGAAAGAATGATCGTGTATGTCACGCTATTTTTTACTACCTGAAGGAGTGAATTTCTGTAAAGTGTAAAGTAAATTTAATGTTACTTCACATATTGTTAAAAGATTTTCATACTTGAAAGCGTTTGAAAAAAAATGTGCCAAACCTAAAAGGGGGAATATTGCTATAAATTGCAACATCTCATTTTTTATGTTTCTAGCGTATACGCTGAATCATATAGTTTGCACCCGTACTTGGTACATTTTTAAGACCTTGTGTTATCGAAAGAAAGAATGATCTTGTATGTCATGCTATTTTTTACTATCTAAAGGAGTGAATTTCTGTAAATTGTCAAGTAAATTTAATGTTACTTTACATATTGTTGAAAGATTTACATATTTGAAATCGTTTGAAAAAAAATGTGCCAAACATAAAAGGGGGAATATTGCTATAAATTGCCACATCTTATTTCTTATGTTTCTAGTGAAAACGCAAAATCATATAGTTTGCACTCGTACTTGTTACATTTTTAAGACATTGTGTTATCGAAATAAAGAATGATCGTGGCTGCCACGCTATTTTAATCTACCTGAAGGAGTGAATTTCTGTAAATTGTAAAGTAAATTTAATGTTACTTCACATATTGTTGAAAGATTTACATATTTGAAAGCGTTTGAAAAAAAATATGTGCCAAACATAAAAGGGGGAATATTGCTATAAATTGCAACATCTCATTTCTTATGTTTGTAGCGTAAACGCAAAATCATATAATTTGCACTCGTACTTGGTAGATTTTTAAGACCTTGTGTTATGGAAAGAAAGAATGATAGTTGCTTATGTCACTCTATTTTTTACTATCTGAAGGAGTGAATTTCTGTAAATTTTAAAATAAATTTAATGTTGCTGAGCATATTGCTGAAAGATGAACATACTTGAAATCGTTTGAAAAAAAAAAGTGCCAAACCTAAATGGGGGAAAATTGCTATAAAATGCCACATGTT